>OZ023269.1:20602328-21859828 GCA_964006375.1 Tillus elongatus | reverse complement strand
CCGAACAACTTCACTCGACACAGCTGTATTGGTATACAATACGGTCCCCCACCCATGTGTTTAAAATAGTAAGGAAATACCATTCGTTTTAACACTGCAGTGAGCGGTAAAAATACCGCTCAAGACAAATGAATGGAACGCCGGTTTAACAAACGTTGTGATAGCATTATTTACAAACATTACAACTGCGCTTGCCTGGACCACAGTATTCTAGAATCAAAGACTATAATACATTTTAGTAAATTTTCGTAGAAAAAATTCAGTAATGGGGAGATCTCGACTTTTGAATTTTGAAAAATTGTTTGCAAATGAGCGCGAACTAGGACCCCTAGAACCCATATCCGCAGTCAGTTTCAATTTTTATATATAAGAATTTAATTTGAGTCAAGTTTTAAAATATAGAAAAATTTCTATATTTTAAAACTTGACTCAAATTAAATTCTTATATATAAAAATTGAAACTGACCCCGGATATGGGTTCTAGGGGTCCTAGTTCGCGCTCATTTGCAAACAATTTTTCAAAATTCAAAAGTCGAGATCTCCCCATTACTGAATTTTTTCTACGAAAATTTACTAAAATGTATTATAGTCTTTGATTCTAGAATACTGTGGTCCAGGCAAGCGCAGTTGTAATGTTTGTAAATAATGCTATCACAACGTTTGTTAAACCGGCGTTCCATTCATTTGTCTTGAGCGGTATTTTTACCGCTCACTGCAGTGTTAAAACGAATGGTATTTCCTTACTATTTTAAACACATGGGTGGGGGACTGTATTGTATACCAATACAGCTGTGTCGAGTGAAGTTGTTCGGAAATAACAACGCACACCTAACCCGAATTCATTCCCAGTTGCTATTGACCTACTCATATTTTCTGAATGAAGACGTGGTGCCGACTTCATTCCAAGTCACTATTAACAGACTATTTATGAAATCAAATAAGTAAATTAAATCGATTGTCATAACATATGTAGTGTATTAAGACTAAGGGAAAAAGAAATAAAACATATTTAACTGTGCACATTTTAATTATATTTTAGGGTGTGCGGCGCACACCTAGCTCACTAGGAGAAATCGCCACTGATGGACTGTATTCTTTGAAGGGTCTGTACAGAAATTCTGTTGACTGCATTCCTGATTTTTACCTTCAATTCGTCCAGACTATCCACTCTTGATGCGCAAACATCGTCCTTTATTGTCCCTTATATTGAAAAGTCCAATGGGGTCAAATCGGGCGATCTTGGCGACCATTCAACTGTACCTCCATGGCCAATCCGATTTCCGTAAACACCTACAATTGGCAACGTTTGTGATCAAGTTATCTTCGGAATATTGTACAGGGATGAAAATACTATTATGTGTACGTATAGAATGGCTTGCCCTGAGTCGATTGAATGCAAAATATTCATATCGTTACATTTTAAAAGATTGAGGTTATGTCAACATATTTAACAGTTGTTGTGAAATGTAGATATCCGTGACATATTCAGAAGCGGGGTGTCCAGTTGGTCAACTTTGTCCATTTAACCGACTTGGTAGCTCAAATAATAACGAAGATAGCTATTGTTCCCGATTTCCGTAAACACCTACAATTGGCAACATTTGTGATCAAGTTATCTTCGGAATATTCTATTGGGATGGAAAGACTATTATGTGTACATATAGAATGGCTTGCCCTGGGTAGATTCAACGCAAAATATTCGTATCGTTCCATTAAAAAAAAATGAGGTTATGTCAACAGATTTGACAGTTGTAGTGCAATCTAGATATCCGTGACATATTCAGAAGGGGGGTATCCAGTTGGTCAACTTTGCCTATTTAACCGACTTCGTAGCTTAAATAATAACGAAGATAGCTATTGTTCCCGATTTCGGTAAACCCCTACAATTGGCAACGTTTGGGATCAAGTTATCTACTGAATATTGTACTGGGATGGAAAGAATATTATGTGTACGTATAGAATGGCTTGCCCTGAGTCGATTGAACGCAAAATATTTGTATCATTCCATTTAAAAAAATTGAGGTTATGTCAACAGATTTGACAGTTGTTGTGCAATCTAGATATCCGCGACATATTCGGAAGCGGGGTGTCCAGTTGGTCAACTTTGCCTATTTAACCGACTTCGTAGCTCAAATAATAACGAAGATAGCTATTGTTCCAGATTTCCGTAAACACCTACAATTGGCAACGTTTGGGATCAAGTTATCTTCGGAATATTGTACTGGGATGGAAAGACTATTATGTGTACGTATAAAATGGCTTGCCCTGAGTTGATTGAACATAAAATATTCATATCGTTCTATTTAAAAAAAGTGAGGTTATGTCAACAGATTTGACAGTTGTTACGCAATCTAAATATCCGTGACATATTCTGAAGCGGGGTATCCAGTTGGTCAACTTTGTCCATTTAACCGACTTGGTAGCTCAAATAATAACGAAGATAGCTATTGTTCCCGATTTCCGTAAACACCTACAATTGGCAACATTTGGGATCAAGTTATCTTCGGAATATTTAAATGGGATGGAAAGACTATTATATGTACGTATAGAATGGCTTGCCCTGAGTAGATTGAACGCAAAATATTCGTATCGTTCCATTTAAAAAAATTGAGGTTATGTCAACAGATTTGACAGTTGTTGTGCAATCTAGATATCCGTGACATATTCAGAAGCGGGGTGTCCAGTTGGTCAACTTTGCCCATTTAACCGACTTTGTAGCTCAAATAATAACGAAGATAGCTATTGTTCCCGATTTCCGTAAACACCCTGTATATATATATATATATATATATATATATATATATATATATATATATATATATATATATATATATATATATATATATATAAACATAAAAATTGAAACTGACCCCGGGATATGGGTTCTAGGGTCCTAGTTCGCGCTCATTTGAAAACAATTTGGCAAAGTCTCCATCGATACCTCTTTATTAGTGAATTTTTTTAAATAAAAATTCACTAAAAATGAAGGGCTCGCCTATTTTTTCCCCGAAAATGTATTATAAAGAAACCTACTTACTGAACTTAATAATTATTAACTACTTACCAAGTTTTCCTCTAGTTAGTTATACGTTATAGTAGTTAAAAAGTTAACCTTTAAATTTAAAATATCCACAATTAATCACAGTATCACAATTATTTTGTCCACTTATTAAGCAACCGGAAGTAGTAATGATCATAATAATAATAATTGTCTTGTTAGAACATGTAAATAACAACGAAATGATCTAATTAAGAATCAATCCGACGCGAAGACGAAAATTACTACGTAGTAGCTACACACGCTCTGCCGAAAGTCCAGTACAAACTGGAAGTGTGTAATTTTATAGCGCACAACAGATTGCTTATTCGGTCGTTTTCGACGAAGGTCATCAAGATCGGCGATCATTTCGCACTGAAGTATCGCATTTCGTGAGATCGCCGACAAATACACACCGCCGCCCGCCTGCTTTATATGTATATAACGTCTGCAACGATTAACACTATACTTATTCTGATTCTGTATTAATGGCTGCCGACTCTCTGCGATCCTCGATATACTAATTTTGTTTGTTGAATGCAGGAGGTAAAAAAGTAAATAAAAATTTATTAAAATATAGCATAGCAAAAATATTGTTTTTCCGCGGCAGTGCGCACGCACGGGCCCACTTATTGAGGAGCCGCCCCTGATCTTTGCAGCAAATAAGCATTAAAGAATAATGTATGACAGTCTTTCCTTGTTTATTATGTACATTATTTTTGAAAAGAAAAAGGATGTTAATGGAGAGTCCAGTCCCAGCCAGCAACATTTAAAAAATGTTTGTAACCCTCCATATATCCACTTATTTAGTGCGGATTTACAAAAATATACTGATCTACTATGTGTAGGTGTAGTTTAACATCCTTTTTCTGAAAAGCCTTGATCTTTAAGTTGAGAAAGATAGATAAAATATTATATTCCTTAACAAAAGGAAGCAGTGGATTAGGTCTGATGGTAGATCTAGTTTAAGGAAATTAAAAGCGACGTTCCACAGGGCTCTCTTTTAAGACCATTATTATTTCTTATAAATATAAATGATTTGCCTAACAGCAGGGGATTTTTGCCAATGATGCGATATTTCTAAACATTCATAGGCCATAGAATGCTTGAAGAAACAACCTCCACTGGTTCAAATCAAACAAATTAAAACTAAATAATGCTAAAACATCAATAACACAGTTTATAACCTGAATCCTCAATAAACTTTTGGGCATCATTCAATGACCTGTCTCAAATGTCATCTACATTGGATAATTACTTTCAGAGTTATTGCTCGCATACATGTGAGAACTACTTGGTTCGTGGGTTGAACCGCCTCCAGAATTTGTAGAAAGTTTATGTTTTGGAGCCATTTTCACGATGTTAGGGAAGTATGAAAGGAAAGGAAGTCTTAAGGCATCAATATACCTACTCGATAGAGGTGGATAAGGGTAGATTGGATTGTTGTATTCAATTCTGGGCCCTACATCACACATCTCACTGGAAATTGTCTGTGTTCAACCCTAGACCTAAGAAGTACGAGTTTCAACAAATTCTGGACGCGGTTCAACCCAAAAAAAAAGTATTTCTCACACTTATGACCACAGAAACATTTCCCAACATATATATGTAAGGAATATCCTAAATTGGAGGGACAATGTCAAGACGTTGAAAGTGTCACGAGTAGTCTTTCTGTTGAGAAGGATTGTTCAGATAGCTGAGTTTAAGACTGCAAAAACAGTGCATTATTCAAGTTTTCACAGTATAGCTACCTGCATGTAGTCTTTTAATATAGCAAGAATGTTTTAAAATTTAAAATAGTTTTATTTTACAGAAACAAGCTTTAAGAATACTTAATGCTTGTGGATTTCGTAAGAATAATAAACCACTGTTTTAAAAAGACAGAAGTACTTACCATCCCTTCTGATTATATAATATCCTGCTTCAGTGGCGGCGTAGCATAGGTTGGCACCCGGGGCGGTTTTCTATTGAGCACCCCCAAAATAAAACCACAAATCAAATACTAAACGTGCTTATGTGACTTTGTTTTGCTAAAATATTCAATCACATCAAAATTTACTTTCCTGTCCTTTTCAATGGACAATATGGAAAGATTGGTAAGTCGTGCTTGGCTCATTGTGGATCTTAAGTAAGATTTTATTAATTTTAACTTTGAGAAACTTCTTTCACAAAAAGCCACCGAAACGCTAATAGTTAAAAAAATCTTAGACGCAGCGCTAGACTCGGAACAGACTCAGAATAGTCCCATTGTACAATTAATTTCAGAAACTCCAAGGCAGTCCATTGGACCGCTTCTTGGAAAGAAATGTTGGAGGCTTCTAAGTTGCGCCTCAGTGGTAAAACCTCCAAAATAATGTCCTTTGCAGAAAATTCATCGTAGATTTTTGTCAGATTTGGAACTATACCACGAAGTTGTTCTTCTGTTGACGCAGAGTTTGAGCTGAACAACACCAAATGTTATGAGAATGTCATCCATTGCCTTGTAACGATGGTCTAGTTCTTCGTAAAATCTATCAAGACATTCTAACATAGCTCTCCGCAGCTCTTCTGGCAATGTTAGTCCAGCGTCGTGGGCCATTTCTTCTGGCATAAGTTTTCGAAATCTCCTCCTTCCTCTTCTTTCAAGTGAAATATCCAAGTTCGATTGCAGTCTTTCCAGCTATATTAGGAAGAAACCTAGAATTATTTCCTTTACTTCAACTTGATGGTCTTCAATATGAACATATCTGATTACATAACTCATCTGATCAACATATGATATGTCTGGAGTGCTATTGAAAAGAATTCCGAACTATTTTGCTTTTCTTATGTCATCCACAATGTTATTTTTCACCTCTTTCCCTGAAAGGCTGCTAAACTTATTTTTAATGTCTTTGGACAAATAAGAATCTACACGGTTCCTTTTTGTACAGGCGATAGCATGTTCAATTCTTAGCATGTACTCTTTTAGCACTGGGTCATATTTCGACAATAGATTAATTAATTCTAAAAAATTGCCTCTATTGTCTGATGAAACCCCCTCTCTATGCCCCCTAAGCGGAAGTTTTTAGAGTGCCAGGAAAAGAATAAGATCTAAAAGGCTACTCAAAATGTCACGCCACTTCTTTTTTTTCTTGCAGCCTTAATCCATTTTCCAAGATTTTTCATTTATCAAAGCAGGACAGATGGGTCTCAGAATTCTCGTGTTCAGACACTTTAGGATATAGTTTCCACCATGAATTAAAACCGATGGCAAAACTCTGCTGTTTTGTTTCATGGGGAGTAAAGTTTGCAACAAAAACAGTATAAACTGTTTTTTGTTGGAGAGTATACCATCCATTATCTGAGTATTTTTTCTCCATTTGGTAACGCTTTATAAAACCATTCTGAATTGAAATGTCGGCTCTTTCCTTTTATTTTATCTCCAGACAGTACCTAAAAATGGGCCATCTCTATTTTGATAGGTTTCACTTCCCGTTTTAACAATTTCAATTCTTAAATCATTAGGCATTGCTGTTGGCTAAGTAGCAACATCGAAACGAGTTGTGTCATGTAACTCTTCTTCATCGTTTTCAATTTGGTGGATGGAGGGGCCGAAATCACTTGCCCCTTCCGCCCGCGCCTCCTTGTTGGGCAGATGCACCAGTGGCTGGCTACTAAGCTACGCGACTGAGTTGTCACTACGTTGTCACCCCTTGGTGCTTGGCACCCAGGGCGGACTGCCCCCACCACCCCGCCTTTACGCCGCCACTGTCCTGCTTACTTTACATACACAGTAACAGGCTCCAGCTCTCAAGGCGTGCTAATTTTTACACCTATTAGAAGCTAAAAGTATAGTTTGTTAGTTTTCATGTGATCAGGTGAAAATAATTTTTAAAAATCTTCACATTGATTCCCTTTTTATTAAAACATGGATACACAGTATTATTATACAAATACCATAAAAAATAAAAAAACATTCATTAATATAAAGGATTATGTACTATTTGTACCATGAATGCATAATTAATATAAATTTAACTTAACATTAAAAAAGAATAAAGGTTTGGCTAATTACAATGAAATACAATAAGGTAAGTAAAAATTACTGGTCAATGAACACTCGGTATAAAGCTAATGTTAGTCCAAATTACTGGCATTAAAAAATAAATAAGTCTGCTGGCTTTTGTGCTTTCATACAAAATTACGTTAAACTTTATTTTATTTTTTTGTACTTTAACGTCGGTCTATTTCCGCGACTATGGCCATTCGCCCCGAGAATCCGCTATGGGGCGTTGGTCTGGTGGTGCGGTGTGGACCAAACTACCAGCAGGAAGCTGGCCAAACTCCAAAGGCTGGCAATCCAGGGTATCACAGACGCTATGAGGACGACACCCTCAGCCGCGCTAGAGGTCCTGTTGATGCTTCCCATATGTGTCAGGAAGGAGGCGGTGGCGTTGCATCTCAGAATGCGAGACGCAGGAAACTGGTGCGGAGAGGGAGCAGTAATAGGGCATGCAAGAGTCGCCAAGGAGGTGGAAAAGGAAATTCCGATTTCCGCCATAAAGGTGCGGGATGCCGAGGACGATATTAGGTTGACTAGGCCATACACCCTCAGGATCCCCAATAGGGATCAGTGGAGGGAAAATGAGGTTGAATTCCAGCCCGCAAGCCTGGCCTGTTTCACTGACGGATCGCGGCTGGAAGACCAACAATCCTCTGGGGCAGGAATATACATCAAGGGCCTGGGGTAGCGCGAGAGCTATGCTCTTGGGGCATATACCACGGCGTTCGAAACAGAGGTGTACGCTATCCTGTCTGGCCAATAGACAGGATGTGAACAGGAGTCCCGAGAAATGTGTGTACATCTGTTCGGATAGCCAGGCAGTCTGCGGGGCTATAATCAGGTCTACACTGGTTCAGGAGTGCGCTGACGCCCTCAGAGGACTAGCCAGGACAAAGGAGGTACAACTAGTGTGGGTTCCGGGACACTGTGGCGTGGCGGGGAATGAGGTGGCGAATAATCTCGCAAGGTTCAGTTCCCGGCGGCTGTTCTGTGGCCCGGAGCCGGCGATAGGTATAAGTAGGAAGACGGTCTCTGTCACCTTAGACAGGTGGACCGAGGAAGCAATGAAGAGGCACTGGGGGTCGGTTGGTGGCTGCAGGCAGGCGAGGGACTTCGTGGAGGGGCCGGACAGAGATAAAGCTGTCTGGCTACTCGGAAGGAGTCGACCTACGCTTCGCCGCATCCTTGTGGTGCTCAAAGGCCACTGCGCCCTTAGAAGACACCTCACATTGATAGGCGTAGAGAGGGATCCCATTTGCCAGCAATGCGGTGAGTATGAAGAAACGTCTTACCACCACATGTGTGAATGCGAGGCTTTTGGGAGTCTTCGAGCAGAATTGTTCGGATCGAGGACTCTGCAGAGGAATCAGGTAAGTACCGTCCAATTGAAGACTGTCACGGCCTTCATCTCGAGGTCGAGGCGGTTTGGCGACGGAACCGAAGAGGAGTAGAGCATGGTTGCTGGGGTTGGCAAAAAAGGCCCATGGTGGCCTACTTGCTTGGCTTTGGCCTCCTCACCACTGCTACTACTACTATGGCCATTCGCCGACGGCAGGGAGCAGTTTCACCTTACTGGCCTGGAAATTTTGCTGAACGCCTGCCATTCTGTAAGAAGGGTAAGGATCGCATGGACGCAGGACCGACGACTTTACGGCCCCTCCGAAATGCGGAACGTGCAAACATTCAACTTACTCAAATAAAATGCCACAACCTCCGTTGATGTTAAATTTTACAGTATGTACCAAAAAAACTGAAAAGGGAACCCTGGAAATCGAACCCAGAACCCTTCGGTTCCGAGGCACACGTTCTTACCCCTGGACCACTAAGGCTATATGTTAATCTGGTAAAATAACAATGTTCTTTATTGGTGAAAGATAATTAAAAATGACAGCAATATCACAAAAGGGATATAAGTACACTAATAAAATACTACACAAATGGTCCAGAATACACATTTAAGAAAATCAAGGAAGTTTAAATTAAAATGAGAGTTTGACTGAAACGAGTAAAACACTCGTACAGCAAGAATTCTTTAACCTTTATTTTGAAGGTAATCAAGTTATCTATCTGACAGATGTCTTCTGGTGACATATTATATGCTTCATGGCCCTATATGCTGTGCCTCTCTCAAAGAGGACAGTGGCATGAAGTGAGACGCTAAGAGTCTCCCTACCCCTAGTTGTAATGTTTTATTTGGGGAATATTCGTCTATTTATTTTATATTTCAACAACACACCACGAGGACTTACAGCCTAAATACTATCGTACTGTGGGTGTCGACAAGGAGGAAAGAGGCAACTTGTTAATTCTGGACTTGAATGTTTGGAGGTTCGGGGGAGAAGGAAAAACCTGTGCCGGCAAGAAATTCCACAACTTGGAAGTCCTCGGGACAAAAAAGCAGGCATTACAAGATGTTCTATGTCTGGTGACCTGCACAGTAAAAGGGTGCAGTCGCTCTGTTCCCTGGTAGATCTGTTGGGGGCAGCAGGTGGAGGAACTATGGCAGAAAGCTCCTCTGAGCAGTGCACATGCAGATATCTATAAAAGAGAGAGAGGTCACCAACCGCACGTCGGTGGGCAAGGGATAATAGTCTTTGGGTGACGAATAACTCCGCGTTTATTCTGACAAATGGGCAATGATAAGAAATACAGCGATGGCACTGTAAGAAGTTTTACTCTTGAAGAAAGAATTGCATGATACCATTAAGGGAATCCATAAATGGCGCTCGTATAACCTTTTTTGTGCTATAAACACATTAATCTTCCGCCCAGAAAATAATGCCATAAGTTATGACAGATTGAACACTGACAAAGTAGATTATCTTTAAGGTTGAATGAACAATTGATCTCTTAGCCCATGAATTAATCCACCTAAGCTAATTATTCTTACTGACGTGTGTTTCCCAGTTGAGACTGTTGTCCACGTTGACTCCCAGAAATCTGATCCCACTTACAATAGGTATGGGAGTATTATCAATATTTGAGTGAAGTGAATGATTGAGAGTTGGAAGTTTTCCAAACAACATTAGACCCGTTTTTTTATATGTTCAACTTGAGACGGATCGGTTTGACACCAAGTACTCATTTGATTAGCTGTACGAGCGCAGTATTCTAAGAGTGGTTGAACGCTTCTGCCAGATGATATTGCTGTTGTGTCATCAGTGAATTGGCAGATCAAGTCTGAAATCACAGCACCCCCGAGACAGTCGACATAGAACAGAAAGACGAAAGGACCCAGAGTAGAACCATGAGGAACACCTTGCCTGCAATTAGTACGTTGCTGACGTTGTGACAAGTATGATTCACTGGGAGCAGCACACTTGCCCCTTATTCCACATTTCTCCGTTATCTGTAGCAAAATACTGTATTTTATGATATTGAAGGCCTTTTAGAGGTCAAAGTACACACACACACACACACACACACACACACACACACACACACACACACACACACACACGACCTTTCATTCAGTAAAATGTGTGAATGATAATCATACTGCAGCCAATGCAATCTAACAACACACACACATTTTCATTCCTATCCAATTTGTTGACAATATAGGGCTATATACAGCAAATTCTGTAGATTTTGAGGCCTAAATTCAAGTTGTTTTTTTTTTTTGCAAACGAGGATAAATTAGAACCTCCGGAAACCATATCTAGGGTGTTTTTATTGTATATTCACACACACACAATATATATATATATATATATATATATATATATATATATATATATATATATATATATATATATATATATATATATATATTCTGATGCAAGGAAGAGAATCCACTAAAGAGTTGGACCATCTTGCAGCTTCAGATAAAAATGTGGGACAGCTGGAAAATATTTAACACGTTAATAGGCAGGTCAAAGTCTGAGGACTTTCTTAAATGTTGAACATCAGCGTGGTAACCGTTTATTCCATCATTCATAGGTTTGGCTAAAAGAGCCATGGTTCAACGCAGATGTTGTGATGGGAGTTTGGTGTTAGGAAATGGTTCTACAAACAGCCGCAAGAATTTTACGAGCAGGGAATCTATAGATTAGTGCAACAGACTCACGCTTTAATGTTAATTCAGGCTTCTTTTAAGTTTATTTAATAAAAAATACTTTTCAGCCTCTAAACGTGTTTTTGTTGGTCAATCCTCAACACAATTCTAATGATAATGAAATGAAAGTGACTTTAAGTAAAAGGGTTTGTTTGTTCCAGAGAGTAGGAGACAATAAAGACATTTCATTTTAAGTTTAATAAGGGAATGGGGCATTTATTAAATTGTCGTATAATAATTAATTGTGCACGTAGGTTAAATTGGTATTCTAATCATTTAACATAGATTGAGTAATATCATATTACAAAAGTAGCGAATATCCCCTCCCACTTAGGCACTGACAAAACTAAATGTAAAGAAAAAGAGAATAGTATTTGATTTAATTATTGGAACAAGGTTCTTCATCCCAGAATCTGTTTTACAAGAATTTTCCAATAACCCAAAAGCTAGCAGATATGTGGTATAGACAAACATACACAAAAAATTACAAAACAAACATTTTACATTATAGTACAATAGAACTAAACATAATAATTTTTCAGTCTAGAAAAATGACGTATGAACTTAATCATGGAATTTCAAATCAAGTGCTTTTGAGATAAAGCAAAATGTATCGCTGAGCTCCTCAATCTGAAATTGAAACATAAAAAATATTAAAACACATTTTTATTTCGGTAAAACAAACTAAAATGATTGTCACTAACATTTTATGTAAATCATTAGGTGCCGGTGGCGCTGGGCAGAATTTTGCTGTGGTGATTCTCAAAACAGTTATTGTACGGAAGACAAACAACTTCAAATTTATTTAATTTTCAAATTTTAAAACTAATGCTAGCTTAAGCGTAAGTAAGAAATAATTTGTAATTGTGTATTGACTTCTGAGTCATTTCTTTTGTGGTTAACGTTAATCTGTTTTTCTGAAAGATTCAATTGTCGCTCTAATATTATCAAGTGCTTACTTAATTTCTTTCTAAATGGCCATAATAAGACGTCAAAATAAATAATTAAAAACATGCAATATATATTGAATTGATAGTGTCAGAGTTTTTTGTTTTTGTTAGTATGTCACTATAAAACTTGGAAATCTTATTATAAACTGTGTCTGTAGCCTTAACTTTAATCACCCATTCACAACCTCAATCTTAAGAATGGCAATCCTGTATATTGTCAAAAATTGCTTACCTTGAGATTTTACTGTAGTAACCTCAATCTTAATAATGAAAACCCTGTATATTTTCAAAATTTTATTAACTTGTTGAGATTTTACTTTAGCAACCCCAATATTACAAATGATAATCCTGTATATTTTCAAAATATAATTAACTTCTTGAAATTTTACTGTAAGAACCTTAATCTTAAGAATGAGTAACCTGTATACTTTCAAAATTTTATTAACTTCTTGAGATTTGACTGTAACAACCTCAAACTTAAGAATGAGGAGCCTGTATAATTTCAAAATTTTATTAACTTCTTAAGATTCTACTGTATCAACCTTAATCTTACGAATGAGCATCCTGTATCTTTTACAAATTTTATTAACTTGTTGAGATTTTACTATAGCAATTTCAATTTTAAGAATGACAATCCTGTATACTTTCCAAATTTTATTAACTTGTTCAGATTTTACTGTAACAACCTTAATCTTAAGAATGAGAATCCTGTATATTTTCAAAATTTTACTAACACCTTGAGATTTTACTGCAACCTCAATATTAAGAATGAGAATCCTGTATACTTTCAAAATTTTATTAACTTCTTGAGATTTGACTGTAACAACCTCAAACTTAGGAAATAGGGCCTGTATAATTTCAAAATTTTATTAACTTAAGATTCTACTGTAGCAACCTTAATCTTAAGAATGAAAATCCTGTATATTTTCAAAATTTTATTAACCTGTTGAAATGTTACTCTAGCAATTTCAATCTTAAGAATGACAATCCTTTATACTTTCCAAATTTTATTAACTGGTTGAGATTTTGCTGTAGCAAGCTCAATCTTATGAATAGAATCATCTATATTTTCAAATTTTTAATAACTTCTTGAGCTTTTATTGCAGCAACTTCAATCTTAAGAATGATGACCCTGTATACTTTCAAAATCTTAAGAATTTAACTTTTTGTGATTTTACTGTAGCAACCTCAATCTTAAGAATCAGAATCCTGTATATTTTCAAAATTTTATTAACTTCTTGATATTTTACTGCAACCTCAATATTAAGATGAGAATCCTGTATACTTTCAAAATTTTATTAACTTCTTGAGATTTGACTGTAACAATCTCAAACTTAAGAATGAGGAGCCTGTATAATTTCAAAATTTTATTAACTTCTTAAGATTCTACTGTAGCAACCTTAATCTTAAGAATGAGAATGCTGTATATTTTCAAAATTTTATTAACTTGTTGAGATTTTACTCTAACAATTTCAATCTTAAGAATGACAATCCTGTATACTTTCCAAATTTTATTAACTTGTTGAGATTTTACTGCAGAAACCTCAATCTTAATGACAATCCTGTATTTCAAAAATTTTGTTAACTTGTTGAGCTTTTACTTTCGCAACCTCAATCTTAGGAATGAGAATCCAGTATACTTTCCAAATTTTATTAACTTGATATTTTACTGTAGCAACCTCAATCTTAAGAATGATGATCTTGTATATTTTCAAAATTTTATTAACTGGTTGAGATTTTACTGTAGCAACCTCAATCCTAAGAATGACAATCCTGTACACTTTCAAAATTGTATTAACTTGTTGAGATTTTACAAGTAGCAACCTCAATCTTAAGAATGACAATTCTGTATACTTTCAAAATTTTATTAACTTGTTGAGATTTTACTGTAGCAACCTCAATCTTAGGATTGAGAATCCTGTATATTTTCAAAATTTTATTAGCTTGTTGATATTTTACTTTAGCAATTTCAATATTAAGAATGACAATCCTGCATAGTTTCAAAATGTTATCAACTTGTTGAGATTTTACTGTAGCAACCTCAATCTCAAGAATGACAATCCTGTATACTTTCAAAATCTTATTAGCTTTTGAGATTTTACTTTAGCAACCTCAATATTAAGAATGACAATCCTGCATAGTTTCAAAATTTTATTAACTTGTTGAGATTTTACTCTAGCAAGCTCAATCTTAGGAATGAGAATCCTGTATGTTTTCAAAAGTTTATTAACTTCTAGAGATTTTATTGTAGCAACCTCAATCTTAAGAATGACGATCCTGTATACTTTCTTTTATTAACTTGTTAAGATTTTACTGTAGTAACCTCAATTGTAAAACTGACAATACTTTCACAATGTTATTAACTTGAGATTTTACTGCAACAACCACAATCTTAAGAAGGACAATGCTGTAATTTTCAAAATTTTATTAACCTGTTGAGATTTTTCTGTATATGTAGGCTTGAAAAATGCTTAAAATAGCAACGCAGCTAACCTGGTCAATTTAAAATTAATATTGGACAATGAATTAATAAATAAATGACTTACCAACTTAGTAGTTGGTTTTCCAGCTCCATGACCAGCACGTGTTTCTACTCTTATAAGAAGAGGATTTGTTTGACTAGGAGATCTGCCAACTGTATGTTGTAGCTCAGCGATGAATTTTAAAGAATGAAGAGGGACCACCCGATCGTCGTGGTCTGCAGTCAACAATAGTGTAGCTGGGTACTGTCCAGCTAAAAAAAAATTAATACTTGTGTATAACCATTTGCTGATAATAATAATTTTAAATGATGAACAGCTTTCAAATTATTCTGTCATGGTCACCCTCAGTTATTAGATTGATAGATGTTCCACCAACCACAGCTACTGGATTCTTCAGTAGCCGGATTGAAACTTAATAGCTATGGGTGGCGAAACGTCCAGCAATCTGCTAAGTGAGTTCAACTACAGTAGAATAGGGCGGAAACCATACAGGATTCCAATCAAAGCCAGTCATTACAGTGTATAATTGTTAGATTATTATTATATATATATATATATATATATATATATATATATATATATATATATATATATATATATATATATATATATATATATATATTATTATATAAATTAGCCGTGTATTAAACTAAGACATAGTAGTTGTTTAAAAAAAAACATACATAGATAAGACTTACAGAAATTTTAAATATTCTAGAAAATAAAAGCTCTCTTTTAACAGAAAACCGAGATCACAATTATTTCAACAATTGTTACGCTCACAAAATTTAGGTCTATAAACAATTCGACAAGGGTGAGTCGTAGTATAGGCAACAAATATATGCATCGAAATTTAACGAGTAAAGCGAAATAAAAACCCGGAGAAATAATACAGTATTTCCCAGAAGGATTGTTGTCAACCAACTTCGTATAAAGGATCATAATCTAAAAATAGCTCACGATAATCTCAGGCATGACATGTACCTGTACTCCATTCCCGAAGCAGGACGGCAATGTAGGGGGGTACGAAGAGAGAGAGAGTTGACTGAAACAGTTGGCGCGATTCATTCGGCTGCGAGACACAGTTGAAATAGGTCAGAGAATATGTTTAAGAACATTCACACCACGAAGCTCTATAGTGATGTTTACACGACGAGCAATCTGCCTGAGAACAACCCTTTCAAACAAAGTAAGTTTTAGTCTTTGCAGTGCTATCGGGGCGGCAGGGCCGCGGACAAGCCCTGAGGGGAATAAGAAAAAAGTTTTAGTCTTAACTTCCATCACGGAAACATTATGGGAAATTATTTTAATTGCGCATAGGTTTTTGGGAGACAGTCATAAACCTGACTTCTACCTTATCGTCTCTATCTAATGTTGGGCCTGATGCAAAGGCCTGTGAACATTATCGCCAGATAAATAACAGCAGAACAATAGCCCCTTGTGGAACAATGTAACAAGATCGAACAGCAGACAGTCAAGTCAGCATTGTGAAATCATTCAGTAGCAACAACGCAGTAATAACACAATCAACAAAGAAAAGCCGTAGCAACAAGAATGCAGGTGCATCGCAGAGTTTACATCAAGGTCACCTTCCAAGACAATAGAGCCACTCCCTGGTAGGGAACCTATAAGAATGAAACCGACCTATGGACATGCATTAATTCCTGTTTTGCACTTACTACTTTTAACACATGGCATGTTATTGTATTATTATATTTTGTATTAATATTTATATCATTAAGGTTTATGTTAGTTAAATCAATATATCTTTTTAAAAAAATTCTTCCGTAAAGTTAAGTCGCAACTCTAGTGGATCATCGCTGTCAGTAGTAGATACAATTCATGCTGGTTCCTTCCTTTTAAAAGTGAAAGCTTCAATTCGAGTTCCAGACTGTAAATCAGACTGAATAACTTATTTTGATGTTGCTGTTAATTTTCTGTGTAGTATAAAAGGTAAGGGTAAAGGCAGATGCTTACTGGCAATTAGGCCATTGCTGACTCTTTTCGCTCATCTAAACTACAGTGACTTGATAGAGACAGTGTGGCCATTAGGTGGTATCATTTTGGGCGATTCGGCCGCCATGTTTTCTCCACATTTAACATTGCGCTTATGGAAGAATAGTAAAAAATTGCAAATAATAATGAATTGGTGCATTTTAGAAGAAAACTGTATAGAACATTTTCGGTAGAGAATTATTTTTCGCTCCTAATAGACTAGTCGCAATGTTTCCTATTTAGATACGAATCATTAAAATTGTTATAAAATAAATTTTCTAGTCAATGGATCTATAGAAACTGTTTATGTTATAAGGTTGGCTGCATTGCCGACAGACCGATCTGATGTGATAAAAAATCCGCCGACTTCTCCAAACACAAAGTGTTTGATTTTGATTACATTCATTATTTACCTGTACGAAGTGGTGGGTACAAGAGTTTTTAAGTTATTTTAGCTTGTTCAGTAATCAATTAGCACTTTAGTTAAAGACGTTCAACTTTTTTCAAGACTGGAAATTATTTTCCGGCAGTTGTTTTCTTTTGTCCAAACACAAAATATAAGGTTGAAATTATTCTTTGTTGAGAAAATGTTAAGTGACTGTTCAGATGTAATGCATATTTTTATTTTACCGTGTCATAACCTGAAAAAAAATGTGAACAGGTTTGTTGTGTTTAGGCTAAAATAGTAAGTAAAAGGCTAATTTCAAAAAAATTACATGCTAGCAAAACTAATGAGTACTCCTTTATAACCATCGAATAAAGTTTTATAATTATTTTTGCATTTTCTTACTCTTCCTTTAATTTGTTAATGATTATTATTTGTATAAAGATCATAAACTATGATTTTGTAATGTTGAATGATTCATATAATTATTCATTACCAAATTGTTCTGGTGTTATTTAAATACAAATTTGTTTACAATTGATGACAATCCGTCAACGTCACTTCATCAAATCGGTCTGTCGACAATGTAGCCAAACTCATAACATAAACAGTTTCTACAGATCCATTGACTAGAAAAATTATTTTAAAGCAAATTGTAATGTGTTCTATCTGACCAGGAAACATTACGACTAGTCTGTTATGAGCAAAAAATTCTCTGCAGAAAAGGTTCTATACAGTTTTCTTCTAAAATGCACCAATTCATTATTATTTGCAATTTTTGACTATTCTTCCATAAGCGCAATCTTAAATGTGGAGAAAACATGGCGGCCGAATCGCCCATGTCCACACTGTCTCTATCAAGTCACTGTAATCTAAACTAACCTACCCTTCACATTAAGCTCGATCTCAACGACAGCAGTGATTTGAAAAATCATCTGCTGCCGGTAAGTCTCGAAACGTCGTCCCTCGATTCCAAATTGGAAAGTCTGAATCGACTTTCCCGTACGGCCACGGAGGCGCTCTGTGTAGTATAACAAAATTATAAACTTTGATTCTAAAATTGTGACTTATTTAAAATAAATGTGTCACAATACACTTATAAAATTAAAAATTAAAGGGGGGATGCACCATTTTTTAAATAAAAACTCGTGATTTTAACCCAGAGTTTGCGTTTAGGTCCATAGAGTACGGAGAGATTTCAAACTGAACTTATGGGAAGCTCTTGAGATCAATTAACATACTGCTATTCAAGTTATGCAACAATCAATATTTTAGCAGATACACTGAGTGAACAATGTACCCTGTGATGAGCACTGATAAGTTTGGGTTCTTTAAAGTACACTTATTTTAACAGAAATCTAAATTTTTACTTTGTTAAAACTCTACTGATAAACAATCAGAAATTACTCACTTTCTGGTATTTTAATATTATGCAATGGTGAATATTTCAGCAGATATTCAAATTCCTCTGGATTATCTGAACAACCATAATCTGACTTCCAAGCATAACCAATTGTAAACTTGTGATACCTCAGCATGTCCAGTACCCTAAAATTAAGACAAAAGTATTAAATTTCTGGTTATAAATTAGGATATTTAAAAATTACCCGACATGACAAATGACAGCTCCAAAAAGTTCTGGCGCTTGATTTAGACAAGCTGCTACCAACAAACCACCATTAGAACCACCTTGGATAGTCAGTTTTTTCGAATTCGAATACCTATTATCAATAAGATATTTAGCAGCATACTGAAAATCATCAAAGCAATTTTGCTTGTGTTCAAATCGTCCACCGTTATGCCATTTGTCTCCATACTCTCTAAAAATTGAAGAAACCAGTCAAATTAGAAATTTAAAAAGCACCTAAACTTTATTTTAAAGTAGAGTAAAAATACCGGTTCTCAATGCTCATTACACATATAAAACGAATAATTGGGATTCTTAAACATAACACTAGATGAGTAGGCTAGACCTGCAACTGGTCATATTCACTGTATCTGCCTAACGAGGTTAATACTGTCCTCGCAATCCCTGGATCTCTAATAGGCTCGGCCTATTTCTTGGGACTCAAAAGAAACCTATGGCAACCCTCTAGATGATCCAATCGTACTGAAGACTACTCCCAGGCTTCAGTGCCATAGCAACTAGTCAAAATCCAAAAGCATTCTACAAGTGCATTCATGCTGTCTGCAACAAAGTATCCACTGTTCTAAGACAGTACTGGCAACATATGCAAAACCGACAGTGAAACAGCTGAGCCACTGGCACAAACTTTTAGCCAAGTATTTACTTTAGAAGGCCACAGACAGTTATCCACTTCTTCCAACTAGTCATACTAATGACAGTATTTCGTCCCTAAGGGTCAGTGTTAATGAAATGGAGGCTATTTTAGCCTCCCTTCCACCTTGTGTATCTCCTGACCACGATGAAGTTCCAGCCAGTTGTGAAATGTGGTGCTTCTTCTGTATCAGTCCCATTGGCCCAAATGTTTCAGACATCTTTCGAGCTGGGAACTCTTCCTACTGCCTAGCTCACAGTCTCTGTCATAGGTATTTTAAAATCTAGCGACAAATTGGACCCAAAAAAACTACAGACCAATCAGTCTTCTGGCATTTATGGTGAAAGTTTCCGACTGCTTGTTAAGAAGCTGCTTCGTTTTTTCATGGGGCACAGTCTACTACCTAATAAACAGCATGGTTTCATCCCCAATCAATCTGTTATTACTAACATTTTGTTCTCCTTCACTGGTGGATCAAGATGCATGCTTCGTGCTTCATGATAACTAGCTATCGTACATGCAGCTGCAGAAATATATTAAGTTAACTTCACTATGCATGTCTGAGAGTTTCTTTCGAGTCGACGGGAAGTTTTATCGGCAGACGGAGGGAACCACAATGGGAAACCCATTGTCTCCCTTCATTGCCGAACTCTTCATGAGCTGATTTAAGAGTGACTTTGCTGCGGCAGTGGAGTATTTTCTGAGGGTATAGTTAAGATATGTCGATGATATTTTTGCCATATTTGAGCTCAGTAAAGATAACATCAAAAATTTTGTTGATAAGTTGAACAGTAGATTCCCTTCAATCAAGTTTACTTACAAAATGGAGAACAAAGACCAACCCTTCCTTGACACTCTTGTCAACAAAAATATAGATAGGTGAGAATTTGACATTTATAGGAAAGAAATGTCTTCAAATCGCTTCATACCATCAGATTCAAATCATCCTTTTGGTCACAAAATCTCGAGTTTGAGCTTTCTCATCGGAGGTTACTCAGTTTTCCTTTGAGCACTATGCCATACAATTCAGAGATGAACAAAATTATAGATATTGCGATTTGTAACGGTTTCGCTCCAGACATTGTGTATAGATTAGTTACTAAGCATAGGTGGAAAATGTCGATAAGTAACATTACGACATTTAAGCGTGAATCCTATGAGCCACCCAAAAAGTTCGCAATACTTCCTTCCTACCCTTTTCTTACAAAAGGGTTAGAGAAAATATTCAAGGATAACGACTTGAGAGTTGTTTATAAAGTTGATAATTTGAAGAACCTTTTGGGTGTGCCAAAGGATACCATTGACTTCTGACAAAAATCAGGCATTTATCAAATATCTTGTAATAATTGCGATAAAATCTATATTGGGCAAACGTGCAGATCAATAACAGCAAGATTGAAAGAGCACATAGCTCATATCAGATTAAATAGAGCAGAAAAATCTTCGTTGCACAACATTTGTTGACTCGGGACATAAGGTAGGCGATAGTAATCTTAAGTTGTTGAAGGCAACCACGGATTATCGCAAGTTAGATGCTTTGGAAAGTTTGGAAATCAGTGAGGTGAATCCACAGAATTTGATGAATTTAGACATGGGTTCTGTTAATTCAGCACTTTTTGAAATAGCACGAAATAATCCATGGTTGCTTTCAGCACGGACACAACCAGTTGGGCGTATCTACTGACACAGCAATAGTCCTTGAATTATGTCATCTGATGTTACGTCATCCGGTGTTAAATCATCCCTACTAGGGCATCTCATATTGCATCATGTGGTGTATCATCCGGCATTTCATCATCCGGTACTGCATCACCCAGTATTGCATCATCATTCAGTATTACATCATTGGGATTACATCATTGTTAGTGTCTAGTTTAGGTAGATAAATAAGATAATTTTGCCCATACAGTTAGGTTAGCGACAGCTACTGATGAAAACAACTTCGTTGTCGAAATGCATATCTCTGTTATTATTTTTGTGATTTTTGGGGTGATTTTGCTTTTTGTTTCAGTTTCATGTGGTGAATATTAAGTAACTGTAACTGTTAATCTGTAATATAATATTATTTTTACCACCCCGTCGTGGAGTTAGTGACAATTACATAATAACCACTCATTTTAAGTTGTGATTTCAGCCGCCATCACTTGGGTGCTAGTTGGACTAGGTCATATGCCTGTCTTATGCAATGAAACCATTTGGAATGTCAGAAAAAAAAATGATACCCTTTAGAGTGAAGATGTAAAAAAAAGTAATGAACACATCTAAAGAAATATTTTAGTACATTTTAAATGTCAAGTAAAATAATTAACCTTACCCTCCTCCTCTAATGTTGGCCACAGCAAACACACCATCAAAATGGTTGACAAATAACAGCCTAGAGGTACTAAATGATGGTGTCAATGTCACATTAAACCCACCATATCCATATAACAAACAAGGGTTGGTTCCATCTTTAACAAGCCCCTACAAAAATAACAAAATAAAAATATACAGTGAATAATAGCAAAGGCATTTGCCAAACTATTACTGTTAGAAATGGCATGTCATCTATTAATAATAATTATTATTATTATTACTGTTATTATATTATTAATAAACAGTGTGTGCCCAAATTATTAGTTACACTATAGTTTTTATCATTATTTCATATTCAGCCTCTCCTAATGTTCATACAAGTATTCCTTGTGTCAGTTATTTTGATATTTTAATCCTGTAGTGGCAACACTGATTTGTGAGATTGTAGTTGTAGATCATTATTATCTGACACTCTGCTGTGAAACATCAAACATTGCATTTTAAAGTTGTACCAGTCGGGTCACAGTTCAAATTTAAATAAAAAAAGTAAAATGGGACAATTAAATCAATTTCCTTTTGTTTTATAGTCTATACCTGCCTTTAGTGCCTTTACTTTTAAATAAACGAATGTTTAAATAGGTTCCTTAATAAAGCAGTAGGAAATGCCTCAGATATTGTATAAAAACCTTTAGCATATCTATAAATAGAATTCCAAACAATAGCTGAATAGGTGTTTGGTAATGTTTAAAACTACCCCTGAAAAACACTTTATATCTCTTCATTTCGACACTTGCAGCTTAAAATTGCTTTTCCCCGCAGATCGAACACACGAGATGAGACCGGAGGAGACAGTCAGTTGAAGCCAGGTCACATCAATACACAGGGTCTCCATCAATCGGCTCCCTGTGAAAATGCCTTTTACGTTAAAATTACTCAACTCATTAATTATCTTTGTATTCAAAGTGTTACTGAAAATTCTCGCCCCTTTGTGAATAACCAATGGTCTTCTTGTCAGGCTAGAAAACTTCCTGATGTGTCAGTGGCTCCTGCCACAACATGGGAACGTAGCTTCTCCCGTATGGCTAGAATATTTGCAATGTTGTCAATATTACTCGCATAAGGTTGGAAAATAGCTTTTTCCGTAGGACTGGAATAACATTAGCGTGTTTCCAAGCTGAAGGAAAATATAATCTTCTCAGACATTCAATAATGTGAGTTATATACGACAACATTTGAGGACAACAAAGCTGTATAAAAAATGCACTGATCCCATCCACTCCAATATTATAAACTTACTTTTTTGTTAACTATAAACATTGGTACTTTAGTTCCATCTTTGCTGGTGTAGAAAACTTGATGTGTTTCAAACGCTGAAATGTCTATCTGGCCAACTTTTGTTTCATGTATCAACTAAAACAAAAAATACATCATTTCAAATGTACACAAACGACAGGAAATATCAAACTCACCTCAACTTTAAATTCAGGAGCAGAGAAATCCACACGATAAATTAAACTGGGTGTTAAAAATGAACAAAAACTATAAAACATTTCAGTATGATCATGTTTTCCAGATATAGCTGTAATTGATCCAACGTCCAAATTAAAGTCATATATTTTCTTTCCAGTCTTCAAATCGTGGAGTTGTAAAACACTCTAGAAACAGTTAATACAATATGTAGCAAGGCTTGACATTTGAAAAAAATGTAGGGTGTAGTAACTAAAAAGTTTGTATTTTTTCACTAATAAATTAAATGGCCCTTACATAGTCCCCATTTAGTGTCCGTATCATACAACTGGATTACTAAAATGGTTCTTTGGAGGCAAGAAAATAGAGTCTAATGAAAATGTTTAGAAATTATATAAAATCAGGCACCACGTCGTCCACATTTAGTCACAAATAATATAATAATAACAATGATAATAATACATACAGACTTGAAGACTACTTCTCTGGCTTCACTGTATGTAGTATGGACAAGTTTCACCAAGTAAGGGCAACAACAATCAATGAAATGATAATAATAATAATAAAACTCCGCCATTGCCGGTCCCAAACCCAGGTGAAAAAGGAGAAAGGGGTGAAGTAACAACCACGTTAAAAAACCAGGGTCCGCCTGGCTCGGACGGTAGCACCCTGTAAGGGCACCTGGCTAGAGTTACAGGTCTGTCTGGCCGGTGTGTGTACTGCTTCCAGCAATGTGCTCACCGCTACTCGTAACGACATAGACGGTACAGCCTGCGACGCCAGCTGTCCGCTGTCCTTTTTATCCTCTTATTTCCTTAACCATATTACCTTACTCCTTTCTTCATCCCTGCCTGGGCCACCAGGGTTAATTGGTGGCACACCCATGGAAATGGAGCAAAACCAAAGCCTTGGAAAAATGCTGCTGCCGGGATTGGTCAGGGCATGTCTCGAGCCGGCACTGGACATGACAGCATGCGGGACATCGGTGGCGGGGTGCTGATGAGGCGGGCCCGTTATCCAAGAAATTACCGCCAAAAATCAACACCAGGGGAGCCTAGTAAGACCAAGAGCTCCACCCACTGAGGATGCTGTGCAGGAAAATCAGCCAGCGCTCACCCAGATAGAATTACCAAGACGGCGCATGAAATGGACTATGGATATGAATGAAACAATTATGCGCACTTACTACAGAGTAACACAACTCAGACAACAAGCGACCGGATATAGGCAACAACTTCACACCGAATTTCTCAGAGTGTACCCACAAATACAGGTGACTCAACAGAGAGTATCGGATCAGTATCGTATCATACTTAGGAATAACCTTATTCCACAAACGAGACTGAATACCATTAAACCCAACGGTTCTTAGGCGGGATAGGCGTGTGGATGCTATGAATGTTTCCCGTGTTCTGGTTGCCATGCGAACACCTGTTGTGTGCAAAGTAATTGAAGTGGATATATTGAACAACCTTGTACCATCTATTGACTTTCTTGCCTGCAGATGTAAATTTAAATCGTGTAGTATGGTTGTCTGTGTGATCTATGTGCCTCCGCCTCCACAGGTCACGTTGCATGACTATAAAAAAAATTCGAAACTCTTCAGCAAGTGAGTGAACTGTTTGGGGATAATGTATTGTTTTTAGGTGACTTTAATGCTAGTACAGATAGTAAGAAACTTATTGTTACAAACTTTGCTAGTTTTTTCGGCTACACTCAATATAATGAAATACTTAATGTTAATGGAAGAATTCTGGACTTAGTTTTTTCAGATATGAAGCGTGAAGTTTCACATGAAGGGGTGCCTTTGGTAAGGGAAGACCTACAGCATCCTTGTTTGTTTGTTGATATTTCTTTGAATAGTTCATTTGGGTCATTTGATGTTTGTAGAGCACCGAAGATGTATAATTTCAGAAAGGCTAATTACGTTGCATTGTATGATGCACAGCTCGTGGTTAATTGGTCTTTCCTGTATGACTGCCTTGACTGCAATGAAGCATGTGATAAGTTTTATGACACACTGTATAGGGTGTTTGAGGCATGTGTGCCTGTCTATAGGAATTGTAAATATGGCTACTCTGTGTGGTATAATAATCAGATTAGAGCCAATATTAAACTGAAACATAAGCATTGTTTAAAGTATAAAAGGTGTGGTTCAGACTATCATTTGCAAAGGTTTAGGGAATTGAGAATTTTGGTGAAGCGTCAGACTGGCAATGCATATAAGAGGTATCTGTGTGACACTCAGCAGTCGATCACTGACTGTCCTAAGAATTTCTGGTCATATGTAAATGATAAAAAGAAACGCACAAGAATACCTGGTCAGATGTATTATAACGGTGATGCACTAACTGGCTCACAACAAATAGTTGATGCGTTTGCTGCATTCTTTGGTAGTGTTTATACACCAGCCGGCAGAATTGACTTACAGAGTAATGCGTCTGACTCAAAGCCTAATCAGTATTACATCCACCTATCTAGAATTACGTAGGAAGAGATACGGAGAGCTATAAGAAAATTAAGCAGTAAAATGACGTCTGGCCCAGATCAGATTCCGTCTTTCCTTGTAAAAGACTGCACTGGTGTTTTAGTTGTTCCACTTTGCTACATATTTAATTTATGTTTGAACACTGATCGGTTTCCTGCGATCTGGAAGTTAGCACGTATATGCCCCATATTTAAGACTGGTGATGTATCTTTGGTCATCAACTATCGTCCTATAGCTCTACTCTGCATTTTTGCTAAGATCTTCGAGATGGTCCTATACGAGGGTATCTACAACTCTGTGAAAACACTGAGATCACCCTGTCAACATGGATTTGTGAGGGGTAGGTCAACTATCACAAACTTGGCCGTTTTCACTCAGTGGGTCTCAGACGGCATTGATGCTGGGGGTCAGATTGATGTTGTCTACACAGATTTTGTGAAGGCTTTTGACAGTGTTGATCACTCTGTCCTTTTGGGGAGGCTTGTATCGATTATTTTAGTGATCGTGTTCAATTTTTAAGCTATGGCGGGTTCAGGTCCTCTGAGTTCATTGCTACTTCGGGCGTTCCTCAGGGCTCTAATCTGGGACCGCTATTGTTCCTATTATTTATCAATGCTTTGGACAGTAGTTTAGGTGTGCTGAGACTTTTCTATGCAGATGACTTGAAGCTGCTTATGAGAGTGACTTCGCGCGTTCCTCAGGGCTCTAATCTGGGGCCGCTATTGTTCCTATTATTTATCAATGATTTGGACAGTAGTTTAGGTGTGCTGAGACTTTTCTATGCAGATGACTTGAAGCTGCTTATGAGAGTGATGTCGCTGGATGATTGCGTTAGACTGCAGGAAGATCTAGACTTGCTCCATGAGTGGTGCTTACAGAATGGATTGGAACTAAATGTGAGTAAATGTAAGGTCATGAATTTCACACATAAAGCTTTCCCTGTTCAGTCTGAGTACACTGTGGGTCGGTTGGTGGTCGATCGTGTGGAGACTGTGAAGGACTTGGGGGTACACTTTGATAAGAAACTGTCGTTTGACATTCACATCAATACCATAGTAAACGAGTGTAACAGGTTTTTGGGATTTATAGTGTGGAACTGTGGGTCGTTTAGATGTTTTGGTGCTCTCAAAGCTTTGTATTGTGCTTTTGTTCTTTCCAAGTTACGATATGCATCTCTTGTCTGGGGCCCATATTATGGTGTGCATATAAGCTCACTCGAATCTGTCCAGAGAAGGTTCCTAAAATTTCTGTGGTTTAAGGAAACCAGGCGTTATCCGGAGAGGGGGTTCGATCATTCTCGTTTGCTTAGGCACTTTGAATTCGTCAGTTTGTGTAAGATAAGAAGAGTTGACTCAATCAAGTTTTTATATAAACTGATACACAATGTCATTGATTGTCCGAAATTATGGGCGCAGATAAATTTCCATGTTCCCAGGATGAGTGAATGGCACAATATGTCATTTTATAATAATCAGGCTAGGGCTGTTGTTATGTTAAGATCTCCAATATATGTAATGTGTGAAACTTTTAATATCATTTTTTCACGTAGTGATATATTTAGCAACAGTTGGTGTACATTGTTGCATAGAGCTATTGAAATATTGTAGTTTTAGGTTTGTTTTTGGATTAATATTTTGTTATTGTTAATTTATGGTAATCTCACTCGCTAATTAGTTTGTAAGTGTCCTGTAATTGGTCCTGCACTTGGTCTGTTGGACACAATAAATTATTATTATTATTATTATTATTATTATTATTATTATTAAACAAGAAGAAGATGAAATTACTGACATAGCGGTTACGGAAAATAACGAGATGCTGTTTGATGGTAGTAATCTGCAACCTGTACATACTGAGGAAGAAGAACACATCGAGGGTACGCAAGAAAATGAGGAACTCATCGACAAATTGTCCACAGAATTGAGACGTGCAATCGCAGAGTATAAAGGAACAAATCATCTTAGTAGACCACCATTACCTAGGCTAAGATCTTCTAGAAAGCTGGCAATTTGATTGGAACCTTGGAACAGAATAATGTTGCCATTGCACCTCCTAGAGATCAACACATTGGAGCACATGTATACGCTGATTTACTGTGCAGCAACTGCAGCAATAAAAACTCAAGGCATTAAGATTTCTGGTCGAAAGTCCAATCACAGAGACTCACGACAAGGGAAAAACGTTGATAAGTAGAGTAAAAACACTTCAAAAAGAAATTGGACAACTGATGCAATACATTGGGGGAGTACAGACAAGAAAATTGCAGATACAAGGTGGAAATAATAGGCTGAGTTTGACAACACTCAGCACAAGATCCAGTCAATCACACTGCACAAGAATATTTGGACACCTTAAAACAGAAGCTTTCTGTATAAGCAAAATGCTTGAGGAGATATAAAACGAGAAATCATAGGAAGTGCCACAATACAATGTTTGAACACTCTGAACTGAGTGTCTACCATCAGCTTAATTCAGATGCCAATGCAGCCACCGATACTTTTCCAAATTCAAGAGTTCTGGCAAAGTCCATTAGCCACAACAGACTCCTGCAATACTGACGCCAGCTAGGTTAACGAAGAACACCGAGCTTGTCAGAGTTATGAACAGATGCATCATGAGCCGTTTACCACAGATGAAGTCACCGAGGTTATTAAAGAGCTTCATAATTGGAAGGCACCTGGGCCTGATGGCGTCCAAAACTTTTGGCTGAAGAAATTTGGATGTACACATTGGCGGTGTTAATAAATGATGTTATACTTGACCCAAAGAAGATGGCTGTATTTTTTACACAAAGAGATACGTATCTTCTGCCAAAGTACCAACTGTTCTGCAGACCCCGGAAGATACCGACCAATAAGTTATCTCCCAACCCTATATAAGTTGATCACATCCTGCATTGAGAAACACATATATGCGCATTGCGAACAAAACAACATAATTGCGAACCAGCAAAAAGGGTGTGCCAAAGGATCTAGGGGATGCAAAGAACAGCTAATAATTGATTCGGTTGTGTGCAATCAAGCTTAGAATGAACGAAGAAATCTCTTTGCTGCTTACGTGGAGTACAAAAAGGCATTTGATTCAGTTCCACACGAACGGCTTATAAGTGTGCTGAAGATTTATACGATCGATACTTATATCCTAAGTTCCTTGAACATACAATGTCTATCCAGCTAAAATTGGAGCTGATGTGACCCTAAAAGAAGAAATATATAAACCCACATTTTGGCCTAGGGGTGTAGCTTTCTCGAAGTTTACATTTCCCAGAACTACACAATCGAAAGGAAATTTTTCTGTGGGTCAAGTTCCACAGATAATCATCTAACATCTTATACAAATAAACAACATGCTCCTCTGTTTGCTGTACTTAACTTGAATGTTCAGTCAATCAGTAGGAAAGTGGATGAATTAGAGCTATTCTTGAAAAAGCGTAGTGACATTCAAGTTGTCTGTTTGACAGAACACTGGTTAGTCAAGACTGCACTGAAGCATGTAACTTTTGAAGACTTTGAAATTGGCAGTTACTTTACCCGCAATACATTTGAGCATGGCGGAGTGCTTACAATGGTAAGGAAGAATGTACAGTTTCAAAACATAGATAATTACTTAGAAACTTCATTGGAGAAGCACTATGAAATATGTGGTATTTATATCAAAATGATGAACTGTATAATCCTTACAGTATACAGGTCGCCAATTGGTGATATTGACATCTTAATAGAAAAACTAGAGAGTACACTGTTAAAGCTGACTAAAGTCTTTAAGGCAAACATAATCATCGCAGGTGATTGGAATCAAGATTTTGGACACACGGATAATTCATCATCAAAAAAGAAACTCCTCAAAATGCTTCAGTCTTTTAATATTTCTCATTTATTTGAAGAACCAACACATTTTACAAGTACCAGTTCCAAATGCTTGGATAATATATTTGCAGATATCTCAAAGCAGCACATAAAAACTGAAACACTAAATTTACACATCTCTGACCATCTTGGACAGGTGCTTACCTACAAAAAACAGGTTATCAGACAAAGTTTTACAGAAACACACAAAAGATACTTTACTGAAGAAAACTTAAAACGGTTTGCGTGTCATATGTGTTCTGTTGACTGGGAGGCCTACTTTGTCAACAGTGATCCGCAGACAAATTTCTCCAGATTTCATGAGTTCCTCCTTATGTGCTACAACGAATATTTTCCCGAAAGAAAATCTAGGATAAAAACTCAAACACTAAAGGTAAACTGGTATACCAATGAATTGAAATGTCATAAAAACGGGCTGGATGCACTCTACACAATATGGTTGGTGAAAAGAGATAACGAGTCATTAATGGCATACCAAACCTACCGAGACTGCTATCGCGACAAAGTTCGAGCGGCAAAGGCTGAAGGGGTTGCCATGGCTATTCAGCAAGCGGAAGACAAGCAAAAAGCTGCATGGAAGATTATAAAGGGTGAAACACAAGAAAAACGTAAACAGTTACCTTCATTAACACCAGAAGCATGTAATAGTTATTTTGCTAATATAAGTAAAAATATTTTTCAACAAATAAACGGAAATAATATAGTACCACGAACATATATTAAGACCAAAGTTATTAATACAATGAATTCATTTTATCTGCGGGAGGTGACGTCGCTGGAGGTTTGGAGAGTGGTATGTGCCTTGAAAGCCAAAATAACGCCAGACTGTTATGGAATAAATGTAAAATTTTTAAAAACAGTTATTTACAGCATACTAGATCCAATAACAGCTTTAGTAAATGAATGTTTGCAGGCTGGCCTGTTTCCAGAGGAACTTAAGAAAGCAGACGTAAGTATGGCATATAAGGGTGGCAATGTTGCCTCTTTGGATAGCTTTAGACCTATTTCCATTTCGCCAGCACTTTCAAAAATATTTGAGTACGTAATAAAGCAACAGCTTGAAGAATATTTAGAAGCAAAAGGTTTTCTCAGTGAGGAGCTTCATGGCTTTCGAGGAGGTAAATCAACAGTCACTGCGCTGGTAAACACAACAAATAAATTAAGTGAGGCGCTGGACTCTGGCAATATGGCACAATGCATATATTGTGATTTACATAAGGCATTTGACACAGTATCACATGAGATATTACTAACCAAATTGGAACACTATGGCATTAGGGGTTTGCCACTGAGGCTCTTTAAGTCATACCTTACCAACCGATACCAAAGAGTGAAGCTAAATGAACAGTACTCAAGTTGGCAGACACAAACATGTGGTATACCTCAGGGTTCGCTGCTAGGGCCTCTCCTATTCATTATATACACAAATGATCTTCCAGAGAACGTTTCGTCTGATGCAGTTTCTCTCTATGCAGACGATACCTCATTTGTTAACATTGGCAGAAATGAAGCTGAACTTAATGGGAGAAGAAATATCACAATGTCGGAAGCAGGAGAATGGTTTAGAAATAATAAACTGAAACTCAATGTAAACAAAACAAAAGTCTTGAATATCAGCTCCCACCAAACGCAACCAAGACAAAAACAATCTGTGAAATTTCTTGGTGTATATATACAATCAGATTTTCGCTGGTCAATGCACATTGAAAAGCTCCAGGGCACATTGGCGTCGTGTCTGTATCTGTTGAGGCGTCTGATGAACATCAGTAATTACCAGACAGTGTTGACAGCTTATCATGCATGTTTCCAAAGTAGGGCTACCTATGGTATCCTAATATGGGGGAGTAGCCCTGGAGTGTCTGAAATATTTCTGCAACAGAAAGCTGCAGTAAGAATAATCTGTTCTGTAGACAGCCGTACAAGTTGTAGAACCTTATTCACGAAGACAGGCATACTTACCATCTTTTCAGCATATATTTTGGAAAGTGTCTTATATACTTACCAACATCAAGAGGACTACAACCAAAACGGTGATTACCACGAATATAGTACCCGAGGCAGACAACATATCCATTCCTTATCATAGAATAAAAAGAGCTGAAACCGGGGTGAATTGCTGGGGTGTCAAGTTCTTCAATAAAATCCCCCAGAATATAAGATCAAAACATAAGCGAGAATTTAGGAGAAATGTGAAAAACACTCTTATGAAGTATGCATTTTATTCTTTAAGTGAATACCTCAATATGGACATTGAGTGGATAGAGTAGAGCCACTAGAGACAACATAAGATGCCATTTTTTTTTATGTGTGTAAATTTGTTTCTTTTGTCTTTTGTATTTTTGTTTGTTTTTGATGTTTATTTCACAATTTTAGTTCTATAATCTTATATTTGGTATTTGTTTGACAAGGCTGTGTAATTTTTGCCAGAATAAATGTTATTATTATATTATTATCCGGAGAATAAAAATTCAGTTACGGGTACAAACAGGTGATAACATCGAAACCAGCACGATACCAATTAGGAGAGGTATATTTCAAGGCAACTCCCTAAGCCCATTGTGGTTTTGCATGTCACCGGAGAATGTCAAGCGTTTGCTGCAACAGAGTATAAAGAGAGGCACGACGCAGTTACGAAAATACTTCATCAAGAATTGGCTCTGAAACTGGGACTGGGATTGGACCATGCTCACAGACTAATGAGTTGCCCACAACAGTCAGATATAATAATAGATGGAATCCTGCAACCAAGTGATGCTGATTGATGTGGCCATTTTGATACTAATAATCTAGAGATAATGTCTTTTAATGTACAGATCTAAATTTTGGTATGTGGTTTACTTTTTATGGTACAAACCTGCCGAACAAATTTTGTTGCCCTAACGTTATTTCCATATATAAAAATTTTCCGAAAGAAAACAGAAAGTTTTCCGGGAAAAACTGGGCTGATTTACCTGGCTCTCAAACTTATCTAAGCCACTTGCAAAAGGAATTTACTCAAAATTTTTGATCAAAATCAGACCATAATTTTTTGTTTGAGTTATTGGTGTGATATATACATGTGTGTGTATATATATATATATATATATATATATATATATATATATATATATATATATATATATATATATATATATATACATGTGTATATATATATATATATATATATATATATATATATATATATATATATATATATATATATATATATATATATATATAAACATAAAAGAATTAAAACTGACCCTGGATGTGTTCTAGGGGTCCCAATTCCCGCTCATTTGAAGAAATTTTTTCAAAACTCAAAAGTTGAGATCTCATTAGTTAATTTTTTAAGAAAATTCACTAGGTACCGCCATGTCACTTTTTTTTAAACAGCTATCCATTTCCGCGACTATGGCCAATCACCACCGTCAGTGAGTAGTTTCACCTTGCTACCCTGGGAATTTGGCCAAACCCCTGCCTTTCTGTAAGGGGGGTAGGGATCTTTAACGTGCCCAGCATCACATGGTCACGGGACTGAGAGCTTTACGCTCCCTCCGAAGGGCGGAACGTTCAGACATTGAACTGGCTCAAATACAATGCCAGAACCTCGGTTGATGTTAATTAATTACAGTATGTACTGAAAAAGTGAAAGGGGAACCCTGGGAATCGAACCCAGTACCCTTCGGTTCAGTGGCACGAGTTCTTACCCCTGGACCGCTGAGGCTCTGTCATGATACTTTAAGTGATAAAAAAACTTTACCTTTACATCTCTTAAGTAGCAAACGACCAAATATTTATTATTTATAGGAATACACCAGTCTAATACATCCCTTGGATCTTCTGATATCAAAGTTTTCCATTGGGACTGTTTTGGGTTATTAAAGTCTATAAGAATAACCTTATAATTAGGAGCATCTTTGTTTGTACGGAAAGCAAACATATCACCAACATTTGCCACATACTGAAAAATAAAGAATATGTTTTATAGAAATATTATTCAAATCAAAAATATGTACCTCATAATCCGCATCAAAATCAGTTACTACTTCATGTAATTTTAGTTTCCCATTTATGTTGTTGTCATTAAGATCAACAAAATATAATAAATTATTTTTACAGCCTTTTTTCGGTGTCACTATTAAGTATTTGCCGCAATCACTTACGTTTGCACCCCTAAAACCAATCTACTATTAATAACAGACCAAATCTAAACACATTATTGAATTGAAACTAAAATTATATAGAACAAAATGGTTAGTGTTCACAATTTCGAACTAGAAACTTACATTCTTACTAAATAAAAATGTAGAGACTTCCTCTCTGGCTTCACCAGTGCTGGTTTTTTCTCTGAAACCGGTTCCGCCTTTTACAATACCATAAAGGGTGAAACTGGTTGCAGAGAAGTAAAGAAAGCACCTGTCAAACCAGAGAAGAAGTCTCTACATCTGTATTTAGCATGGAACGGTTTTACCAAGTAAAGGCTACAACAATTGAACCTACATTCTTAGTTGGGGATCGTCAAATGCTACAACAACAAAGTCTTTTGATTGGTCTGTTCCTAACTTATGGTAATACAATTTCTGATTTTCAACAGCCATAGTTTCTGATCCATCAACTATTCCATTTTGATCTAAGTAAGCCTTGAAATAAATCAGTTGTTTATATTTAAAACAAAATAAAACATTGTATAGTATACCCCATAAAAAATTCCTTCGTTATTATGCAGCCAGGCAATAGGTGAAAACTTCACTTTTTCTAATACTTCATCATAATCCTCTCCTTTAAATGAAAACAATATTAAAGCATATTATAAAAAAATATGCATATATTTACATCTACTTACATAATCAGATAGTTAAAAATAACTCAACTGAAAAATAGCAGATTGAATTTGTAAATGATTTTTCTATGTAGTTACTGTCTCTAATCAGGTTTTAATATTATATTAATTTAAAACAATTCTGTGATTTTTAAGTTATAATAAAATCATATATAACTTTTTTAATACCACAAAAAATATACAGGGCCAGCGTATATATTTTAGTGGTATTTCTTTCAAATTTATTTGCTCCAGTATTTTCTACAGATTTTGAAAAATTGTAAGCTTTTTATGTGAGAAAAAATATGTAACATTAAAATACTTTACCTGTTTCCACATTTCTAAACCTAATTTCAATCCAATCTGAACCGCTTGCACTGAGACCATATGCTAACGTCTTACCATCTTCAGAGAAGCTTTTACTAGCTAAAGCAATTGTCCCATCTTCAGATAATGTATTGGGATCCAAGAATACTTTTTCCTCTCCATACAAACTATCTTTACAAAAAATTACATTCTGATTTTGCAATCCTAAAAGAAAATACAACTTAAGATACACCTATGCATATCTAGGTCAGGTGAGACAAAGAAAGAAAAGAGGCAAATTAAAGGAAAAAATCCTTTTAAAATAAATTGATTAACTTACCAGTATTTTTAAACTGGAAGTATTTGGTGCCATATCTAAATGGCACTGATACTTTTGGATAATTCCATAGATCAGTGGCGGTTTTGTGAATTTTTTCCTTATAGGGGCAAGAATTTATGTACGGCATTGTAATTGTATTTTGAGCTTCAATATATTTTTTCGTTTCTTCAGAATAAGGATTTTCCAGGGAACGGTAGCAGTCAGTAATCTATATAAAGAAGATATATGAAGAGTATAAGAACCTTATGTTAAATTTTTACTTGTTTTTCTATTAATCTATTACCCCTGAACCTTGAGAGTAGTTTACCAACCCTGCAACTTTCCTATAATTTTTCAGTACTTTTTCTTTATTAACAAATTTATCAATACTAATTTATTGATAAATTTGCTAGCTTAAAGTTGTGACTACAACTTTAAGTAAATTAGAACATGTCTTGTTATGCCATACTTCAACCAAAAAATAAATATATACAAAATGTGATTTACGTTTTTCAGATAAATTGTACAAAAAACTGTAAGAACACAAACATGAAAGGTACTAGATTTCAGGAGAAAGTTTTCACTAGTGCCAATAATACAGAATTTAATGTTACTTAGTTCTAGTATTTAAACTATCTATATTGTCAGAATTATTAATACATCTTTTTATTTTTCTGGATATAATCATAATGCTATATTGATAACATCAAATATTTAAGAAGAAATAATTAAAACAGCAAATAAGAAAATAAGTAGGTAAAACAAAATCACTTAGTCATCAACATCTTTTCGAAAAAAATGAAAGTCTGCCAGGCCTGTAAGCTTCTTTTTAAATTGCACTCAATATGGGAAAATCTAAAAACAATGCTTAAACAACTTATTTATACAATTTACCTTTTTTCCATGATAATCATCTATAACAGTTTCGTCTCTGCGTGCTTCTGGATAAACGAAACCCATGTTAAAAACGTATCTGCTAAATACAATTTTTCTTCTTGTATTCAAAGTTTCTGTGCAAATATGTTTGGAAAATCGACGGAAAATCTGAAAATATAAACAGTCCCTAAAAAGATCTCTTTAACAAAAGTTCATTACCTTTAACGTGAACATGCAAAAATTAAAATTAAAACCTTGTTTATGCCAAATTTTACTTTAGTTAACAATACAAATTTAACCTACTTTATTTAAATTTTAGGTTATCAGAGGCTCAGATTTATGTATATGAGAATATGAGGCCAAGGTGAAAATCTGAAAATGCCAACCATAACCATCAAACTCCAACTGTCATACGAGAGTGAAGGATACCACTTTTAACATAGAACGCCCCTATCGAAGAGAAAAGATAACATAATATTGATCTTGTTAAAATTATTGGAGCGCCCTCCAATGTTTGCGATTGATTCTAAATAAGTCATTTCCAGGAATTGTATTTTGATTTTTAATCCTGAAATCCAAACTAAGTTGCTTTATTTAATTTGAAATTGCTAGGGATAGAGAGATTAAATTTGGCAAATAAATTTTCTAATGTTAATAGTGAAAGCAAAAGAATATCTATTTCAGTAAGACACATATACATATATTTTTATTACCATCGTGTTCATAAGAAACCTTTGACAATTTGAGCTTTCTAACACTACAGCTTCATTTATTATCGATATGCATGGAAAATCAAACAAAAATAAGGTAAACCTGTGTTATATTAGAAAACCGTATTATACTAATATAATAAGCACCTTGTTTTTTTTTCAGAAAACTGAAAATATGATTTAAATTGCATTTTTCTTTAAACACAAAGCTTATCATAACGTTTATATTTAATGTACAAATAACCCATCTATAAAACACAAAATCCACGAATAATGAAAACTCTATAACTAAAACTTGATTAAAATACTACATCCAAAGAATTGTGTGCAACTTCTTATCGATCCTTTTTAAAATCCAACACACCTGTATTACCGCCAAGCAATGGAGTAGAAAAAACAAAAATGAATACTTTTTACGTTCAAAATATTTGAATGTGCAAAATGAAAATGGAGCACAAATCGGCTCTTGTTCGTTTTGTGGAATGGCGCTGCTATCAACATCTATTGTATGGGATGTTCAGTTAGGACCGAACTAATAACAAGTTTGCTCTATGTTGAAGTAACATCTCAAGGGATCTATTCTCTGAATTTTAAAAATCCCGTTCAAATGTCATTTATAAGAGTCATAACACTTCTTTCACACCCCAGCCAGAGTTATTCTCCCATGAATGGAATATATCCAGCAGACAAAACAAAATGGAACGATAATTTTAGTATTTTTTGAAATTTCAATAAATCCCACATATCTACTATCTTCTTCTATTAAGTTCGATACAATCTGCTCCAGTTTGTGCTTCAACGTGTAAAAAGTAATAGATATATTAATTTATAATAAATAACTTATACTCGTTGTTTACATAATAATGGCTGCGAAATTAGTCAATTCATAGAGATTAGGTACCTGATAAGATATTTTAAGCACTTTCTGAATCGAAATAGATTCTAGATTCTAACCTAAAATTAGGAAACGTAGACACAATGTCCGGTCAGGTGAGCAGCGGTATTCAATTTTCGCGCTGAATTGGGAACCAATCAAATCTAGTTAAGAACTTTCGTGTCCTGAACTGAGTGGAATCAGCGAATGTGCTTTTGTGAAGTTCAAAGGCTATAGGTGCAAAGCATAGACAAATAATTTTTTCCATGGAGTAAAGGAAAAGAATGACATTTAAAAATGTAATAATGGCGGCAGCTTTAAAGTCTATAGTCTATTGATTTTCTCTTCCGTCTGATGAACACTCCCATAAAATAAAAGACACTTATATGACCATTTACCCATGCATTTGCGTTCAAAAGTGAATATATGTGGCAAATATTTTTGCAGCTGTATTTAAAAGTAAATTAAATTAAAAAAGCATATTATGTAAATTATTGAGCCTTCGTTATATTACTTACATATTTGCACAATTAACTCTATTTTTAGATGTCAGGTTCGATAGTATGTTTGGTAGGTATATGTTAGGTACTTTCCAATTAAGAATATAATCAATAAGTTATGTAAGCAGACTATGGTGCACTGAATCTTTATTAATATTTAAACTAAAATATCCACCAAGGAGTATAATTACTTTGTATTATACCTATGTTTGCTAAAGAATCAAAATATCCATTTAATTTAGCATCAGCACATAAACTGCATAATATAAATTGCAGCTCATATAAAGTATATTATTCATTCGATTTATATCAAAATATTTGCATTGCATGCCCGCTCTTGTAGTATTAAAATTTAGTTACTTCTAGTGAATTTTCGTAGAAATATTCGCTAATAATTGGGAGATCTCGACTTTTGAATTTAGTATGTTTGGTAGGTACCTCCAATAGGCAGTGGCGTATAAAGTACCCTTAAATTTTAAATATCACCCTATGTTAAATGGACCTCATTTTAAAGCTGTCTCCATTCTGCTCACGACAACATACGACTTTTAATTTTGGTTTGGATATAGCAGCCATATATATATATATATATATATATATATATATATATATATATATATATATATATATATATATATATATATATATATATTTGTGTGTGTGTGTGTGTGTGTGTGTGTGTGTGTGTGTGTGTGTGTGTGGAGACAGCTTTAAAATGAGGTCCACTCAACATAGGGTGAGATTTAAAATTTAAGGGTACTTTATACGCCACTGCCTATAGGAGGTAGATTCCAAGACACCAAAATTTACGTAATCATGTGTCTCCCTTGAAAACAGACGACTTAGTATGTCACGGCTTTTTTTTAAATTCCGATTGTTTCCAGGTGGGATAAGGTGTAATTGGCACAGCTGTATATATAAGGTGTAACAGTGATCTCGATGATCATGGGTTCCAAAAGCTCTAATTCGCACTTATTTGAATAATTTTTTCGAAAATTTTGGAGTCGTCACTTCTATAAGCAAAAATGTATTTAAGTATAAAAAATCGCAAAAATGCCATCTATTCAAAATTTAGACCAAATCAACTTAATTTCCAAACTTTGACAATGGCAGCATATATTCTGTAAAAAAATGTTTTTGTGTGTGTGTTTTTATTTCTTTAACGTCGGCCTATTTCCGCGACTATGGCCACTCACCGACGCCAGGGAGCAGTTTCTTTCTGTAAGGAGAGTAGGGATCTTTAACGTGCCCAACATCGCGTGGACACGGGACCGACGGCTTTACGCCCCCAGCGAAGGGCGGAACGTGCAAACATTCAACTTGCTCAAACACAATGCCACAACCTCGGTTGATGTTAATTGTACAGTATGTACTGAAAAAGTTAAAGGAGTGCCCTCTGTGATCGAACCCAGTACCCTTCGGTTCAGAGGTACATGTTCTTACCACCGAGGCTGTTTTTTATAGTTTCGTCAACAAAGAAACTGTGTATTACGGTTGACCTATCTACTCTTGGCCTATCAACAAGGTAGTATAATATTTGCAGAACTCGGCCTTTTCAAACGGTTTTAATGATTGAAAGCATCTAGATAGAATATCTAAACAAAAGCGATCAATTAAGCATTAAAAAAACAGGGTTACTATAGATTTATTTTATTATCAAAAAACAGGATATAGTTGACTCTGGTTTAGAAAAACAGTATTTAATCAATTAGATTACGGGAAAAAATTAGTAGGGAAGACTGGCAGGGATAAAACGTCTACCCAGCATGGTTTGCTATTTCGAGGAAATATAGAGACCATTTCGGAGAAAATAGATGCGTCAAATATACGATGACTTAAATTTTAACTGCCAAATCTGATTCATTTTTAAAACATCACTTGGAATAAAATTAGAAAAAGGAAAAGGGCATGTATCTTATATTATTTATTATTTCCTGTTTATTTATGGCATTTACGTTATTTTTTAGAAAAATGTTTTCTAATAACGGTAAGCATTTTCTACGAGGTACTTGACAATACATGCTACCAAGACCAAATGAAACTAATCTCCTATTTGGAGATAAAATTGTGTTATTTAAATTTTGTTAGTTCATAGGCATTTTCAACTAAATATTTTAGAATGTAACTACATTCTCTTATAATTGAAACCAATATTAAGTCGAGGTATTGCCGGACATTAATTTGTTAATTGCGCTGGTGCTCCATCTTGCTGGAACCACATCGCGTTCGTATTGCAGCTTTTGGGTTTGCTCGATCAGGATATAAGTTTGACAAAGTTCGCACGGCATTATTTTGGAGCGGTGCTAAATAGTTATCTCCATTCAAATTGCCATCAATGAAAAGGGGACCAATGACCAGGTTTTCATTCAAACTGCCATCAATGAAATGGTTTCCAACTATTCTTGCCCAAACATTAACCTTTTTAGGATTGCGTATGTTCTATCATCCAGTGTTGATTTTCTTAAGACCAGTAGCGACAATTTTGACGATTATTAGCATGGCCGTGAAGTGTAAAACTGCACGCATCAGAAAACAAAACATGTTCCAGTTGGATAACATTGTTGTCTAACATTTTCACAATTTGTTCACAAACAGATGTTCTATCAAAATCGTCTTCCATGAGCTCCTGAATTGTGTCAGTTTATATAGGAATTCGTTTTGTTTCCTTTTAATATTCAAATAATCGATGAATACAATGTTGTGGCTGCTTGTAGACTCAAAGTATGTGGGTTTTCCTCAAAATCAACCATTATGTTCAATTTGGTATCAGTGCATTAGGTTTTTTTTGATCTGCCCTACATGTCCAAGCTTGCGAAATATCTTTTCAATTTTACTAACTGTCCCTTGCGGGATATAGACGGCAAACCGATTTTTTTTTTTGAAATAGGCGAGCAACTTCGATCCTTGATCGTGTTTTATCTCCCTAACGAATTATCTGTAGAATTGTTATTTTATTGATTTCTGTTAAATAAACTGTGTTTCTAAATTGCAGTTAACCACTGACAACTACTGCCATGCAGTTACAATCACACAGAAAGTTGCTTAGGATTTTTAAACCAAACTAACATTGCCAATTGTGAAGAATCTTGATAACTTTCAATGTTTTCTTTTTATTTGATGCCGTCCAAAAAGGAGACTGAAATTGTTATAGGGTGATTTTCATGACTTTACATTTAGAAATATTAAGTGATAGGCCATTATTAAGACACCAGGCGTTAATAAGATTAAATGTTGTTCTGAAGAAGTTGACAGCCGTTAGGAATTAAGGAAGATATATTTTTAAATCGTCGGCGTAGAATAGTTTTGGCACAGAGATTATCTTGTCAAGATCATTGAAGAATAAATTGAAAAGGACAGGGCCTAAGACTGAGCCTTGAGGTACCCCAGATAATATATCAAACCCATAAGAATAAGACATACCATATGAGACAGAAATGTAAGATTCAAAGAAAGCCAACAAACAATCAGAGTGGCCAAAGTTACTCTTAATCAAAAGTAGCGCATGTGGAATGGAATTCAAAGCCTTGCTAATGTCGAAATATACTGCATCAACCTGAATGTCAAGAAGATTAGATACATACTGAGTAAAGGTACACAGGTTGGTAACTGTGAAGCGATTTCTTAGAAACCCGTGGTGATAAATACCATTCAAGAGAAGATTCAAAATTTTTTGCGAAATTCGACATTATTACGACCTGCCCGTAATTTTCAATAAGAGTGTAATCTCCTTTCTTATGAATAGGACTGGCTTTAGACATTGTCCAGAGTTGAGGAAATGTTGCTGGGTTTTTAAGGATAAGTTAAATATAAAACAAAGTGGTTCCACAAACAGTATTTAATTAAGAAACTTGAGATATTATCAGGGCCTTGACATATTTTAGGTTTTTAAGTTTCTTAATTACTAGCTGGATTTCAGAAGTATACAGATTCTGAATTTGAAGCACGTTAATATTTACATTAAGAGCAGAAATTATTTGGATGGGACCAATCACTGATAGAACAACTGTCAGAAGAAATCTGCAAAAGCATTCATTATTTCCTCTGAAGATGTTAGAGTAGTACCGTTATAAGTCGCATGTGGCCCGGTGTTCTCGAGCTTTTTTACTTTGATTCCAGAAATGGCCAAAAAGTCTTAAGGATTATTGTTGATGTTTGTTTCTGTCCTTTCTACGTGTTGTCTATAAGAATTCAGACTTCTCTTAAAGTCCGACCAGCAAAGGGAGTAACCTCATAACCAACCTGAAGCGGTGTTCTTTTATATCTCTGATGGAGCTTCTTTTTTTCCCCTTAGTCTGCCGCCCCGATAGCACCGCAGCCTTTGGCTTATTGTGCATGCCCTTTGTCTTTTCTACTCCACCCATTCCAAAATCACCGTGCCTTGAACTAGTTTGCACAGCAATTGGTGGGGTGAAGTTATATATTGCTCTGTCTCCGGTCTAGACTGTCCGTAGATCGATTGTCTTTTGCGGTCCAGAGCTTTACACTCTCACAAGATGTGCTGGGCGTATTCCTCCCCCTCGCCGCAGAGTCTGCATGCGAGGTCCCCTTCGAACCGCCCCATTTTATGGAGATGTTTCTTGACGGCCATGTGTCCCGTCAAGAGACCTGTTGTGTTTCTGAGCTGTCCTCTGCTAAGATTTAGCAGCTCCACAGCTCTCTTTGAACTGGGTCCGTCAATTATTGAATTCCCATATCTGAGCCCTGGACAGTCCGCCCAGTACACCTTGTGTTGTTTTCTGACCCAGGATTTAATGACTTCCCTGGCAGTGCTCTTTGTCACGCCCAGAGCCGGTTCTGGTCTCATAAATGGTTTGTTGTCTTTTGCGGTCCAGAGCTTTTACACTCGCACAAGATGTGCTGGGGTGATTCCTCCCCTTCGCCGCAGAGTCTGCATGCCAGGTCCCCCTCGAACCACCCCATTTTATACAGGTGTTTCTTGGCGGCAATGTGTCCCGTCACGAGTCCTGTTATGTTCCTGAGCTGTCCTCTGCTAAGATTTACCAGCTCCACAGCTCTCTTTGAACTGGGTTCCTCAATTACTGACTTCCCATGTCTGAGCCCTGGACAGTTTGCCCAGTACACCTTGTGTTGGTTTCTGACCCAGGACTTAATGGATCCCCTAGCAGTTCTCTTCGTCACGCCTAGGACCGATTCTGGTCCTAAAAATGGTTCTGCTGACCTTCTCTTCGCGAGACTATCAGGTTAGCTTAGAGTCCAATACGACCCCAAGATATTTTACCTCCCAGTTGAAACAGTAAAAAGTACCATGCAGTTGTAGTAGGCGCTGTCTTTAAATTTGGATTTAAACGCGAGCTAACTCGTGGCTGTTTGTTCTGAACTGTTTATTTCTTGCAGTAATCAGAAGTAATTCCTGGTTATTATCGAACCTTAAGTCAATTGGTAGTGAATTTTACTTAAGCAAACTCACGTTTAATTGCGATTTGCAAAGTTTCCATCAAGCAAATTCAAAACATCGATATAGGTGTCAAATGGTCTTGTAGTATTGGAGTAATAGCATTCACCGGTCCAATAATCTCTGATGGGAAGTCCCAGTCGTTTTCCCCAGCTTTTCCGCTCTGGAATCTGTGTCAGGCGCTTATAATTGATCCCACCTGGAAGGCATCTTCACAGGGTCATCAGGTAACCTAATACCGGAAGACTGGTGAGTCTTAACAAATCTTTTCTCTGAATCAGCATAATTTTCATGCTGAAATTTAACATCTGAAGTTTTAATAACCTGAACTTTCAAAATCATGTAGTCAAGTTTGAGCTTAAACAATGTCAGGGAGGTGCTGTCAGCATAACTATATATTTCCTGTTTAATCTCTAAGATTTTGTCAATTTTTGGAAATCTAAACACATAGTTTTTTTTTAAATTGCAATTAGCAAACTTTGTAAAATATCTAATTTATACACTCTCTTTAATATCTTTTATTTTTCATAATTAATGTGGAAATTTCACGTAGGATCATATATTCTTTTTTTTTGGGCCTCACTCAAAGAACTGGCCAGTTAATTCACTAGAAAACCTAGCAATTGATTGACAAAGTCATGTAATTTACCTAATCATTTGTGTTTATTCTTGAGCGATACCCTAAGTAATTAACAGTAACATTTTAGTAATATACAACTATCTTTATCTTATTGTTTTGGCATATGTATGTAAATTAATAATTTCCTGTTCTTGAAATTCTTGCTGTTTGTTTGATTTCTATTTGTGTGCAATCAATGTTTATTTGAGATTTATCAATCATTGGATTCGCTATTCCAAATTTAATTTATATGAATAAATTCAATATTTTGTTACATTAACATATCTGTTTAATTGAAGAGAAATTCCTCCCTAGTATCTACTTTCCTTTTGACGTCGGCACAAACAATTTATTCTTACTAACTATTATCTATATATCTAAATTTCAATGTAACCTGGCAGTGATTTTACGTTTCCGAGTTCAATTCAAACCAACGCGGTCTTGAAATACATGGGAAAGTATTGCAATATTCATTGGCAAACCCGTGCTGATATCGAGGTGCCAGACAATGAACCAGACACAGATTTGTTTGGAAACAAGCCGCATTTGTTCACATCCAAAGTCGTGTTGATTTTAAGGACGAAATGGTTACATACTGTCTCTCACATGTTGCTTACTAATGGCGAAACCATCGGCAAGTCCAGTGCGCACTCGATGTAATTTCTATCCTTTATTAAAAATATACAAAAGAATAAGTTAGAAATACACCCAGTTCGCACTGGTTGTCCCAATGGATTTCGCTATAAATTTCGCGATTGTGGCAATTGGTCAGCTGTAACAGCTGATTAAAATTGTTTTATTTCCGTTTTCTTCGAGGTTATCGCAGTTTTAAATTTACCGACTAAGTCATGGAACATTTAAAAATTTTCCTTCGTAAACACACTAAAGACTTTGAAATTTAAAAGTTCGAAGAACACTTCGGTGAATTATGTTTGCAAGGTGCAATGTGCGTTATTTTACACCGGAACTTACGATGAACAATGCAGTTGTTTAGTTAGTGCATTTTCTTTAGAAACAAACACAAATTGGATAATGATGCGTCGACTCCCAAAACCTGTACGTTACGAGTTCCGAAAAGTATACGTTTGTCAACTTGTAGAAAGAAGCAAATCGAAACACAAGACAAAAGGAGTAAATAGAAATTTCGATTGTAAGGCAAATATGAATATTAAGTTTTTAAAAATAACAGAATGTACTTTGAAAAATTCGTTTATGTGTGAAAGGAATAAGCAAAGAAGCAATCAAAAAATCCATGTCCAACCTACAGCAATCACTCGTAGAAAAAATAGAGACTTACCTTGCAGTGGGAGGATCCAGTCAGGTAGACCCCTGAAAGGCCGAATAAGAAAACGTCCCTGTTCTCATATTTCTCTTAATATTAACAATAATCAACCTGTTGCAAAAAAACATTAGTACTTACCTTCCTACATAATTAAAATTATTTTGATTTGTTTGTGAAGATAATATTTAGTTAAATATAGATATGTTAGCGACCAATAAATGATATATAACTAGGTACCTATTCTTTGTTCTGTGCGTAGGTAGAAAACCCCCAAAGATTGATTAAACGATTTTAAAAGTAATACTAAATTTTTCGTTTTTGACCTTCTGCAATTTGAATATGAATCACCACATTTTACGGGGCGATTGGGAATGTTGCAGATGCACACTTTTTGAGTTAGAGGTGGCTGTGACGTTCATTGATTTCAATCGATATTGTCAACAATGCTCCATAATAAAAACAAATAAAAAATAAGTCAAGTAGGCTATACCTACTACTTACCAATTTTTTCTGCATTATTTTATATTGATATAAAGGATACAAATAAAAATTAGTTTCGTTAAATCTTTTTTATATTGTTAGAATATTTAACACCATTTTGTTTGTTTGCTCTAAACGTAAGTTATGCGATCCTTTTTGTGATGAGTAATTTTATAAAAAAAATTAGGCCATATACGAATGTGTGGTCCTTTTTTGTGTAACATCTCCGTGTTCAGTACCAAGGCGCTTTTTGAAATGAAAACGGAAACGTGAACATGTACCGCCAGTCATTTACAAACAAATCCACACGTGATTCATTGTCTGGCGCCTCGAAATCAACACGATTTTGTCAATAAATGCTGCAATACTTTTCAGTGTCTATTTCAAGACCGTGTCGATTTCAAAAGAACACGGAAACGTAAAATCGCAACCTGGCACTAGTCTGGAGAGCCCCCAGATATAGGACTCTGGGCAGTGCGAAGCAAACAAAGGAAGAGAACGTGAATATCAAACTAGATCCAAATCTGTCTGTTTAATTACGTTTTGTACTGATGTACCACATTTTATATGTTTTTGTTTCTTGATAGCTCGAAGGACCTGATTATGTTGTGTTAAATTAAACGCTGATGTTGTAACACTTAACATTTAATAACAAACTGTTAAACTTATACAAAGTTACTAATATTATGGTATGCTTTAGAGTTCATGAGAACTCTACTAAATGATTAGTGATTATGGTATGACAAGCGTGGTGCTTGTCTCGAGTCTGTAGAAGAACTACTAAAATGAATATGCTAAAGGATGTTGATTGTGTCGAGTTTACAGAAGAACTCTACGAAATGATTATGATTATGCTGACAAGCATGATGCTTGTTCGGAGTCTATATAAGAACTGCTTTGAATGAATATTGAATACTTCTACTCTATCTACCTGATATAGGGTAGCAGACGTACTGCCAATTGTAGGTAAGAAATGACCCTTGTTGGGTTATTCCTAATCATGTTTAAAATTACATTGTACAGATGGTAGATATCATAACAAAGACGGTTACTAAGAAATATGTAAATTTTAGAGGTCTAATCTTCCAGACGAGACTCCTTAACACTGTCAACCTCCTAAAAAGTGCTGCTAATCTTAATAAATTTGACAATCTGATAGATAGCTACTTAGGGTAGGGTGTTATAGGCAATTGTGACCTCACCATTGAGCAGATCTATATCCACCTGATGTCAATCACTATATACCAGGATGCTTGTACTTAAAGCTTCTCTTTGAAGGAGGTAACAAATACCCTAACATAGCAACAGATGTTTATTTTATTTTTTTGTCATGGGTGTGTATACATAAAGTCAATTTTCTTGTGCTTGTCGATGCTGTAAAAGGCAAAACTGGTTGTGAAAAAGAAAACAAGCACTTGTGTAACCAGATAAGAAGTTTCTACATCTGTTTTAACAATACAAATATATAAGAAAATGTACTTACCAAAGAATTGCTATCTATCACAATGAAACAACTACTGCACTTTTTGATGTTTGCAAACAGTGATAATTGGGAGATAAAAAAATAACAATAGTGTAATAAAGAAAGATTTATTTAAATCCTATTAGTTATGATATATAAACATGACTTAAAAATACATACATCACATCATTTCTAAAATTAAACAGTTAGTTGAATAGCAAGTTAAATCACTATTTAAACTTGCAAACAAATGTTCTAGATATAAAAACAAAATATGGTGAATATCATTGCACCAATTTCTTTTTATATTTTGAAACAATTTGCAATTTTTTAATAAGGCCTGAGCTCGAAACAGTGTCGAGCAGTACGTAAAATAAGTAATGTTATGGAGATCAAGCCCTTTGCAACACAGTCGGGGGGCCAATATCAATATGCACGAGCTCAGTAGGCCCCTACAACAACTTACACTAAATACTATCTGTTATATTCAGGAATCTATTTATTAACAAAAACAAATTAACCATTGCCCTACTTTTGTTCTAAACAACCTGGACAGATAAAATTGTTTCATGGTGCCTAATTTCATTACGGTCTTTTTACATGCATATGAATAATTCTTTTCAATAAAGCTAACTTGAGAGAACACTCAGATTAGAATCTAAGGCCAAAAATTTGGAAAAAATCCAACATGTATTATCAATAAGACAATGTTTCGAACACTTTTTTCCGTCATAAAATGTTAACACTATTTCTTATAAATATTTTTAGCATAAGTGTGTGAAACCATGTTTTTTTCGAAACTAACTATGAACAAACCCGGGCAAATATGTTGCCACAAACTTCGAACCTCGGAAATAGTATGTATAAAAGGCCCTACATACATAGCGATTTATCATACTGCATGCAGTACAACATCGGCCAGAACTGCTGCAGTAACGATAAGCAGTAGCATGTGTAGGAAAATTGGATGCCTCGCGGTACGCAGTAGCCGAATTGCTCGCAATACGGAGCTTCCATAAAATATCGTATCAGCGGTTGTGTATGATCGCAAGTTGGAACGTCTGTAGAGTTATCATGACTGCACATTTACGATTTTTCCATTGTACGGGTGTATTATTTTATTGTTAGCCAGTTATTCTTTTCATTTTATTAATCATACATTTAAAAAAAAAAGACATTCTGCGAAGACTTTATTGAAATGTATAGAGAAAACAGCTGCCTATGGAAGGTGAAATCAAAAGATTATGCAAATAAAGAAAGAAAACAAAATGACAGTTATGATATTTTATTTAACAAATTTAAGGAATTGTTCCCAGAAGGGACGAAAGAAATAATGAATATATATATATATATATATATATATATATATATATATATATATATATATATATATATATATATATATATATATATATATATATATATATATATATAAAGAACTAAGGTGTAATTTCACTTAGCGCTTGAGGTGAAATACCTGTTCTAAATTTAAGATCTTCATAAGAACATCTTGTTGCCAAATATCTTAATGTAGCGATCAATCTTTCTTCAGCAGATATTGGTTCCTCATAATTGTATCTTGTTTTGTAATTTTATTACAAATTAAAGCCAACAAAGACGTATAGGCATCAGAATCCATTCTTAAGTAATTTTTAAAATCAAGAGGTTCTTAATGTTCAAGTTCTTTTAACAGCCACATAAGAGCGAATATTTGTTTCTGTCCAACAACTACCTTTTACACCATTTTCTCTTTTTCACTGATTTTTGTCCAATCTTTGTTCTGTATTGCTCAGTATGATATCGCTGTAAGCCACCACCCCTAAGAATATAAGCTCATTCTGTTACATCAGAAAACCATTCTAGTTTTTAAGTTTGTAACTCAAAGATGTTGTGTTAAATATCTCAGTCGAGATACATGTATATTATACAGTTAATATAAATGTATATATAGTGTTGATACGCCAAGAGTATCATTCAATAAGTCACCTAACTTTAAGTACGGTGTTGCTATTTAATTAACCCAAACAATGCAACTATCTATCAAATAACCTATTATAACTCAAAGTACAATTTATATATGGTCCTTCGAGTATACACGTAATAATCTTCATCATTCAACAACACTGCAGCTAAAAGCGCAACAGCTTTCCTTTTTGAAGTTCTTGAAGACATAATAATGCACTGTTCACTCTATCGCTTCTATTATTATATCGTAATAACTGCAATAATTGGAACTGCTGCAGTACGATGTGTTGACTTGTGTGTACATAAAATGGTTGTACTGCAACCCATACGATTTTCTCTACGATCTGCAGTTCCACTTGCAGTACGAAAAATCGTTACGTGTGTAGGGCGTCTAAGAGTCACAGTCGAACTGCTTAAAAATTTCAAACCGAACATCGAACTAACCAAATTGTCTAATGTTCATATATCATTGCCTTAAAAATTTCAAACCGCACATCGTGCTAACCAAAATTGCCTAATTGTTCATATATCATTGCATTAGATACAAAATTTAGGTATATTCTTGCATACAATATTTGGTACGTAGAAAATCCCCATTATTTAAAAAAAAAAGCAAAGGTGGGACAAAATTTGCAGGTTGATTCGACAAAAATGCCTTCCTATGCTGATGATAATTGTGAATATGGGTCAACATTAAATCAAAACTACAAAAAGGCACATTGAAAACTTTTTTAGATTTCTACCTCTATAGCTAGGCTCAATTATAAATATTTTTTATTTGGTATTAACCCACGAGTTTTAGCATTCAGTTGAGGGGGTTAAAAATGAGCATGATAGGTATAGTGGAGACAGGGAGAATAGCGGCCCCTGGGGTAACGCCAGCAACGGTTATCTCACTTCAGAGTAAATTTTCCGTGCAGTTTACATATAGCGCCACCACACAGTAGGTAGTTGAATCCATAGTGTGAATTTCGCAGCACAGCAACAAGTTGTAAAAAAGTTACGCCTGGTTTCTCGGGGACTGATGCCTATAAGGTTTCAGAGACTTTAAAGGTAAGTATTAGCTCAAGAAAATTTAATAGAATAATCATAAATAGAAATCATCTAGTTTAATAATAAGGCTTGAAAAACTGCCTGACCTCAAACATTTTTCTGTGACAGTTAACTAATGGGGGGTGGGGTAAGCAGGCAATACCGTTGGGGGCAATGGCAGGCTAGCCGATATTACCCCCAGCAGCCAAGTGACCTTTAATTTTTGATAGTTATTAACACATGCATTAGATAATGCGTGTGGAAAGCCAGAGATGTATGAGAAGCTTTAGACATACAGTACATTTAAGTTGCCCCAATAAAATATAACACTTTAATTTCCAGATGCCACGCAACTACTACAGAAAAACACAAAATTCTTCATGGACTACAGGCTCTTCAATCTGCTCTGAGTGCAATAGAAGGTGGTCGTAGTGTACGAAAAAAATCATGGAGTTTCCATATACCAAGAGTACCATTACAATATATATATATATATATATATATATATATATATATATATATATATATATATATATATATATATATATATATATATATTGAGAACTGGTAATATATCAACACCGCGCCTTGGAAGAAAATGCGTGTTTAATGACACTCAAGAAAAATAATTGCTTGAACAGATTATGCGCCTCTCGAAACTGTTTTTTGGAATGAGACATGCGAAGTTAAGAAATGTATACACTTATGCTATAACTAATAATTGGAGCATACCTTTTCAAGCGAATAACAACGCTGCGGATCGTGATTGGCTCATTTGATTCATAAAGCGCAATCCTCAGGTTGGATTACGCAAACCAGAGGCAACTAGCCTAAATCGTGTGACTGCTTTTAATAAGGAGGAAGTTGGCATATTATACAGAAATCTAAATAAAATTATGGACGAATACAAGTTTACCCCATCAGGAATCTTTAAAGCTGATAAAACTGGCACCACGATTGTTCAAGTTCTTAACAAAATTTATGCCAAAAAGGATGGGATAATTAACAAGCTGGGAGAGGGCCAAAACTAAGACAGTTGTGTGCGTCTTGTATCTGCAATATTTGCACACTGACCTGACCTGATCCTCCACAACTGGAAAAAACAGGACACGGAACATATCGTTTCAGGAGATACAGGGGGAAAGTTCAGTGCAACACATAAATGTGTGCTCTGCTCTTCCACTTAACCCCAGCATACACATCACGCTGGCAATAGAATTAACAAGTTGCCTCTTTCCTCCTTTTTGACACCCACGGTACGATAGTATTTAGGCTGTAAGCCCTCGTGGTGTGTTGTTGAAATATATATTAAAAAAATACAAGTGTCATCACCAAATATTGTTAACAGACCACCCCGCACATGTTCAGGTAAATCATTAATAAACAAAAGGAAAAGGAGCAATAAAGGTCCGAGTACGGAACAATATATGTAAGCTAAAAACAAACAAAAATTAAGAGGTCAATCACATAATAGGATGCCTTGTGTTCCTACATTTACTATAACAACCTGGGAGAGGGCCAACACTAAGACAGTTGTGTGTGCCTTCAGTGCATCTGCAATATTCGCACACTGACCTGACCTGATCCTCCACAACCGGAAAAAACAGGACACAAAACATATCGTTTCAGGAGATACAGTGGTGATGTTCAGTGCAACACATAAATGTGTGCTCTGCTCTTCCACTTAACCCCAGCATACACATCACGCTGGCAACTTTTTCATATCCTCTCGTATAACATTGTACACGCTGCAAACATCACACGAAAAAGATCGCCTGTAAATATAGAGTTTATGCCTAGGTACAGAAAACAAATCCTTCATTCCAATGTTCACATTATGCACATCCGTTAGGTATGTTATCTTCTCGCAGAAGTACTGGGGCAACCTTGACTGAATTATCGAATAATAAAAACAGGCTTTATGTAACTTCATTCTGTTATTCATGTTCAGCCAGCCACTATTCCAGAGCTCATGCGATATATGATCATACTTACGCACCCCATAAATGAACCTCAAACACGAGTTTTGTAACTTTTGTATTTTACATATATACTCGGCATCAAGACACGGATAAAACACATGTGAGCAATACTGCAACTGTGAGAGGATCAGTGAATAACAAAACGTAGTTTTCACTCCGAAAGATACGATCTATGAGAATACAGTAGGTTTAATCCACCATATCCTCGTTGTAAATATTTGGAAACGTGTTTACGATATCTGAAGGTAGTGTCCATAATAAGGCCAAGATTCCTAACTTTTTCAACCAATGGTATCGGCTCCCCCTTGATCTTATAATATCAATACCTGATTTATGACCAAAAACAATTGCTGCGACTTTTTTGCATTAAAATGCAATTTGTGATCTAACGATAGTTCACTTACCAACCTCAAATCATCACTTATCCTGAGTGCCTCATGGAGCTGTGACTCTGGAAATGAATCACAGAGCTGCCTGTCGCCAGCATACATATATGTATGCTACGGCTTTTTGTATACACTGGAAAAATGTGTATAAATGGTAAATAAAGGCGGGCCAAGGATTGAACCTTAGGGTACACCTTTACTCACCCCAACCGCAGTGGAAACATTTCTATGCAACTCTACATGCTGTGACCTGCCAGTGAGATAACTAGACAGAAATCCAACAGCCTCGCTACCAAGCCCAATATAATGCAGTACATCAAACAGAACATCATTTCTTATGGTGTCAAATACTCTTGTGTAATCTAAAGAAATCGGTATAGTAAACTTGCCATCATTGTAAGATTGAAGAATGTCATCATTAACTTTGCAGAGAGCTGTCGTACAGCAAAAATTTGACCTGAAATTAGACTGCACATCCGGCAAGATCTTATTTTCGTCAAGATATTGTCTCAGCTGCATGCAAAGAATCTTTTCAAAAAACTTTGATAAGATTGGCGACAGACTAATTGACCTCTAATCCTGAAACTTTGTAGGCTCATCAACCTTCGACAAAGGCGTCACTCTAGCACATTTCCACGAGTCTGAAAAATACCCAACTAAAATACAGAATTTATTGACTAATTGACCTCTAATCCTTAAACTCTGTAGGCTCACCAACCTTCGACAAAGGCGGCACTCTAGCACATTTCCACGAGTCTGAAAAATACCCAGCTAAAATACAGAATTTATTATATTAGTTATAAATACAGTAATAAGCGGAGCACATGTTTTTAACATTTGAACACATATTATCAATACCATTTGCATGACTCTTGATTTCATTTAAGCATCTAGATGTGGTTTCTGTGTCTACTAGAACTAATTGAAAATCCTCTAGGTGATTTTTATGTGGATAATACTTCCTATATTTAACATTTGTCGAAACCACAGGAACACTATTCACAAAATAATCATTTAATTTATCTACGTCATTCAAACTATCAGGAATCTCAACCTTATCATTTCTATTTTTAATATTTAGTCTATTCAATTCCCTATATAAATCAAGCATATTTTTACCTTTAAGGGCATATTCAAAGTATGCCTTTTCTTCCTTAAGTTAATGGCGCTGGTAAAATTTCTCAGAGACTTGTAGTAGTTTATATATATATATATATATATATATATATATATATATATATATATATATATATATATATATATATATATATATATATATATATGAGACATGCTTGGTTCTTGGGTTAAACCGCGTCCAGAATTCATGGAAACTTGACGTTTCGGCTCCTGTTTTGGAGCCATTTTCAAGAGGTAAAGGAAATATGTAAGTACACTCTAAGGCCTCAATCTGCCTACTCCTTAGAGTGATGGACAAAGGTGGGTAAAGGAAATATGTAAGGACACTCTAAGGCCTCGATCTGCCTACTCCTTAGAGTGGTGGACAAAGGTGGGTAAAGGAAATATGTAAGGACACTCTAGGGCCTCGATCTGCCTACTCCTTAGAGTGGTGGACAAAGGTGGGTAAAATAAATATGTAAGGACACTCTAAGGCCTCAATCTGTCTACTCCTTAAAGCGGTGGATAAAGTTAGGTTGGCTTGTTGTAGCTTGATTATGGGGCCTCAATCTGCCTACTCCCCAAATCTCGCCGGAAATCGTCTGTGAGGTCTCAGTGTGTTGAACACAGGGTTGAACACACTGAGACCTCACAGACGATCCCCGGCGAGATTTGGGGAGTAGGCAGCAGATTGAGGCCCCATAATCGAGCTACAACAACCCAACCTACCTTTATCCACCGCTCTAAGGAGTAGGCAGATTGAGGCCTTAGAGTGTCCTTACATATTTCCTTTACCCACCTTTGTCCATCACTCTAAGGAGTAGGCAGATCGAGGCCTTAGAGTGTCCTTACATATTTCCTTTACCTCTGGAAAATGGCTCCAAAACAGGAGCCGAAACGTCGAGTTTTCATAAATTCTGGATGCGGTTCAACCCGAGAACCAAGTATGTCTCACATAAAAGACCCCGGAAATCTTTCTGAACATATATATATATATATATATATATATATATATATATATATATATATATATATATATATATATATATATATATATATATATATATATATGATCGGTAAATGACTCCGTTAGGTCTCAATATGTCGCACTAACTGTCAAAATTTCGCACATCTTCGACGAAATAGGGCCAATATTGAGTTCAAAGCGCTGCTACAGAGTTATAAATTCGCTACCTTTGCCACCAATGAATGCATGTAAGCATTTTTGAGCAACGAACTTCAAACTATTTTGGAGAATTACATATTCCGAACTACTTTAACATCGCCAAGCACATAGAATTTATCGAACCGAATGTTCAGTTTCGAAATTTGAAAGCTTCCCACATCTGTAATTTTTACAAATATATTTAGTAAATGATTTTAATGTGTATTTAGAAAATAAGGTAAAATGAGAATAATATAAATTGTGCTGTTGTTTTCTCAAGTTAGGTCTACCTTTTACATTATTACATATACATAGATAATACGTATTACCCTAAAAACTAATAAATAACAAAAAAAAAGACGATCTGTGAAATGCTGAGATACATTTAGTAATATAATAAGCGATACTCATAGATATAAACTAATTGAAATTTGAAAATATCTAGCTAAACGTCTTAAATGAGCAAATGGAAGAAATAAAATATGTGCGTCTAAGAGACATGTAATTTTCAGTCAAACAAAAGTACAAGGATAGGACACAAGAAGTCATAGAAAGACATTATAGGACAATATTCAGCTCCTCCTATTAAGTATTACCAGTAATCTATTGTCCTACAAACTAAATGTTCACTTCAACACATTTGTTCATTAGTTTCACTCATTAACTTGTACCTATCCATCAGCTTATTTTTATTTATTCACTCTTTTATAAACTTTTTTTCTCTTTCTTTCAATAATAACCATTCCACGTCAAAAATGAGTTTATTTTACAATGGTGAGCACATCTAACATAGATAGACCTTTGTAAATCTCAATCATATAAAACATTTCACATATATGGATAAATATGTAAGCGCATTGGCTACTAAACACGTATTGGTATTTGTAAGGATAAAATCAAAGACAGGTCATGATTTATACATTCCTGTATAAAAAACTGTTCCATTGCAAATGCTTTTCCCAGCTTATTTCACTTAGAATGAAAGCAAATAGACGAATCTGTTCGGTAACGTACCATTGAAGATAATATAAATATCATAGCTCTAAAATTGTACATTATATCATGCTACAACGAACAAGAATATTCTTTTCACTTTACACAGTAATTTTAGCACCTCATCCATTATTTTTAAGGTAATAGAAAAACCTTTAAAACATATTTTAGTCATTTTTAATTTCATCTAATTATCAATACAGAATTGCAAGATTTTTTAAAATCTACCCTTTTCTGAGCTTTCTACTTGAAGGGTCCAATGCAATAACCGGTTAAGTCCAATTTTTAAGCAAATTTTGTTAGCAGTCGATTCACAGGAATCAAAACTTGATGGACTAGCAACAAAAATATGTATAAATCATAAACTGTCATTTATTTGGTTCTTGAATTGCTCTTAGCAAGTTTAGAATGAATTTCTGCATAGAGATGATAACTCTTTAAGATTATACGATATATAATAGACATCGCAGTTGGCTCTGAGTAAGAGTAATTCGGCCTTGTCAGTACTGCATGATCTTAAGTTTTAATATTAATATACATAGATTTAAAATTGATTAAAGTCGCCTTTGTTGCCATTTATAGATACAGTGAAAATTTCTCTATAAACCAAAAGCAAGTGATAAAATACTAGCTAAAACATTGAAAAATCATTCCGATCAAGTATGCAATGACTGCAAAAGCAACTTCCAAACATAAAAACACAGTAAAGATAAAAAGTAGAAAAGTCAAAGCGTTAAAACAATGTTACAATTACATAAAACTAAACTGCAAAACAACACAAAGTTTAGATTATTAAATTAAATAGATAAAAAGTTGAAAAAAATTGTGTGCAATAAATTTGTGCTAAGCATTTAGTTTAATAAATCCAAAACAGTTAAAAAATAAACATTAACAATTTGAAATGGTTAATTAGAAAAAAAGTCTGGACGCAGCAAGTGCGTTATCGTAGTGAATTTTCATAGAAACCATCTACATTAAATACTTTTTTCTTATAGCATAGAGATCTAAATTTTGGTATCTAGTTTACTTTTTATAATGTAAAACTGCGTACCAAATTTGATTACCAGAGCTTTGTTATTTTCAGAGATATTTTTTTTTTTTAAAGAAAACCCAAAACTTTCCCGGAAAACCTGTTCCAATTTTTCTGGCCAACGAACTTGTCCAAGCCACTCACAAAGCGAAGGTACCTGCCAAATTTCATCATGTGGCAAATATATATATATATATATATATATATATATATATATATATATATATATATATATATATATATATATATATATATATATATATATATATATATATATATACAAGGAGAAGGGTTAAGGGGAAAGCCGCAAGGAGGCAACCGCATACACATGCTTCAAGTTTATTAGCCATCATCAGTACAGTATAGCCAGGTGAAGATGGGAACACCCTGGATGAAGATGCAAAAATACACGGAGTCACAACAGGCAACCAGTGCACATTTGCAGCAACATTTGCAAGATCCTCAATCCGAGGGCAACAACCAAAAAAGCCACGGAGGCAAAGAAATCGCCTGCGTGAGCATCCGGAGCCCAGGAAGTTACATTAACTATAACAGGCTTTTTTGGTTGTTGCCCTTAGATTGAGGGTCTTCCAAATGTTGTTGCAAATGTGCACTGGTTGCCTGTTGTGACTCCGTGTATTTTTGCATCTTCATCCAGAGTGATCCCATCTTTACCTGGTTATACCGTACTGATGATGGCTAATAAGCTTGAAACACGTGTATGCGGTTGCCTCCTTGCGGCTTTGCCCTTAACCCTTCTCCTTGTATAGTACAGAAATGCTGTGTTATAAATCCTGTTATAGTTTATATATATATATATATATATATATATATATATATATATATATATATATATATATATATATATATATATATATATATATATATATATATAAAGTGGCCACGGATCTGTGTTCTGGGAGGCCTAGTTCGCGCTCATTTGATTTTTTTTTTCAAAAGTCGAGATCTGCCCATTACGGAATTTTTTCTACGAAAATTCACTATAACTACAACAAATGAATTGCTATTTGGTCTAATGTTACATATTAATTTGTAAAATTAATATTTCTGTGTGGTTTATTTTAGATCACTTTAGATATTCACATTTAATGTTAAAAAATACTTATAAAAAAAATAATAGAAAGTTTGATTAATTTAAAAATAAAAATTCAGTATTTAAAAGAGTTCATACTGTGTTTTAGACTGAAGAATACAGAAATATTTTTTACTAAAAAATATGGACACCACAAAACAAAAAATTAAGAAAATTCGTTTAAAAATACTTTCACAATTAAGACATAAACATGACATTCTTACAAGACATAAGTAAGACAGCATAGCAAAAAGCATAAGCAACATAGAAAAATATCACAAAACATGAACACATTAGTACAAATACTTATCAAAAAGAAAAAAAGAACTGAACAGCATTAGTACTTAAAACATTAAAGTGTTAAGAATAAATAAAAATGCTTCCTGACAGTGAAGAAATTTGTAAATAAGTGTAAGTTTAATTAAGTATTCGATGTGTGTTTTCTTACCTAACACTAAGTTTTTTATTTTGTTTGCTTTTTCAGAAGCACATATTTCAGGTGTATTAAAAATAAAGGAACAAAAATAGAATACAACTTTTAATGCGAAAAAAAATAATCGCAGACACCCCCACCCCTATTTTTGAGGGAAACCACCCATCTTACAAATTTATGACAGGTACATTTAGGCTACGCCAGCAGATGGTGGCAGTTTTAAGCTCTATTAATTTTTAAACGTTATTGTCTACAGATAAATATATATATATATATATATATATATATATATATATATATATATATATATATATATATATATATATATATATATATATGTGTGTGTATTTATTTTAAATTTTACACTTTGCAGAACACTTAGAAAAGCAAGATGATTCGTTTGTGATTATAGTGAGTAGCCAAGTTATTAGAAATACTTAGAATATTAGCAATTTATTGATAGATCACTGAATCTTATTGATAAAGCTGCAAAAATTTGGAATTTTTGGGAATTTGTTGGCTTGGTTTGGGGACTTCTTGTCTATTAGAAAACAAATAGTTAAAATAAAAAATTATCTATCTAAAGAGATCGATGTGACTTCGGGTGTGCCACAGGGCGGGCATCTCTCACCATTGCTCTTTAACATATTTGTTGATGATGTGACTCGCTGCTTTGAATATGCAGATACACTTTTATATGCAGACGATCTGAAGATGTTTGTTGAGATTAAAACTCCTGAAGATAATTTGAAATTACAGGCAGATATAGATAATTTGATCCAGTGGTGTAGGAATAATAATATGTTGTTAAATAAGAGTAAATGCTGCTATATACAATTTTCTAGATCGAAAAATATTTCAAATTTTGATTATAAAATGGAAGATACTGTCTTAAAAAAGGTTGATCAAATAAGAGATCTGGGAGTGTACTTTAGTAGTGATTTGACATTTGGTAAGCATATTGAATTAATTACAAATAAATCCTTGAAAATGCTGGGATTTTTGAAAAGAACATTGGCAGACTTCTCCGATGTAAACTGTTTAAAATCTGTGTACTGTGCATATGTCAGATCTGTGCTTGAATACAGCAGCATTGTTTGGTCACCATTCTATCAGATACATAAAGATCTACTTGAAAGAGTCCAAAAAAGATTTCTTAGGTTTGTGGCATATAAGATGGGTATCGTAACTGACCTGACCTGACCTGACCAAATTGACTACTTACAACTTTATACTCAATTAAATTTGATTACTCTCGAACAACGAATGGTTAATTTTGACCTTTGCTTTTTATATAAATTGCTGAATGGTGTTGTAGATTCTCCTGACTTACTAGCTATGATTAAGCTTAGTGTTCCATCCAGAACCTTAAGACACCATGGTCTATTTAATGAGAGTTTCTATCGTGTTAATTATACTTTTCATTCTGCAGTTCCAAGAATATGTAGAAATGCTAACAAATATTGTGAAAAAACTGATATTTTTTTTGTAAGCCTTGCTGAATTTAAAAGTGTGTTAGAAAATATTTTTTAGGTATATATTATTAGCTTGTTTATAGTTAATTTGATTTTTGGTCATAAATTAATCTGTAAATTGGCTCAGACCGTTAATAAATTATTATTATTATTATACTGCCCTGCTAAGACAAAAGGTCCTATCTGCAAAATCAGAGTCTTCAGATATTTAACATCTAGTAATAGGATATAATTGCAATCACTTCATAATAGGTTATAGTAGGAACATGTAGTTCCCTTGCTTATGTCCATTTTAATCACATGTAGTACCTTTGCAGATCCAGTAACACCTCGCGACTGTTGGGGTTGAAGTCATGGCCCCTGTGATGTTGAGGCAAGCCATCCTTTGGATCTTGCCTAGTTTTTGTTTGGCACTGGATTGTGTCACCTTAGGTCACCAGACCAGTGCCGCGTATGTTAACGATGGTCTGACCACCCTTGTGTACAGCCAGTGGGCCATACTAGGTCTTAGTCCCCATGTTTTTCCATATAGCCGCCTAATAACGGCTAAGGTCATGACTGCCTTACGCAGTATTTTTTCAACGTGACCATTTCAGGCTAGGTCAGAGTCTAATACAACCCCTAGATATTTTACCTCCCTGGCCATGTGGTATATTAATGTTTACATAAATGGAAGTTCCTTAGTACTACAAAAAACTCCGCACTAGTGACAAATTGCTTTAGTACAATATTGGGTATTTTGTTCTGGGTAGGACAATCATTCTAACCGTATATTTCACTGCTAAATATGTAGACAGGGCAGTCAAACTTGGCACGTAGGTAGAAAACATTTATATGCATACACAGGTACCAAAAAGTGAAAAACTCCAAACTTGCAGATATAACCTTTTGTCTTAGTAGGGCAGTATAGGTCGCCTATCAAACATTCATCTATTTTAGGAGCAAAAATGCAGTTATTCGCAAGACCCTTGACCTGTCATAATTATTAGTGTGATTTTCATAGAAGTTTCGAATCGTGTACAGTTTTATATAATTTATTTAGTATAATCGAAAGTGAATCTATTCAAAATAAGAAGTCTTATATAAAAAATATCAGCATGTGAGATGACCAGTACACTGACACACTAAAAAACAGAATGATACCCAGGTACGGGATGGGGTCCAAATATGGAAAATTTCTCGTTTATGAATGACTCAGCCGCATGGCAGAAAGTCAAAAGAGTTGCAGCATACCTGGAAAACCAAAAAATTAATGTTTTGTCATGGCCTTGAAACTCTCCCAATCTTAACCTGAAAATCCACAATATTTCAAAAACTAACAACGCTAGAAGTAGAGTGTACTACATAAGATATATCCCAAATTGGATCGCCATTATGAAAATGCAAAAATATACGTGGTGTTTCATTTAAAATAACGAAGTTGATGGCGAATTCCCCTATAACCGGAAGGACTAGACAAGTGCCCCTGTTTTAGTTTGAATGAGAATATCGTATAATCGCCAAATACAAGTTTTCAGCTCTCAAATCAGATGAGAAGGTCATAAACTTCTAATGAGCGCTTCTTAGCAATCACCATGTATATTATCAAAATTTATCAACTAATATCAATAATTTTAAAAATATGAGAAATAACGCTTTGTCCAGCGTATGAAGTTGGCGGTAGCAAATTTGACTTTGAATTTTAACCTTTGAAAACTAATGAAGGGCGTAATTAAATAGAGGTCTTGACTATCAAAACGTGAAACTAAGTGCCCTGCAAATGATGTAAACCTTCTGAAAGTAGGCAAAAAGAACATGATAAAGTAAGTTTCAAATATGTAATACTAGCGATACAGGCATTTACTATATTTCTTAGTTACCGGTTTTAATAGTGTAAGATAAGGGACAAGAGTATATAAATAAGCATGACAGATTTAAAGACTAATAATTAAAAAAATTACAAGACCAGTTTAATTAGTTAACTGCCACACTTCGTATTTCCAATTTCAATTGTAAGTAAGTTTGTTAAAATACAAACTTTTATTTCTATCGGAAATACGATCAAAACATTCACATTTCATTTTATTTTAAAGCTAAGAACCTAATTTATTTGACAATCAAATAAAATATAATACTAGAATAAAATAAATTAACCGAAATATGAAACGGCGGAGTGTAAATATAAAATATTAGATAAACATGATAAAGTATATTTGAAATACATAATACTATCAATGACCGCTAGTGACGCCTGTATCTTAGTTTTTGTATCAAAAATTGGTATAGTTCACTATATTTTCGTATTAGATATAAAATACAAAAAACAATCTTTGAAAACCAGAGTATAGAAAATCATAGCGAGATCATATTTTTATTAAAAGTTAATCTTTGGCTTGGTCAAAAAACTAAAACTAAAAAAATGAACATTAAGAGAGCAAAATCATGATAAATAAATAAAAAAGGCAGTGTATAAAATTACAGTTCCTGGCAAATTAATGCCTGCATAATAAAGCTTTAATAAAGAAATAAATAAAGGAACATTTATCGTGATGCATTAAAAAGTACGGAAATCCAAACACTTAATATGGTTGGAAGAAAATTGCAACAAAAATATAGTGAACGTTCCTTGAATTTTTTCTGAACCGGATATGAGCTTTTGTATGTTACCAGGAACATAAAACCACTAAATCTTAATTTTTATGGTAATAGGCTCCTATAATATTTTTAGTATGTTAATCCAAAGTTACATAAAAAGCAAAACATTAATCCCTTGCAAAAACATTCACCAATAAATTTTTGTTCCTGATTGTCATATTAAACTCCAAGTATATTACATCTATTTGACGAAGTCAAAAAGGATATATTGTAATCCCAAAATTCTTACTTCTATTCCAAACAGGCTGGACATCAAAATTTAAATATCCGAATCGAATTATCGCATTAATCTGGTTAGAAGCAATCACTACTAAATTTAGTTACTTCAACACTCAATAATTACAGCAATATTTATTTAAATTGAATTTTAAACCCACATAATTGGTTCACGATAAGAAATGTTTAGGGGCGTGGCTAAGTTATGATGTAATTAGTGTGGCACACCTCCTTGTCTAAATATTTAACTCCCCAATATCTGGATACTGCAGACCTCTAATTCGATGAGGGACGATAGGCGTGGCCCAGTTATGATGTAATCATCATGGTTACACCATTACATTACCCGTCTAATCTCAAATTTAATTACTTGGCATCTTTAGTTTGATAAAGAGACAGGGCGAAGCCAAATAATGACGCAATCTGAGCAGACCATCACCAGTTTCTTTCATTTGCTTACCATGAAAAGGCTCTAAATTTATCTAAGAACACACTCCTCAGCGCAATTAATGTAATAACGCTCAAATACAGCTTTCACAGAAAATGTAAAAGCTCATTATTATTCATAATCTAATTCCATTAATGACAGCTAATAAATAATTATCATTTTCAACTGGGCATAAATTATTAAACTTTATATGTATAAAAATATATATGCAACACACCAAGGCAGTGTATATAATATTATTTACTGGGAGAATCATTATATAAGGTTATTTCGATTATATATCGATCGCATTCGATTGGGTCTACCAAAAACTGCAAAATTATTTTTTTCTCCTTTAAGTGAAACAATTCAATTTTCTAAAACAAATCAATTTTATTATTTTTGGTTAAATTTTTTTAGAAAATTTATTCCTAAAAAGAAAGCATAAAATATAACAGTTTTGATGTGACCCATAAAATGAAAATTATTTCTTATTATACAATAATTTTCATGATTTAATTTTAATGAAGTCTTGAGTATGTTTTTATTTATGAAATATAATATAATGCGCAATTTCAAAATCTATCACATGCTATATTACTATATCTGTGAAAATCAAAGTAAGTTTCTAGTGCATATGATTCATTAAATATTAATGTTTGTAGCCAATGAAATATTTTTCTATTACTTAACTGTTTAGGAATTTTCGGGAAGTTGGCCATGAAATGAAAACAACATGATTAAATATCAATACACAAATTAGGTTAAGTCAGATTCATTCAAATTGGATGGGGTCAGGTTTGAACAGGTAACGTTATTTCTATAAACAGGTAAACCATTAACATCCATTAAATTTTCGACAATTACAATGTACAGTATGACGTTTTGTATGTATTCGAAATATCGCAAGGCTCTATAACAAAATATGTAAGTCCAAAAGTTTTTGAATGCCAAATATAATTAACAATTTTCAATCAGATACCTAATATGGTTGTTGAGTAAGGCTTTTTCTTGTCTTATTATTTCATAGAGCCAACTCAGTAGTACTCTTTTAACGTTACTTTCCTTCACCAATTCCAGTAATGGCAAAATTCTGCGTTTTCTAATATTAGACTCTTTCAAAACCGTAAGAATTTACTGATGGTTGAGCTAGAGCTATTAGTTTCCTAATATACAGTAGAATTTTGTTCTTTCGAATCTTCCATTTATCAAAGCTTTCGTATCATTTGGACTAAACAATGAATCTTTCATTCCATATCATTCAAACAAGACTTTTTGGGATCCATTTAATCCAAGCGTTAACAGATTTCGACGCAACTCTTCATAAATCTTCTTACAATGTGCTATACAGTATATAATAGAAAAATCAATATCAGTATAGATATATCTGAGAGAGTACAAACATTCTTGGACAGGTTTCAACCCAAACCTAGTTTTCCTCAAATGTGTAATATGTGATGTGTTTAATTACATGTAACCAAAAAACTAGATACAGTGTGATCGGACAGGTTTCAACCTAAACCTAGTCTTCCTCAAACGAGCTGGTTGGCGCGCGTACTGCGGGGAAGTCAATTGCCTGTCGGACGCAGTCATGCTGGTACAGGTACTCAAACAGGAGTTAGGTAGTAATGTAGGATCCTTAAGGAAACCGGACGGGAGCTGGACAAGCACCGGTGAGGAGGCCCTGCGTCATCTCGCCGAAGTTCACCTTGCGGGCGGTGGAGCTGTCACGGGGGCTGCCGACCTGGACCGGTCCCGAATGTGGACTGGCAGCTGGCAGTGGGGTGGTCACAGAAGGCTGTATAACCTGGGCGGTGAGCGAGTTTGCTCCGTTCAAGTCCGCAGGCTGTGATGGGATTTTTCCGGCCCTACTCCAAAAGGGGCCTGGATATACTGCTTCCCAACATAACGGAGGTTTTCCGGGACAGCCTGGCGTGGGGCTACGTCCCAAAGGCCTGGCGCCGGGTTAGGGGGGGGGGGGTCCTTCATTACCAAACCGGGAAGGGTGGACTACACGCTGGCCAAGGCGTACAGGCTAATCAGCCTAACATCCTTCCTGCTTAAGACATTAGAAAAGATAGTAGATAGGTTTATGTTGGGAGGGATCCTCAAGGATCACCCCTTCCATAAAGGTCAACACGTGTACCAGCGGGGGAAATCGACGGAGACGGCGCTCCACCGCTGTGACGCGGAAGGTGGAAAGGTCCCTACACTACGGGGAGAGCACATTAGATGTGTTCTTCGATGTGGAGGAGGCCTTTGATGAGGCAAGGACGGATACTGTATGTGCCGTCCTAAAGGATAGGGGAACGCCAAGGTCCCTAATAAGCTGGGTGGCGAGCATGCTGGAGGACAGGAGAGTTTCGCTGACCTTGAGGGGCCGGGGGCTGGACGTTGGGTTGTCGGGCAGCTGTCCGCAGGGCAGCTGCCTTTCGCCTAATCTATGGTGTCTGGTCATGGACGGTCTCTTGGAGCGGCTCTTCAAGAATGGCTTCTACACCCAGGCGTACGCTGATGATGGGCTGGTCTTAGTCACCGGCAAATTCCTCGGCGTCGTCTGTGAGTGCATGCAAGCTGCCTGTAGCATAATTGAAAGGTGGTGTGGTGAGCTGGGACTCTCCGTAAACCCGGCGAAGACGGAGATGATCCTATTCACCAAGAAGAGGAATGTAGAGAGGTTCAGGGTGCCCGTGATGTTTGGAAAACTTTTAGCTTTAGTGCGGGAGAGGTCAAATATCTGGGGGTGATCCTGGACTCCAAACTAACATGGGGGTCGCAAATAGAACGAGTAGTGAGGAAGGGAGTAGCGACCCTCTGGCAGCTGCGTCGAATGATAGGGAGGACCTGGGGACTTAATCCTCGGATCCTTCATTGGATTTACACTACGATCGTCAGGCCGAGAATCTTCTATGGGGCGTTGGCCTGGTGGTGTGGTGTGAACCAAACTACCAGCAGGAAGCTGGCCAAACTCCAAAGGCTGGCAATCCTGGGTATCACAGGCGCTATCAAGACAACACCCTCACCTGCGCTAGAGGTCTTGTTGATGCTGCCACTGCTTCCCATCTGTATCAGAAGGGAGGCTATGGCGTCGCATCTTAGAATGCGAGACTCTGAAAACTGGTGCGGAGAGGGAGCAGTAATAGGGCATGTAAGAGTCGCCAAGAAGATGGAAAAGGAAATTCCGATTTCCACCATCAAGGTATGGGATGCCGAGGACGATATTAGGTTGAGTAGGCCATATACCCTCAGAATCCCCAATAAGGATCAGTGGAGGGAAAATGAGGTTGCATTCCAGCCTGCAAGCCTGGTCTCTTTCACCGACGGATCGCGGCTGGAGGATCAACAATCCTCCGGGGCAGGAGTATAGATCGAGGGCCTGGGGGTGCGCGAGAGTTATGCTCTTGGGCGCATATACCACAGCATTCGAAACAGAGGTGTACGCTATCCTGTCTGTGGCCAATAGACAGGATGTGAGGAGGAGCCCTTGAAAAGGGTGTACATTTGCTCGGATAGCCAGGCGGTCCTCCGGGCAGTCTGCGCGGCCAGAATCAAGTCAACATTGGTTCAAGAGTGCGCTAACGCCCTCAAAGGACTAGGCAGGACAAAGGAGGTGCAACTGGTGTGGGTTCCGGGACACTGTGGCGAATAATCTCGCAAGGTTTGGTTCCCGGCGGCCGCTCTGTGGCCCGGAGCCTGCGATAGGCATAAGTAGGAAGACGGTCTCTGTCGCCTTAGACAGGTGGACAGAGGAAGCAATGGAGAGGCACTGGGGGTCGGTTGGTGGCTGTAGGCAGGCAAGGGACTTCGTGGAGGGGCCGGACAGAGATAAAGCTGTCTGGCTACTCGGTAGGAGTCGACCTACGCTTCGCCGTATCCTTGGGGTGCTGACAGGCCACTGCGCTCTTAGAAGACACCTCACATTGATAGGCGTAAAGAGGGATCCCATTTGCCAGGAATGCGGCGAGGATGAAGAAACGTCCCATCACTACCTGTGTGAATGCGAGGCTTTTGGGAGTCTTCGAGCAGAATTGTTCGGATCGAGGACTCTGCAGAGGAATCAGGTAAGTATCGTCCAATTGAAGACCGTCACGGCCTTCATTTCGAGGTCGAGGCAGTTTGGCGACGGAACCGGGGAAGAGTAGAGCATGGTTGCTGGGTTTGGCAAAAAGGGCCCATTGTGGTCTACTTGCTTGGCGTTGGCCTCCCCACCACTGCTACTACTAGTAGTAGTAGTAGTCCTTAAATATCTGTAATATGTGATGTATTTAATCACATGTAATCAAAAAACTAGATAGTATGATTCCTCATCAGTTTTTAGAGAATGTCAGATCTTCTTTCTGTGACATTTTCACAACTGTTCCTCATTGCCAGCTGTTTCTCAATCAAAAGAAAGTTTTGGCTATGGCAACATACCATTTGCACTATTGCGAATTGCCAGCTTGAACGAATGATGTTGATGTAATTAAAATTATCTCTCAGCTCACAGAACCAGGCTTTTAGTAGATCAGCAGATATCTTATCTGCAACTGAAGCTTTATTGTTTTCCTGTCCCTTGATTCCCCTCTGTATTTCTGATCTAGGGGGGTTAACTGGCGGTTGGGCCTGTGGTACTTCCGTTTCCCGCTTTTAGCTCTCTTCGATCTGTGGTAGTTCTACAAGATCTTCGAAGTTTTCTTGCCACCTTCTAACTTGCTCTTGGGTAGATGTTAGCAGTTCACCCAGCTCTAAACAAAATGCAGAAATATAATTGGTCTAAAACTTCTTGCATTTTCACTTCAGACTGCTGACGCTCAATGACGGTTAGGTCCTAAGAAAATAAATGATCAAGGAAAGACTTCATAACCAAATTGAGATACTGACTAAAAAATCATCTTGATAGTTGCATAATGAAATTTATCGCATTCAAAAACTGAAAATGGGCAAATTTAAAGCCAAAAGTAGTGCAAAACGGGAAGAAAATCAATTTAAAAAAATCAATACATTAACTTACTTAATGCAAATCAGTCAAGGCTGATGTGGATGCCTCAATAAATTGATAAGGGACTAATTTTTTCCTCATTTTAAAGTTATTTTGGTTAGTCGTTCCACATTTCACATTACTTTTAACCAGTTCCACATCTGTTTAGCATCTTTGTATTTTATGACTGATCGAGTGATTGGAATAAAGCAGGAGAAAAATTGCTTTGTATTTTAAAATTGTTAACTTGCAGATCACAAATTTTTAAAAATAAACATGCTTTCTGAAAATTATTTTTAAATAATCGAATTTTGTATGTTAAAAAGTGGTCGTAATAAATTAAATAGGTTATATATAACTGAATTGTGAAAAGAGCCTTCGATATTTTTTTTATCTAGCAGTAAATTATGGAAAACAATGTATAACTTTCTTCACAGGCAAACATAAAAATAATAGAAAACACAATATTTACCTATGGTTTCATAAAGCCATAAATATTAAGCACATTGCTTTAGCATATAAAATTATATTCCGAATCTTTCTTGATTTTAAAAGATGATGAATTTAAAAGGTGATTCAAATCATGTGTCCTCAACCAGTTGAGAAGTAAAAAGAACTGCATCTTATTATATAATGTTTAGTTTTTTTCTAGAATTGGTTGGTTACTTTCATTGTAAATCGAAGTTGATACCTAACCAGATGTTAAGATTAAAATGAAGTCCAACTGTCAATTTTAGAAATTTTATGACAGGTAATTTAGACATGTTTCTTTCAAGTCAAGGCCAACTCCAAATTAAGTCAATTACGCACTCTAAATAATATTCCTACAAACATCAAGTTACAAAATCAACGTAACTGATGCAATAGTCTTAAGTCCATAAAAATTTAATTTTAGCCATTGATGGTGAATCCAATAATTCGCTACATCGCAACTAAAAAAACAGTTACTAGCACCCAGTTTATATAGTAAGCCACGCACATTGCTTATAATTCTCCTAATTATATAAAACGAAAAGATAGAATCAAAAACCAATTTGCTGTTAGCTTAATTATCACATATAATTAATTATTATCTCTACGACTACTACCAAAAATAATGTATAACACATTTGTAATTTTCTTTTAATTCATTCATGAATTAAATCAAATGTGGTTAAAAATTTATATGCACTATTTACAAATCCCATAAAGGTTATACAGATTATATTTATACAGAGTGTTTCAGGTTAATCACAAAAGACAACAACAGAGAATTTTGAAATATGATTTTTAAACAACTATCTACATTAAAAAAAACATTAATCGGGGCAGACCTTGGTAGTCCGGACACGCTGACCCTTCGTGCATGTACAGACTTGTCAACGCTGCGATAAATCAGAGTCCATGCACTCACTCAGCGTTCAGTGTGCCAGTAGCTGTGTTGACTTCATTGCAGTGCATAATAATAATAATAATGCTTTATTTGTTTCATACAACATGTATACATTACCCGTAATGGGTGTGAAATTTGTCAAAATAGTAACAAATTAACAAACAAAACAATAATAATCAAACAGTAATGGCGAAAAGAAAACACTAAACTCTAAATTTGAAACATAAGGTGGAAGTTATAAACCTTATTCAGTCGGGACAAAATTTTTGCGCCATTGCTGACAAATACAGAGTTGGAAAATCGACAGTTAATTGTGATAATTAAACACCCAATATGTATATACAGTCCATCCGATAATCCGGACAAATCACTAATTCAGACGTACCCCGTTCATTTCATTGTCTGGATTAACCAGGTTCTACTGTATATATTATACAGGGTTAGTAAAAAGTCCCGGAACAGTCGAATAGCTCTGTTACTAATGACGCAATTTTTTTGGATTTTGGTAGTGAAGAATGGTCACAAATAAGCCTTTTTTACAACACATTCATTTTTTTCGCGCTTCCGGTTTAACAGGAAACGAATCAAACTTAATTTTTTTAATGGGACACCTTGTATTATTTACCATTTTTGGATGCAGGATACAACTACGTTCTGAAACATCAACATGTTTTTGGTAATTGATAAGATAACACCACAAAAATTAATAAATGATAACCTAAAATCAAGATCTGCATACCTATTTAAATGCACTGGTGTCAATAAAGCAGACAATTCTGGTGCTGCATTGACACTGTCACCTGTCAATTGTGGTCGTTGTTTTGCTTTTTCTTATGCAATTAAAAATTTTGAAAATGGCAGTGAAACTCACAAAATCTGAGCGCATTGACATCTTGATGATGTACGGATATGGTGATCGTCAAAGATCGTTGGAAGAAGTTCGCACTTTATTTAATACTGTTCATTCGAATGGGCAAATTAGTAAAAGTACAGTGCATCGGGTTGTTAAAAAGTATGAGGAATTTCGCCAAGTAAGGGATTTGTCAAGAAGTGAACGTCCAATAACAGTAAGTGGCGAAGACACAAGCTTGAATGTTCTATTATCAGTCCAAGAAAATCCTCATGTATCTACAACAGAATTGGGCCAAATTCATGACATCTCAAAAGTCTGCTCACAAAATTCTGAAGTCTGAAAAAATTAAACCCTTTAAAATGCATGTGGTTTATGAGTTGACAGAGGATGACCCAGATCGCAAACTAAATTTTTCTGAAATAATGACAGAACTTATTGAAGCTCCGCCTAACTTTGTGAATGAAACAGTTTTTTCAGATGAAGCAACATTTCATCTAAATGGTACGGTTAACAGGCACAATTGTTGTTTCTGGTCAACAGAGAACCGTCATTGGATGGAGGGTCCATACGCAATATCCTTAAAAAGTTAATGTGTGGGCTGGTTTGGTTGGAAACAAATTAATTGGGACCTTTTTTATTAGCGGAAATTTAAATGGTAATGGCTACTTGAATTTATTGGGAAACCAAATTGTACCAGCAATTAGAGCACTCTTCCCAAATCAAATGAGACCTAATCATCCAAGCGATAATATTTGGTTGCAACAAGATGGAGCTCCGCCACATTTTACGAGTAATGTCCGTGATTATTTGGACCAAATATTTCCTGGCCGCTGGGTCGGACACAGAGGAGGAATCGAATGGCCAGCTCGTTCTCCAGACCTGTCGCCACTGGACTTCCTTTTGTGGGGTCACTTGAAATGTCAGGTGCATGAAAAACGACCTAATGATCTGGAACCATTACAGGAGCGGATACCTGAAGAAATCAACCATATTACGCCAGAGATGATACAAAATTCAGTGAGATATTTTGTTGATACATTATATCACTGTCTCTACTAACTCTACAATAATTGTTATAAGACTGAAACACTGTGCCTCAATTTATATCTATTTTATTTTGTTATTATTCAATTTAGACAATATTTTTCAGAAACAACCGGGGTTTTCCGGGAAAATTTTGAGTTTTCTTTCGGAAAAAAATTTTTTCTCCGAAAATTACAAAGCTGTGTTAATGAAATTTACCATATATGTTGCCTTGGGAGAGACCTTACTACGTATCAAAATTCAACTTTGTAATATTCAGAGAAAAAATTTATTCGAAAGAAAATTCAAAATTTGAATAACTGAATTTTCTATAAACTTAGAAAGTTCAATACTGGTAGGTAGTAAGGTCTCTCCCAAGGCAACATATATAGTAAATTTCATTAACACAGTTTTGTAATTTTCGGAGAAAAATTTTTTTTTTCAAAAGAAAACTCAAGCCATTAATAAAAGTTATTGTAATGAAATTTGGTGGATATCTTGCCTTAGGAAAGACCTTACTACATACCAAAATTAAACTTTCTAAGTTTATAGAAAATTAAGTTATTCAAGTTTGAAGCATTTAATAAAAATTCACTACCATAACCCACTTGCTGCGTCCCGAACTTTTTTTCCTTTTTTAACCACTGGTGTTAAGGGCTCATAATGGCCGCAATTTACATTTCCAGACAATAAGAGATATACTGATCCATTTTGTGGATCTCCATATTGGGCCAGCAAGTCACAAGAGATACTATGATAAACATTTACAAAAACTGAAAATTAAAGCATTCAGTTCTATTTCACCTGCATATATGCCGTCTTTGCTCATGTATGCTGCATAGTGGTCCGCATTGCGTAGAGCCCCCTAATCAGTCTCATATCCAAAACTATATGGTCCCTATGACTCCCAGTGACGCTGTTCTCTTCAGTCAGTTGGACTAACATGTATGCTTTGCTGTCTAAACAGATAGGAAGCTGCGTGGAAAAAGCAGTTACCATCTCATGGTACCAGTGTGATGTCAAATGTTAAATTGGTGGTGGTACAGAATATCTGACTTCTGTAAGGACGAAGCATCAGTGAGTCCAACAATTTGGTTTTATGGCCATTATCGCTGCAGTTGCTATCTTTATTACTGCTCTCTGAACGAGATGGCTTTTAACCGCTCACTGGCCTGTTGCAAGCCTAGCGTTCCGATTCCCTTGTAAATGCTTTCCAATTTCGGGATTCTCTTAGTTTGCATGGGTTCTTCCATTGGTAGGGCTTCTACTATGTTTAAATCATCGAAGTGTCTACGATAGTGTCCAGAAGATAACAAGCATAAGCTCTCATTTTCGGGTCTCCCTACCTTTTGGTTATTTCTCCTGTAAGAAATCTGTAGACTTTTATGTGCACAGCATATTTTCTTACTACAGCTTCTAATTCAATCATCTGGGCGTATTTTACGTCTACAGGCATACTCCTCAGTTCCAGTTAATTTTCCTTGCTCTGTCATGTACTCTCGTTTCTTTGATTCAAACAGTTCTCAATGTTCTACTACAAATTGGACTACCTCCTTTCGCAATCTTTCTGCATCGATGTTGACACCTTTTTGCGACAGAAGGTAGGCAACAGCATTGAAAAAATAGTTGCTGTTTTTGGGAGAATTTAACAACATCAACAAGGAACCTTACCCTGTCAGGACTTAGAAGAAAATCTGATGGTTCTATATTCAGCATGGCCTTTAAATGATTATCTGACAGTACTAATTAAACACTAATGCTAATTTTTTAAAATCTATTTGTGCAAACACAAGATACACAAGATGGAATGTCCAAAGTGAATATTAAAACAGGAGGAATATAAATAATTATGTGGGGTGGAGGAATCCATTACTGACATCACCCCAGTAGCTGACACTTTAACAAATAACACTAAAAAATAAGAAAATTTGTGATGGGAATGCTGGATACTTTAAAAGGTTCCTTGAACTACTGCCATTCTTTGGTAGGCGCTGCTGGTTATAATTACCGAAATATCAAAAATGTCATTTAGTTTTCTCATGACATGAATTGTCAATCGAGTTTGTATAGTTTCTTGTTAAGGAAGTGAAAATACAATTGCCGCTTGTATTTGTCAAAAATCATCATTTGCGGTAAGTTGTGCATCATTGTTATGACGTCTAAGTACTACAAATATAGATAAGTGATCATTCAATTAGATCATTATCAAATTTGAGGGTTAGAGTAGGGGTGTCAGCTAAAGGATTGCCAAAAACAGTCGATGCCCATTAACTGACACTGAGTGTCAGATATTGGTGATATAAATAATCAAATGCAAAACATGTATGTAGTTGAAATTTATCGATATCAATTGTTGTTCCAATAGCTGACACCCTGTCAGATATTGGATCTCACTTCATGTCAATTTTTGGTAAGAAACAAACATATGGGATTGATATGGACGTCCATTATGTATATATTAGATATGTTATCTAATATAAACAATTTCTTATAGATTAACTATGAGATAGAGTCAAGAAAACATTCGACCTGCTTTGAAAGAGGTAGATAAAGGGATACCGATTGCCAAAGTCGGTAGGGATTATGGTATTCCCTGTACAACACTCTTGTACAAGAAGAATGGAAAATACTCCAGAGAATGTAGAAAAGGCCCACTTACAAACCTCACAGCATCTGAGGAAGAAGCAATAGTAAAATGGCTTTTTCACATTGCTCATCGTGGCTTTCCCGTTACAAAGCTGCAGTTTCAGTAGAATTTATATTTAGAGAAAACAAGAGGAGAATTAGTTTTGTTAATGGAAGACCAGGGAAGAAGTTGTATGCTGGATTCATTATAGGCATCCAGAAGTAACCAACAGAGTTTCTTAGAACTTATCTTCAGGTAGAACAGCTGTGAACGAAGACAAGATTCGTAATTGGTTTTAAAAAGGGAAAAATTACTTGGATGAAAACAATATTGTAAGTATTTCTGAAGATCCAACAAGAATTTTCAATGCAGACGAGTCTGTATTTTTCCTGTCACCTAAAGGAAGTAAAGTATTAGTTAAAAAAAGGGGCCTCAACAGTATATCACTTCACAATCAGTGACGAAAAAGAATGCATGACAACATTATTGAATGCAAATGCAGCTGGCATGATAGCTCCTCCAATGGATGTTTATAATTATGAACGAATTCCCTAACACATAACTAATAAAATGCCTTCAGGACGGGCAATCGGCAAAAGTGAGAGTGATGACTGGTCAAACATTTTATAAATACCTAGGCAATGTCTTCCTGCCTTGAATGAGAGATAACAATATTTATTTGCCAATAATATTTTTGTTGATGGTCATTTCAGTCACTTAACTCTTCCACTGAGCAATTTATGCTCAGAAAACAGTATTATCTGAATCACTTTGTATCCCAATTCCACTCACATCACCCAGCCATGGACGTGGCTGTTTCTTGTACTTTGAAGAGTGCCTGGAGGGAAGCAGTACAGCGGTGGAGAGTAGAACATGACGGCTGCAAAGTGAAAAAAGAAGACTTTGCTCCAGTCAGTTACCCCAGAGATACTGGCTAATGGATTTAGGTCAACCAGACTACATCCATTGGATCTGAATAACGTTAATTATAATAAATATTTCAAAGCTAGAGATTCTCTTGATACAACCACAACTAAAAATGCGACACCAAATTGCTATTCATCATATTTGGAAGAATTTACAGAAAAAGAAACTGTAAAAAATTCCAAAGTGATAATAGTGATCAGTGGAATGGGGAAGAGAAAGATAAATCGTTATATTTGGTTTGGAGAACAATGAAAAATAACACCATTGAAGATTTCTCAAGTCACACCATACAAGATGTTTCTAGTGGCATCATAGTTCAGTCTGAAATAAGAACCGAAAGTCAGTGTTCCGATTGTGGTTTCAAACCAGAACAACAGAAGGATAGCCAGAATTGAACTTTGCCTGCACCAGAAAATAGTCAGCAAGAGTTCACTCTTCATCAAGAATCACCTACTGTTACAGATGACCAAGTGGGCACTTCGCCTGCACAAGGAATTATTCAGCAAGACCTCACTTTACATCAACCATCTACATCTACTGATCACCTTAATCAAGGAGGAGTTCTCGAAGGTGTACCTACACCATTTAAGGAATGCCTCTTTTGGCCCAAGCCAAATCCAAAGGAAAAGAAAAACAGAAGAAGTCAAAAGCTACCTGCTGTTGCTTCATCCAGAACCTGGAAAGAATATCAAATGAAAAAAGAAAAATTAAAGAAGAAAATGAGAAGGCAAAAGCTTATCGAAAATTCAAAAGAGAGGCGAAGAAAACAGAATCAAAAGATGAAATAAAAAGGGCCAAAAGAGAAGTCCTCCTCATCCTCTGATTCACGACGAGAAGTGCCTCTAGAATCTGAGGAGAAACTTTACTATGAAAGCTCTGAACGACCAGGGCTAGTTGATCCAAGTTCGCTTGGAGTAGGCGACGTGATGTATGGAGAGGACCACTATCCAGGAGTTATCAGAGTATTGACTGATACCAAGGCTTATGTCAGTGTCATGCAAAGGAGCTTGGCTAATACATGGAAATGGCCGCTCAAAGAGGACAATTTGTGGAGCAATTTTGGAGAAGTTGTGGAGAAAATCAGCAAGTCTGTCATCACAGTATTGACTGATACCACGGCTTATGTCAGTGTCATGCAAATGACTAAATGAGGAAATAAGCAATCCCAACCCCCCGTTATAGGACTTATGCGCTTGTGCCTGTCTGGCTTTGGGACATTGCCAAAATCAATTTTTCCAAATTCCAAAAGTATTCCAAATATCCACCTACAACCAGATCTGGTCAGTACTCGAGTACAAGTACTCAAATACTGTACTTTGAGTACAATTCAGGTAGTTGGTACTCAGTGTCCAGTACATTTTCAATAAAGTACTCGGTACTTGTACCCGTCACATATCGGATAGAAATATCTGATACCTGTGTCTCTTATGCAAGTACATTTTTCCGGGTACTTTAATACTAAACACACAAGCGCAAACATGCAATGCAAGTCTGGACTTGTCTGTGTTTGTTGGTGTCAGTCCAGGTTCAGTTTGTGTATGTACGAGAAGGCAAGGCGAGTGACTGTACTGTGTACCAACGCTCTAACCGTCCAACGCACACAACACAAGATCATAACTGAACCTAGCTGCAGCTGCTGTTATTTTCTTGAAGACTTGAGCACTCGAGGTAGGGGATATTAATATTATATTACTACTTATCAATTATTATCTTATATTGTTTGAGTTACAAGACAGTCTAGGTTCCAAGTAAACAAAAAATTTCGTACCAAATAATCTTAAACCGTTATGTATCGGAATTTATTTGTTGGTATTTATTTATTAGAATGATGTTTTTTAAGTTTGAAAGGGGTACTTTTCCAAAATGAGCATGAACCATTCTTTATTTATAGCGCAATCGAAACTTCCGTTTTGACTTCTTCGAGTGATGAAGACCGAGATCCATACCATCATTCTTCAGAAAGTGATGGGGAGTATATTCCTCTGGCCAGAAAACAAGCAAATTTAAAAAATCCCAAGCTAACGACGTCGTCGACCTCAATAGAAATTCAAAGCATCCATTCCAAGGCATCAACTCAGTTTCTCAGATTATGAAAGAAAAAAAAAACAAAACTGCCATCTCTTTTTCGGCGGCTCAATATGAAAAGCTTCAAGGAAACCGAGTTACAGTTCTTAGAGGAGTACTGTTTGGTCTTCACACTGGGTATTTACTTCCAAGTCTGCTGTCCTTGAGAAATAAAAGGAATAAGTTAAAACTTCAAAATCTGAGTTCCAACGGTCAACTTCTTTTGAAAACATGCATGCAGAGCTTGGAGAAAAGATTCTCAGACATACTCAATTTGTCATCGGAAGCCGCCATTATATCTGCAATTGTCCACCACAAGTTCAAATTGCGTTGGTATAATGTCCTAAAAAATACGGACTTTCCTATGGACACTCTGAAGAGGATGGCGATTGTTGCAGCTGAGAAACTGATCACCCTTGATAATTGCGAAGAACTAGGAGATACAGGAGGTTCAAGCGACACCACTCCTGATGACTCTTTGGATTTCAATGAACCAGAAGGAAGCACTGAAAACCTCCAAAATAGAGCTTGAACTGTACAAATTTCTGGATGAGAAAAAGAGTGGATTGAGTTCCTTGAATAATTATCCCCCATTAGAAAAGCGTTTTTGAGGTACAGTACTTGCTTACCTTCCACTGTGTCAGTGGAGTGGTGGTTTTCATTTACCATAATTATCAAAAGTCCACGACGAAATGCTCTGACCAATGCCAGCTTTAAAAAATTGGTCATTGTGAAGGCAAACAGAGTTATGCAGTGATCAAGTACTAATCAGTATGGATATTGTTATTTTCTTTTTATGTTTGTTAATTTAATGTTGAATAAGAGAATAATTTCTGATTAACGGTATTGTTCATTTTGTTCATTATAAACCGAAGATAATTTCAAGTTAAAGTGGTAGGGGAAGAAACATGTACTTGCAAATAGTACTAAACCTCCAAAATAGAGCTTGAACTGTACAAATTTCTAGATGAGAAAAAGAGTGGATTGAGTTCCTTGAATAATTATCCCCCATTAGAAAAGCGTTTTTGAGGTACAGTACTTTTCCACTGTGTCAGTGGAGTGGTGGTTTTCATTTACCACAATTATCAACAGTCCACGACGAAATGCCCTGACCAATTCCAGCTTTGAAAAAATGGTCATTGTGAAGGCAAACATAGTTATGCAGTGATCAAGTACTAATCAGTATGGATATTTTTATTTTCTTTTTATGTTTGTTAATTTAATGTTGAACAAGAGAATAATTTATGATTAACGGTTTATTTTGCTCATTATAAACCGAAGATAATTTCAAGTTAAAGTGGTAGGGGAAGAAAGATGCACTTGCAAATAGTATTCTGGAAATTCGAGTTCTTGTACTCGGAGTACTGTACTCAACAGGGTGTGAAATGAGTATAGTACTCGCTAGTCTGCACTCGTTCTTCAGTCAAGGCACGTACCTGGTACTTGGTACTCGAGTACAGTTTATCAGTACCAAGCCAAGCTCTGCCTACAACTAGATGCAAAGTTACTAAAAGAAAAGATATTTCAAAAGGAAAAATACAATTTTACTAGAAATATTTAGGGGAAGCAATGCTTCCCTGGACCGCACACCACAGCTTGGCACACTATTTAAGTTTATACTTTGAAAACTGTTGAGAATTTCATTACTACGTCAAAATAATTAAAAAGTAAAAAATAAAATTTTAATTTGTGATTCCTGAAACACCCATGTATATTTATTTACATAAAAACAGCAAATCTGGCGTGATAACTCACACGTATCAACCCCAGTAAGAAATTTATATTAGTTCCGTATAATAGGAGAAGATAAATACAGTCATTTACAGCGATTTGAAAATACGGTGACGCTCAATAGACGAGCGTCCAAGATGCATCAAACAAGTAATAGAAGACGACCTTATACATTCATAAAGTAAGCAACTATACTTCAACATGCCATTGCAACAATCGTGGAATTATCAGGGTATTGTAGCAGAGACAGACATGCTACAAACTACACCCATAAATAAATGTTAATATATACAATCGATAAAGTCTAAATACAAGTGCAACTTAGTTTTTCTAATTTGATTACTAGAGGCACTATCTGTACACAGCCAGTTTCAATTAAAACGAGCACCCGAATCAGTGGATTTAACATGCTCGGTGCTATCAAAACTGACATAGTATGTTACTGCAAACCAAACTTATAACCTAGCTACAGTCTAACATGTATTTGTCAGCCCAAACACTTACAAAATTTGTACAAAATGTCTCATCAATAAACTACAAATCACTTACGTTTATAACTTTACTGATTATGACAAGTTTTATGAGAGATCTAATGATGTTTTAGAAATTCAAAGCGAGTTAATCAATGTGTTAACTGAAAAAGACCTTATGAATGAGTAAAAAAAAACAGTCGTTCTGCTCAAGAAAAGTTTTGAGCTTTGGTACCCTAAAAGAGCCACATTAAATGCTTCTGAACTGTTCCTGGCATGTACACAACTTTTTCATTAAAAAAGGTGTAAATGCAAACAATATTTGAGCAAATAATACCTGCTTATGTACATAACCTTATGTAAATATAAATCAGACAATAAGTAAAACCTATTGCAAATATAATAAGTATCAGTTTACTGTAAAAAGACTTAGAAACCGAACTGCAATTACATTATCATAAAATATATCATTACGAAATCGATGAGACATGATAACACGATGTATGATAAGCCAAAAAAGCTGCTCAAAACTTATTTTAGGGATATATACATATACAGGTGAGTTTTTTAAATTACAAGGGGATATCTCATGGAAAACTTTTTTTTGGTAAAATTTTCTCGAAGTAATATGGAGATAAGAACCTATTTAAACATACTTTTGACATTTACATTCTCTCTATTTTGAGTGGCGTCCAGTAACTTTGGATTTTTAGATGGGGTTATGTACTTAACCTAGGTATGTATGCAAAATTTTGATTTTCTCTTTGGGTTGCAGAATTATGATTTATTAGGTTAAAATACAAAACAAACAAAATTCAATTTATTTATCAACTCTGTTATCATGGACTTTGATGTTAATTTATTATTTGCATCCATCGAAACGTGTTATTTTGAGAATTGACATTTTTATTGCTCAATTAAACATGGAAATAATTTTAATGTGCAAGTTGATGTTGTTAATTTGAGGGCGTGCAGAAAGGCTGCACTAGTGTGGGCAGAGAGACTTCCTAATAATGTGAAAACCCACAGGGCATTTCAAAGGCTGGAAATCAGGGGTCGTACTACTGGCAGTTTAAAATCGAAACCACAAGTTCGGAAGAGACCCGATGTAAATACCAGGCGGCTTGCTAGGGATGCTGGAATGAGTCAAAAATCACTTGTGGACATATTGCACTTGTACAAATTTCATCCCTATCACATTACACAACACCAAAAGCTATACGGACAAGATTTTGAAAAACGCGTTACATTTTGCAATTGGGTCACCAGACAAATGCAAGGGGATAACAGGTTTGTAGACAATGCTATTTTTTTTTCTAACGAAGCTACTTTCCATAATTATGTGGACAGGCAGAATTTTAAGTTATCCCTCATCGGTAGAAATTTTATTTCTCTTCTGATTTTTTTAAAGGTACATAGACACAATATGTAATACTGGGCGGCGAAAAATCCCCACTTGATAAGAATTCTGCTAAATCAACATCCGTGGTCAATTAATGTCTGGTGTGGTATAATCCGGGATAAAGTTATTAATCACCATTTCTTTGAAGGGCATTTAAATGGAGAAATGTATACTAGAAAGAAATTACCTTAATTATTAAACCAAAACATAAAGTTTCGACAGGATGGAGCTCCAACCCATTATACAATACAGGTCCATAATCATTTGAATGGTATATTTGAAAATTAGTGGATTAGTCTAGCAGGTCCGGTCAACTGTCCTGCTAGTTCCGCATACTTGATTCCCATTGATTATTTCTTTTGGGGTTTTATAAAGGACAAAGTGATGACGATTGCATCTACAACTCTAGATGATATGAAAAACAGAATCCCCATTGCCTGGTCCTTAGTGACACCTGAAATTTTGCAGTATGTATGGGATTCATTTAGAAAAAACGTGTTTGGAAGTTAAAGGGCGACATTTCAAATACATTCACAGCATGACAGACGATAGATAAGTTAAAATTTAATTGTTAATATTTTTGTATTGCAACCTAAGAAATCATTTTTTTCGTTGTTTCGAATCATAAAAAAAAGCACACCACATCGTTTAAAATCCAAAGTTACTCCACGTCAGTTAAAATAGAGGGGGTAAATGTAAAAAATATGTTTAGATACCCCCCGTCGTCCTATTAATTTACCAGAATTAAAAATAATAATAAACCGTTTTGGAGATATCCCCTGGTAACAAAAAAATTCAGCCTGTATATGTATATATATATATATATATATATATATATATATATATATATATATATATATATATATATATATATATATATATATATATATATATATATATATTTAGAGCCATATTGCACTTGTTAACAAGAAAGGCCAAACAAGTCGAAATGTTTAAATGGATGAAATCGAAAAAATAAATAACACGAAACATAAATAAACGACAAACGAAACACAAAAATTGACGATTTGGAATGTACTCATTCCAGAGTTTATGTATTGGCAGCGACACAAACACATGTAGAATACATGTGCAATCACAAATTCCAAGGTATGATATGTACGGCTGTGACAGCCGAACAATGTTTCGATTACCTAATTATCCTATGCGAGATGCAGCGGGTTACGTGACTGGAGGCAGTTTATTCGAATGCAATGTTGCAGAGCGGTCATCAGAAGAAAGTTGTACCCTTACTTTATTCCCACTCATTAAAGTGTTGCTCTTGGGGGTTCGTGGTCCTGTTGGTGTAGAGCGTGCGACGGACTGACTTACCTCTGCCTTCTCGTTTGGTGGTCTGGGCAACCTGCGACGCAACCAAGCATGTCTTAGAGCGGCGCTTGGCGTCATACGAAGGTCCGGATCCCATTCCAAACATCTCCGGATAAAGTCTAGGAAGAGTACATCATCACAGCCTTTAAGAGCTCTTCGCAAATCTTTGGAGCCTGGGGGACCTCTAGGTTTACCTCTTCGACTTAGTCCACCACTCAGTATTACAGTGCCGTCAGCCGTAGTAGTACATGTACAATAACGTGGAATTCCCTTGGAGCTGATGAAGTTCTTTGCTCGTTTTGATTGGTCTAGAAGTTTTTGTGGAGGCATGCCAAGGAGTTCCATTATGCATGCTAACTGGTCAGCTTCATCTTCTCCAGGGAGCAATGGGAATCCAGTTAACAACTCGGCAAGAATGCATCCCAAAGACCACATATCTATAGGCATGCCATACTTTGCACCCAGAATCACTTCAGGAGCACGGTAAAATCTCGACTGAATGTATGTATATACACGATTCTGCTCGTAACAAGATGATCCAAAATCAATCACCTGAAACAAAAATCTCAATTGGCAAACAATTTTTTAAAAATTACAACTTTTCACCACACAAACACATTCCCAATTTCATTACTAATTCTAGAAATATTCTTAAAGACAGTGGAATTTACTATATTTTTTCAACAGTCGACACTTATTATTTAACACCATGATAGTTATTCCCTTAGTTACAAAATTACTTAATTTAGTATTAGTATAGTGTGGAACAGCCAAATAAAATAAATTAAGTATCTTCATGTCAATTTTAGGTTAAAAAATAACATTACGCAACGTGAAAACTTTACCACTACATTCAACGGCGATCCTTAAGTAGACGGGTCCCGTCATTTCATGCATTGCGAGAGCGGCATTGCCGGACGGTGCTTATTGCTCTAGGGGCCTGCCTGACCTGACCTTCCTGACCTACAGGGCAGGTCAGGTCAGGTCAGGCAGCCCTGTAGGTCAGGAAGGTCAGGTCAGAGAGCCCTGTAGGTCAGGGAGGTCAGGTCAGGCAGCCGTGTAGGTCAGGAAGGTCAGGTCAGGCAGCCCTGTAGGTCAGGAAGGTCAGGTCAGGCAGCCCTGTAGGTCAGGAAGGTCAGGTCAGACAGGACCCTAGAGCCATAAGCACAGTCCGGCAATGCCGCTCTCCCACACCTATAACTTTGTTTATTCTGCGAGATATTTTTGTATTATGATTCTGACAATACTCTTTAACCTTTTTTGCTGTGGTGACACTGATTGATGACATTAAAGTGAAGTTATAGATCTATATCTGTCACTTCGGTGTCAAATGTAAAAATTGCATTTAGAGGTTATATTGTTCTGAATACTGAACAGTGCATATTCGTTTCTTGTGCTTTTTTTGCACAGGACTTTTGAAATAACATTCTGAAAATGTAGTTCTGCGTAAATATAGTGCATTCAATTATTAATATTTCGATTTTTTTTTGTGTGAAAATGGGAAAAACCAAAGATATTTCCCCAGAAAAGATTTCAGAAATTTCTGCATTATTCAAGCATTCAAATCATTCCCAAAGAAAGATTGCTTCACTTACAGGTGTGAATGTGATGACGGTGAACCGAATAATTGATAAAAATATACCACTAGGAAGTCAGAGAACTGGAAAATGTGGACGTAAGCGAATCACTACGCCTCGAGATATCCCTAAAATATGTAACACTTGCCTGGCTAACAGGATAAAGTGTACGAAGGAGTTGACGAAAATTATAAATGAAGACTGCATTACCATTTCGACCAGAACAACTAGGAGTGGCCTTGTAGAAGTGGGATTCAAATGCTGCAGACCAGCAAAGAAACCAAAACTGACTCCGGCCATGAAGATTAAACGTTTGGCATATGCTAAGCAACATCGACACATGACAGTTGCAGACTGGGAAAATGTGAATATTTCGTTTTTATCCTTAATTTTGGTTCTTTCAGTAATATTTTAATCATTGTGATCCATTTGTATTTAATATTTTCATTTTGTTCCATGGTTTGCTTCTCAGACGAATCTCACATTGAGATGATGATGGATAAATCTTCATTTGTTCGGCGAAGACAGGATGAGAAATATCACCCTAACTGTGTCGTCGAGACTGTCAAACATCCTTTGAAGATTATGGTATGGTCAGTGGAAGAGGTACAGGACGCCTTTACATAGTGGAGGGCATGATGAAACTGGAGCAGTACAAAAAGTATTGGAGACAAGACTGATGCCTCTGATCAGTGAATGGTTTGCTAATCCTTCTGAATGCACTTTTATGCATAATTCCGCTCCTTGTCACAAAGCTAAATCAGTAACAGCATTCTTAGAGAAGGAACATATCAAAGTTTTGCCTTGGCTAGGCAACTCGCCAGACATCAACCCTATCGAGAATTCTTGGGAGCTCCTGAAACGGAAAGTATCCAAAGAAAATACCAAAAACAAGCAAAATCTCATAGAGGCATTGATTAAAGTTTGGCATCATGATAAAGGATTAAAAGAAAATGTAAAAAAAATTATTCAGAGCATGCCAAAAAGAGTTCAAGCTGTAATTCATGCCAAATGAGGATCTACTAAGTACTAAGGGATTGTACTAAATATTTTGAACTTTGATTTTTTTTAAATAATTACTGATTTCAAAGAAATATAAATATTCTGAATTGTACTAGGAATAAATAAATTAGCGAAAAACTATAATTTGACCACTATTTTAGAACGTTATATCACTTCAAACTGTTAAAAAATGAAATTTTTGCACTTGTAACTAATAATTTGGCCACCCACTATATATATATATATATATATATATATATATATATATATATATATATATATATATATATATATATATATATATATATAACACACATACACAGGCTGGCCCACCACATACGCCACGGGCTTTCACGTCTATATTTTTCGTTATTTCGAATTTATTTCAAACGGAGATTGTGTATGTTGAAAAGGACTACAACCTAAAATTATGTTCAAATATACAGGATAATCAAAAAAAGCGTGACACCTCAAAGTTGTTTTTTTCTTATGGAACACCTGGTATTTGACAACGTTTTTGAATTCTATGGGAAAAATAAGGTTCATTTACTCCAAGGATCCCTATAGTTATTACGGCTTCCCGGATATCTTGATTTTTCGACGAATTGAGGTTTTGGAAAAAAAAATTCTCCATTGTCAGATGATATCATTAAAAAAACTTACTGGCTTTTGATGGTGAATCTGGTACTTCATCAACTACTGTAGTCAATATTTAGCAATACTCTACAGGGCATTCAAAAATTCAAGTTTTATTATCGGCACATTCAAAACAAATTATTTCATTTATTTCAAATGGAACACCCTATATTTTTTATTACATTTCATAGAAAAAATATTTTCCTATCATATGATACAAGGGTTCCCTATACCCACGTGCAACGGTTCTGGCGCTATTCACACGTTTATTATTGTTTACACATGCCAAGTTGATTACTGTATTCATTTCAAATGGAACAGCCTGTATTTTATAGGCTAATCTAAAGCGATATTCGATTGCCTTAAAAACTACATGAGGCTTTCTTATGGCTAAATGCAACCGTTTTTGTATAGATAAGACTTTTCTCTTGATAACAAATTCTCTGCATCCGATAGTGACAGCCTGTATTTTATAGGTTAATCTAAAGCGATATTTGATTGCCTTAAAAACTACATGAGGCTTTCTTATGGCTAACTGTAACCGTTTTTGTATAGATAAGACTTTTTTCTTGATAACAAATTCTCTGCATCGGATGTTGAAGTGAATCAAACGTTCATGGTTACTTGATTGTACATATGCCTGTGACATTTGTCAATTCTTGATAATTCTTCTTTGTGATTACCTACTGCACAACTTTTAATTATTCAATTATACCGCTACTCTCTTTTGTAATTTTATCATTTCTAAAATTATTGTATTTGAAATGAAGACGTATCACATACAGGAACGAATCGATATGATTATAACTATTGGTAAATGTCATGAAAATTGTTTACTGGCGTCACGAGTTTACGCACAAAAATATCCAGCACGAAATCATCTATACAGAAGAAGTTTGGAAAGATTGTTAGGAGTTTTTCGAAGAACTGGAAGCGTAGCACATGAAAAGACCAACTTGACTTTCATGACTGACCGACGAACTTAGCCTCCGGAAAAAAATTTCTAGTGTGCTGGAACAAATCATAAGTCTCTAGGTGGCGTAGAAACTGTGCAAACCATGTTGTTCGTATATATAAATTTGAATAAGCCTGGGAAATGGGTTCCAAAAGCTCATATTCGCGCCAATTATTTTTTTTGAAAATGCGAAAGTCGTTACCTCTCTAAAAGCGAAGTTTTATTTATGAAAATTCGCTGAAATAATTAAACAACGATACCGTTTACATGCGCCATATACAAATATTTTACAACTTGCAATATGATCATAAAGGTTAAAATAGAATAAACACATTCACAGCTGAGCTGTACCCGGCCAATATATAAAACGCATTTTGCATTTTATGCATTCAAGGAAGAACAGTCCAAGTGAGATGTACATATGAGACATGTTTGAGATAAAGAAGGAGAAGCTATTTATATCGGCGCATGATGTGGCATACTCTGCGTTCATCGACGGATTTAATTGATATTGGTACCCAAGGTAAGCCGCATTGTTATCAGATATATTTTCCTAGGTATGAGAAAACTATTTACGTGAGAAAAATTCATATAATATATATGAGATAAAATAAAAATGCATCTGCTAGTGATAACATTTTACAAATATATAATTTCCAGGTCTACTGAATGATTTCCATGACATTCGATTGACAATTTTCCTGACATTTCCCTGACATTTTAGGGGGTATTTCACATTCCCTGTTTTTTCCAGGTTTTTCCGGTTTTCCAGGTCGCTGGGTACCCTGAGATATGGAGCCGAACACTCGTCTTTGTTGTATTACAGCAGTGCACGATGGTTTTTTATCATGTGCCTTTGAACTGCGGCATGAATTTATATTTTCCTTAAAGAGGAAGGACACAAGATGCCGAAGATTTTGCCGATGCAGATTTTTTAATAAAACTAGCATACTTATGCGACACTCTTAAATCTCTCTCTGCAGGGGAAAAACATGACCCTTTTGAAGTATATGGAAAAAAATTCAGCTTTTATAAAAAGAACCCTCCAAATTATGCAGAAGAAAATTGTTTGAAGGTGCGGACAAGGACTGTTTTTTAAATATTGCAGCAATTTGTGACGTCAAATGAACTTGATTTATCTCGAGACATAGATTGTAAATTGTTTAGTGAGTCGCATAGGCCTTTGGCCTCTGAGCGCTGCGACCCCAATGGCTCTTTTGCACATGACTCATTTTTCTAATAGTTGTCCAAAAAGTTCAAACCTTTAAGTGTTGTACTTTCTTTTTGGTAGCTATTTTACCTATTTCCTGGGGTGTTAAGGTCATCCCTCCGAGGTTTTGAGCCTTTTGCAGAACTGACCCATGCAGTCGCATAGCAAATGTTCCGTTGTTACAGCTGCTTCGGTGCAGTTTTCACTGTCCACCTACCCATCTTCATAAGGTGATACCTTACTGGGGAGTGTTCTATGAAAAATCCTGTGCCTATTCTTAAGTCGTTCCTATTCAATCCAAGAAACCGTTTAGACTTCTCTGTTGATATGGTGATGAACCTTTTGGCCAGTCTTAAGCCATGCGTTCTCCTCCAGTACGACAGCATCTGGTTCCTCTCTCAAGTATCAAGTTTATTTTTTACGTGGCTTTTTGTTAATCCACAATAGGGCTCTGGACCATAGAATGGTGATGTTGCTGTCTTTTTTTGAAATGCTATCTGCTTCCTCGTTTCCTTCAATGCCTTGACGCCCTGGTACCCACATCAAAGTTACTTTGCTGTTCGTATATAGTTGCTTCAAGGATTTTTTGCAGTCCCAGGTCAGTTTAGGCTGGGTTTTGAAAGATTCCAGAGTCTTTAGTGCTGCCTAACTGTCTGAGAGGAAGTGGATCTCTCTATTTCTGAGTCTTCTTTGTATGCACCCCTGTACATAGTTTCATAGCAGCATTCCTGCTTGGAACATGGTGGAAATTTGCCTAGGCACTCAAGTCAGGTCCTCTTATTCCCAGTCCTGCCCCCTCCATTTGTTTAGACCCGTTTGTATACCATACAGGTGAGTTGTCGGGCAGCCTTTCACTGCCTCTGTTCCATGCCTGGTGGTCATTTATGTTCACCTCAAATGGTACTATCAAGTACAGTTTAGCTGGAATTTGATGTTGGTTTCACGAGCGACTCCAATGGAATAATTCTCAATATAAGAAAACAATCTTTGAACGGTATTTATCACCGCAAATTATCTGGTTCAGAAATACTTTCCAAATGAAAATATCGAAAAGTTTGCAAGGATTCCAGATCCATTTAACAGTAGTGCTCCGTCTGAATTTATTTCTGCAGAAGAAGATAGATTCTCTTTGGTCTCTATAGAGTGGTCTTGCCTCAAGAGCTTGAAAGCGAAATTTGGCAACATGGAATTGACAGAATTTTGGATTCCAATAAGATAAATATCCCCTTCTAAGTAGTGAAGCCCAGCGGATTTTAGTTCCATTTTCGACGTCGTACTCGTGGGACTTTCGGTTTTCGGCGGCCGCTAACATAAAGAGAAAGTATCGGGTATAAATCAACGTGAAAAGGGAAATGGGAGTGGCCGTTTCCGGTTTGATTCCATGACTTCAGGAAATGTGCAGTGATTTGCAGGCTCATCCGCCCCAATAATTATTAATTTAATGAAAAGAATAATACAAATTAATGATTTTGTTCAATAATGCTGGTACACAAGTTTTATATATTTCTATATCTTAGTTATGATTAAGGCGTCCAGCTGGACGGTAATTAGGGGGGGTTTACATTCCCAAATTGGGACGTAATGACCTCCTACCCACATCACTGAGACCTCTCAGTATTACCTCATTCCTCTTGAAGAGATTGAAAAAAATACTGGACAGACACATTAGGGGGAGCATCTTAGTCAACAACCCCCTTAATACCCACCAGTATGCCTACCAAACTGGCAAATCTACTGAGTTAGCACTCAATAACCTCGTCGAGAAGATCACACACTCCTTGGATAACGGGGAGGTGGCGGTGGCTGCATTTCTCGACATTCAAGGATCATTCAACAATGCATTACCCATCTCCCTCTACGAAGCCACTATCGCTAGAGGGGTGGAACCTAGCATTTGTTGCTGGTCAGGTGGTCAGCTTCAGAGCTGCGAGGGGGTGCCCTGAGGGGGGAGTTCTATCCCCCCTATTGTGGTCTCTCTTTGTGGACGATTTGTTGGCTATCCTCGGGCTGTGGGAGGTTGAGGTCCAGGCGTATGCTGATGATCTAGTCATAATGGTTAGGGGCAAATATGAGGAGGAACTAGCAAATACTCTTCAGGAGACACTAAATGTAGTGAATGATTGGTGCCGGAGGGAACAGATGTCTGTGAACCCCCGCAAAACGATCAGTGTCCCATTTACCAGAAGAAGAAGGTTGGACAAATTAAAACCACCTATTCTTATGGGGGAAGCGATTCCATTTTCGGAACAAGCAAAATATCTGGGGGTTACCCTAGATAAGAAGCTCAAGTGGGACATACAGTTAGAGAATGTAATCCGCAGGGCTAAACTGTCCCTGTGGACATGCCGGAGAATCTGTGGAAACAACTGGGGAACAAATCCCCAACAGATGTACTGGCTCTATGTAGTGGTTATCAGATCAATGATAACATATGGAGCCATAGTTTAGTGGCCTAAGGCACTTCGTGGTATCGCGAGGGCCAAACTGGCTCATCTACAGAGACAAGCTTGTCTGATGATAACGGAAGCGATAAGCACCGCACCATCAGACGCTCTGGAGGTCCTCCTTAATATTCCACCTCTTCACATATGGTTGGAGAAGGTGGCGAGGTGGACAGCGTACAGACTAAAACAAACGGCCGACAGTATGCCGAAGAAAATCAGTCTGGGAGGGTTCGGACTCCTCGATGACATTGAGGGTCACGGGATTCTGGGAATGATCTCAGACTTGATGCCTACAAAGATCAGTAGAGATCTGTGTTTCAAGACCGTCCTCCCGGAAAGGGAGGACTGGGAACGAAATCAAACGACCCTATTGAGAGCCGATCTCTGCTGGTACTCTGACGGCTCAAAAACCAATATGGGAGTACGAGCCGGCGCATATGGGGGCAGCACCGATGCTAGACTATCAGCTAGCCTCGGCAAGTACGCAACCATACACCAGGCAGAAGTGTATGGCATCGAGATGTGTGCAAGGGAAAGTATAAAAAACCAGTGCACACACAAATCGATAAAGATATATGCAGATAGCCAAGCTGCAATAAAGGCTCTTGGTTCCTACCGGTGTAATTCAAAAACGGCATGGAGTTGTAAATCTGCCCTTAACGAACTGGGCAGCTGTAGTGAGGTGTCGCTGGTCTGGATACCGGGTCACTCGGACCATGATGGCAATGTTGCGGCCCACGCGCTTGCCAGGAGTGGTGCCCATAGAGACTTTGTCGAACCAGAACCGGTGCTGGCGATAACATCATGCACAGCAAAACGCACCTTAAAGACCTGGACAGAAAGAATGACAATCCAGTATTGGCAAAATCTTCCAGGATTAGCTCAGTCTAAGGCCTTCATAAATGGCCTGTCTGAGTCAAGTGCTAAAAAACTTCTAGAGATGAACAGACAACAACTGAGTACTCTAGTCGGCCTGCATACAGGACACTGCCGCTTGCGTCACCACATGCGCCGTATTGGAGTCGGTCAGGAGACCGAGTGCCGGCTGTGTATGGAGAGTGACGAGACAGCAGAGCACGTACTGTGTTCCTGTCCGGCAGCGGACAGGACTAGATACCTGCTCTTTGGCAAGATAAAGCTTGCTCCGGAGGATCTGGATCAACTCTCGCCCACGAAGATTATCGACCTCTGCAGGAGGCTGGCTTTGTTGGGCGAAATATAGACTATTAGGCGTGAGCCACAATAGACCTTATGGTCGCGGTGGAGGGACCGGTATGGCCCACTAACAAACAAACCCTAAGCTAAGGCGTGCAAGAGTCACACCGCGTTGAACACATCGGAGCGATCACCGAAGTTACTCAATGTCGGACACGGTCAGTACTTGGCTGGTGACTACCTACCTGCTGTGAAATGCCCTCGGAATGCAGTGGCAAACCACAGAGTATATTTGCCAGCTGGTGACTACCTACCTGCTGTGAAATGCCCTCGGAATGCAATGGCAAACCACAGAGTATATTTGCCAAACGAGTTTCCTTCGGGAAACAGCGGTTGAATTAGAGTACTTCCTATTTTTTACTGGTGATTAGCCATATTTTACTTAGGGTAAGGCACCGTGAGAAAATCTTAATACAAAAAAGACACCGCAGCTAGAAAGTTTGGGAATCACTGGACTGAGGTAAGTTTGGCTACATCTATTGCTGCTTTGTATATCATTACTTTTCAACCATCCTGTATAAGCGAATTACTGTGACGGAAATTCGTTAAGACCAGTGAAATACAAACCACTGAAAACGCAAAATCTTAAAAATTACCTTATATTTAATTTATCATAAGGAATTAAGTGTTAGACAAAGAAAACCGCTCAAATGTGATTAGAAAGAAAAACCACAAGGAAACAGGAAACGTTTTTGATATGCAGAATTTTCTAAGAATTCCAAAACACAAATCCCAAACCAATAAAAACGCTGATTCATTACTTAATCGCTGTAACAGTTTATTTTGCAATTTACAACCATAATTAGGTTAATGTTAACGTGTTTGACCTCTATTAGAGTAAACATTTTTAAAATATCTGTTGTTACACACGGTTTGCAATAAAACTAATGATAAAACATTGTTTACAAACAAACTATAAAACTAAATATTACGTGTATCAGAGAAGATACCAATAATGAACCCAATGTTCCAAAAATAACCTAATCAAAATTGTAGTAGTATTTTAATAATACTAGTAGATAATTAAATTTATATTAGTGGTAATAGTAATCACCAGTAATACTAAGATATGGTGATCATCTTCAAAACCCGCCGTTAGAACCTATCTAGCTTTTTACACCAATTTTATATCAAAATTGGAAAATTATTGTTATTTAATTTATATCTTTTATTCTGACGTCCATAATTATCTGCGTAAATGTAATCTGTTGTCTAATAGGCAATATGGTTTTTGTGAAATAAAAATCGCCTCAAGATGCTGTAAACGATCTAACCTCCGGCATATACGACAGTCTTGACAAAGGCAATCATCCGTCATTATGCATTTTTATACATTAAAAAAAAAATTGACACTGTTAGCAATATGAAACTGCTAGAGGTTCTAGAGAGTATTGGCGTAAGAGATAAAAAACATAAGTAAGGCTAGATGTATTCTCGCCACAATTAGAACCGTAGACCGGTTTCGCTCTAATTAGAGCTCTTCAGTACGGCATACTAATTGTAGCAAAAATACACCTATAAAGTAAAACGGCTATGATAGCCAGCCTTCCAACACTAAGTGAGTGGTGAGACATGAAGCAACGTGCCGCCACCTAGTTGCGGAACCAAGTAGTATGTTGTCACGTCAGTTCCAAATAACACAAAGTGTTAAAAAATAGAGACTGTATACAACCAACTAACAATTCAGTAAATTGTCAGCCCTGGCCCATTTCTACCCTAATATAGGGACAAAGTATGTAAGGCTAGATGTATTCTCGCCACAATTAGAACCGTGGACCGGTTTCGCTCTAATTAGAGCTCTTCAGTACGGCATACCAATTGTAGCGAAAATACACCTATAAAGTAATTTTGTATTATGTGTATATTTATTTGTATTTTTTCTCCGACTTCTGACACCAGTTGTTACGTTCTACGGGGTTCTGGATTTGTTGATTAACAAAACACAGCTTTCCAAACTACTGATGTATTATTACCAACTATTTTCCAACACCAGTGTCAACTAAAATATATCTCTTCTCTATTATTAAATGTCCATAGAACTATATTCCACTATCGCCTTCTATGATCGCTTCCTAGAGACCAACACTTACTGTTAACTCGCTTTATACTCTATGATCACTTTCACACCACCTTATTCAATACTGAACTCACCTATTCTGTGCACCGCTCGTCTATTTATACTTGTCTATACACAATCTAGACGTTCTACACTACTCTACACTTGTCACCTCTGGTCTATTCCAGAAATGTCATTCCAAAGTGTTTGTTGTGACAATATTAAAAAATGGCAACGCATGCACCTCTACTAAAGTTATCGTCCGCATTTTAACTTAAATGAAATTTCTCTCTCTGACCGTGCATGCGTCGACTTGTCTTAACCATGGTGGGCAAAGAAAATATACGATCACTTTAAATTGAGAGCCTCGGTGGTTTAGTACCCTCTGAACCAAATGGTACTGGGTTCCATCTCAGGATTCTCATTTCACTTTTCCAGTACATACTGTAACATTAACATTAACCGAGGTTGTGGCATTGTATTTGAGCAAGTTAAATGTCTGCACGTTCCGCCTTTCGGAGGGGGCGTAAAGCCGTCGGTCTAGTGTCCATATTGGGCACGTTAAAGATATCTAACTTCCTTACAGAAAGACAGGGGTTCGGCAAAATTTCCAGGATAGTGAGGTAAAACTGCTCCCTGGCGTCGGTAATTGGCCATAATCGCGGAAATATACCGACGTTCAGAGTTCTATGTATTATAGTTTGAGATAATTGAAATTATAGAAATGACAGTATTGACCTTTAAAATTTTCAGTTCCTAAGAAACTGACTAAAAATTTAATCAAACAGTTCAACGTTACAAGCGGGCTTTGTGAAGGATTTTCCGCCAAACGTTTTCTTCTTTCCGCCATTGTTAGATGATGATAGCTTTAACATTTAACTACAGTGGATACAAAAGATTTAGTCAGGCGAACATATGAATTTGACATTTTATGTAACTAAAAAGTGTTAAAAAATAGAGACTGTATACAACCAACTAACAATTTAGTAAATTGTCAGCCCTGGCCCATTTCTACCCTAATATAGGCACACAGTATGTAAGGCTAGATGTATTCTCGCCACAGTTAGAACCGTAGACCGGTTTCGCTCTAATTAGATCTCTTCAGTACGGCATACTAATTGTAGCGAAAATACACCTATAAAGTACGGCTATGGTAGCCAGCCTTCCAACACTAAGTGAGTGGTAAGACTAAGACACGAAGCAACTAGGTGGCGACACGTTGCTTTGTGTCTTACCACTCACTTAGTGTTGGAAGGCTGGCTACCATAGCCGTATTACTTTATAGGTGTATTTTCGCTACAATTAGTATGCCGTACTGAAGAGCTCCAATTAGAGCGAAACCGGTCTACGGTTCTAATTGTGGCGAGAATACATCTAGGCTTACATACTTTGTCCCTATATTGGGGTAGAAATGGGCCAGGGCTGACAATTTACTAAATTGTTAGTTGGTTGTATACAGTCTCTATTTTTAACACTTTGTGTTATTTGGAGCTGGCGTGACAACATACTACTTGGTTCCGCAACTAGGTGGCGGCACGTTGCTTCGTGTCTTACCACTCACTTAGTGTGAGATTCCTCCAAATCAGTTTTATAAGGCACTTATGGGGCTTTGACGCACTAATGAGCCACCCGTATATAATTTTTGTAAAATACTGTAATCACATCTATGAAAATTCGCTACCATAACGCATTTGCTGAGTCCGGATTTTTTTCAATGGTTTACCTTTTAGGAGATAGGAAAGAACTGTTTAAACTTTCGTGCTAGAGCTGCTGCAAGAATATTCAACACGCAGTTTCCGCTGTCTAAATTGTTTAAGTTAAATACATCATGGAGAAAATTTTACGAAGCTGGTTCAGTGCAAAATGAAAAACACATTCGGTCTCAGTTAATTACCAATGAGAGTATGGAAATATATGTATTTACTTTTAGAAGCTGACCACAGTAAATTTAAAAGTGTTCAAAAATTGCCACAGGAGTCTGGGATACCTAAAACTTCTGTTCACAAGTATTGACACCTTCAAAATTATAGTCTGAGAAAATCAGCTTTATTCAGAAGCTTAACGAAGATGGCGGATTGAATTTTGTGAACGTATGTCGCATAATTTATTAGAAAATCCCTGTATCCTCCACAATCTACGACATCTGATTATCTAATAAATGTGCATTCAGTATTTCTGGGGCAGTCGATATATAACTTACTGGCAGGTAAAAAGCAAGGTAGTTATTGATTTTTTTTATTTCAATCCCTTTAATAACTGCAGGTATTGATCTGATGAAACCCCCCATCTTTACAGAGAGCATGATTCCCGATTGCACAAATTAAATGTATGGGCGGGCATCCTTGCAAACCATATATTTTCTTCAAAAACAACTTGACTAGAGATATTTACCGTAATATATTGCATAACAGGATATATCATATGATCGTCAGGCTATTTATTAAGAGGAAGATGATCATCTTCCTAAGCACGAATTGTTTTTTCAGCAGTACGAGCTCCTCCACATCACCATATGTGAATGAGAAAATATTTAAATCAAACATTTCCTGAAAGATGGAACAGTCGGAGGGGGACATTGAGTCGCCACCTTGATCTTCAGATCTAACACCATTAGACTTAACGATTTAGAAGATAATTTATGTGGCTAATGAAATTAAATTCCGAAGCCAGCTTACCGAACTGCACTGAACTGATTTAGAGATATATGATCGAGATTTATCCAAGAATGTCGGCTGATAACACCGAAAATGTTACAGGCAGTAAAAAAAACTCGGAACAGAACCTTTATCATCGTATGGCAGTCTATGGTGGGCACTTACAACATCTGTGCAAATAATCAGTTAATAAAATCAATTAAAAAATACCGTGCGAGTAATCAGTTCATTAAATACATACATTTCAAATGCTGTTAGACAATAAGACAATTATCTTGGAAACTAGCAAACCGAATTTTCCGAACGAAGTATCATTTTAAAAATAATCCAACGCCCTTTTCAAAGAGATATCACCCGACCCCATATTCCTTTTAAAATTTTGGGGTGAGTCCCAACATAGCTTTTTTATTTTTGAAATTCGGTCTATTCGTTTAGAAGATATGGATTTTTACAATATCACTATGCATTTCCTGAGAAATTTTTAACGCTTGAGTTGGGCCTCACCAGCGTTCATTACAAGATTTAAAAAAATTAAAGCTTTGCGTAGGTAATACAATTTAGATTAAGTTGCTCCAAAAAAAAAAAAGATAAAAATTTGAACAAAATTTATACAATTGTATGGAAGTTGGTGGTGTTCAATTTGAACATCTATTGGATTAAAGTTTAATTCGTTGGTATGTTGGTTTAATGGTAAGCTTTTAAGTGAAACGATTTAGTTTTTTAAATTCTCCGGAAATTCATTAGTGATATTTCAAAACTCCATATCTTCTAAACGAATAGACCGAATTCCAAAAATTAAAAAGCCATGTTGGGACTCACCCCAAAATTTTAAATGGAACATAGACAAGTTTGTAATAAAAGACACGAGGGACGAAGCAACTGCGTTATGCTAGCGAACTTTCATTAAATGCTTCAATTTTCAATAGCTCAATTTGCTAGTAATATAAGGTTCATTGGCCATGACCTCTCTTCGCGAGACTGTCAGCTTCTTTATTGCCTTTGACCCCAGAGTTACCCGGCACCCAGATGAGGGTGACCTCATTCTGCCCAGCCAGGTCGCTCGTCTCGTCTCGGCACTCACTTACCAGCCTAGAGTTTACCCGTGGGCTACTTAGGGCCTTAAGGGCTGCCTGGCTGTCTGTGGCTATGAGGATCCGCTTGTTGGTGTAGCCCCTCATCTTCTTCTCCTGCACACAGTGCAGGATGGCGTACATTTAGGCCTGAAAGACCGTTGCATGGACTCCGAGGGAAATACTATGACATACCCTCGGTCCCTCCGAATAAACACCTGCCCCCGTCCCACGCAGATCCTGCGACACCTCCATTGCGGCTCTTGGGGTTGACGTCATGGCCCCTGTGATGCCTAGGTAAGTCATCCTTTGGATCTTGCCTAGTTTTTGTTTGGCACTGGGTTGTGTCACCTTAGGCCACCAGACCAGTGCCGCGTATGTTAACGATGGTCTGACAACCCTTGTGTACAGCCAGTGGGCCATACTAAGTCTTAGTCCCCGCGTTTTTCCATATAGCCGTCTATCGACGGCTAGCGTCATAACTGCCTTACGCAGTATTTTTTCAACATGACCTTTCCAGGGTAGCTTAGTGTCCAATACGACCCGAAGATATTTTACCTCCCTGGCCATTGAGATGTCTCTACCGTATAGAGTGAGAGTTCTATAATATGTAGTACTTTCGTAGATAAAAAAATAAAAGAAACTCCGTGCCAATATCTTCTGTTTTTTGAACTACAATGGTTTATATTCAAAATTTAAAAAATTGTGACAAGAAAAAAACTCCAACTCTGCACCTGTAATTGATGTCAATGGATAGTATAGTTTTTATGCGTTCTTATGAAGCACTGCATATTGGATATAAGTTTTATATGATTTGGAGAACTTAATACCAGGAAAGCCTCTGGCCTTGACGAGATCCCAGCAATTGTTCTCAAAAAATGCGCACCAGAACTTGCTCCTGTCCGGACTCGTCTGTTTCAGACATCTTACAATAGAGGCATATTCCCTAGTAACTGGAAAACTGCTCGAGTATAACCCGTCCCCAAAAAAGGATCGAAAGCGCTTCCTAGCAACTACAGGCCTATTTCTCTCATTTCAGTCATCTCTAAAGTGATGGAAAAGTATATAAACACCGAATTACTAAAATTTCTTGAAAAACACAGTCTAATCCACGACAGGCAGTATGGATTCCGTCAGCGTAGATCAACTGCCGACCTCCTTTCCTTTGTCACCCATTCTTGGAACAAGTCTATGGAACTACACGGCGAATCCCAGATTGTCGCTCTAGACATATCCAAAGCATTCGAACAGGTCTGGCACGCAGCGCTGCTTAATAAACTACCGGCCTATGGCCTACCACTAAAACTCTGTACGTGGACAGCAAATTTCCTCTCCAACCGGAGCATTTCTGTTGTCGTGGATGGCCATTCCTCTAAACTGTATCCAATTAATGCAGGAGTTCCTCAAGGTTCAGCTTTAGCCCCTACTTTGTTTCTTCTCCACATCAATGACCTCCTCTCTAGCACATCCAACCCAGTTCACAGTTACGCGGACGACAGCACCCTCCACTCAAATATACAACATTCTAAGCCTGTCTCTTTAGCCCAATTAGATGAGGATCGCAGACTCATAGAGGGTTCTATCTCCGTGGATCTCCAAAAAATATTAGACTGGGGAAGTAGAAATCTTGTACAATTCAACCCCACCAAATCACAATCTTGCTTTCTTTCTCATAAGAGATACACCAGCCCTAGACCCATCACAATAAACAACCAAGTTATTCAAAGTAATGAGTCCTTTTCACTTGTTGGCATCTCTGTGGATCGAAATCTCAATTGGCACCAACATGTCACATCAATTGCAGTAGCGGCTGCTAAGAAATTAGGTTTCCTCTTCCGGGCTCGCAAATACTTTTCACCAGCTAATCTCTATACTTTATATTCTTCACAAATAAGACCAAGCCTCGAATAAAGGGTTGCGGTGCTATCGGGGCGGCAAGGCCGCGGACGAGCCCTGAGGGAACAAAAAAAAAGCCTCGAATACTGCTCCCACATCTGGGGTGCAGCTGCCGCTTCTACGCTCGCTATCCTGGACTCCATTCAGAAGAGAGCTATACGTCTCATCGATGACCCTACCCTCACCCAAAGGCTTCCATCCCTTGCCCACCGACGTGCCGTTGGTGACCTCTCTCTCTCCCTCTCTCTCTCTCACTCTCTCTCTTTTATAGATATCTGCACGGGCACTGCTCAGAGGAGCTTTCTTCCATAGTTCCTCCACCTGCTGCCCCCAACAGATCTACCAGGGAAACAGAGCGAATGCACCCATTTACTGTCCAGGTCACCAGACATAGAACATCTTGTTATGCCCGCTCTTTTGTCCCGAGGACTTCCAAGTTGTGGAATTCCTTGCCGGCACATGTTTTTCCTTCTCCCCCGAACCTCCAAACCTTCAAGTTCAGAATTAACAAGTTGCCTCTTTCCTCCTTGTCGACACCCACGGTACGATAGTATTTAGGCTGTAAGCCCTCGCGGTGTGTTGTTGAAGTAAATTTCAAAAAAAAAGTAACGAACAAAAATTTGACATGTTGGCCTGTTTCATTTCATCCAACCGAAATTGTTTTGTTGCGGAGCGTATGTATTTGCAGAAACCTTCGGAAAGAAGGCAACCAAATAAAAGGACTTATAGTAAATTAGTTACAAACCTTAAAGCATATGGTTCTTTAAAAAAACCTGTAGTTTCTCGGAAAAATTCCAGTAATGAGTTCTGTGTTTATTCCATTAAATTATTGTCTCAATTCATCCATTGGATTATTATCTTGGACACACTGTGTGTCTGTGTATGTGTGTGTCTATATATATATATATATATATATATATATATATATATATATATATATATATATATATATATATATATATATATATATATATATATATATATATATATATATATATATATATATATATATATATATATATATATATATATAGGGTGGCGCATTGAAAACGAAACAGACCGATTTGCGTAAAAAACGCTGAAACACGTCAATTTTAATATTGAGGGGGACATGTTTTGACATAAAACAACTCAACTTTGTCACATCAACGAATTTTACATCATTTGAAAGCTCTTTCTTTTGTGAATTCAGCACACTAATTTTTTTAATCAGCTCGTTTAAAAATTATTCACAGTTGAAGATGCAAAAACGCATTTTACTCATTCCGATTAGAAATGTGCTGATAGTCAATGTTTTGTTGGTTTGTAAACAAAAAATTGACTATCAGAACATTTCTTATCGGAATGAGAAAAATGCGGTTTATTATTTCACTTTATCGGTCGGTTTGATACTTGATAGTACTACCGAAAATTAATTTCACAATGGTGTATTCCGTAGAAGAAAGAGTTGAAATAATTACTCTTTTTTTTCAAAAACGATGACTGTGCCAACCGTACCGCAAGTTTGTTTAATGAACGACATCCGAACAGACATGTTAACAGAAAATAGATTTTGGAGTTAGTTGCAACGTTTCGACAAAGTGGTTCAGTAGCCAACAAAAAACGGGATCCTGAACGTGAATTTCCGGTTAGAAATGAGACCACTGAGATTGAAGTTTTAGGACAAATTGCTGCAGACCCAACTTTGAGCACGAGAAAATTGGCCACTGTTTCAAACATCAAAAGAGGAACTATTCAGCGAATATTGAATCATCATAAATTTCACCCGTATAAAATCCATATTGTACAACAACTGAATGAAGATGATTTTGATCGGCGACTAGAGTTTTGTGAAATTATGACTGCACGAATAGCTGATAACGGGAACTTTCTGTTCAATATCTGTTTTTCAGTGTACGTTTTTATTCAACTCTACAGTCAATCGTCATAATTGTCGTTATTGGGCAGATAATAATCCAAGAAATTTTCACGAAGTCCACACTCAAACTCTACAGAAATTGAATGGCTGGACCGGCATTTTTGGAAACCGTTTAATCGGACCAATTTTTCTTGATGGCAATTTGAGTGGCGAAACGTATTTGGAGTTACTAGAAGATATCGTTTACCCTCTACTAATTGACATTGTTGAAAATGATGATCGCTATCAAGAAAACCAATTAGTGTTTCAACAAGATGGAGCTCCTCCGCATTTTTCACAACGTGTTAGGGAGTTTTTGAACAGAGAGTTTCCAGAGCAATGGATTGGGCGTAGAGGTGCTATTGAGTGGCCCCCTAGATCTCCGGATTTAACTCATTTAGACTTCTTTCTATGGGGCCATTTAAAGAGTAGAATTTTCGCAACAGAACCGGAGTCTCTGGAAGAATTACGACGACGCATTGTTGAAGAATGCCGTCTAATAGCTCCACAAATGCTCCAGAATATCAGAGCTCGTTTTGAACAAAATTTGTACTTTTGTATGGAAGCTGGTGGTCAACAATTTGAACACTTACTTAACTGAATAAACATTTTTGAAGGTTTGGTTTTGTTTTTTAGTTTTTTTAACGAAAAATGGACTAATTAGTGCATTTATTATCACAATGAATAAAATACGTTCTTGCAACTCCAACTGTGAATAATTTTTAAACGAGTTGATAAAACGTCATGTTCCCTGTTTAAAATATAAGGGTTGTTATCACCACCCTTAAGGGGTTGATGTGACAAAGTTGAGTTTTATGTCAAAACATGTCCCCCTCAATATTAAAATTGACGTGTTTCAGCGTTTCTTAAAAAAAATCTCTGGACGCAAATCGATCTGTTTCGTTTTCAATGCGCCACCCTATATATATATATATATATATATATATATATATATATATATATATATATATATATATATATATATATATATATATATATATATATATATATATAAATTGAAACTGACCCCGGATGTGGCTTTAAGGGGACTAGTTCGTGCTCTTTTGAATGATTTTTTCAAAATTCAAAAATCGGGATCTAATTAGCGAATAATTTTTTCTAACAGTAGGTTTCTGAATAAATAATTCCCTGTCTTTCGCATTTTTCTTCATGTCCACATTTCAAAGCGTCTATTCTCTTCATGTCCTGCTTAGTAAAAGTTCGGCTTTCCGCCAAATATCCTAGAACACTCTATACCTATGGCCTAATGAATATTTCCCAGAACCAAGTTAAAATGTTCATTAGTGAGAAGAGTACTTTATCTTTGCTTTGCCCTCACGATCCTTCTTCTCAATTATAGTACTCCCAAGGTACATGTTATTTATTTAAGTTGTTAACCGTTTAGCTTTATATCCATTTGGGCTGTTATATCCTTATGATTATATTTGGTTTCGTCATACTGACTTCTCAAAGGAAACTTAATGGACAAATTGATAGGCCGAATAGTTCAGTTCGCCAGGCGAGTAACCTACAGAATTTGCGGTGCTATCGGGGCGGCAAGGCCGCGGACGAGCCCTGAGGGAACAAAAAAAAACCTACAGAATTGGATTAAGAGGTCGTACATATAAATATTGAAACTGACCCCGGATATGGGTTCTAGGGGTCTTAGTTCGCGCTCATTTGAAAACCATTTTGCAGTCTCACCATCGATACCTCTATTACTGTTTTTTTTTTAAATAAAAATTCACTAAAATATATACTCTGTGGTTTATCATTGCCTTCCGAGGGCACTCAACATCACACGGTGTTCTCAAGGTGGTCACCACCCAAGTACTGAACGTACCCGACGTTGCTTAACTTTGGTGATCGAACCGATGTGTTCAAATCGTGCACGCTACCATAACTCACTTGCTGCGTGCGGACTTTTTTATATCTATACGTTACCTACTTAAGAAACACGCCTTGTACTTTTGAATTTATAATGTGTTAAACTTTACTTCAGCATACAGACTTTGAGACTACTTCTAAGACTACTTCGAGAGAAAAGAATACAAAATAGCCGTTAATTTAATTTATCCAAATATTAGAGACAAAGAAGACAACAGATACGTTTCGATAACTTATTTTGGAACCATTTCAGAAAACATTTCAAAAATTTTAAATACAAAGGTAGCTTTTAAATCTTACAACACGACGCGTGATTTACTATTTAACGCTAAAGAAACATCTTGTTTCCTGACAAAAACTGGAGTTTATAAATTAGCTTGTACACATTGTAACGCAATCTACGTAGGTCAAACTTCTAGAAATTTTAACACCCGATACAAAGAACATATTTCTGCATATAGAAATAACCACGCTGACAAATCTACATTTGCAAAACATATTATTGATACCGAACATAGACCTACAGTAAATAACCGCATACGACCACTACATTTTTATAATGACAAACGTAAACTAGACTTTTTTGAAGCTTTAGAAGTCAAAAGGCACACACACGACAATAACTACCTTGTTTTAAACGAGCAAACTGATTTAATGAATTCCCCTTTCTTGGATATTCTTCTTTCTAATTAAATAAGTCAAAGAAAATAAATTTAACTATTCTTTCAAAAAAGTTGCAATAAGATAATGTTGATGTATGTCGATATTTTCGTTGTATAGAGACTACTTTTATACTGTTATTGTTTAGTTATTTTATTGTTGTAACTGTTATCATCGTTATTATGAGCTAGTTCTATTTTTATGTTAAATATTGACATACATCACATATACATTTTGAAAGCCTCATCTGTCTTCTGTGTTTCATTTTTATTTTCAATTTGATAAATTTTTTGATCAAAACATCATATCATAACATAGCAACAGATATTTATTTGTAGTTGTCATCATTTCGTACTAATTCAATTTTAATCAGTCTGAGAATGCTGTCAAGCAGCGAAACTATAGTCACAGAAACGCTGAAGAACATCCTAGAACATCCAGAATTCGTAAGGGCCACTTGCTCCAGTTAGCTAACGCGCTGGCTACGTCCTTCACCAACGAAAACCAACAGTGAAGCCATAGACGTAGTCTCCAAGTCTGTATGTAGTTTGGACAAGTTTCACCAAGTAAGGGCAACAACAATCAATGAATTTACTTCAGCATTCCGTTAAACAGGGGAATTCAAACAATTTGACGAAAACAATTAAAGCATGGCACTCTGTTGAGTCAAAGACCTATGGTATATTATATAAAACTGAAAAGCTAAGGAACTCAGTGATAAAAACAATGGTATAAAAAGCTTTTGTTTATCAGAACTGTTTTATTAACACAAACCACTTGTGTACTTTATCGTCATAACGAAACCAAAAGAGTCCTTATCATTTAATTAAGTAATATTTATTAAGTCATAATACAGCCTGATATGAAGCAGTTTCCCATGATTGAAACAGATAACAATAGGCAATCAATTATCAAAAAAGGTTTTATTGCTGTTGACTCATACATATAAAAGGTACGTATTAAGTCTTAACAAATGTAAATTACATATTAAATCGATGATTAAATGAAATGACTCAATATTAAAGTATTAATTCTTATTATGTCTTGATACATAATTAAAACTTTACTAAGTTACTTATCAAAGATATTCCGCTTACTTTTAAACTGACCTACAATAATAATCATAAACACAGTTTAAAATGCGATGTCAAAGCCTGGTTGGTCCAGGGGTAAGAACGTGTGCCTCTGAATCGAAGGGTACTGGGTTCGATTCCCAGGGTTTCCCTTTCAGTACATACTGTAAAATTAACATCAAATGAGGTTGTGCCATTGTACTTGAGCAAGTTAATGCCCCGTGCCCATGCGACGCTGAGCACGTTAAAGATCCCCACCCTCCTTACAGAAAGGCATGGGTTCGCCAAAATCTCCAGGATAGTGAGGTGAAAGTGCTCCCCTCGTAGAAAAAAAATTCGCTGAGGAGATCGTGACTTTTAAAATTAAAAAAAAATAGAGCCTCGGTGATTCAGTGGCAAGAACGTGTGCCTCTGAACCCAAGGGTACTGGGTTCGAGCCCCAGTGTTCTCCTTTCACTTTTTTTTTATTACATACTGTAATAAATTAACGTCAAGGTTCGTGCGTTGTTCTGGCATTGTATTTTAGCAAGTTGAATTTCTGCACGTTTCGCCCTTCGAAGCGGGAGTAAAGCCGTCGGTGCCGTGTCCATGCGATATTGGAAACGTTAAAGATACCTACCCTCGTTACAGACAGGCAGGGGTTCGGGAAAACTTCCAGGATAGTGAGGTGAAACTGATTCCTGGCTTCGTATATTGGCCATAGTCGCGCAAATAGGCCGACAAAGTTTTTAAAAAAATTAGACAGTCTGTTTCCCCCGTTCTGAGCTGACCGTTATTTAATAGATAAAATGTCAAACACATAAAAGTCTGTGGTCAAACCACTGACATAATAAATTGCGTCTATGGGTCCAATAGTCGCACTGAAAATATGGAGGTATCTTGTATACTCTATGACAAAAGAACATCAATAACATTCAAACACCGCCCCCCCTTGGTCGCTCAGACCACGGCATGGTCACTGATTCCTGCGCAATGCAACCCGAGGTCACACAGCCATCACACCCACGTATCGTTTGGCACTACAACTCCGCGAACTGGGACGAAATGCGGGATTACTTTTCCTCATTTCCATGGGGTCTGTCTGCTTCTCTCATCCCGACCCCTCTGATATCTCACAAAACGTCACCGAAATCACCAAGGCTGGCATGGAATTATTTATTCCACGTACACAGAAAACCTCTTTAGCCACTCAAAAGCCCTGGTTCTCTAAATCCTGTGACAAGGCCAGACTTGAAAAGGTCAAAGCTCACAAAACGCTTCTACACAATCCCAGCCAAGAAAACCGTCAAGCAATTAACGACGCAAGAAACCGCTATGTCCACATTCTTTCTGAGGCAAAAAACTCGCTTAATAACCACATCATAAACAAAGTCCTTTCAAGCTCCAACGGCAACAAACCCTTCTGGACTCTTGCTAAATCTATTGGGAATAATATCTGCAAGAGCACGTTCTCACCTTTTGTTTCAGGGGATGAAATTGTTTCTACCGCCCTGGGCAAGGCTGAACTTTTTGCCTCGTTGTTCGCCGGCAATTCTACTGTCAACCCACCTCCAAATGTTCAAGCACCAACAGTCACCAGTGTCGCGCATAAAAGGACGGATATCATTTTCAAAACTAAAAAGGTACGAAAGATGCTCTCTTCTCTTAAAACCAGGAAAGCCTCTGGCATTGACGAGATCCCAGTAACTGTTCCTAAAAAATGCGCACCAGAACTTGCTCCAATCCTGACTCGTCTGTTTCAGACATCTTACAATAGAGGCATATTCCCTAGTAACTGGAAAACTGCTCGAGTACAACCCGTCCCCAAGAAAGGACCCAAAGCGCTTCCTAGCAACTACATGCCTATTTCTATCCTTTCAGTCGTCTCTAAAGTGATGGAAAAGTATATAAACACCGAATTACTAAAGTTTCTTGAAAAACAATCTAATCCATGACAGGCAGTATGGATTCCGTCAGCGCAGATCAACTGCCGACCTCCTTTCCTTTGTCACACATTCTTGGAGCAAGTCAATGGAACTACACGATGAATCCCAGATTGTCGCTCTAGACATATTCAAAGGATTCGACCAGATCTGGCACGCAGCGCTGCTTAATAAACTTCCGGCCTATTGCCTTCCACAAAAACTCTGTACCTGGACAGCAAATTTCCTCTCCAACCGGAGCATTTCTGTTGTCGTGGATAGCCATTCCTCTAAACTGTATCCAATTAATGCGGGAGTCCCTCAAGGTTCAGCTTTACCCCTACTTTGTTTCTTCTCCACATCAATGACCTCCTCTCTAGCACATCTAACTCAGTTGACAGTTACGCAGATGACAGCACTCTCCACCCAAATATACAATATTCTAAGCCTGTCTCTTTAGCCCAATTAGATGAGGATCGCAGACTCATGGAGGGTTCTGTCTCTGTGGATCTCCAAAAAATATTAGACTGGGGAAGTAGAAATCTTGTACAATTCAACTCCACCAAATCTCAGTCTTGCTTTCTATCTCAAGAGATACACCAGCCCTAGACCCAATCACAATGAACAACCAAGTTATTCAAAGTAATGAATCCTTTTCACTTGTTGGCATTTCTGTAGATCGAAATCTCCATTGCCACCAACATGTCACATCAATTGCAGAAGCGACTGCTAAGAAATTAGGTTTCCTCTTCCGGGCACGCAAATACTTTTCACCAGCTAATCTCTATACCTTATATACTTCACAAATAAGGCCAAACCTCGAATACTGCTCCCACATATGGGGTGCAGCTGCCGCTTCTACACTCGCTATCCTGGACTCCATTCAAAAGAGAGCTATACGTCTCATCGGTGACCCTACCCTCACCCAAAGGCTGCCATCTCTTACCCACCGACGTGCCGTTGGTGACCTCTCTCTCTTTTATACATATCTGCACGGGCACTGCTCAGAGGAGCTTTCCTCTATAGTTCCCCACCTGCTGCCCCTAACAGATCCACCAGGGGAACAGAGCGAATGCACCCTTTTACTGTCCAGGTCACCAGACATAGAACATCTTGCTACGCCCGCTCTTTTGTCCCGAGGACTTCCAAGGTGTGGAATTCCTTGCCGGCACATGTTTTTCCTTCTCCTCCGAACGTCCAAACCTTCAAGTCCAGAATTAACAAGTTGCCTCTTTCCTCCTTGTCAACACCCACGGTACGATAGTATTTAGGCTGTAAGCCCTCGTGGTGTGATGTTGAAATTAAAAAAAAAAAATTCTAGTATAGTAGTAGTAGACGTACCCGGATATTTGATCATACCTGTATATATAATTAACGTATTGACTTTTTTTATCTTTGGTATTATGAACACATGAAAAACCACTTGCATTCGGAATGGGGATATGCAATTGGTGTCAAAAATGTTATATCCAGTACGTTACATTTACAGAAATATTGTTTAGGCATGTTTCATGTTCTTATGATTATTGAGCCCATATTTATTTTAATATTTTGCTTACATCATATATGTAAAAATTCCAAAAGGATTAAGTTACATTCATATGCAGGTTTTAAGAAAAATATAGGCATAAAAAATAATAAGTACATGTTAGTTTAAACCTCAGAATGAATGTTTATATGCACAGAATAATTCTTGAACAGCTTGTAATCGATACAAAAAAATATCTTTTGAAGTACATATGAGTCCATTGTCTTCAATTTGAGGAATTTTTTTCTTTGTTTAGGGATTTTTATTTTTTAGTGGAATGTAATAACCACGAGGGTTTACAGCCTAAATACTATTGTACCGTGGGTGTCGACAAGAAGGGAAGAGGCAACTTGTTAATTCTGAACTTGCAGGTTCGGAGGAGAAGGAAAAACCTGTACCGGCAAGGAATTCCACAACTTGGAAGTCCTCGGGACAAAAGAGCGGACATAACAAGATGTTCTATGTCTGGTGACCTGGACAGTAAAAGGGTGCATTCGCTCTGTTCCCCTGGTAGATCTGTTGGGGACAGCAGGTGGAGGAACTATGGAAGAAAGCTCCTCTGAGCGCTGCCCGTGCAGATATCTATAAAAGAGAGAAAGAGGTCACCAACGGCACGTCGGTGGGCAAGGGATGGCAGCCTTTGGGTGAGGGTAGGGTCACCAATGAGACGTATAGCTCTCTTCTAAATGGAGTGCAGGATAGCGAGTGTAGAAGCGGCAGCGACACCTCATATGTGGGAGCAGTATTCGAGGTTTGGCCTTATTTGTGAAGTATATAAGGTATAGAGATTAGCTGGTGAAAAGTGTCTGCGAGTCCAGAAGAGGAAACCTAATTTTTTAGCAGCCGCTTCTGCAATTTATGTGACATTTTGGTGCCAATTGAGATTTCGATCCACAAGACTCATTACTTTCAATAACTTGGTTGTTCATTGTCATGGTTCTGGGGCTGGTGTATCTTTTATGAGAAAGAAAGCAAGACTGAGATTTGGTGGGGTTGAATTGTACAAGATTTCTACTTCCCCAGTCTAATATTTTTTGGAGATCCACGGAGACAGAACCCTCCATGTGTCTGAGATCCTCATCTAGTTGGGCCAAAGAGACAGAATATTGTATATTTGAGTGGAGGTTGCTGTCGTCCGCGTAACTGTGAACTGGGTTGGATGTGCTAGAGAGGAGGTCATTGATGTGGAGGAAACAAAGTAGGGGCTGAAGTTGAACCTTGAGGAACTCCTGCATTAATTGGATATAGTTTAGACGAATGGCCATCCACAACAACAGAAATGCTCCGGTTGGAAAGGAAGTTTGCTGTCCAGGTACATAGTTTTGGTGGTAGGCCATAGGCCGGTAGTTTATTGAGCAGCGCTGCGTGCCAGACCTGATCGAAGGCTTTGGATATGTCTAGAGCGAAAATCTGGGATTCACCGTGTAGTTCCATAGACTTGTTCCAAGAATGGGTGAGAAAGGAAAGGAGGTCGGCAGTTGATCTGCGCTGACAGAATCCATACTGCCTGGCATGGATTAGACTGTGTTTATCAAGAAAAAAAAGAGCAATTTAATGCTAATCTGATCGTATATATGTGTAGGTTTTTCTTTAAATAGAAGATTAAAGACTGTAAATAAAAAGAAGACTTCCCACATTTTATTGATATGCTGGTGTTGAAAAAGGAATATTTATGGTTAGCATATTGTATTTAATTATTGACTAATCATAGGAATCACTGTTTAGGTATAATTTATCGTTAGTTTTTGGTAAATAAAAAATCTGTACAGAAGCTACTTTAAATAGTCAATGTTTGTGGAAGGGGCAGAGCATAACAAATCGGTATACGGTAATGCGTAGCAGGCAAATTAGATACTTGATATTGGTATCAGGTCTACTATAAAACCTACAAACCCATAATGATTACTTTGTAACGAGTAGTGGATCCGAAAGTAACAATTACATACGAATATTGAAAAGTAATGACGATGCCCATCACTACTTTAGACTTCTGGTATGGGGAGCTCACACACATACATATATAGACAAAAGACATCACCCATAAAGCATCAGAAGCTGGCTATTCCAGATTCGAGCGAAAAAAACAACTGTCTGAATATGGGACTCAAAGCTGTGATCTGAACTCTCCAGTTACACCCTCGGCGAACTCTGCCTATTATATGTTTGTTTCCAGTTTCTGTTTAAGACTAAAAAAGGGTATATTTATCTAACACTTGCTATATCATTCTTTTGAACATTTCCAGTTTGCTAAATATACCTTAAAATAAATTTATTTATTTATTCATCTACGGGTAACCCCATTTTTTAATGCACAATAGGCCAAGGGCTGCAGTGCTATCGGGGCGGCAAAGCCGCAGACGAGCCCTGAGGTAGAAAAAAAAACAAGCCCATTTTACGTAAGTTTAAATAATTTATAAGCTAATCACTACATCTTACTACTACCATCACTACAATCTAACAGTAATACAGAACAAAATAAAAATACATACACCCACCATCTTTTACAACAAAACAAAAAAAAAAGAAAAGGAAACTACTCACAACAACCTATTTAAACTAGCCTTTATATAATCTGCACCATCGCCAAAAACTTCCACCATTACCACAAACCAATTGGCATTCCTTACCAATCTAGTCACCACACCATTTTGTTTCTAGTTGGTAGAATGATGAGGCATTAAAAAACAGTATACTAAGCAACTCAGGACGACTCACTGTCCTCGACAACAAACTGGACAAAAAACACAAGTCAATTATAACTCGTCTGTTTTGGAGAGACTGCAAATTCAACTGACCCCTTATAGTTATATTTTGACCTCTCGATGCCCAGCTTAAATGCACACAACCGCAAAAATCTGTTTTGAACGGCTTCAATTAACGTGATGTAAACTTTATAATAGGTTAAACATATTATCAAGCAGTATTCCAAAACAGGTTGAATCAGGCAACAATATAGTGTTTGAAGTGTGTCCTGAGAAAAATCGCTGGCAAGTCTATGAATAAACCCCAAAGTTCTGTATGCTTTAGATACAACACTGATAACATGGAATTAAATGTCAACGCCTCAACAAAGACAACGCCAAGGTATCTCAGCTCTAGAACCCCCTTCACTGGCTCAGAGTTAATAAAATAAGATGTTTGGATATTATTGCTTAATCACGAGAAGCAAAGATCAAAACTAAGTGGTTATATACATTATTAAGGCAAGGAAATACACATTTTCTGAGAATAACAAAGTGTTTAGCTAAAGTATTTTCTAAACTCAAAAAATCTGAATGAAAACTGCAAACTTATAATGCAATACAATGCAATGGTGTGCTCTGTTTTGTGTTATAATGCCAGGAGCAACAAACCTTAAAAGAATAACAATAAATTAAGATAAGATAAACAAATTTCTAAACTAAATTTTAAAAAATAAACTTACCTTCAGCCCACTGCGTCCCTGCTGCTTCAACAGAACATTTTCTGGTTTCATATCACAATGTATTATTTTGTTTCCATTAAGTGCCTCTAAACACTGCAACAACGAATGACTGAATTTGCGTACTAACTGCAGGCTAAATCCTTGAAATTTATTTTTCTTTATAAGTTCATACAGATTGATGGACAGCAATTCAAATGTTATGCACATGTGATTCCGAAAAGTAAAAGAGTCCAACATATGTATAATATTCATTGTGTTATCTTTGTCTTGTTTGCGCAAGTGTTCCAATATTCTAACTTCTTCTTGTGCTTGGCGGTGGAAGCGCTTCTCATTACGTACCATTTTCAAAGCAACATGGATGTGGTTTTTATGATCGTAAGCCTTAACTACCTGTCCGAAGGAGCCTTTACCTATCACTTTGAGAACCTCGTAGCGATATGCAACATGGTCATGAGGAATGTGTATGTATGAGCCTTGATCGTTATCGTAATCACAATTGTTGGCATTCCCAATAATACCAGGCCGTTTCTTAGCATTAGCTCCAATAAAATATATTTGTGGATAGTTGAAAATTTCATGATGTTCATAGGGAGTCAGCTTATTCATATAGAGTTTCATGACTTGATCGGGGGTGGCCACCATGGTTTTGGGTTTGTCGGGTGGTGGATGGGGCTGATGAGGCAACTGAGGCACCTGTGCTGCTGGTGGACTCCCGCTGGCTCCCTTTATGGCTCTGCCTAACATGTGAGGCTGCATACACTGCAGGGCACAGCCCCCTACTGCCTGGAGCTCCGGTAAACCTGCAGAATTAGCTGAGGACGCCGTGGAGGCTGCTGGGGGGCTGTGTTCTTTCATGGAGCTGTTCTTGAGTGGTGGTAGACTTGCAGCTTCTTGCATGTAAGAATGTGAGGACACAGGATAGAGTTGTGTACGGGACATCGGCATCTTCACTGTGTTGGCCACAACGGCGGACATTTCTAGCTCCTTTCCCTGTTTACCAAGTGTCGATGGGCAACCATCAGACCGACTAACTCTTGAAGACCCCCAACTCTGATATCACAACACATTCACGGGCCACTGATATTACTCCTATATTACCACACAACGTAGCTTCTAACCACTTATTTTTCTGAAGACAGACGCGCACATTATTTTTCAGTTCACATGCACACCTTCAAGCAAGTGCTTGCTAATTTTAATACACATTCATTCGGATTGTAACAAACTAACAAAGAAGAAGTTTTGGTTATTTTACAGCCATATTTCCAATTGTTTCCAATGAGTATGAACCGATTTGTCTAGTTTGTCGCGAACGGGCGATCGGACGCAATCGTATCTAATCGACGGTCGCGCTAGGGTTACTATTGGTGTTACCCTATTGCCACACTTACCAGCACACAAGCGTTACACGTAAATACAAAACATGATCTATCTAAAGACATACTTTTATGTGAGAAATCTAAGTAAATACACAATAAAATTTGAATTCCTCCTTTTGAATTCAAATTAGATATTAAACGCCAGTAAGGATTCGTCAGAGAGCGAGAGAGGGTTTAATATTTGGTACCAGATGTCGCCACTTAATTTGTGATGTGTGTATTTTGCTTCTAACGTCGGTCTATTTTCGCGACTATGACCCCCCCCCCCCTGATCCACACTAAGGAACAGTTTCACGTCACCACCTTGAAAATTTGACGGTGTCACTATGTTTGTATAAGAAGGGTGGGGATATTTAACGTGCTCAACTTCGCATGGTACACAGGGCTAACAAATTTACACTCCCTCCGAAAAACGCAACGTACAGGCATTCAAACTATTAAAACATAATGTCGCAACTTCAATTCCTGTTAATTTTACATGTGCTGAATATGTGACATGGTTTTTTATTCTCCCTCAGGGCTCGTCTGCGGCTTTGCCGCCCGATAGTACTGCAAACGTGACATAGTGCATCTACTGGAAATAGAATCCGCGACTCTTGACTTTAGAGGCGGACGTTCTTACTACTGGGCCATTGAAGCTGTAACTTGTAGATTAATCGATATTTGACATGAATTGTAGCCTACAAAGACAAAATATTATAACATTTAGGTTGCAACTAAATTCTAAATTGTAATCCATAGGTAGAAGGATACTAACCAGTAATTTTTAAATTCAAGATCTATTGTTATATTTGTAACAACATGATTTTACAAAATTACTTTTTGCAAGTGTCATTTTCTTATTTGGCTATTTAAGCCACCTCGTATGGCACAACTATCGACATGTGTTTGTTGATATTAGAATACGTACTATTTTATAAAGATACAGTATGTTTAAATATAATCGCTGACAAGGCTATGAGTTGTATAATATCCAACAGCGGAACATTTTCTAGTGCAAAAAAGGAATTCCCATCAACAGAAACAAAAGATATGATATGTCAACTTCATAAATATTTTCTCCATAGAGAAGGTAGTTTTCTTTCGTCTATGTTATTTTCGCATACCTAAATGTATACCATAATTTCAATGCTTTGCAACGAATAATAAGGGGCACTACAAATATATTATATATTAATTTTATAGGGTATTTGATAAACTTTAAAATTCCATGGAAGTAAATGTTTCTGCTATTTCCACCCAAGAAATGCTAAAACATTATTTGTACTAATTAATACTAGTACAAAAGATGCAACCTGGCAGCAGCGCGTTCCCGCGAGTAAAAGCGGCTAATATGAAGATTTGGTAGACTTCATAAAATAAATATTCATATTAATTTAAGTGAGTTGTAAATGCTAAAAACAATTTGAAAGCTATGGTAGTCAAACAGTAATTAACCTAATACCTGTGGGGAAAATAATTCTCCGGCAAAAAGAGTTTTCGTTAAAAATTATTAAAGAAGTAGGTATGTTACACAGCTCAATTATTCTCAAGTTAAAATAAAAATATTCAAGGCTAAATTTAAAATGTCATATTTCATGTTTTTTCGTCGATGATAGTTCAGAGCCAATAGCTTAATTATCAAGACAAAAATAATGATGTGATAGTGACGTTGATGGAGAAGCTTCCAATAATTCATTAGTAATAATAATAATGGTGACCTGGCCTGGGAGACAATTTTCAAGTGTCATTGCTCTATTTTATAGATATCCTGCCCATTTTTTTATTCACAGCACCTTTGTTTACATTAGGCAACATCACTAAAAATTAATCGATGTGCAAGTGCAAGTACCTTTACGTACGTACTTCACACTCTTTACCAGCGCCGGATTAGAGGTGAATTTCCTGGGGCATCCACAAAAATTTAAAATAATGTAACTGAATTGCAAAAAAAAATGATTTACTTAATCTTAAATTTTACGAAAAGAAGTACAAATATATAAAGAAGACAATAGTAACAATTTTTTTTCACTATATACCTACATATTTTCTGAGTTATTTTGTGTCAAATTAAAACCTCCCTAGATAAATTTTAATGCTTCGTTACCATTTATAATATAACACTTGTCGTGTTTCGGTGGATGCTTGAATTAAAGTAGGTGTTCATCTTAAAGTATTTATTACATTTCGAGCTCCGATACAAAACTATTCCTACATCATTCTTCCTTAACAATATACAGACCTAAAACTTAACAATATATATATACCTAAAACTACCGGGGTCCGATCGAGGGGTTGTACCATTAATTCAAGGGACTCTGTAATGTGTATTCATAGAATAACAATGGTGTATGAGAATAATGTCTTACCTACTTATACTACAACACTCAAGTTTATTTTTGTACATTTCATGTTCTTTTAATTCATTGCTTTTGCCCTAATTTGCTGAAATCGTTGTCTCAAGTCTATTTATACTCTCATGTTCTTTTCATTAATTCATTGAAAGCAAGCATTTGTGGGACTAAATGGAAATGTCTAGGTCTATATTTTCTATGTTCTAAATAAATATGTAGCGTTTAAATTGTTTATTTATTGACAATAAAACTTTTTCTAGAAAAATATTCATTTCTATCTACTTTTCTAGAAAAAACTTCGTCACTTAGTAACACATTCTATGATATTTCAATATGAAAAGAGCTAAAAAATAGGTATATAATAGAACCAATTTTCGGTGTATTTCTAGCAACCCAATTTTTTAATCGAAAGAACGGCGATTTTTTAGATTTATCTCGCGGTCAGCATTCCGAAAAAAAAATCAGAATGTTGCGGTTTTAACACCAGTGAAAGTTACGAGACTCGAAGCTATTAAGGGTGCTGGTGGGGAAGATTTAAAAGAAAATATAAATGCAAAATGTAAAAAAAAATAGTTAATAGAAGCCCAAGGGAATAAATAAACCATTACCACTTGTTTCTAGAGCCTCGGTGGTTCAGTGGTAAGAACGTGTGCCTCTGAACCGAAGAGTACTGTGTTCAATTTTAGGGTACGCCTTTAACTTTTTCAGTACATATTGTACAATTAACATCAACCGAGGTTGTGGCATTGTATTTGAGCAAGTTGAACGTCTGCACGTTCCGCCCTTCGGAGGGGGCGTAAAGCCGTCGGTACCGTGTCCATGCGATGTTGGGTACGTTAAAGATCGCTACCCTCCTTACAAAAAGGCAGGGGTTCGGCAAAATTTCCAGGATAGTGAAGTGAAACTGTTCCCTGGAGTCGGTCATTGGCCATAGTCGCGGAAATAGGCCGACGTTAAAGAAATACAAGCAGACAGACACATACACTCGTTTGTCCCCGAGATACCGTTGTCCTCTCAACTAAAAAGCGAGGGGAAGGGAAAATCACCTTACAATGCCCCCCCCCCTGCAGAAATCATGCAAAAGATTTCTGAGGAAAACGAGAGTTAAGCCCGGTGGTAAGTAAGGTGCTTGGTGCGGGGTGGGGGCGGTTGGTAGGTGATTTCTCTTTTGTACATAGAATCATAGTTAATGCAAAGCAACATGATAACGTTTTTTTCGAAGCGGAAATTTCAAACTGGTTTCATCACGCACGAAACTTTAAAATCACGCAACATGCATATCTTATGGGCGGACGAAATGGGCACTTTTCAATAGCCTGTTTAAATATTTAAATAAAATTACTTAACTATCAGTTCACCAATACGAGAATCTATGGAGATTTTACTATCATTTTGGATCTAAATATCACAATGAATCAGCTTTTTCGATGAGAAAATGAATAATTAATCGAGCCCTGCATTTTTAAAAATTCGTAGGTCTAGGCTTAACTCGAACATTTGCGCTTCCACTGTCAATGTCACATGCAAGGTCTTGAAGATTTCTTGATATATTTCATATTATCATCGTGATAAAAACAATTAATAGATGAAAACGATATTCTAAAAGCTGGAAGCTATCTTCTAGTTTATTTTGCTCAAGTTTAATCCAATAAAGGGTATACTGGCGCCGGCGCTTACCCTCATTATGAGGGCCAGCCTGGCTCTGGGGTACATTCCGAGAGCATGGAGACCTGGCCAGGGTTGTATTTATTCCTAAACCTGGGCGTCCAACAGACCAGGCAAAGTCCCTGAGGCCAATAAGTATCATGTCCTTCTTGCTAAAAACAATGGAAAAACTGCTCGACCGGCACATTAGGGGCCGTGTACTGGATATCCCCTACACTGCGGACAATATGCATACACAGCAAGAATCTCAACAGAAACAGCACTGCACCAACTTGTGCTGAAACTGGAGAATACGCTGTAGAACAGGGAGGTGGCGCTGGGGGCCTTCCTAGACATAGAGGGGGGCCTTTCTAAACATAGAGGGGGGCCTTCAGCAACACCTCATTCGGATCGGTACTGGCAGCTGTCAGGGAGCGTGGAATCGAGGAGACGTGCTGCAGGTGGATCGGTTCCATGCTCAGGGACAGGGCGGTGTTCACCTCACTAGCGGGAGGGACTCTGCTGGCGGGGGTGGCGGCGGGGTGTCCGCAGGGGAGCGTTCTGTCTCCCTTGCTCTGGTGCCTAGTCGTGAACAGCCTGCTAGGGAGGCTCTCGGGAGGGGGGTACGAGGTACAGGGCTATGCGGACGACATTGTCATCATAGCCCGAGGAAAGGTTACACAGTCAATGTGGGAGCGCATGCAGATAGCACTGAAAGTGGTGGAAAGGTGGACGGTTGGCGAAGAGCTCGGGGTGAGCCCAGAGAAAGCAACCGTCATACCGTTTACGAGGAGGAAGTGGGAGAGCCACAGAACTCTCACTCTATAGGCTGGTAATATGAATGGGCGGTAAAATTTTTTGGCCATATGTTAAATATATGTGAATTCGCCACTGCTCAAGATCCAAACGGTAGTAAGTTTAATTGATTGACATACATATTAAATTAATAAATTGTATCTATCTATCTATATCTATTTACAATTTTTACATTACCTCCTTTGTTTTTTCCGGTTTTTTTTGTCCTTATCAAGCTTTTGAAATCCCATATTTCTATATTAAACAAGTAGTTATTTCTTTCTTTCTTTGTATCCTTATAATAATTAATAATTTTTTCATCTAGCGTTCTTGTTATTGATTTTAAGCGTATGATAGGATATCGCATTATAAGGGTCTAGAAGTGAGCTTTAAGTTCCGACGCTAATGGTGACTAACTAAGTTTTATTGCGTCTTATGTCAACTATTAATCTCAAAATTAATTTCATATGACTATATTAGAAGTTTTTGACTTCGAACTAAAATAACTTACTGTTTTCTAGAGCTTAATACAGAAATAGCAATTATTTAATTATTAACACTACTGACTCAAATTTACACTGGGTTAAGAACGGCGCTATTCCACTTAAAGATGTGAACTGTGTTGCTTTTTAGGCTTATGACTATAGAAAATAAATCATATTATACCAGTTATATAAAAAAGTAATGAAATAAGTTAGTGACTCTTGTTTACAGTATATTTAAAAAGTATTCATACTTAAATAAATTTACAAGATGCCAAATTCACTATGCTCACGTAGAAACGGATCTGGCGACTTTTTGGGAGTAAGTACACGTAGGGTATTTCTAAAGAGACTTCAGACTGTTCAAAATAAAAGATTAAAAACTGTATTTCAGAAACCTCTCAGGCAAACACAAGCTTTATAATATAATGAATTACAGTTGATAAAATTTCAGAAATGGTATTTTTAAATAATGTTAAACTTCTATACAAAATAAAAAAATAATGTTGTTGATAACACAGTTGTGGGTTAATTAATAATTAAATTAAGTTATAAAAAGTGTTGGTGACTGAAACTACTCCAAGAAACTCAACATTAGAGAAGCTTAAGAATCCATAGATTTTGGGGAAAGTTTGGATTACTAGACTTTTGAATTTTATGACTTAAAATAAATAATATACAGCATAGGCTCACGATGCCTGCATAGATCATTATAAAATGAAAAAAAAAACTAATATGTAATTAAGTAATTTGTTTTGTTCAGGTAAATTTTGTACGGCTTTCTCTAGAAGCCAGCCCGTCCCTGTGCGATAGTTGGGAATAAGCGGAAGAAGTTCGAGTGGGGGAACGGGAGCAATCACCCCGCATAACGATACGAGTTGTCGAGTTACGAGTTTGATTTGTAGACCTGGTAGCTGAAAACAATGCCGTATTAATAGTCTTGAAATAGCAGAAACGTGTGTAAAACATCAATACGTTTATGTAAAAATAAATCAGACTTGGCACTGGTGTGGTATTATGGCACTTGTTGCATAGTGAATTTGATTTATTTTTTCGTACACATTCCAAAGTTTACTTGAAACTCTGACAAAAATATCTGATACTTTTCCTCTAACTACAATGAAATATAGATTCAGAAGGCTGTACTGATGTTATCTAACAATTCGACCCCACATTTGCTTCTGCCAATGAAATTTATGGTAATATATATTTACTGGCTGCCGCTTCTCCACGATTATTAGGTAGAAAACAAAATATTTCCTAACACTGAAATATAGGTTTTACAATCGTATGTCTAGTACCGTGCTTGGGGCCATGATAACTTTTTCGCCTACAAGATTTTGGAAACTGGGACAAAATTAACAAAAAAATTATTCCATAGACTCACAGAGCTTTAATAGGTTATGAATTGAAAGCAAAACATTGGCGATTGTGATTGTGGTAACTTATATATTAGAAGTCGATTTTGTGTAAAAATTATAATCGAAATAGTTTTTTCCACCTAGCGTGCTACATAAATAAACTTCTTAGGCAATGCAGTGTATTGCTATATGAGTAGGTATGACGTACCTATGACCTCGAAAAGTCTGTTCATTATAATATATTATATTAGTAATAGACTGTTAAAACTACTTTTGAAAAAATACTTATTTGGCTTTTACTTTTTCTTTTTCGTAGGTAAAATAAGTTAGATTTGTTCTGAGAATAAACAACAATTGGTAGTTGAAGTTCGCGGGAAGTATGATTTTACACAGCTTTATTTCAAGTTCCCAGCAAACACGCAACCATTGGCCGTCTGCCGGCATAATGCCGTCTGTGCTGGTTCAGTAACGGCAACGACGAAAAGGCGGTTTACCTTTCCCTTATTGGCGTTGGCAAAATGCAAATAATATTTACCGTATTCCGCAGTAACTAACCAATGTTGGCTATACGGTGAGAATTATCGCTTTTTCATAGTACCGGCAAAACGCTGGATAAGTGCAGCGTAGCCATAATAGCCTTCGTCTGCTCGTCTATCATCGTGAGCCGATAGTGTTGGCGCATGTCCATGGCGCTAGCACAAAAGAAAACATTAAAACTAAAACAACATGGCGTATGTTTATGTGTTGTAGTGCTGTGTGTTTGGGCTTAATTAAAGTAGAATGATAAATGATAAAATGCAAGAAATTATCTGTCGCAAGGCAATAGGTAAGTGAATCATTTTTAAATTTATTTATGGTCTTATCGCATTATATTAAATGTAGTATTCTCACAGTATGCAAATCATAAGCACTTGAATGTATAGTTTGTTTGTAATTCACGCAAATATTGGTAATTGATTTTGTGTGCCAATATACCTAATTAGTATTACGCTTTGACCAACATTATTAGACTTATTATTTGTAAATGTTGCGTTGTGGAAAAATCGAGCATTTTTTGTTAATATAGTGTCTGATTTTCAGGAACAGTGAGCAAGAACCCTTTGTGTGAAGATGCCAGACAACAAGAAGGTGACTCATTAAAGTTTTGCCTTCGTAATGCAGCAGACAGTGAAGAATATATAGAAGACAAAATTATGTTTTAGGAAAAATATTGAAATATAACTCATCCCAGCAAACACGCAACCATCGGCCGTCTGCCGGGATAATGCCGTCTGTGCTGGTTCAGTAACGGCAACGACGAAAAGGCGGTTTACCCTTACCTTATTGGCGTTGGCAAAATGCAAATAATATTTACGGTATTCCGCAGTACCTAACCAATGTTGGCTATACGGTGAGAATTATCGCTTTTTCATAGTACCGGCAAAACGCTGGATAAGTGCAGCGTAGCCATAATAGCCCTCGTCTGCTCGTCTATCATCGTGAGCCGATAGTGTTGGCGCATGTCCATGGTGCTAACACAAAAGAAAACATTAAAACTAAAACAACATGGCGTATGTTTATGTGTTGTAGTACTGTGTGCTGTGTGTTTGAGCTTAAAGTAGAATGATAACTGATAAAACGCAAGAAATTATCTGTCGCAAGGCAATAGGTAAGTGAATCATTTTTTAAATTTATTTATAGTCTTATCGCATTATATTAAATCTAGTATTCTCACAGTATGCAAATCATAAGCACTTGAATGTATAGTTTGTAAATGACGTGAATATTGGTAACTGATTTTGTGTGTCAGCTCTGGTATTATTCACCATTCTTCCTCCATAATTAAGAGAAGGAAGTAACATTATTGAAATTGATTAATTCAATATACCTAACTAGTATTACGCTTTGACCAACATTATTATACCTATTAATTGTAAATGTTGCGTTGTGGAAAAATCGAACATTATTTGTTGATATAGTGTCTGATTTTCAGGAACATAGTGAGCAAGAACCCTTTGTGTGAAGATGCCAGACAACAAAAAGGTGACTCATTAAAGTTTTGCCTTCGTAATGCAGCCGACCGTGAAGAATATATAGAAGACAAACATATGTTTTAGGAAAAATATTGTAAGCTAAGCCTGAAATATAACTCATCAAGTGCTAGATGAAATGTTTTAAGTAGTTTACAGTTGTAAAAGATAATACATTCTCTGATGACGCAAACCTTGTTACTGAAACGATCGTCAAATCTTTAAAAATGTACTGTGGTGAAATGAGGTCTCCGAAAGTGTCTCTATCAGTGCTCATCACAGTTTAAAATATTCACTTAGTGTTCACCTTCGATGAAATTTCAAGCCTCAATTAGTGGACAAACCAGATGGACACAGCGTCTCTTGAAAAAGACATCTTAGGGAATTGTTCTTGCAGTCAAGTGTACATACTCGCAAATATTCACTTGTTATTATTTTCACCAATTATTAGCTATAAATATTATACAGGTCGTGTTTCATATCTCTTTAAGTTTGTTTATGCGAGTTGCATATGTGCTGAGTGCACATGGATATTCTGACCATATGAAAGTATATGTACCTACTTAAATATTAATATTCACTTATATTGTCAATTAAATGGATTCTCAAATTACTGTTTCATTTATGAGTTTGTATACTGATATTTTATTTGGCATTATTGTTAATTTTGACACATTTATACTTTATTTATTGTTAATTGCAAAAGTTACTATTTTATTTTTATGACATTAAAACGTCTTATATTATATAAGTACTTGGTTTTTATTTCATTTTTTCTATGTCCTATAATATAAGAAAACCGTTTCAATATTCTGATTTTATGTAATAATATAATCTAGCTCTATAAAATTAAATATCGATGAAAATAATGGTTTATATTGATGGGTTATATTTATAAATTACCAATATCGTTTAACAATTTGATAGGTTCCTTATGTATACTTATTCCTAAATCATGTTCATCAGTATTGGACTATTATATATATATATATATATATATATATATATATATATATATATATATATATATATATATATATATATATATATATGCAGAATAGTGCTGGTCCTGCATAGTAGAAGTAGTGGGCCACCTAAAATTGAGCACTTGATATAAGTGCCTGATAAATGCAGATTTGATATTGAAATCAAGTAACTCAGTAGCACTGGTAAGGTGCCTGACCTGTAATCTGTGTGCTGGCTAAGAGACTGCTGGCCGGATGCTGGCCAGAGTTTCCTATAGTTACTGGCCCAGCATTCTATTCAAGCACTTCTACAGCAATGCAAGTGCCGGGTACCGGCTATGACGCCAATACTGGGCCAGCATTAAAGGTTAGCTGGGATGTGCTAGATAAACTGTTTTAAGCAGTTGTCAAAGATAATACATTCTCTGATGACGCTTACTTTGTTACTGAAACGATCGTTAAATCTTTAAAAATGTGCTGTGGTGCATTGGGGCCTCCGAAAGTGTACCTATCAGTGCTCATCACAGTTTAAAATATTCACTTAGTGTTCACCTTCGATGAAATTTCAAACCTCAATTAGTGGACAAACCAGATGGACACAGCGTCTCTTGAAAAAGACATCTTAAGGGAATTGTTCGTGCAGTCAAGTGTACATACTCGCAAATATTCACTTGTTATTATTTTCACCAATTATTAGCTATAAATATTATACGGGTCGTGTTTCATCTACTTAAATTTGTTTATGGGAGTGCATATGTGCTGAGTGCACATGGATATTCAGACCATATGAAAGTATATGTACCTACTAAAATATTAATATTCACTTATGTTGTTAATTCAATGGATTCTCAAATTACTGTTTCATTTATGAGTTTGTTTATTTATATTTTATTTGTCATTATTGTTAATTTTAACCCATTTATACTTTATTTATTGTTAATTGCAAAAGTTACTATTTTATTTTTATGACATTAAAACGTCTAATATTATATAGGTACTTGGTTTTTATTTCATGACCTATAATATTAAAAAAAACCGTTTCAATATTCTGATTTTATGTAATAATATAATCTAGCTCTACAAAATTAAATATCGATGAAAATAATGGTCTTTATTGATGGGTTATATTTATAAATTACCAATATCGTTTAACAATTTGATAGGTTCCTTATGTATACTTATTCCTAAATCATGTTGATCAGTATTGGACTATTTAATATATACATATACATATATATATATATATATATATATATATATATATATATATATATATATATATATATATATATATATATATATATATATATATATGCAGAATAGTGCTGGTCCTTCATAGTAGAAGTAGTGGGCCACCTAAAATTGAGCACTTGGTATAAGTGCCTGAGAAATGCAGATTTGATATTGAAATCAAGGAACTCAGTAGCATTGGTAAGGTGCCTGACCTGTAATGTGTGTGCTGGCTAAGAGACTGTTGGCCGGATGCTGGCCAGAGTTTCCTATAGTTACCGGCCCAGCATTGTATTCAAGTACTTCTCCAGCAATGCAAGTGCCGGGTACCGGCTATGACGCCAATACTGGGCCAGCATTAAAGGTTAGCTGGGTTCAGGGAATGCTATGTAGAATTATTTATTACAGCTACTATATTACGTTGAAAGTCCGGATGGAATGTTATTTGCTGGTTGTCAGCTTTTTAATGAAATTTTTCATGGAAGGCCTATAATATAACTATTTTATTTGGGTATGCTAGATAGGACAAAAATATGGTCATTTTATTTTTGTTGTAAACCTTCTTTCCAGTTCCTTGTGTACTTTCTTCCCCTCAGGGCTTGTCCGCGGCCTTGCCGCCCCGATAGCACTGCAACCTTTGGTTGATTGTGCATACCCTTAGTCTTACTCCACCCATTCCAAAATCACTGTCTGCACAGCGATTGGTAGGGTGAAGTTTTACAATGCTCTGTCGCCGGTCTAGACTGACCGTAGATCAGTTGTCTTTTTCCGTCCAGAGCTTTACACTCGCACAAGATGTGCTGGGCTGATTCCTCCCCCTCGCCGCAGAGTCTGCATGCGAGGTCCCCTTCGAACCGCCCCATTTTATGCAGGTGTTTCTTGACGGACATGTGTCCCATCAAGAGACCTGTTTTGTTTCTGAGCTGTTCTCTGCTAAGATTTAGCTGCTCCACAGCTCTCTTTGAACTGGGTCCGTCAATTATTGACTTCCCATGTCTGAGCCCTGGACAGTCCGCCCAGTACACCTTGTGTTGGTTCCTGACCCAGGACTTAATGGCACCCAGATGAGGGTCACCTCATTCTGCCCAGCCAGGCCACTCGTCTCGTCTCGGCACTCACTCACCATCCAGGAATTTACCCGTGGGCTACTTAGTGCCTTAAGGGCTGTCTGTCTGTCTGTGGCTATGAGGATCCGCTTGTTGGTGTAGCCCCTCCTCTTGTTCTCCCGCACACAGTGCAGGATGACGTACATTTCGGCCTGAAAGACCGTTGCATGTACTCCGAAGGAAATACTATGACTTACCCTCGGTCCTTCCGAATAAACACCTGCCCCCGTCCCACGCTCCCCGCCGGATCCGTCCGTGAACCAGACGAGTGCGCCCTGTGGTATGCCCGGAGTCTCCTCCCGCCATGCCTCACGGTCGGGGATCTCCACTGTAAAGTTGTTTTCCCTGCACATTCGCGGGCTCGCGAAGTCTAACCTCATTTCAAGCATAGGCTCCTTCACGATCTCCTGAATTTTGCAGTGGCCCCTGAAGCCTGGGTTGATCTTCAGTGTACCATTGCAGGCTAGTCTGTATAGTCGTAGCCTGGCCTCCCCCATAATAACTAAGTGTAGGGGGGGGGGGCAAATCCAGCAAAACCTCCATGGCGGCTGTTGGGGTTGAAGACATGGCCCCTGTGATGCCTAGGCAAGCTATCCTTTGGATCTTGCCTAGTTTTTGTTTGGCACTGGATTGTGTCACCTTAGGCCACCAGACCAGTGCCGCGTATGTTAACGATGGTCTGACCACCCTTGTGTGTACAGCCAGTGGGCCATACTAGGTCTTAGTCCCCACGTTTTTCCATATAGCCGCCTAGTGACGGCTAAGGTCATGACTGCCTTACGCAGTATTTTTTCAATGTGACCATTCCAGGTTAGCTTAGAGTCCAATAAGATCCCAAGATATTTTACCTCCCTGGCCATTGGAATGCTCCTACCGTATAGAGTGAAAGTTCTGTGGCTGTCGCACTTCCTCCTCGTAAACGGCACGACGGTTGCTTTCTCGGGGCTCACCCCGAGCCCTTGATCAACCGTCTACCCTTCCACCACTTTCGGACTATGATGATAATATCGTCAGCGTAGCCCTGTACCTCATACCCCCCCTCTCGAGAGCCTCCCCAGCAGGCCGTCCACGACTAGGCACCAGAGCAAGGGAGACAGAACGCTCCCCTGCGGACACCCCGCCGCGACCCCCGCCAGCAGAGTCCCCCCCGCGAGTAAGGTGAACACCGCCCTGTCCCTGAGCATGGAACCGATCCACCTGCAGCAGGTCTCCTCTATTCCACGCTCCCGGACAGCTGCCAGAACCGATTCGAACGAGATAATGTTGCTAAAGGCCCCCTCTATGTCTAGGAAGGCCCCCAGTACCACCTCCCCGTTCTCCAGTGTATTCTCCAGTTTCAGCACCAGTTGGTGCAGTGCTGTTTCTGTTGAGAATCCTGCTCTGTATGCATATTGTCCGCAGTGTAGGGGATATGCTTCCAGCACACTGCCCCTAATGTGCCGGTCGAGCAGTTTTTTCCACTGTTTTTAGCAAAAAGGAAGATCCTTGTGTACTTATATATCATTAAAACTGCAATATAACAGTTTACTGGTACAAAAGTTCTTACTCTGTTAAAAAAATAAACTTTTTAGGGCTCGCTGATAACATTACACCGTACAAATAAATTAGATACATATATCGGTGCCTACACAATAATTATATCACAAGACCATATATAAAGTCTCATTACACGTCAAACAGTTTTGTTTGAAACATCACAAAGCGACATATATACCTGTAATATAATCGGATAGCATCAACATCTACTATATATATGATTGTTACATAACCTTGTAATGGCTGCGAGATATCACAATATGGAATACCTGCGACATACTAATAAGGTAGCTTTGTTGCTGACAAAGAACATATTCAGGTCACTGTCATGTAATTTTTATGGGACGTTGATACGATATCAACGTCACATTTGTTACATACTGTGTATATTGATACAATGTAATTGTGTTGACCAGGATGTTACTCAAAGACATCATGGAATTGAATGTTGTGTCACAAAATTGAGGTTAACTTACCTTTTAAATATATATGTCCACCGATGGACCATTCTACATTTACGTTAGATGCTATAATAGGAAAGAACAAGGATTCGTAGCGAACTGTTCGACAGTAAGTGAATAATTTAAACACCAAAAGCGTGCATTTTTTGGCTAAAACGAGTTTGTTGATTAAAAGTCGTGAATGGAGGGACTAACGAAGCAATTTCTGAGGAGTACTGTCGATGATACAGGGTCCATCAAGGCGGAACCGCATGTTTTTCATTTGGCTAATACAGACGCTGTTGTGTGCCGAGCGGGGTATGTAGTGTAATTGTAATCGTAAATTTAATTCGCTAGTATAATACGAATTAAATTACATTTTATTGATTATATAATATGTAATTAACAATTTTTTTGGAGTAGTTCTATCTTTCTATGTATAACAGTACTGACAATGATAGGCAAATATGACATTGACATAAAGGGACAGTGGCTGAAACAGGGGCTCATCCATAAGCTCTCCCCACTTAGGAAATCACAAGTCGAGTCGCTCCTTGGTTCTATTATTCTTTTGGATCGTCGAAGAGCTGTTGGTGGATTTTCGTCCAGTGATTCGTAGATATTATGTGGAGGGGGCTCCTTTATTTTCGTTCTTGAACACTTTTTCAATTTTCATCATGGCCTCTGGAGTTCGCCGTACGGTGTTTTTTTCTAAATGCAAATATATTATATAATTTATTCATCTTTCGGAGAACGATCGATTTAAATAAGACCAAACGTTTATTAAATTTTTGAATACATTTATCGAAAGAATTAAAAAGTAGTAGTCAATTGCGCTCTACCGTGCAAAATTTAAAATACCTAGGCCAGTGGTAAAACTAAAAATACTCTGAGGAAATTCCTAAATAAATAAAAATATCAAGAAGAATTTTCATTTTTCTAAGCGCGACGTCGCCTTGTTGTCGCAAGCATGACTGTGTCGCCAGCAGCTCTTTGTACTTCATATTGTACGTATTAGCTTTCGCATTTCGCACCAACTGGGCCAGGTTTTTCAGAAGTTTCCATCTTGCGGTCTACCGATCTACCTAGTTCCTGAACCTTGAAAAATGCAGTCTCGGTGGTTCAGGGGTAAGAACGTGTGCCTCTGAACCGACGGGTACTGGGTTCGATTCCCATATGGTTGCCCTTCCACTTGTTCAGTACTTACATACTGTAAAATTAACATCAACCGATAGGTTGTGGCATTGTATTTAAGCAAGTTGAACGTGCACGTTCTGCCCTTCGGAGGGGGCGTAAAACCGCCGATCTTGGGTCCATGCGATGTTGACCACGTTAAAGATCCCCACCCTCCTTACAGAAAGGCAGGGGATCGGCAAAAGTTCCAGTATAGTGAGGTGAAACTGCTCCCTGCGGTGTCGGTGATTGGCCATAGTCATGGAAATGGACCGACGTTAAGAAAAAAAAAAACTTAAAAAGCTGTTGTTAAGTGATTGGTACAAATGAAATTTGCTGTCTAAAAATATAGGCATAAAAATATATGCACCAGTGCATATTATGGCATATGTTTGTACCAATCACTTAACAGTATATCTTTAAGGTTAAGGAAGACACTTAAGTGAAGATTGAAACAAGTGATGAGCACTGATAAGTACACTTTGAGAATTCAAATCATCACAAAACATCTTTTTAAAGACGATCGTCAGGTTTTTAAAAAGATGTGTTGAGGTGACTAGGGTTCAGCAAGTGTACTGGTTAAGGAAGAGGTAGACCGGTAAATTAAGATGGAAACTTGTAGACACCTGGCCCAATTGGTGCGAAGTGCGAAAGCCTGGTACGCCTGTATATGTTAGTACACGTATGCTGCTGTTTCTATATGTCAAATAGTATATACAGTAGAAAACAAACTTATCAAAATACGTATAATATGCAAAAACAAAAACACTTTAAAAAATGGATCGCCAGCTTAATATAGGTTTTCAAATTGCATATTAAGATATTTCTATTGAAATATACTATATTTCTATTATTTGGAATAATAATTGAAAGGAATATAGGCATTGGTTAAGTAGGCATTGATAATGTTGCGAAATATATGGTTTTTATTCTTTTACGTAGTTCTAATGAATTAGAAGAAATAGTTCATTTGCAGCACAAGTGTATATTTATGCCTATTAAAAAACATTTTTAAACTGAAAACCTAATTAACTTATGAACGTATAGTTGGCTGCCTATAATTTTGACCTACTAAAATATATTGATATTACCTTCTATACTGTGCTATATAACCAGCATCATAGAGGAATAATTTGCTCTATCGATTTTAATTTCCAATTTCCACTTATAACCCGGACTGTAATTATATATCCATCCAATATTTGCTTCCTATTACAACATAATAAGATTTGCTGCGCTTCTACAATAATTGCAGCTGGATAATTAGAGGTGCTGATAGAACGATACAGGCGTCGCACAGCTAATCGTAATCTCGACTATGCGCAGAGCATAGGTATATAACCTGTTAATTTTAAATGTAATAGCATATATACCTTTATTTCTGTATTTGCCTCGAAAATGTAATTTTTCTTTAAACCTATATTAGCCAGATCAGTATTGATCCAACTTATATTTAGCAAAAATACTTATTGCACATGCGAAGGTTGTCCTTGGTTCCTGTAATACCTGATTACATATTATATATTAAATTCTATAATGACGCACGGCCCTTCCCACTCACACTTCGCTAATAAGCTTTTCCTTTGCTTTGTATGAGATAACAAAGCCAATAAATCAAATTTATTATTTAATATAGTTATATAAGCATATACCTGCCTATATTTATTAACGGCAAATATATTTTTTACTTTTCATGCAAGGATGAGAATAGTATATGTCTTCATTTAGTCGAATAGAAAAGACGTAACATCCAAAAGAGCGCATTTTTTAACGAAAATTCGCTAAAAAAGAAGTCAATAAGAATTCACTTGTGGTGGCAAGTAAACCTGCATTCAAGCGTCGGTGATTCCTAATGGTAGCAAGATCAAGATATTAGCTTCTATTTTTCTCTACCCATTACGTATCTTCTCACATAAAGATGAATATATATATATATATTCCATATGAAAAATTCGTTTCTCTATGATACGTATATACCCACCTAAAAAGCTAACTACCAATTACCAACAAGATTTATTTAAGTATACTCACATCCACAAGATATGTTACATACTAGCTCGTACGTTTTGCACTGATTATTAACGCAAAGTGCATGTGTATATGCTGTAATTAAAACATACTAAACTGGTTTTATGATTAAATAAAAATAAAAACATATTAATTTGAAAGATTCATAAAAGTAAAAGGTATTAGAAATACATTTATGACAAGTATTATCACCTACTGTAATTTAAAAATTTTCTCTCTAGCGCCTCAGGAGCTAATATAATTTTCTTTCTAAACGTGTTTACAAGAAATTTGTTTATATTTATATTTTGTTTTCAGGTGTTTGAAAAGATCCAATTATGCCACCTCATTAGCAGCTCAGTAATGTGTGTTGCCTATAAAGCTCCGATTACGGTGAATCTCTCCAGACATTTCAGGGAATTTCAGCTGTATTCTGTTCAGCATCAGGTGTCTTTTTCTCACTTTAGACGCTCATGTATCGTTATCTCACACAGTAACACCGCAAACAGCTCCATACGCTCAAATACCGAGAATAGTGGCAGCCGAGCCGAGAACCGATCTATGGATCCGCCATACCCGATTCCGATTACCGATACTGTGTAATGGCGTCTAGCTAAGGCGGTGGGTGGTCGGCTCTTATGTGAAATTGACAGTGCTATATTTTATTATTTACATCAACACTCAACATATTGATATCTTCATGTAACTAACTACCTATAAATATACGTTTATTGGAACAATTCCAACATCTGAGAGTGTCTTTTATGATTTGAAATAGTGACAGCAAATTGTAGAATGGCATATCTTATTTTTCACTTGTAGCAAGTAACATGAGTATCAAAAACCGATGGAAAATTCTAATATTTAAGCCTGATGTTAAGGTGAGTGATTATGTTTAATAAATGCTTCACCCCCCAGCTTATTGTTATCCCAGATATGCTGTACTTCAAAGTTGACAAGTTGACATTCATCCTACACCTTTAATAATAATCTACACCACTTACGAAATTTAATGTTGTATTATTATGATGAAGTAACGTCTATTATTGTTCAAGTTATTTGCCGGATTAATCATAATTCCTCATATTACTGTCTGCATTATTGAGTTTCGTCTCATCAGTGGTAATAAACTCTTAATAGGTAATTATTAATAGCTTTTACATACACTTACATTGTTGCATCTATATTTTTTGACAATATTTACCTTACCCATAAAATTTATTAATAGAGACCTGATAAAGGTTCAATAATTCATAGTAAGAATTTCTATGCCCCCCAGGAATATAATTGTTTTTCTTTGATAAATTAGTCTCCTTTGACGGACAGAGTATCATATGTTTGAAGAGATGCTTACATCCTGTAAACATTGCCTTGATTTGTTTGTTTCGTTAAAAAACAAATGAAGTAACTTTGTTTTCTGTTCTTATTGTCATGGAAAACTATTTTCCATCACCATTTTATAATACCTTACCCAGAAGTTAGAGCAACAGCTGACAAAAATGATTAACTATTCTAAAATTAGCGATATTTAATTGATTGACACATGGATCATTAAGAGTTAGTGAGAATAAATATTGCGAGGGAGAATATATATTTTAGTAAGCTATTTCTAACATTGCATATCAAGATGTTAGCTCTGTATTATAATTTTTGTAAATGCGTTGGTTTTTTGATTAAAACATATCTACCATTTAGTATAAGTTTAAGTTATACCTTAGATATATACATTCCATATTCTATAAATAAAATTGTTTAATCGATTAATGTTATTGCATCTAATTTTTGCAATTTTTAGCACTCAATAAATACAACTAAATTTTCTGATACATAGTGACTAGACTGTTTCATTTTTCATTATGTGTAGGTATTCTATTCTATGAACATCATGTGATGGCCGACTTGTAAAGAAAAAATAAAACCAGTTTAGTAAATTATGGTCACATATATGACTGATATTTATTTGAGGATGGATTTGCTTTTTTAGTTAAGATAACTCGAATAAATTACAGATAGGTACAACGAATGTCTAAAATTTCATTCTAGAGTTTGAATTATTATATTTGTATTTATTCTATAATTTTTGATGTGCTAACAGTACTTATATCATTATGTAGTCAAGTGTTTTATACCAACACCGGTAAGGAATATTGTTTTGTAGAAATTTAGTGTTGCAAATTAGAAATAGGTCTGGCAGTGGCGGCATATAGGTTGGCACCCGGGGCGGTTTTCTATTGAGCACCCCCAAAATAAAACCACAAATACATACTAAACATGCTTACATGACTTTATTTTGCTAAAATATTCGATCACATTATCAAAACTTACTTTCCTGTCCTTTTCAATGGACAATAGGGAAAGATTGGTAAGTCGTGCTTGGCTCATTGTAGATCTTAAGTAAGATTTATCAATTTTAATTTTGAGAAACTTCTTTCACAAGAAGCCACCGAAACACAAATGGTTAAAAAAAATCTTAGACACAGCGCTAGACTCGGAACAGACTCTGAATAGTCCCATTATACAATGAATTTCAGAAGCTCTAATGTAGTATATTGGACCGCTTCTTGGAAAGAAATGCTGGCGGTTTCCAAGTGGCACCTCAGTCATAAAATCTCCAAAATAATGCCCTCTGCAGAAAATTCATCGTAGATTTTTGTCATGTTTGGAACTATACCACGATGTTGTTCTTCTGTTGACGTAAGCATAGTTTTAGGCTGAACAACACCAAATGTTATGAGAATGTCATCCATTGCCTTGTAACGATGGTCTAGTTCTCCATAAAATCTATCAAGACATTCTAACATAGCTCTCTGCAGCTCTTCTGGCAATGTTAGTTCAGCGTCTTGGGCCATTTCTCATGACAAATATACAAGTCCTCACATTGTTCAGTTGCGTAGGAAATAGCTCTTTCCACTATTTGGATACGTTGGTTCCGAAGAAAAATTTTTAGGGATATGATTTTTATGACACACTTTTCCAGCCATAGCCCAGATGTTTGTATATACTTTTGTGACTGGTTAACTTCTTCTAGGACTTCACACCAAAAAGAAAGGTAGCATAAAAAACTAAAGTCACACAAAGCTGGTAAGAGTGTGGATGCTGCTTCTCTTGTATCGGCGTTTTCTCTGCTGCTGCTGGGATCACACACGTCTTTGAGTGTTGATACAAGTTTCTCAAAATTATCTTCAATGGTTTAAAAGCGCTGTGATGAGCACTCCATCTTGTCTCTACCAGTCTTTTGACCGATACTTCTACACTTTTCATTAGAATTTCCCATCGATGTGTGGATGATGAAAAAAACGTGTAAACTCTTTCTACTTTTCCGAAAAAATGTACACTTGAACTAACACTCCCGAAAGAGTGCACTCCACATAGATTTAGCGAATGATTAGCACAAGGCATAAACAACGCTTTAGGATTGTGTTCTTTGATTTTTGCTTGTACACCACCATGAGCTTCTGCCATGGTTGCAGCGTTATTATATCCTTGAGCCGGACATAGATGTATGTCCAAGTTATCACTCTCCATCTGCGTAAGGATATTTTCAGAAAGATCGACTGCAGTCTTTCCAGCTATTGGGAAGAAACCTAGAAATGATTCTTTACTTCAACTTGATCGCCTTCAATATGAACATACCTGATTACATAACTCATTTGATCAACACGTAATATGGCTGAGGTGCTATCGAAAATAATTGCGAAATATTTTGCTTTTCTTATGTCGTCCAAAATGTTATTTTTCACCTCTTTCTCCAAAAGGCTGATGAACTCATTTTGAATGTCTTTGGATAAATAGGAATCAAACTCAAAATGTCACGCCACTTCTTTTTTTCTTGGTCTAAAACCATTTGATGTTCATGGTCGATAGTTTTTTGCAGCCTCAATCCATTTTCCAAGATTTTTCATTTATTAAAACAGGAGAGATTGGTCTCAGAATTCTCGTGTTAAGAGACTGTAGGATTTAGTTTCCACCATGAATTAAACCTGTTAAGACATATTTTTTTAACACATTCATACAATCTTGGATATATATTTCAATCCGTATAATAGGTTCTCGCTCTTGATCACCTATTTTGTTTTGGTCGATCTTACTGAATGCAGTATGTATAAGTCACAGTCACGCGAGACAGAGACTCATTGAGATTCAAGAACCGGTTCAAGGATCCGGATCTTCAAAAAGATCCGGAGCCGGTGATCTGAGTCTTCGAAAAGATCCCAATTTTCCATCTCTACTGACTGTGATTGTTTGTTTTAATTGACACATGGCACGGCGCAGCGGATACGGCGCGGCCGGGGGGAGAGGCCGAAATCACTTGCCCTCGCCGTCCTCGTCGGGCAGATGCACCAGTGGCTGGCTACTAAGCTACGCCAGTGAGTTGTCACCACATTGTGACCATCGTTGGTGCATCGCACCCAGGGCGGACACTCCCCCCCCCCCCCCCTATGCCGCCACTGAGGTCTGGACACAGCAAGTGTGCTATAGTAGTAAATTTTCTTAGAAATCATTCAAATATGAAAAATCCTCGAAAAGTAAAAAAAATAACCTCCGAAAACAATAAATTTGGTTTGACGAAATTCCGAACACATGTTGCGTTTATAAATTTTTTGTTACATAGCAAAGTTGGATTCTATTGATTGAGACAAAATTAGTTTATTAAAATCAGAAAAAACTTGATGAAAATACGATACCATAACTCACTAGCTGCATCCAAACTATTACTACTGGTTGTATATAGCTAGTTTCTTTATCGATTTATTGACTAAAGAGAGGAATTTCTTCAAATTTATTTTGTTAAATAAAAAAATATAACCGTCACAAACTCTATAATTTAAACTGCTGCTATAAAATCGCAGAAAGGGTCTATTTCAAGTAAATTCTCTGCAAATATTTTATTCAAATAAAGAACAGCAGCTGTTGAAACACTACTTGTAATGTTTATTGTCCAAAACCCGCCTCTCGTTTTATAGTGTGTTTACAAATGACAAATTTTGACCTTTCAAATGGCAAATTTGACATTTCTAGAAGAAAAATCATAAGATTTAGAAAGCTTTTTTTTGGGTACTTTTTGACCTTCCTGCATCAAAAAAAACTGAATCTTCATGTGTAATATGGAATACGTTTTATTTTGTTATTCACATTAGTTATATTATTTTGGTATTTTGACCTCCTTTGGCCTCAGGTGCGACCGAATGTTTTTTTGTTTAAATACTAACTTTTTTTTCTATAAAGCCAGAGAGCTAAATTTCGTACATCGTATACACTTATATAAGACCCTTGCGTAGCTTTGCTATTTTTTAAGATACAGAAATTTTTCGGAAAAAAAAACCCAAAATTTTCCCAAATAAACTAGCCGAATTTTCCTGGCTAACGAACTTACTTAAGCCATTGACACAATGTGTGCCAAGTTTAATTAAAATTAGGATATCGCGGCTTTTGAAAAAAAATCTTAAAGGAAACTAGGACTTGCAAGACCCATATCTGGGGTCCAGTTTCAAATTTTATATTATCACACTGATAACTCAAAATAATAGGCTGATTGTGATAAAATTTGGTAGGTACCCACCCTCGTTTTGTAAGTGGTTGGGCTAAGTTCCTTATCTAGGAAAATAAGACCAGTTTTCCGAAATAATTTAGTATTTTATTTCGGAAAATTTTAGTATCTCCGAAAATAACAAAGCTATTGCACCCAAATTTGGTAGACAGGTTTTGTGTTATGAAAAGTATATTATGTACCAAAATATAGATCGCTAAGTTAAAACCAAAAAGATTATTAGCATTACAAAGAAAATTATATAATGAGGTGATTGGTTTATTATGTTACAGCCGGGGAAGTGCGTCTGGAGTAAAATTTCCATAGATTCCTCCCCCGAGCCTGTAAAGCCTCCCGTGGATATTCTAAGGGAGCCTATGTTGGTCTGAGTGCCCTTAGACAGGACCTTGTGTAGTCGAGCACTCTCGGACGTGTTCTCCACTTCCTCGCAGTGCCTCCTTCACGAGTCCCTCAGTCTTTTGTTATAGGTCGTTAGGGCCTGTCTATATTCATCCCAGGCTCCCGACCTTTTGGCCGCGTTAAACGGCTTACGAACTTGCGTCCTCCTTTGCCTGAGGTCCTCGTTCCACAACGGGACGTTCCTGGTGGACGCCCTCATTTTCAGGGGGCAGTTGGCGTTATAGGCCGAGGTGATTGCGTCTCGCACTTGGGCTGCCGCAATCTCGGTGTCTATTGAATTGTCTATGGTACTCTTAACCCCCCGCAGTTCCACTGCTAGGTTTGCCCTGTAGGCTTCCCAGTCCGCCTTGCGGGGGTCCCGGTACCATACCGTTTGTCTTTCGACTTTGGCGATTTCAAACCGGATGTATCTGTGGTCTGAACTACTCACTTCCCCAGACACAGTCCAGTTCTTAACAAAGTCGCCCAGAAACTGGGTGGAAACTGTTATATCTAAAACTTCCTCACGCCCTGTTGTGACGAAGGTCGCTTTATTACCTCTTTTCAATATGTCTAAATTAAATTTCATAAAGAATTGTAAAAGTGACTCACCCCTAGAGTTTGTGTCCTAGCTTCCCCACAACTCATGGTGCGCGTTCGCATCCATGCCGATGATCGTCTGCCATCCACCTGCTCTGCTACCCACCATCAGCTGCTCCAATTCCTTGGGTGGAGGAGGGTCCATGCTGTCCCCTGGCAGATAGGCTGATCCGACAGTAACGGCACATCCGCTCCTCCACATCAGATTTTGATCGTTGCCAGGTTCCTGGAACAGAAATTCATTAAGGGCAGAAACTCTATCCCTGGTCATACTTTTAGGTAGAGAGGCAACGAAATTCACAGAAAGACAAAGTCCCTTTTGTTTACTTTCGCACATCTGTCTATCCCAATAAAAATGTGAACGGGTCAGCGCAATAATTACCTCGCAAAAACCGAAATCGCCTAAAAAGCGGTCTCCTTAAATCATAAACATTTTCGCATTGTCTCTTGCACAAGCCGATCCAAATCACCAAAATTTGCTCATTAAATGAGAAGTTTGTTAAATCTGTTACTCGTAAAACCCGAACTCTACTGTATTTGTTAAAACATGCTCTATATTTTGAACCTTTTTGTACATCCTCAGGAGCGCAAAAAGAATTACAGCGGTGATATATATACAATTCATAATTTTTAATCTTAGAATTACCTACCGAAAGCTGAACAAAGTAAAAAAAAACTCTCTGGTTAGATACTCAGAGACAGGGTGCAACATCTCACAGGTTTTGGGTATTTTCAACATTACAAACGCACAGAATACAACAGCACATTTAAAAAACCTGTGGTGACATGATCAGTTCTATAAGAACATTGTTAAAATTTAAAAAATGCAAGAATTTAATTTTAACAATGTTCTTATAGATCTGACCATGTAACCACAGGTTTTTTAAGTGTCATGTTGTGTTCTGTGCGTTTTTTATGTGTAAAATACCCAAAACCTGTGAGACTTTTCTTTCTTTCCTGGTTTGTTACTTCCCATGAATCTTTTGGGGTCGATACGCTTCACTGAGACTTTAAATTTTTGGTAACTAGCAATAACGACCGTTATTGCCTATTAGTCTACTTATATACATATATATATATATATATATATATATATATATATATATATATATATATATATATATATATATATATATATAATGTATGCATAAACATATAAAAATTCAAACGGACCTTGGTTTCGGGTTTTAGGGGCCCAAATTCGTGCTCATTTGAGTTTTGCAAAGTCTCACCATCGATACCTCTCTATTAGAAATTTAAAAAAAATAAAAATTCGTTAAAAATTTAAAACTGGCTTAAAATGTGGGCTTTAGGAGTTTTAAGTTCATGCTCATTTGAATAAAATTTCTCGCGTCACATCGTCATCAGCAATTTTTGCTACGGAAAAGCCTCTAAAAAAGGTTACAAACTTGCATACAAATGTTACTAGGAAGTCTTGATAACAGTTTTGTTTTGATTATTCACAGTTATTTTATTAACCCATATGATGCATAAACACTGATATGACTTGTAAAAACATAACCCTGTATGTTGCAAACACTGCAGGTGCTGGTAATCAGTAATTAGTAATCTAAATTAGTAAGCAGACTGGTGAAAAGGTAACAATACAGTGAATCATACTTATTTAGTAGAAGTAATGAGTGAAATATGATTAATTACCATATGTTACTAATCTGTATGCCAAACTGATGAGTTGATGTGATTGTGAATATCAATTAAATTGAAACATTTAAAAATACCAATGCTGCTATCATAAATACATAAATAGTTATCACAATGCGTTTACGTCGGCTTATTTTAACGTTTTGTAGGATGTCACAAAAGTCTGGACGCAGCAAGTGCGTTATGGTAGTGAATTTTTATAGAAATGATCTGTCACAAAATATTTTACTATAACTTTTTTTTCTTGTAACATATAAATCTAAATTTTGGTATATAGTTTACTTTTTATATCTTAAACTTCCCTACCAAATTTGGTTACCGTAGCTATTTTATTTTTTGAGATAAACATTTTTTTCGAAAGAAAACTCAAAATTTTCCCGGAAAACCTGTTCCGATTTTACTGGCTAACGAGCTTGTGCCAGCCACTTAGAAAAGAAAGGTACATGCCAAATTTGATCAAAATCATACATACATACATACATACATACATACATATATATATATATATATATATATATATATATATATATATATATATATATATATATATATATATATATATATATATATATATATATATATATATATATATATATATATACAGGGTGGCGCATTGAAAACGAAACAGATCGATTTGCGTCCAGAGGATTTTTTTTTAAGAAACGCTGAAACACGTCAATTTTAATATTGAGGGGGGCATGTTTTGACATAAAACTCAACTTTGTCACATCAACTCCTTAAGAGTGGTAATAACAACCCTTATATTTTAAATAGGGAACATGGGTCGCGTGTTACATCATTTGAAAGCTCTTTCTTTTCTGAATTCAGCACACAAATTTTTTTGGAAGTTTTATCAACTCATTGTGATAAGACATCTAAAGGAGTTAGATCCGGTGATCTAGGGGGCCACTCAATAGCACCTCTACGCCCAATCCATTGTCCTGGAAACTCTCTGTTCAAAAACTCCCTAACACGTTGTGAAAAATGCGGAGGAGCTCCATCTTGTTGAAATACTCATTGATTTTCTTGATAGCGATCATCATTTTCAACAATGTCAATTATTAGAGGGTAAACGATATCTCCTAGTAACTCCAAATACGTTTCGCCACTCAAATTGCCATCGAGAAAAATTGGTCCGATTAAACGGTCTCCAAAAATGCCAGTCCAGACATTCAATTTCTGTGGAGTTTGAATGAAGCCTTCGTGAAAATTTCTTGAATTATTATCTGCCCAATAACGACAATTATGACGATTGACTGCAGAGTCTAATAAAAACGCAAGTTCCCGTTATCAGCTATTCGTGCAGTCATAACTTCACAAAACTCCAGCCGCCGATCAAAATCATCTTCATTCAGTTGTTGTACAAGATGAATTTTATACGGGTGAAATTTATGATGCTTCAATATTCGCTGAATAGTTCTTCTTTTGATGTTTGAAACAGTGGCCAATTTTCTCGTGCTCAAAGTTGGGTCTGCAGGAATTTGTCCTATAACTTCAATCTCAGTAGTCTCATTTCTAACCGGAAATTCACGTTCAGGATCCCGTTTTTTATTGGCTACTGAACCACTTAACTTTGCAACTAACTCCAAAATGTATTTTCTGTCAACATATCTGTTCGGATGTCGTTCATTAAACAAATTTGCGGTACGGTTGGCACAGTCATCTTTTTAAAAAAAATAGTAATTATTTCAACACTTTTTTCTACAGAAATGTTCTGATAGTCAATTTTTTGTTTACAAACCAACAAAACATTGACTATCAGCACATTTCTTATCGGAATGAGTGAAATGCGTTTTTGCATCTTCAACTGTGAATAATTTTTAAACGAGTTGATAAAACTTCCAAAAAAATGTGTGTGCTGAATTCAGAAAAGAAAGAGCTTTCAAATGATGTAACACTCGACCCATGTTCCCTATTTAAAATATAAGGGTTGTTATCACCACCCTTAAGGGGTTGATGTGTCAAAGTTGAGTTTTATGTCAAAACATGTCTCCCTCAATTTTAAAATTGACGTGTTTCAGCGTTTCTTAAAAAAAATTCCTCCGGACGCAAATCGATCTGTTTCGTTTTCAATGCGCCACCCTGTATATATATATATATATATATATATATATATATATATATATATATATATATATATATATATATATATATATATATATATATATATATATATATATATATATATATATATATATATATATATATATATATATATATATATATATATATATATATATATATATATATATATAAATATATAAATAACTTTAATTTACCCAATAATATTTCATACACATTGTAAAATAAATCAATTTACATATCCACTCTACAAAGTCTACTTTTTCTAAATGGATATAAATTTAAATAATTAATACTTACATTTAAATGATGGCTACCCTTATTTTATTCCAAGTCCTTTCTTCTTTTTCTCCTTGATCTGCTTCTAACATTGACTTTCTTAATTATTATTTTCTTCTGGGTTCCCTTATCCTTGTGATTCTCTGTTTGACTTCCCACTATGTCCATGGGACAATATTATCTTTTACCAACAACTTTCTAATATTCCTATTTGATTTCACCTCCTCTCCAATACTATTTTATATAACATATTTCAATTCACCACCAATATTTCCATAAACATTTCCAAAATGTATTTCACTTATACTTGAAACTGTTATTAAACACCTCGCTATCCTTTTATTTCAAACTTTCATTTATCTTCTTTATACTTTCACCCAAAAACTTCTCTCTGACACCTCCAAAAATTCCATAAACATTGCCAAAATTTATTTCATTTATACTTGAAACTCTCCAATATACTGTTATTAAACACCTCGCTATTATCCTTTTATTTCAAACTTCTTTCAATTATCTTCTCAATCCCTTCACCTAAAAACTTCTCTCTGACACCTCCAAAAATTCCATAAACATTGCCAAAATTTATTTCATTTATACTTGAAACTCTCCAATATACTGTTATTAAACACCTCGCTATTATCCTTTTATTTCAAACTTCTTTCAATTATCTTCTCAATCCCTTCACCTAAAAACTTCTCTCTGACACCTCCAAAAATTCCATAAACATTGCCAAAATTTGTTTCATTTATACTTGAAACTCTCCAATATACTGTTATTAAGCACCTCGCTATTATCCTTTTATTTCAAACTTATTTCATTTATCTTCTTAATCCTTTCACCCAAAAATTCCAATTTTTGTTGCCTTTTTTCCTTGACAACCTGGTCCTTTGATTATTTCGCTTATAAAAAAACTATTTTTTATATTACATTCTCTATTTTTTGGCACTGTACATGTATACTGGCTGTTTTAAGGCATCTATTGTTTTATGGTAAATTATAAAACATTTTTATAAACCAGCTTTATAGCTTTTATTGAAAGATATTCTTAACAGCTATTTGTGTTTTATTACATAATTTGAGTAATAGAAAATTATTGATGAACAGATTTTCAAACTTTGTGTACCTTCCTTTTGTAAGTGGCCAGAAAAAGTTTGTTAGCTAGGAAAATTGGATTAGTTTTTTCGGGAAAATTTTGGGTTTCCTTTCGACAAATTTTTTGTTCCTCCAAAAATCACAAGGCTATGGCAGTTAAATTTGGCACTCAAGTTTACGTTGCAAAAAGTAACCTACATACTAAAATTTAGAACTCTTAAGTTAAAGAAAAAAAGTGATAGGCATTTAAAGCAAAAAAAAAATGGGTGCCGCTGGTGATCGAAGAATGACACAAAACCAAAATAGTTTTGTGATTAACAAAATCTATTGAATACTACAGACAAGAAATAAGTTTTCTTGCCACAAAAAGATCAAGAAATAGCATAAAAATTACTTTGAATTTTTTTCCTGAAAACGTCAAAGTCACGATTTGAAACCTCAAAATTTACAAGTTTTAGACGAAGATGCTGAAACGAATGTGGCTTTTTTAAAAGAAATATCGCAAGAAATGTGTTTTGTAAAGCCGTAAGTTTCTACTTCAAACGCCATTGTCCTTTATTTTACTAAAATATTTGCAGACAACTAATTTCAAAAAGACCCCTTCTCTGATGCTTTGGCAGTAGTTTCAGTTATAGAGTTTGTGGTTTAATAGTTTATAATTTTTAGCAAATTTTCGTAGAAAAAATTGCTGCTTAGGAGATCGCGACTTTTAAAGGTTGAAAACATTTCTTCAAATTACCGCGAACTAGACCCCATAGAACCCATGTTCGAGGTCAGTTTCCTTTGTATATATATATATATATATATATATATATATATATATATATATATATATATATATATATATATATATAAAGGGTGATTTCGGAGGAATGGGAAGTATTTCAGGGGGTCAAAATAAGAAAACACATAAGTTTTAGTTCGAATGTCAACCGTTGTAGCAATAAATGCAGTTAAAAATTTTTCATTTTCACCAGCTAATCTCTATACCTTATATACTTCACAAATAAGACCAAACCTTGAATACTACTCCCACATCTGGGGTGCTGCTGCCGCTTCTACACTCGCTATCCTGGACTCCATTCAGAAAGAGCTATACGTCTCATCGGTGACCCTAGTCTCACCCAAAGGCTGACATCCCTTGCCCACCGACGTGCCGTTGGTGCCCCCCCCCCTCTATATATATATATATATATATATATATATATATATATATATATATATATATATATATATATATATATATATATATATATATATATATATATATATATATTATATATATATATATATATATATATATATATATTATATATATATATATATATATATATATATATATATATATATATATGTATATATATATATATATATATATATATATATATATATATATATATATATATATATATATATATATATATATATATATATATATCCTGTCCCCCCTGCCCCCCCTCTCTCCTGTCTTCCCTCCCTCTCTTTTTCTTTTATATATATCTGCACGGGCACTGCTCAGAGGAGCTTTCTTCCATAGTTCCTCCACCTACTGCCCCCAGAAGATCTACCAGGGGAACAGAGCGAATGCACCTTTTTACTGTCCAAGTCACCAGACATAGAACATCTTGTTATGCCCGCTCTTTTGTCCCGATGACTTCCAAGTTGTGGAATTCCTTGCCGGCACATGTTTCCCTTCTCCCCCGAACCTCCAAACCTTCAAGTCCAGAATTAACAAGTTGCCTCTTTCCTTCTTGTTGACACCCACGGTACGATAGTATTTAGGCGGTAAGCCCTCGTGGTGTGTTGCTGAAATAAATAATTGATTTTTATTTTATCTACGTTTAAAAGGAAAATTAGGAAATAGGAATATCATAAACGGTAAATATTTAAAGAACATTTTCAAAAATACCACCATCAACTTGAATGCACTTGTTTGCTCTGTTATTGATGGTGCGAATAGCACGATTAATAGCGTCGCGATTATTTCTTAATAAAGCGGCCAGATTCCTATTGCGATCAAGTAATGCCTCCCTTGTGTCTACTCTAGTGGCGTACACCAACGACTTCATCCACCCCCAAACAAAATAATCGAGTGGGTTTAGGTCTGTAGATCTTGCTGGACAATTTATTGGACCCCCTCTACCAATTCAGCGTCTAGGAAAATGATTGTTTTAAAAGTTTCGTACTTACAGGGTAAAGTGGGAAGGGGCCCCCATCATGTTGGAAGTGTAACCGTTGTCGAACATTCAAAGGAACATCTTCGAAAATTTCTGCTAAATTATCTTCTATTATTTATATTCTAGTATTATTTATAAGGCTATTTATTACCTCACCTATACCCAGCATATCCAGATTATCAGAAACAAACTTTATATCCACCGTGTCGAATGCACATGATAGGTCAAAAACAGTGTTACGGCTTTCGTTTTGATCCAGTTTATCATTTCTTTATTGTATATAGCTAGTCACTGCTGTTTCAGTCGAGGAACTTTGTCTTAATCCATGTTGAGAAGAAGTAATTACTTGATACCTATTTAAAAGTATTATTATCTTGTAACATATTAGCCATTAGCGACTCTATTATTTTGGATAGTATGCTATCATGCTGATATCATCAATACTTCTCTAGATAACTCTAATAGACGATCACCGTAAATCATTCTGTATACAACGCACCAAATTTAATTTTCCAAAGTTAATAGAAAATTAAGTTATTAACATTTGAATCCATTTTTATGAAAATTCCCTTTCTAAAGCATTAGCTAACTTGCTTACTATTATGCTTACAAAAATATGTTTTGCAGTACCCAAGTCTTCTAATAATAAAATGAGAGTTTAATTTGAACGCCTTCGCATGTTCAGTCATTGTCACTTCACTTTCTTTACCGATCTGGCTGTTAATTGACGTTTGATAGAAAATTAATTATTTTCGAATTAACTAGAAAGCGATGACGCAGCCTTTGCTTAAAATTTACATTAATAGAGGCAACAAGTTTATTCGGTGTACAAAATTTAAATTGCAGTTCTATTACCGATTGCTTTTAAGTCAGCAATAGTTTTTTTTTGTGTTGCTTGTATACAATATCATTAGGTAATTCTTTGAGGCCTGTCGGTTTATCTTAGTGTCAACAGGACATGTGTATTATAAATTATTACAATATGCGTAACATCTGCTAATCGTAAGGTTTTTATTGCTTTACTACTCTACAGTTTCCTAGTTTATTGTTAGAATGTGTTTATGGTACTTTTATGATTTGTCTGCTTTTTGTCTTAATGAAAATGTATAATGAGTGACATTAAAAACGCATGCAGGTATTACACTGAAAATGCATCACCGCTTATTGCAGGTAATTGCATTGTGTGATCCTGTTCTTAGGGAATTTTTATTGTTGATAATAATAATCATAATCATAATAATAGGGTTATTGTTAATTTCAACAATTACAGATAATTTAATGTTCAATAATATAAATTAAATTTAATCTAAAAATAATTATAATTAATTGTCACAAGCTTAGCTCGTGGGATCGGTGAATATGAAGAAGAAGAAAAACTATAAAATTTTCAAGTACTTTATCTCCTACTTCTTGATCTTTTTTCGCGAATAAAAAAATAAACGTTATCTGTAATATTTAATAGATTTTCCTTACCACATCCAACATTTTGGTCTTGTGCTGCCTTCATGTCCTCAAGTGGCGCCAAAACTTTTTTTAATTTATTAAATGCTTATAAGGTTTTATTCCAACTTAGAGATCTAAATTTTGTATTTTTTTATAGTAGAAATCTGCGTACCAAATTTGTGTGTGTGTGCGTGTATATATATATATATATATATATATATATATATATATATATATATATATATATATATATATATATATATATATATATATCTTGAGTTGTATTGCTTGATTCGTTACTTTTAAATCTAATGTTTCCTTAGTTTGAAATAAAAAATTCTATATTTTAATTGGTTAAGTATATAAGTACACTTTGAGAACCCAAATCACCACAACATATCTAAAGACATCTAAAACATTTAAATACCTGGCCTGACTTTCACTAACAACGTTAGCGTCACCAGATGATGAAAAATGAAAATAATTTTTTATCCTCCGATGACGCTAACTTTGTTAGCGAAACGATGGTCAGGTCTTTAAAAAGTTGTGTTGTGGTAATTTGCGTTCTCCAAGTGTACTAACGAGGACGGGTCAATAAGTCCGTGACTTTTTGAATTTCCCGCCTCTTCACAGGAAGGGCAACACTGCTCCCGTCAACAAGCATCTGTCAGTTGACTCCTGTCAAATTTTGAACAAGCTGCGTCATTTAGTTTGTGTTAGATAGCCACTGAAAGCAGACAACCTCTTGAGTTATAACGAAAATGGAAAAAAGTGAATTTCGTGTGCTCATAAATATTATTTTCTGCGGAAAAAAACATCACTTAAACCAAGGCCAAGCTTGATAAATACCATGGGGACTCTGCACCATCAATTTCCATGGTAAAAAAGTTGTTTACTAAATTTCGTTGCGGCCGTACAAGCACAAATGACGCCGAACGTTCTGGACGCCCAGTTGAGGTCGCTACACCCGAAACAATTGCAAAAATTCACGATATGGTGTTGGCCGATCGGAGATTGAAAGTGCGGGAGATTGTGGAAGCCATAGGTATATCACATGGCTCAGTGGTTTCGATTTTGCATGATTACTTGGGTATGAGAAAGCTATCCGCAAGATGGGTGCCGCGTTTGCTCACAATCGACCACAAACGCATTCGTGTGACAACTTCGAAGGAGTGTTTGGCGTTGTTCAACCGCAATAGGGACGAGCTTTTGCGCCGTTTCGTAACCGTGGACGAAACATGGATTCACCATAACACACCAGAGACCAAGCAGCAGTCAAAACAGTGGGTTTCTCCGTTCGAATCGGTGCCGAAGAAGGCCAAGGTGGGTTTGTCAGCCAATAAAGTCATGGCGACCGTTTTTTTTTTGTGGGATGCACGCCGTATAATCCACACTGATTACCTTCAAAAGGGAAGAACAATCAATTGCGAATATTATACCAACTTATTGGACCCATTTAATGACGATTTGAAGAAAAACACGACCGCATTTGGCCAAGAAAAAAGTTATTTTTCACCAAGACAATGCAAGGGTGCATACATGTGTAGTCTCCAGGGCGAAATTGCATAAATTGGGCTACGAATTGCTCCCTCATCCGCCCTATTCTCCGAATTTGGCACCGAGTGACTATTTCTTGTTTCCAAACTGAAAGAAATGGCTCGGCGGAAAGAGATTTGACTCCAATGATGAAATCATCTCACAAACAAATGCCTATTTTGAAGACCTCGACAAATCTTATTTTTTTGGAAGGGATAAAAAATTGGAGAAACGTTGGACGCAGTGTATAGAGCTCAAAGGAGACTATGTTGATAAATAAAATGATTTTTTGTCAAAAAACTTGTGTTTCATTCAGAAAGTCACGGACTTATTGACCCGCCCTCGTATCATGCTCATCACAGGTTCCAATCTTCACTTAGTGGTTAAGTATATGTTTGCAGAAAAACTGTAGTCGTCAATTGACGATATAGAGATAAAACATCGCCGACTTATTCTGTATTTTCAAAAAATTCTGTTGAACAGAAGCACAAACTGGATATTATTTTATATGACAGTCTATACAGGGTGGCGCATTGAAAACGAAACAGACCGATTCGCGTCCAGATAAATTTTTTTTAAAGAAACGCTGAAACACGTCAATTTTAATATTGAGGGGGACATGTTTTGACATAAAACTCAACTTTGTCACATCAACCCCTTAAAGGTGGTGATAACAACCCTTATATTCTAAGTAGTGTTACATCATTGGAAAGCTCTTTCTTTTCTGAATTCAGCACACAAATTTTTTTGGAAGTTTTATCAACTCGTTTAAAAATTATTCACAGTTGGAGTTGCAAGAACATATTTCATTCATTGTAATAAGAAATACACTAATTAGTCGATTTTTCGTTAAAAAAAAACTAAAAAATAAAACCAAACGTTCAAAAATGTTTATTCAGTTAAGTAAGTGTTCAAATTGTTGACCACCAGCTTCCATACAAAACTACAAATTTTGTTCAAAACGAGCTCTGACATTCTGGAGCATTTGTGGAGTTATGAGACGGCATTCTTCAACAATGCGTCGTGGTAATTCTTCCAGAGACTCCGGTACTGTTGCGAAAATTCTACTCTTTAAATGGCCCCATAGAAATAAGTCTAAAGGAGTTAAATCCTGTGATCTAGGGGGCCCTTCAGTAGCACCTTTACGCCCAATCCATTGTCCTGGAAACTCTCTGTTCAAAAACTCCCTAACACGTTGTGAAAAATGTGGAGGAGCTCCATCTTGTTGAAACACTAATTGATTTTCTTGATAGCGATCATCATTTTCAACAATGTCAAATAGTAGAGGATTAACGATATCTTCTAGTAACTCCAAATACGTTTCTCCACTCAAATTGCCATCAAGAAAAATTGGTCCGATTAAACGGTCTCCAAAAATGCCAGTCCAGACATTCAATTTCTGTGGAGTTTGAGTCTGGACTTCGTGAAAATTTCTTGGATTATTATCTGCCCAATAATGACAATTATGACGATTGACTGTAGAGTTTAATAAAAACGTACACTCGTCTGAAAAACAGATTGAACAGAAAGTTCTCGTTATCAGCTATTCGTGCAGTCATAACTTCACAAAACTCCAGCAGCCGATCAAAATCATCTTCATCCAGTTGTTGTACAAGATGAATTTTATACGGGTGAAATTTATGATGCTTCAATATTCGCTGAATAGTTCTTCTTTTGATGTTTGAAACAGTGGCCAATTTTCTCGTGCTCAAAGTTGGGTCTGCAGCAATTTGTCCTAAAACTTCAATCTCAGTAGTCTCATTTCTAACCGGAAATTCACGTTCAGGATCCCGTTTTTTGTTGACTACTGAACCACTTTGTCGAAACTTTGCAACTAACTCCAAAATGTATTTTCTGTTAACATGTCTGTTCGGATGTCGTTCATTAAACAAATTTGCGGTACGGTTGTCACAGTCATCGTTTTTGAAAAAAAAAGAGTAATTATTTCAACTCTTTCTTCTACAGAATACACCATTGTTAAATTAATTTTCGGTAGTACTATCAAGTATCAAACCGACCGATAAGCTGAAATAATAAACCGCATTACACTCATTCCGATAAGAAATGTTCTGATAGTCAATTTTTTGTTTACAAACCAACAAAACATTGACTATCAGCACATTTCTTATCGGAATGAGTGAAATGCGTTTTTGCATCTTCAACTGTGAATAATTTTTAAACTAGTTAATAAAACTCGCAAAAAAATTAGTGTGCTGAATTCAGAAAAGAAAGAGTTTTCAAATGATGTAAAACTCGATCCATGTTCCCTATTTAAAATATAAGGGTTGTTATCACCACCCCTAAGGGGTTGATGTGACAAAATTGAGTTTTATGTCAAAACATGTCCCCCTCAATATTAAAATTGGCGTGTTTCAGCGTTTCTTAAAAAAAATTATCTGGACGCAAATCGGTCTGTTTCGTTTTCAATGCGCCACCCTATATAAATAATGGAATTAAATGCAGTACCTACTACTTCTTGCATAGCTACAGTGATTGTGGTATCTAATTAGAAATGTGCCTAGTAAAACGAGAATATTAATTTTCATGATTTTTCATGTAACGAGTTACTTCAAATATTAGCTTATTATTATTAATTATATTGATTTCGATTAGTTTTTAATTTTATAAATTAAAACTATGTAACACAATAACAGCACATCTAACTCAAAACGCCTGTTGTAACTTTACACATAAATGCTTTAAAGTAAAAGAAGTTTTTTAACAAATTTTCTTGAAGAAAAATTGTTCCTAATTTTTGTCCTAGTTCGCGCTCATTTAAAGAAATATTTTTTAAAATTTAAATGTCGGCATCTCTTCATTATTGAATTTAAAAAATTCCACGAAAATTCAGTAACAAATAGTTATCGTCGATTAATCACGTCATTTTTGAGGTGCATCTTAGGAGAACGTTATCTGTTTCCGCCTGATTTTCCCGAACATGCGGTTCTGCATTTATTTCTTTGTTTATTTGATTTAAATTTCTCATTATTATAACCTACAAATGTCCATGTGCAGAATGCAGAATCAGATTTTTTTCTTTGATAAGACGGCGTCGACGCTTTGGTCTTTGGCGGTATCATTGATGACTCATTAAGATTTGATAATGGTTTTCAATTAAATAAATCGCGCTTTAATAAATAATAGTAAACACGTTTATATATATTGACCCCAGTGGTATTATGACCCACGTGAACCGTCGCGTGTGAATTCGGCTCAATTGATCTAATTTGATGTGTTAATTTGAACGAAGTCTCCGAAAAAAGAAATACATTTGTGTCCAATGGATATTTATTATAAGTTGTAAATTTCGCATTACTTCCATTTGAAGTTTGTTTAATAAACAGGAAAGTTATTTTGGTTTAACCTCTGTTTACTCAAGGGAAATTATTAGTTTAAAGGTATCTCGAATCGGTAAGATTGAAGTTAATGCATGCAATAATAACAAAATCAAAGATTAGAGTCTTTTTTATTAGGAAATGATGTCGCCTTTTTGAGTTTTATGCAGGGTTGGAGAAAATCATGAATCTTTTGAGATATATATATATATATATATATATATATATATATATATATATATATATATATATATATATATATATATATATATATATATATATATAAGAAAAGCGAATTTTTTATATTTGAATCACAATAATTTGATTTAAATCGGATTTATTTGATTTATATAGGTAAATATAACTTTTCAGATATTGGTTGGTTTTTTGGATTTAAAAAGGAGTATTTTTTATTAAATCTATTTTTATAAAAATAGATTTCTAAGTGTGTACAATACATGTGTCATCCTTCTAGTTTTCTTATTTAAACACTCAGTATGATATGCCCATGTTAGGCGTTTGTCAACACAAACGCCCAAATTCTTAACAAAATTTACCGACTTAACATGTGATATCGAACCCTAATGACTCGAGTCTGATCTGACTATCACACCAGTGTTTGCGAAAAACCCACATATTTTTTATTTGCATTATTGAATTTACATGGTTATTGATTTAAAATGTCTCGAGGTATTCAATTACTGCCTCAGCCCTAATAAATGCGCCCTCTCATGATTTATCATCAACTAGGAGTATCGTCTGTATACGATATTACTTTACAAGGAGCACTTTTTTATTTATTTCAACAACACACCACGAGGGCTTACAGCCGAAATACTATCGTACCGTGTGTGTTGACAAGGAGGAAAGAGGCAACTTGTTAATTCTGGACTTGAAGGTTTGAAGGTTTGGAGGAGAAGGAAAAACATGTGCCGGCAAGGAATTCCACAACTTGAAAAGTCTTCGGTACAAAAGAGCGGGCATAACAAGATGTTCTATGTCTGGTGACCAGGACAGTAAAAGGATGCATTCGCTCTGTTCCCCTGGTAGATCTGTTGGGGGCAGCAGGTGGGGGAACTATGGAGGAAAGCTCCTCTGAGCAGTGCCCGTGCAGATATCTATAAAAGAGAAAGAGGTTACCAACGGCACGTCGGTGGGCAAGGGATGGCAGCCTTTGGGTGAGGGTAGGGTCACCAATGAGACGTATAGCTCTCTTTTGAATGGAGTCCAGGATAGCTAGTGTAGAAGCGGCAGCTGCACCCCAGATGTGGGAGCAGTATTCGAGGTTTGGCCTTATTTGTGAAGTATATAAGGTATAGAGATTAGCTGGTGAAAAGTATTTGCGAGCCCGGAAGAGGAAACCTAATTTCTTAGCAGCCGCTTCTGCAATTGATGTGACATGTTGGTGCCAATTAAGATTTCGATCCACAGAAATGCCGACAAGAGGAAAGGACTCATTACTTTGAATAACTTGGTTGTTCATTGTGATGGGTCTAGGGCTGGTGTATCTCTTATGAGAAAGAAAGCAAGACTGAGATTTGGTGGGGTTGAATTGTACAAGATTTCTACTTCCCCAGTCTAATATTTTTTGGAGATCCACGGAGACAGAACCCTCCATGAGTCTGCGATCCTCACTAATTGGGCTAAAGAGACAGGCTTAGAATATTGTATATTTGAGTGGAGGGTGATGTCGTCCGCGTAACTGTGATCTGGGTTGGATGTGCTAGAGAGGAGGTCGTTGATGCGGAGAAGAAACAAAGTAGGGGCTAAAGCTGAACCTTGAACAACAGAAATGCTCCTGTTGGAGAGGAAATTTGCTATCCAGGTACAAAGTTTTGGTGGTAGGCCATAGGCCGGAAGTTTATTAAGCAGCGCTGCGTGCCAGACCTGGTCGAATGCTTTGGATATGTCTAGAGCAACAATCTGAGATTCACCGTGTAGTTCCATAGACTCGTTCCAAGAATGGGTGACAAAGGAAAGGAGGTCGGCAGTCGATCTGCGCTGACGGATCCATACTGCCTGTAATATTACCGCGGGTACTAAAAATTGCAATATTTTTTCTGACATAACAAAGCGCCCCAAGCATATATAGGCACGTCACTGTTAAAATGCCATACCGTATAAATAATGGTCTACAAGATGCGGAAGACGGCAGGCCAAACATGGTGCGGACAATTCTCTTCTGCATCAACAGAACCCTCCCCAGATGCACACAGCCGCCTCAACACAGCAAACCATATCCCAGTAGACAGTTGACACTACCATAGTAGCATGTTAACAACGCCTGAGTACTCAAGGAATCCCTCAGCTGCAGCAACGCGTAATTCCTAGATACAAGAGAGGCCACCACATGGTCAACATGGACATCCCATGATAAGTTAGAATCCCACATTAGCTGCAGTACCAAGCTCTTCAGAACTGTCCCGTGAGATTGCAGCAGTGGTTTCATCTGCGTACAAAGTTAAGTGGTATTGTTCGAGTTCATAAACAATATCGTTAAGAAAAAATGTAGACAAAACAGGGCCCAATATGCTGCCCTGCGGCACGCCGCTCGACACGGCTGAAAATCCAGGCATATAGTTCTTACCTCCCTGTCGTATCCTGACAGCCTGACTTCTCCCAGACAGGTAGCTTTCTAGCAATAAATATGCATTTCTCTTATGCCATAATGCTCCAATTTTTGCAATAAAAGGGAATGGTTGACCGCATCAAACGCTTTCGAAATGTCGAAGATATATATATATATATATATATATATATATATATATATATATATATATATATATATATATATATATATATATATATATATATATATATATATATATATATATATATATATATATATATATATATATATATATATATACTCACTAATTGGGCTAAAGAGACAGGCTTAGAATATTGTATATTTGAGTGGAGGGTGATGTCGTCCGCGTAACTGTGAACTGGGTTGGATGTGCTAGAGAGGAGGTCGTTAATGCGGAGAAGAAACAAAGTAGGGGCTAAAGCTGAACCTTGAACAAGCAACAATCTGAGATTCACCGTGTAGTTCCATAGACTCGTTCCAAGAATGGGTGACAAAGGAAAGGAGGTCGGCAGTCGATCTGCGCTGACGGATCCATACTGCCTGTAATATTACCGCGGGTACTAAAAATTGCAATATTTTTTCTGACATAACAAAGCGCCTCAAGCATATATAGGCACGTTACTGTTAAAATGCCATACTGTATAAATAATGATCTACAAGATGCGGAAGACGGCAGGCCAAACATGGTGCGGACAATTCTCTTTTGCAGATATATATATATATATATATATATATATATATATATATATATATATATATATATATATACATATACATATATGCAGTGAAGAATAGTTTGAAGCGTAATCTCTGTTTTTGTGACGGTTCTAGGCCTCAACAGCAGCTTCCACGTACACAGAGTACAGCAAAAAGGAAGCTGTGGAAAGAAAATAGAGCGAAAATAACTACCTCTCTGGTTAATATCAAGGCAGGAATTGAATCACATAATTTGCTAGCCACCATGACTTCAGTTCTGCGGGAACTTGCAGTATGGTGTATATCGTGAGATATAGACCGGTTTTGTTGTTTCTCTCTTCAGTAAATAAATTTTTAAAGGACAAACCACATATAAAGAGCAGTACAACTCTAACTACAATCAAAAGTGAATATAATGTGTACTATCTGAATGAATTCCATTCGAAAACTGCCCATTTATAGTATAACTAACCCATTAGCACTATAAGTTTTGGTTATTCGTTGAGAGAAGGGATTGCAATCAATAAATAAAATTCAATTACTTACAATTTTGTGTTCAGTTAAACAACATTTAAGGGTTGAATTCTTCACAAGTAACATATCTTTATTATTTTTGTTTAAGATTGTGAAAATGTTCATCTGCCACCAAGATACTGGTACATAGAGTTTGCTAGCTAGTTGCGAAGTATCCATAGATAACACACAAATTCCAAGATGGCCCGCAAAGTGGATACTGTGCGCAGTATTAACATTGCGGTTGTCGGGTTATCTGGTATGGAAAAGGATAAAGGACATGCTGGAATTGGGAAGTCATGTCTTTGTAACAGGTTTATGAGATCTCATGCCGATGATTACAATGTGGACCATATCTCTGTTCTCAGTCAGGTAAGTTACTTAATTTTTTATGGTTTTAATACCGTTAACATGACTTCAAGGTAAAATAACCATTATTAAATTTCTTGATCTCTTTTTAATGTGGCATTTGATTTATTTGCCATTGCATGTTTTCCTAACTTCATAAGATTAGCTTTAGTTATGCCAGTCCTCAAAGCCGGTAGTTGATAACTTCAGGCCAATATACAGGCTATCCCTATTTTTCTATTATGACAATTATTTCGAAATCTAGTAACATTATATTTTATAACTAATAGAATGTTTTAGGTTTTTATTTTTTTACTTAGGGCGACTATATTCAGAAATACGATAGTTCACTTTTGTTTTTCTAATGGGCGCCTTATTGGATTTTTGCATAAAAAAATAAAGAAAATTATTCTTTTTACAACATCTAACATATGTAAGGCTGGATGTATTCTCACCATAATTAGACCTGTAGACCGGTTTTGCTCTTAATTAGAGCTCATCAGTACCGTATGTATACTAATTACAGCGAGAACACACTTATAAAGTAATATGGTTATGGCAACCAGCCTGCTAGACCATTGTGAGATGTACGACAGGTCGCCATCTTGTTGCGGAACAAGGTAGTATGCTGTCGCGACAGTTTTTTTTTTTCAACACCACACCACGAGGGCTTACAGCCTAAATACTATCGTACCGTGGGTGTCGACAAGGAGGAAAGAGGCAACTTGTTAATTCTGGACTTGAAGGTTTGGAGGGTCAGAGGAGAAGGAAAAACATGTGCCGGCAAGGAATTCCACAACTTGGAAGTCCTCGGGACAAAAGAGCGGGCATAACAAGATGTTCTATGTCTGGTGACCTGGACAGTAAAAGGGTGCATTCGCTCTGTTCCTCTGGTAGATCTGTTCGGGGCAGCAGGTGGACGAACTATGGAAGAAAGCTCCTCTGGGCAGTGCCCGTGCAAATATCTAAAAAAGAGAGAGAGTGCACGTCGGTGGGCAAGGGATGGCAGCCTTTGGGTGAGCGTAAGGTCACTGATGAGACTATGGCTGTATTCTGAATGGAGTCCAGGATAGCGAGTGTAGAAGCGGTAGCGGCACCCCAGATGTGGGAGCAGTATTCAAGGTTTGGCCTTATTTGTGAAGTATATAAGGTATAGAGATTAGCTGGTGAAAAGTATTTGCGAGCCCGGAAGAGGAAATCTAATTTCTTAGCAGTCGCTTCTGCAATTGATGTGACATGTTGGTGCCAATTGAGATTTCGATCCACAGGAATGCCAACAAGTGAATAGGACTCATTACTTTGAATAACTTGGTTGTTCATTGTGATGGGTCTAGGGCTGGTGTATCTCTTGTGAGATAGAAAGCAAGACTGAGATTTGATGGAGTTGAATTGTACAAGATTTCTACTTCCCCAGTCTAATATTTTTTGGAGGTCCACAGAGAAAGAACCCTCCATGAGTCTTCGATCCTCATTTAATTGGGATAAAGAGACAGGCTTAGAATATTGTATATTTGAGTGGAAGGTGCTGTCGTTCGCGTAACTGTGAACTGGGTTGGATGTGCTAGAGAGGAGGTCATTGATGTGGAGAAGAAACAAAGTAGGGGCTAAAGCTGAACCTTGAGGAACTCCTGCATTAATTGGATACAGTTTAGAGGAATCGCCATCCACGACAACAGAAATGCTCCGGTTGGAGAGGAAATTTGCTGTCCAGGTACAGAGTTTTGGTGGTAGGCCATAGGCTGGAGGTTTATTGAGCAGCGCTGTGTGCCAGACCTGGTCGAATGCTTTGGATTTGTCTAGAGCGACAATTTGGGGTTCACCGTGTAGTTCCATAGACTTGTTCTAAGGCTGGGTGACAAAGGAAAGGAGGTCGGCAGTTGATCTGCGCTGACGAAATCCATACTGCCTGACGTGGATTAGACTGTGTTTTTCAAGAAATTTTGGTAATTCAGTGTTTATATACTTTTCCAGAACTTTAGAGATGACTGAAAGGAGAGAAATAGGCCTGTAGTTTCTAGGAAGCGCTTTGGATCCTTTCTTGGGGACAGGTTGTACTCTAGCAGTTTTCCAGTTACTAGGGAATATGCCTCTATTGTAGGATGTCTGAAACAGACGAGTCAGGAGAGGGGCAAGATCTGGTACGCATTTTTTGAGAACAATTACTGGGATCTCGTCAGGACCAGAGGATTTCCTGGTATTAAGAGAAGAGAGCATCTTTCGTACCTTTTTAGTTTTGAAAATGATATCCGTCATTTTATGCGCGACATTGGGGACTGTTGGTGGTTGAACATTTGGAGGTGGGTTGAGAGTAGAATTTCCGGCGAAGAACGAGGCAAAAAGTTCAGCCTTGCCCAGGGCGGTAGAAACAATTTCATCCCCCGAAACAAGAGGTGGGAACGTGCTCATGCAGAAATTATTCCCAATAAATATAGCAAGAGTCCAGAAGGGTTTGCTGCCGTTGGAGCTTGAGAGGACTTTGTTTTTGATGTGGTTATCAAAATAGTTTTTTGCTTTGGAAATAATGCGGACATAGCAGTTTCTTAATGCTTGACGGTTTTCGTGACTGAGATTGTGTAGAAGCGTTTTGTGAGCTTTGACCTTTTCAAGTCTTGCCTTGCCACTGGATTTAGAGAACCAGGGCTCATGAGTGGCTGAAGAGGTTTTCTGTGTACGTGGAATAAATAATTTCATGCCAGCTTGGGTAATTTCGATGACGTTTTGTGAGATATCAGAGGGGTCAGGATGAGAGAAGCAGACAGACGCCCATTGAAATGAGGAAAAGTAATCCCGCATTTCGTCCCAGCTCGCGGAGTTGTAGTGCCAAACGATACATGGGAGTGATGACTGTGTGACCTCAGGTTGCATTGCGCAGGAAGCAGTGACCACGCTGGGGTCTGAGCGACCAAGGGGGGCGGTGACTGATGTCTTATAGCATTGAGCTTTTGTAGTAAGAAGGAGATCCAAGGGATTTGAGCTTTGTGTTGGGATGCGAGGAAAGTAAGTAGGTTGCTGAACCATATTGGCTAAAGAATTGCTGACTGCAAAGACCTCTGCTGCTCTCCCTTGCGAATCGGTTTTTGAAGATCCTAGCCATTACTTATTATTGACATTGAAGTCACCAAGAATAGTGACCTCGGAAGGATATTCAGAAATCAGATGGTCCGTTTTTTCAGAAAGGTAGTTGAAGTGCTGGACAAAGTTGTTGTCAGAAGGTGACCGGTAAATGCAACAGATGAATTTAGTTGCATCCCTGAGAGAGAGTTTCATCCAAAGTATGTCTTTTCTTCCAGCTTCTAAATTGGGGAGTGTGGTGCAGGTTAGATTGCTACGGACGTATGTGCACACGCCCTCATGCAATCTAGAGGAAGTAAGGAGCTCATACCCCTGAGAAATTAAGGTGATTAGTGGCTGTTTTGGCACTGATTTGGGTTTCGGTGAGGAGGATAAGTTGGGGCCTATTAGCCTGGAGGAAATGGTGGACGGAGTTCAGGTTAGAATTTAGGCGACATATATTCGAGAAGGATATGTTAAATCTTGATGTGGGCGCCCCCTGCACACCCCTCTCCCGAGATCCGAATGGAGGGGTATTTTATCTTCAGAATCTTTTGTACAAGGAGGAGCCATCATCATTTTTGCTTATAAGGAAAACCGACTCATACACCAGAACCGGAAACGTCCGTTGGGACTTCACCGGCCCCTTGATGTAAGGGGTGGTACCTCCTCGGGCCTGAAAAAAATCCTTTACTATCACGTGAAGGAAAAGTCCACTACTACCTGCCCCACAAATAACATTAAATGCCATAAAATAGAGACTGTGTACAATCAACTAACAATGTTGTAAATTGACATTTTGTGTTATTTGGAGCTGTCATGACAGCATACTACCTGGTTCCCCACCGAGATGGCGACACGTGCTTCATGTTTTCTCTCTCACTCTTGAAACCAATAGCACTATTGAAATGAAATAAGAATGTTGCATAAAACATGATATATTATTGTTCTTGCTTGAACACAGATGCTTTAAAGACATAGGACTTATTCTTGAGAATTTGAATAGATTAAGCAAGTGATTCAATACTAGCAAATTAGATTTGAATAGTGTCATTAATGATATAATGGTTGTTAATATTTGATTGTGTTAAATGCATTTTTTTGAGTGTTTGCCTGTCATTTAATAAAGCAATTAAAAAAACTATTGTAGACCGACTTTAGTGGCAGAGTTGTCAATAACGACCACTTCCTTTATTGGGGAGAAGTGATAAAAACATCAGAGGAGGGGATGGATTATCAATTTAGTGTTATAGAACAGACGGAATTTATAGATGATGCTTCGTTTCAGCCATTTAAAGGTAAAACAATAAAATAAAATAATAATTTATTATTTTTCTAATCAATTTTTTCTGTAATCATAGGTGGTAAAATGGAACCTTACGTTAAAAGATGTGCAGCAACGAAAATAACCTCAGCAGAGAAATTGATGTATATTTGCAAAAATCAATTAGGTATTGAAAAAGAATATGAACAGAAAATATTGCCTGACGGCAAATTAAATATAGATGGTTTTATTTGTTGTTTCGATGTAAGTGTTGTGCCAAGCAGAGCATTAGAAAAACAAGTAGAATTTGTTGCAGCTATTTTAAACAATTTAATAAAGACCAAAAAACCCATTGTAGTAGTTACAACTAAAAATGATGATGCGAATGAAGTTTATATTAGAGAGGCCGATAAACTGGTACAGCGAAAAGAGTATAAAGGTGCTATTCCGTTAGTGGAAACTTCTGCTCATGATAACGTTAACGTTGACTTAGCATTTATGTTGTTGGCACAGTTCATCGATAGAAGTAAGGTTAGATCCAAATTAATCTCCTATGTGGAAGCAGCTCGAGTCCGTAAAGAATTGATGGATGCTGCAAGCGAAGCGTTTATGAGACTGATTCGTATACATGTTACAGACTGTAGGGCTCTTTGGTCGCAAACTGCCAAAAAACTCAATTCACATAAAGAGTGGATTTATTTTGTTCAACTTTTTGGTAAGTACTCAATCTTAAGTAACTTGGACTAAATTTTACAATTTTGGAAATAATACTTTCAATAAATTTTCAGTTTATTGCGGTATTCGTTTTGCCCAAGTTTATGTGTGTGTTAGTTTTCAGAATTTCTAAAATATTAAGGTTAAGTCTGCTGTATGTGGTTATACAATTGGACAATATAAAAAAGTACAACTTTTTTTTCTCCCTTAGGGCTCGTCCGCGTCTTTACCGCCTCGATAGCACCGCAGTCTTTGGTTTATTGTGCATGCCCTTTGTCTTTTCTACTCCACCCATTTCCAAATCACTGTGCCTTGAACTAGTCTGCATAGCAATTGGTAGGGTGAAGTTTTATATTGCTCTGTCTCCGGTCTAGACTGTCCGTAGATCAGTTGTCTTTTGCGGTCCAGAGCTTTACACTCGCACAATATGTGCTGGGCTGATTCCTCCCCTCGCCGCAGAGTCTGCATTCCAGGTCCCCCTCGAACCGCGCCATTTTATGCAGGTGTTTCCTGACAGCCATGTGTCCCCTCAAGAGTCCTGTTATGTTCCTGAGCTGTCCTCTGCTAAGATTTAGCAGCTCCACAGCTCTCTTTGAACTGGGTTCCTTAATTACTGACTTCCCATGTCTGAGCACTGCACAGTCTGCCCAGTACACCTTATGTTCGACCCAGGACTTAATGGATCCCCTGGCAGTGCTCTTCGTCACGCCTAGGACCGGTTCTGGTCCCAGCGAGACTGTCAGCTTCTTCATTGCCTTTGACCCCCGAGTGACCCTGCACCCAGATGAGGCTGACCTCATTCTGCCCAGCCAGGTCGTTCGTCTCGTATCAGGATTAACTTACCAGTCTGGAATTTACTCGTGTGTTACTTAGGGCCTTAAGGGCTGTCTGTGGCTATGAGGATCTGCTTGTTGGTGTAGCCCCTCCTTTTGTTCTTTCGTACGCAGTGCAAGGTGGCGTACATTTTGGCCTGAAAGACCGTTGCACGAGCTCTATGACTTACCTTTCGTCCTTCCGATTAAATCCTGCTCCTGTCCCACGCTCCCCGCCGGATCCGTCCGTGACCTAGACGAGCGCGTCCCGTGGTAGGCCCGGCGTCTCCCCCCGCCATGCCTCGCGGCCGGGGATACCACTGTAAACTTGTTTTCTGTATAGTCCTAGCCTGGCCTCCCCCATTATAACTAAGGGTAGGGTGGTCAGGGACACCTCCATGGTGGCTGTTTGGGTTGAAGTCATGGCCCTTGTAATGCCGGGGCAAGCCATTCTTTGGATCTTGCCTAGTTGTTGTTTCGCACTGGATTGTGTCACTTTAGGCCACCAGACCAGTGCCGCATATGTTAACGATGGTCTGATCACCCGTGTGTACAGCCAATGGGCTATACTAGGTCTTAGTCCCCACGTTTCTCCATCTTCGCCGGAAATTCTACTCTCAACTCATCTCCAAATGTTCAACCACCAACAGTCCCCAATGTCGCACATAAAATGACTGATATCCTTTTCCAAATTAAAAAGGTACGAAAGATGCCCTCTTCTCTTAATACCAGGAAAGCCTCTGGCCTAGAGGTCCCAGCAATTGTTCTCAAAAAATTCGCATTAGAACTTGCTCCTGTCCTGACTCGTCTGTTTCAGACATCTTACAATAGGGGCATATTCCCTAGTAACTGAAAAACTGCTCGAGTACAACCCGTCTCCAAAGTGCTTCCTAGCAACTACAGACCTATTTCTCCCCTTTCAGTCGTCTTTAAAGTGATGGAAAAGTATATAAACACTGAATTACTAAAATTTCTTGAAAAACACAGTCTAATCAACGACAGACAGTATGGATTCCGTCAGCGCAGATCAACACCCATTCTTGGAACAAATCTATGGAACTACACAGTGAATCCCAGATTGTCGCTCTATACATATCCAAAGCATTCAAGCAGGTCTGGCACGCAGCGCTGCTTAATAAACTTACGGCCTACCACCAAAACTCTGTACCTGGACAGCAAATTTTGGGTTCTGTCTCTGTGGATCTCCAAAAAATATTAGACTGGGGAAGTAGAAATCTTGTACAATTCAACTCCACCAAATCTCAGTCTTGCTTTCTATCTCATAAGATATACACCAGTCCTAGACCTATCACAATTAACAACCAAGTTATTCAGAGTAATGAGTCCTTTTCACTTGTTGGCATTTCTGTGGATCGAAATCTCAATTGGCACCAACATGTCACATCAATTGCAGAAGCGGCTGCTGAGAAATTAGGTTTCCTCTTCCGGGCTCATAAATACTTTTCACCAGCTAATCTCTATACCTTATATACTTCACAAATGAGGCCAAACCTCGAATACTGCTTCCACATCTGGGGTGCCGCTGCCGCTTCTACACTTGCTATCCTGGACTCCATTCAGAAGAGAGCTATACGTCTCATCGGTGACCCTACCCTTACCCAAAGGCTGCCATCCTTTGCCTACCGACGTGCTGTTGGTGACCTCTCTCTCTTTTATAGATATCTGCACGGGCACTGCTCAGAGGAGCTTTCTTCCATAGTTCCTCCACCTGCTGCCCCCAACAGATCTACCAGGGGAACAGAGCGAACGCACCCTTTTACTGTCCAGGTCACCAGACATAGGACATCTTGTTATGCCCCGCTCTTTTGTCCCGAGGACTTCCAAGTTGTGGAACTCCTTACTGGCACATGTTTTCCCTTCTCCTCGGAACCTCCAAACCTTCAAGTCCAGAATCAACAAGTTGCTTCTTTCCTCCTTGTCGACACCCACGGTACAATAGTATTTAGACTGTGAGCCCTAGTGGTGTGTTGTTAAAATAAAAATTTATAAAAAATCTGACAGTTCATTTTAAGCTAATAATATTTTTGAGAATTAAGTGCCCTATTTTGATAACATGCACCATTTTGATGGATTTTTAAAATGTTTTTAGGCTTGGATGGAACCCAGCGTTTGTTCAGAAGGCATATTAAAAAATTGAAGGATGAACAACTGGCAAAGCGTGTTGCACATTATATGGACATGCTTCCAGATATTTTACACGAACTAGTCCCTGATATCAATACTCTTACAGATAGGTATGTAATTTTTTCTCATACAAAAAACATGTTTGTGGGAATGTTCGTGTATTTGTTGTTATGGTTGGTATCTTTGTCGACTTTATAGAACTGCTTCTGTATTCTTTTTCGTGATACATGAGAAATATTTTTTAAAAGTTCTTAATCAATTTCGCAGTATTTATGTTGAGTTTCACCAATTATATTTGGACTACTGAAGCGGTATCTATGAAAGTCAAAGCATGTGTTATTTAGTTAAAAGGTTTGCCGAACTTGTTGTTGTGTGTGTGAAGGAAGCGAAACACTTACTCATTACTTTTTATACTGGTAGTTCTACCAGTTTTAACTTAGACAATTTTAGTGATTGGCCTGCGATCCAACAATATCTGAAAAGCCATCCGGACTTCAACCAGTATTTCTATGAATGTCCTGAAGATATGCCATGGACTGAATGTGAACTTGGGTCCGACAATGAAGAAACTCGTGTGCCATTTGATGTTTTAGATACTAGTGATGCCGAAACAGTTTTTAAGAACCACGTCAATATCTTGCAACAGGAACAAAAACGCTTAGAGTATGACCATTTATTTATTTCTATTTTAATTTCTCAACTTATGTCAATTCTAAGGATCGTTACTGTCGAGATTGCCATCTACAAACTTTTGTTACCGTAATTAATCATTGTTGAAGTAAAGAGTTGCCGCAGCAATGGTAGTCATATTTAAAATTGCTATAGCAACGTTTACTGTGTAAATATTTACGTAGTGATGATTTATTTCATTGTGGTGCGTAAAGTATGTTGTCTACCAAAGAAGGGACATGTTTTTAACCAAAAAATAATTATATTTTTTAATGTAGCCGCCACCCAAATTGACATTTTTTCCAGTAATGCTTCAGTAAAGTGATTTCTTATTTGTAGCTCGACAAATGTAAATCCTCAAAATACATGTTTATAGCTGCTATTAGTAGGAAATCTTTTACTTCCAAGCCACTTTTTATGGGTAGGAAAAAAGTAAAAGAATCGTATCTGTGGAATATGGTGCATATGATAACAATCTAAATTAGGTTCTTAAAATTTAGCCATCCGACTGCAGACTTGTGTGTTGGCACCCATTTTTTTTTTTGACAGATGTGGCCGTTTTTCTTTCATTTGCCAAACGTTTGCCTTTTTTTTTTGTCTTTGATTTATTCAAATTATCAATAAAAATAATTCAACATGAATCACAAAGAAGTTCACTTTTTCTGGAGACAATACTTTTGCCTTCTTTGGTAATGTAGATCTTGTGTGTCCATTGCTTGAACTAATTATTTGTTTTTTGGCGTAAACTTGAGGATCCATGTTTCATGGACTCTGAAAAACCAACAAAAAGACTTGCATCTAAAATGCAAAAAGGTCACAGCGTGCTATTTATTCACTTATAATTTGCTACCTCCTTCAAAGAAAAGCTTTACGCACAAGTACCGTGGTATATAGTGATTCACCTCAGGTGGATATAGATCTGCTCAATGGTGAGGTCACAGTTGCCTATAACACCCTACCCTTAAGTAGCTATCTATCGGATTATCAAATTTATTAAGATTAGCAGTTCTTTGTAGGAGGTTAACAGATCTGGACGCAGTTTGACACTCACGTTCTCTTCCTTTGCTTGCTTCGCACTGTCCAGAGTCCTATATTTGTGGGCTCTCCAGACTAGTGCTAGGTTACATAGAAATTTAGATATCTAGATAATAGTTAGTAAGAATAAATTGTTTGTGCCGACGTCAAAAGGAAAGTAGATACTAAGGAGGAATTTCTCTTCAATTAAACAGATATGTTAATGTAACAAAATATTGAATTTATTCATATAAATTAAATTTGGAATAGCGAATACAATGAAATAAAATGATTGATAAATCTCAAATAAACATTGATTGCACACAAATAGAAATCAAATAAACAGCAAGAATTTCAAGAACAAGAAATTATGAATTTACATACATATGCCAAAACAATAAGATAAAGATAGTTGCATATTACTAAAATGTTGCTGTTAATTACTTAGGGTATTGCTCAAAAACAAACACAAATGATTAGGTAAATTACTTGATGTTTGTCAATCCATTGCTAGGTTTTCTAGTGAATAAACTCGCCAGTTCTTTGAGTGAGGCTCCAAAAAAAAATGAAAATTTATTTAATATGTTCCTACGTGAAATTTCTACATTAATTATGGAAATAAGAGATATTAAAGAGAGTGTATATATTAGATATTGTACAGACAAAGTTGGCTAATTACATTTTCAAGAACTATGTGTTTAAATTTACAAAATTGACAAAATCTTAAGAGATTAAACAGGAAATATATAGTTATGCTGACAGCACCTCCCTGACATTGTTTAAGCTCAAACTGGACTACGTGATTTTGAAAGTTCAGGTTATTAAAACTTCAGATGTTAGATTTCGGCATGAAAATTCTGCTGATTCAGAGAAAATATTTGTTTGGACTCACCAGTCTTCCGGTATTAGGTTACCCGATGACCCCGTGAAGATGCTTTCCAGGTGGGATCAATTATGAGTGCCTGACACAGATTCCAGACTCCAATAAGAGCGGAAAAACTGGGGAAAACGATTGGGACTTCCCATCAGAGATTATTGGGCCGGTGGATGTTATTGCTCCAATACTACAAGACCATTTGACACCTATGTCGATGTTCTGAATTCGCTTGATGGAAACTTTGCAAATCGCAATTAAAACGTGAATTTGCTAGAGTAAAATTCACTACCAATTGACTTAAGGTTCGATAATAACCAGGAATTCTTTCTGATTACAGCAAGAAATCAGCAGTTCGGAACACAGAGCCACGAGTTAGCTCGCATTTTTATGCTGAATACGGTGTTTAATTAAACTTGAAAATCACTTGAATTACTCCGTACAATCACTGATAATAATTATTAGGTAGTACAGATAACAGAAAGAACATTACAACCCTGTTTTAAGATAATTTAATAGCCACCGAAACTGACGGGTGTTTACTCTATGAACGCTCAGCAGAGAGTCCTCGCTAATATGTTGGGTTCTGCAATTGCTACTCTCTGCACGCAAAAATTCTTACTGTGACCGTTGGTGGCTGTGTGCGAGCTTTTTCTAGCCTCCATACTTCGAATGAGATCACACGAGACCTCCAATCGGTGGCGAAGTCACGACGTCTCACCTCGCGTGTCCACAGTTGAAGGTTTTGCCGGGTATTCTCTGCAACGTTTTCAACGGTCTTTCTTGGGTGACATCACCGATCGGAAAATTACAGATAAACAATATTTTGTTCTCGAATATTCCTAACGTACATTTTAAATGCTTATTTCCTGGAAATATTTGTTCAGTAATAATGCGAGGTACTTTCCCATGGCAAACATATATTGAATTTTAACGTACAAATTAGAAATGCAGTAAAGGGGTTTACAGTACTTGAAGATTTAGCGACTTTTCATGAAAATAATTTTGAAATAAAAACATGAATTGCCTTACAGATATTGGATTGTCGGCTCTTAATTAAGTATCTTACGGGTTTATTTTGAATAATTAAAGCAGTAACGAAACGTAACCGTTACAAATTCTTCTGTTAAAGTTTTGTGGACAATGTTACTTGACATGCCCAGTGTTTGTGCTATTTCGCAGAGTTTTATTCAACTTTATTACCATATACCACCTTCTCTATCACATCATTTGTGGTAGCAGTTTTCGGATATCGATTGCAAGGAACGGTTTCACCAAGTAAGGGCAACAACAGTTAATGTAATAGTTACTACTTAAAATATTGCAATACAGATATGGAATTCTTCTCTGGCTTCATAAGTACTCATTTTCTTCTCTGCAACTTGTCTCGGTTTTTACGAAATTGTCAGGGTTGTACAGTGAGTACACTTTAGATAATTTAATGATAGTGAATTATCTCCATTTGAAACTGTTGTAGATACAGGATTTTTGTTAATTACCTGACAGGAATCCATTATTTAAGTTTTTGAAATTTACTACATTTTATATTCAAACTTGATATGTAGAAAAAAACTGTTTGTCTTCTGGCTGATGATGCCATAAAAAGCGAAACCAGTTGCATAGAAGAAAACAAGCCTTTGATAAGAAGTCTACGTCTGTATTTAAAATGGAATGGTTTTACCAATTAGGGACAACAACAATTATTGAAATATTGCAGTCAATGATTTCAATATAAAATGGTTGCTATAGCAATATATGCATAAATTGGTACTATGGCAATAGTTGCTATGCCAGTTGTTTCTATAGCAATGTATGCATAAATTGGCAACTGTTTCTATTGCAACAGTTGCTTTCATAAATTTTTGCTGTGGTAATAGTTGCTATTTAAAATGTGTCGGTTTCTATAGCAATTTATGTGTAAACTGGTACCATTGCAATAGTTACTATGTCAACTGTTTCTATGGCAACAGTTGCTATGCTAATTATTTGTAGCAATAGTTCGTATGTTAAATACTTTAGTTGCAATTGATTACATTATTGCTATCGTGATGAGTTTTTATGTAAAACCGTTTTGTGGGTTGCAATGTTTTTCTTCTAGCTGTTGCTGTGGCAATTATAATTAGGATTTTTTTCACTTAATACATGCTATTAGTATTGAGTCCCTATTTTGTTTATTTTGTTCCGATAAGTCTACTACAAAACTTTATATAGTTTTTAACTTTGTACGTTAAATAAATTATTTTATTTATTTTAAATCAAAAAAATTTTGTATATTTTATATTTTAATTTTTATATTTCTTAATTTCATAAGTTTTACATGTGGTTTTGTTAATCTTAAATGATTTTTAAGTTTTCAAGGTGTTTGGGCTGGTATGCTGGGATCTTACTACATTCATGTAACATACTAAATGTTTTATATTCATAGCTTCTTTTTTTCTTTTTTGACCTTTAATATTGCTTTCACATTTGGTCTAGTAAATGGGAATTATTGATAATCTATTATTCAAACCAAGATATTGTTGAATTGGCAGATAGTTTTTTTTACTAACAATAGTAAACAATAACTTATTAAGTTGTGAAATTGACTTATACCAAGATACAGGTACATCATATTAAGCAAGATGTATCACCTACCCATGTGCTTAAATACGAGGATGGATTAAATATAAACAATTTCGTATTTTTCTATTTTGCTACATGCAAAAAAAAACACAAGTACATATTATTTTTCTGCTTAATCTTTTCCTTTGGAATTATATTCTTCCAAGTTTATCACAAGCTTCTTGAGCCGTAGCATAGGTTGGCACCCGGGGCGGTTTTCTATTGAAAACGTCCAAAATAAAACCACAAATCAAATACTAAACGTGCTTACGTGACTTTATTTTGCTAAAATATTCGATCACATTATCAAAATTTACTTTCCTGTCCTTTTCAATGGACAGTATGGAAAGATTGGTAAGTCACGCATGGCTCATTGTGGATCTTAAGTAAGATTTTATCAGTTTTAATTTTGAGAAACTTCTTTCACAAGAAGTCACCGAAACACAAATAGTTAAGAAAATCTTAGACACAGCACTAGACTCGGAACATACTCAGAATAGTTCCATTGTACAATTAAGTTCAGAAGCTCCAAGGTAGTCTATTGGACCTCTTCATGGAAAGAAATGCTGCAGGCTTCTAAGTTGCGCCTTAGTCGTAAAATCTCCAAAATAATGTCCTCTGCAGAAAATTCATCGTAGATTTTTGTCAGATTTGGAACTATACCACGAAGTTGTTCTTCTGTTGACGTAAGCAGAGTTTTAGGCTGAACAACACCAAATGTTATGAGAATGTCATCCATTGCCTTGTAACGATGGTCTAGTTCTCCGTAAAATCTATCAAGACATTCTAAAATAGCTATTTGCAGCTCTTCTGGCAATGTTAGTTCAGCGTCTTGGGCCATTTCTTCTGGCATAAGTTTTCAAACTCTCCTCCTTCCTCTTCTTTCAATTGAAATATCCAAGTCTTTAAAGTTCCACTGCAGTCTTTCCACCTATATTGGAAAGAAACCTAGAATTATTTTCTTTACTTCAACTTGATTGTCTTCAATATGAACATATCTGATTACATAACTCATCTGATCAACATGTCATATGTCTGGAGTGCTATTGAAAAGAATTTCGAAATGTTTTGTTTTTCCTATGTCGCCCACAATGTTATTTTTCACATCTCTCCCCGAAAGGCTGATAAACTCATTTTGAATGTCTTTGGACAAATCAGAATCTACCCGTTTCCTTTTTGTACAGGTGATAGCATGTTCAATTCTTAGCATATGCTCTTTTAGCACTGGGTCATATTTCGACAACAGATTAACTAATTCTAAAAAATTCTCTCTATTGTCTGATGAAACCCCCCCTCTATGCCCATTAAGAGGAAGATTTTGGAGTGCCAGGAAAAGAATAAGTTCTAAAAGCCGACTCAAAATGTCACGCCACTTCTTTTTTTTTTATTGGTCTAAAACTATTTGATGTTTATGGTCGATAGTTTTTTGCAGCCTCAATCCATTTTCCAAGATTTTTTATGTATCAAAACAGGACAGATGGGTCTCAGAATTCTCATGTTCAGACACTTTATGATTTAGTTTCCACCATAAATGAAACCTGTTGGAAAAACTCTGATGTTTTGTTTCATGGTGCGTAAACAGTTTGCAGCAAAAACTGTTTTCTGTTGGTGAGTATACCGTCCGTTTTCTGAGTATTTTTTCTCTATGTGGTTACGCTTTATAAAACCATTCTGAATTAAAATGTCGGCTCTTTCCTTTTATTTTATCTCCAGACAGTATCTAAAAATGGGTCATCTCTATTTTGATGGGGTTCACTTCCCGTTTTAACAATTTCAATTCTCAAATCATCAGGCATTGGTGTTGGCCAAGTAGCAACATCGGAACGAGTTGTGTCATGTAACTCTTCTTCATCGTTTTCAATTTGGTGGAGGGAGGGGCCGAAATCATTTGCCCCTTCCGTCCGTGCTTCCTCGTGCGGATGCACCAGTGGCTGACTACTAAGCTACGCGACTGAGTTGTCACCACGTTGTCACCCCTTGGTGCTTGGCACCCGGGGCGGACCGCCCCCCTTCACGCCGCCACTGGCCGTACTACACCATGAATCCAGCGGGACCGCCCATTCGCTCTCCCCACTTCTGACATCTCAATCCAACATACCCAAAGGCGGTCACCCACTCAAAATGATGTTCTTTATATTTATTATGTTTGCAATTTCTGCTCAAGTGTAACGTTTGCCTTGCAGAAGAATCTTGATCTGAGCCACTTTTCTAGGATTAAGGTCATTTGTTTTACCCATACTCATCAACTGATTAGCGACACTATTAAATTGATAACTGAATGAACAAACTCTCCAAAACTGCTCCTAAATACGGTGAATTGCACAAACAGTCTAAGTATGCTTATTGCAACATAAATTGACATTATCTTTCCAAAAAATTACATAACCTCAAAACTGTCCAGCGGAGTAAGCTAAATTACATTTCTTTGGGAAAGGGAAGAGAATTTTAAAAAATCACAAATCTAATAATTTTCACGTCTATTAGTCCATATTGAAAATAAGTGGAAAAACTATTTGCTGACTCAATTTTAGATCCAATAGACTTATCAATTAGTTCCTATTTTATCTAGATCATCTGTAAGTTGTTTTTGTTTGTACATATCAACTAACAATTAATTAATTTTTCATTTCTGTCCTGCCTGCTAACAAAAAGGATGCCGAAAAGGTGAGAGTGTTTCTTTTGTCTTTCTTTTTTTGACCCTGAACTTTACAAAAATATTTATTTTAGATGGAAGAAACAGTTTAAGCAGTTATTAGAAGATACAGGCTATGTTACACCAGGGAAGCACTTGTCAGAAGTAAGAGTTTTGTTTATGGGTAGAGAATGTTTTGAAGCTTTATCCGAACATGATTGCCAACAAATCTACGATGCCCACCAAAGGGAACTTATTGAAAATGCCAAACATAATTTCCAAGTAAGATGGTAACTCTTGTGTCATTTTTAGCCACTAATATGAATTAATTCTATTTTAGGAGCTTCTCTTGGAACACGCTGATTTGTTTTACCATTTTAAAAGTATAGCACCCACAGGAACTATAACCCAGGATGATATTAAGGAAATTACCAATGTTTTACAAATTGATTTTAGGTAATAATTATACACAATTTTATGCTAAAGGATAAAAAGCAAATGATAAGGATTAACTTTTCTTATTAGCCATTTTTCATACGATAGATTCGTTTATGAGGGGCTGTCCATTATACAGGGTGGCATATTGAAAATGAAACAGACCGATTTGCGTCCAGAGATTTTTTTTTTAAGAAACGCTGAAACACGTCAATTTTAATATTGAGGGGGACATGTTTTGACATCAAACTCAAGTTTGTCACATCAACCCCTTATGGGTGGTAATAACAACCCTTATATTGTCGGGTGCGAACTGTGTGCCAAATTTGAAGACGATATCTCAATTCGTTCTAAAGTTATTGTGGCTACAGACACACAGACCAACAGACACAAAAATATTTCGTTCCCAAATTATGTTTTCTATATATTTTGACCTTTTTTACGACGTATAAGCGAAACAAAATTTTTGTTGCCGATGAGACACTTCCACAAGTGACGATGTGGAAGTAATAAATGAGTAGAATCTTCCACTTATTTTTGGTGCCTCTTACTTGTGACGTTGCACTCATTAGCGAAACCTGGTTTAAAAAAGATGTGGAAGTTAAAATTCCAGGATATGATTTAGTTAAATCACGTCAAAGAGGAAAATGTGGCGTTGCTATTTATATATCTAACAAGCTCAAATACAATATTATACAAGCTAAAAATAACTTTAACCAAAAAATAGAGATGTGCCGAGTAAATATTTTATTAAACAACAATAACATCTCTTTTGTCTCTCTATACAAACCACCTAATATTAGAGTTACCAGTAGAGATTATATTAATTTGTTTAAACAATTTTCTAAATCAGCAGTAATTGGTGGCGATCTTAACACACAGGGTGTGGTTTGGGGTTCCGGTGCTGGCAACGGTGCGGGGGATATACTTATGGAGGCTCTAGAAGAACTTCAGAACCTTATAATTAGAAATGATGGTACCCTCACCAGAATGACTAAACCCCAGGAAACTATATCTGCACCTGATGTTACGATCATGAGCAGTGACCTGGTTGGTTGCTCCTCCTGGTCTGTCCTAAATAATAACTATGGCTCCGACCACTTTCCCATCCTTATAACTTGGTGTGTAGACAAACCCACCGTATCAAACCTTCCTCCCCTAAGAAAATGGGATAACTTTAAAGCCAACTGGAATATTTACACTTAAATGTTTGATAAAAATTTGCAAAGGAAAAAAAACACAAAAATTGCTTAGATGCCTTGGTGACATTTAATCCTCGGTTTTACCAGTTTTTTTTCAGTACAAGCACCCTAAGGCATTTGACAATGTCATTTTAAATTTTACTATTTCTTTTTTCCTTTTCAGATACAAAATGTTAGATCGTTTAGAACAGGATAGAAAACTAATGTTATTTCAACATTTGGGTTTTATACATTGTCCAATACGAGAACATTGCCCTGCATTTCCAAACTGTATGGATGCCCTTATTGAACGTATTTTAGCCACGAAAGCTCACAGGTATTTAGATAAGTTTTGGAAATATTTAAATATGCCTTTGATTTTGTTTATTTACTTGTTTTTGGTTTTACAGACCTTCATCGTGGAATCACAGCAACCAGTGGCTATTAAGTTCAGACAATAATCAGCTCAATTTACTTATACTTGGAACAAATAATCTGGCAGATAATTTAGCTGCTAAAATTAGGGTAAGTCTCTTAATATTTTATTATATTGTCTAATGCCAATTTGTTGTCTTGGGTGCGCAGCTTCCTTACGGGTAGGTCCCAGAGTGTAAAGATCAGAAACCTAATTTCTGATAGTGTTACTGTTTCTTCAGGAGTTGCTCAGGGTTCACATTGTGGACCAGTCCTCTTTAATCTTTTTATCAATGATGTCATACATTCACTTAAGCATAGTCAGATTTTGATGTTTGCTGATGATATCAAAATTTTCAAGATTGTTCGTTCCAGACAGGACACTTTACTTTACAGGAAGACTTAAAACGTTTTGCTTTGTGGTGTGGTGACAATCTTCTGACTCTGAATGTTGATAAGTGTTTCTGCATTACATTCACTAGAGCTCATTGACTTTGTGTACTTCATGGGCTCTAGTGCTTTACAGAGGAAGGATATGATTAAAGACTTGGGCATTGTATTGGATAGGGAATTATCTTTTAAGGATCACATAGAATACATAGCATCTAAAGCATATAAAATGTTAGGATTCATTCATAGATCAACTCTGGATTTTTCATGCAATAGCTTGAGAAGGCTGTATTGTGGTCTGGTTCGCTCTTTGTTGGAATGCTCTTCTGTAGTCTGGAGTGCCAATTACAATATTTATATCAATCAGATTGAGGCCATACAAAAGAGATTCTTAAGAATTTGTGCTTACAGAATGGGCTTGCAGAGAAATGATCTTAACTTTTCTTATTTGCGGAATCGGCTGCACTTGCAGTCACTCAGTGGTAGAAGAATTGTCAGTGATGTTTGTTTTTCGCATAAATTATTAGTGAATAAAATTGATAGTCCTTCTTTGCTTGAGTTAGTCTCTCTTTTACAAGTATCTGTGTGAGAGTGTGATGCGAGGGCGTGCCTGTATGTGTTCTGAGTGGCTCTGTGTGCGAGTGACTGCGCGTGTGCTTGGGAGCGGGTGTGAATGCTTGTGCGTGAGTGGGAAAGTGTGTATTCTTCTCAAGTTGAAGTATTGATGTTTCGCTGTAACCATATAGCCGTGCCGGTTGATGTCCGCTGTTTTAGCCACGAGTGATTACGGAAAGATGTCCATGCGTCTTTCCTTTTTATTTCTCTTTTTTATGTATGTTGTGCTGAGTTTGTATAGCACTAAGGTGTTACTTTTTGATCTCACTCACAAGTTTTTAACTGCTGTGGGACTAAACTTGATTTGTTTATTTATTTGGTTAATTATCTATTTGTTTGATTATTGTTGTTATTGTTGTTGTTGCAGTCATGCAGATAAATAAAGATTATTATTATTATCATGCTCACTTCGATCACTCTCAATCTGTTTGTTGAAATTGTCTAGCCAATGCCAAACAGTAACAACGTTTATAATTGAGCTTATCTATATATCTAGAAATGGACTATGAAAGTATTGCTTTTAAGTCTCATAAGATCATTGCTGTTACTTTTCCGCTACTATAAATGTTTTTTTTCTGGTGGGTTAGTGTGATGTTTTCACTGTTGAGATTGCTATTTCGCTTAAGGAACATGGTGGTGAGGCCAGATTTCATCAACATTACCAAATCGACTCAAAAACCAACATCCTTGTTGAGTATAACGATTTTTCCTATTTTAGAATATTTACTTTAGACACTTTTTTCACAGACTTCAGCTTTCAAACCAAATTTTACCTGTCATCATAAAAGGAACCACATAATTATAATATATTGCTACATTTTCTCAAAAATGGAACTAGTAGTCGAGTATTACGTCCTTGAAGCCTTTTACTTTATTTTGTTTTTAAAACTAATTAAAATCTTACATATTTCAGATTCTGTGTAGTGCAGTGATCTTTTTTTTTTTTGTGTCATTCATGGCTCTATAGTGGGGTCTTTGATATTTTTTTTTTACTGAAAGTTTTAATAAATCTAACTTTGTTTCAGGCCCAATGTGAGGATGATGAATATGAAATAGACTGTCAATTTTATAGTTTGGATTATAGAATTATAAACGGCGATGTTAGTTTACCTCATAACTCGTTTAGAACTGCAGATTTTGTACCTCATGGTAGTTTTTGTGTCTATTCAAATGCAGAAACGTTTGAATACATTAGGGAGAGTTTAGAGAAAACACTTTTATCAAATTTAGAGCAGGAAGACAAGTTGCCATTTCAAGGTCTGCCAATTGTATTAATGTTTTTACAAGATACTTTTATTGAGGAAAAGGATGTGATAAAATTAAGGGAAGAAGGACAAAACTTAGCTGATAGGTAATTACATATATTGGGAGAAAATGCTTCATTTCTTTAACATGTTTGGTATGTTTTCAGTTTGCAGTGTCCTTTTATGGATGTTTGTTTAGATCAGATAATCGATGACCAGTTAGTTTCAGATGCTTTGCACCAGTTAGTCCAAAGTATTCATCATCGAGCTGGTTTTTTAAATATTTACCAATCTGTCATTGAATGTGTTGAACCAGATATCAGGTAAAGTTATATTTTAATTGACTACAAAATTCTGTACTACATGTAATGTAGTAAAAAAAAGTAAGAAAAATGAGATTTTATAGCTTTCTTGGGAGACGAATAAAATTTGACACCTGTTTTATTTATTTTTTGCCCATTTGGGCTAATGAATTTAAAATATTGTTAAATACTATTATTGATAAAACTGAAAAAATCACACAGTCAAGTTGCTCTATTTTATGGCATGAGCTAAATTATCTGCTATGAATACATTAGACAAATTAAAATGTAGGACAAGTTGGAACTGCTCATATATTACAGAGTGATCGAAACCAAACTATCGTTTTATCGTTTTGTCTATATGTGTATGTAAGCTCCCCCCACACAAGTCTAAAGCTTTTGGGTGTGGAAGTTTGTCTACTGTGGTGTTCTTAAAAAAAAATGTATATGATTTTTGTTTTGTCAAAAATTGAGATTAAACAACTAAACTTGTACCATTAACCAAAATCAGACATGGCATGATTGAGCTGTGTATTGAAATCGTAAAAATGTACTTTTTTTATTTCAACAACACACCACGATGGCTCACAGCCATCTATACCGTGGGCGTCGACAAGGAGGAAAGAGGCAACTTATTAATTCTGGACTTGAAGGTTTGGAGCTTCAGAGGAGAAGGAAAAACATGTGCTGGCAAGGAATTCCAAAACTTGGAAGTCCTCGGGACAAAAGAGCGGACATAACAAGATGTTCTATGTCTGGTGACCTGGACAGTAAAAAGGTGCATTCGCTCTGTTCCCCTGGTAGATCTGTTGGGGGCAGCAGGTGGAGGAACTATGGAAGAAAGCTCCTCTGAGCAGCGCCCGTGCAGATATCTATAAAAGAGAGAGAGGTCACCAACAGCACGTCGGTGGACAAGGGATGGCAGCCTTTGGGTGAGGGTAGGGTCACCGATGAGACATATAGATCTCTTCTGAATGGAGTCCAGGATAGCTAGTGTAGAAGCTGCAGCGGCACCCCAGATGTGGGAGCAGTATTTGGAGGTCATTGATGTGGAGAAGAAACAAAGTAGGGGGTAAAGCTGAACCTTGAGGGACTCCTGCATTAATTGGATATAGTTTCGAGGAATGGCCATCCACGACAACAGAAATGCTCCGGTTGGAGAGGAAATTTGCTGTCCAGGTACAGAGTTTTAGTGTTGGGCCATAGGTCGGAAGTTTATTAAGCAGCGCTGCATGCCAGACCTGGTCGAATGCTTTGGATATGTCTAGAGCGACAATGTGGGATTCATCGTGTAGTTCCATAGACTTGTTCCAAGAATGGGTGACAAAGGAAAGGAGGTCGGCAGTTGATCTGCGCTGATGGAATTCATACTGCCTATTGTGGATTAGACTGTGTTTTTTCGAGAAATTTTAGTAATTCGGTGTGGTTTTTTTTTTTTTTTGTTCCCTCAGGGCTCGTCCGCGGCCTTGCCGCCCCGACAGCACCGCAACCCTTGGTTGACTGTGCATACCCTTAGTCTTACTCCACCCATTCCAAGATCACTGTGCCTTGAACCAGTCTGCACAGCGACTGGTAGGGTGAAGTTTTATATTACTCTGTCTCCGGTCTAGAGTGACCGTAGATCAGTTGTCTTTTCTGGTCCAGAGCTATACACTCACACAAGATGTGCTGGGCTGATTCCTCCCCCTCGCCGCAGAGTCTGCATGCGAGGTCCCCTTCGAACCGCCCCATTTTATGCAGGTGTTTCTTGACGGCCATGTGTCCCGTCAAGAGATCTGTTGTGTTTCTGAGCTGTCCTCTGCTAAGGTTTAGCAGCTCCACAGCTCTCTTTGAACTGGGTCCGTCAATTATTGACTTCCCATGTCTGAGCCCTGGACAGTCCGCCCAGTACACCTTGTGTTGGTTTCTGACCCAGGACTTAATGGCTCCCCTGGCGGTGCTCTTTGACATGCCCAGAGCCGGTTCTGGTCCCATAAATGGTTCTGCTGACCTTCTCTTCGCGAGACTGTCAGCTTCTTCATTGCCTTTAACCCCCGAGTGACCCGGCACCCAGATGAGAGTCACCTCATTCTGCCCAGCCAGGTCGCTCGTCTCGTCTCGGCACTCACTCACCAGCCAGGAATTTACCCGTGGGCTACTTAGTGCCTTAAGGGCTGCCTGGCTGTCTGTGGCTATGAGGATCCGCTTGTTGGTGTAGCCCCTCCTCTTGTTCTCCCGCACACAGTGCAGGATGGCGTACATCTCGGCCTGAAACACCGTTGCATGGGCTCCGAGGGAAATACTATGACTTACCCTCGGTCCTTCCGAGTAAACAGCTGCCCCCGTCCCACGCTCCCCGCCAGATCCGTCCGTGAACCAGACGAGCGCGTCCCGTGGCATGCCCGGCGTCTCCTCCCGCCATGCCTCGCGATCAGGGATTTCCACTGTAAAGTTGTTTTCCCTGCACATTCGCGGGCTCGCGAAGTCTGACGGTGTTTATATACTTTTCTATCACTTTAGAGATGACTGAAAGGAGAGAAATAGGCCTGTAGTTGCTAGGAAGCGCTTTGGATCCTTTCTTGGGGATGGGTTGTACTCGAGCAGTTTTCCAGTTACTAGGGAATATTACTCTATTGTAAGATCTGAAACAGACGAGTCAGGACAGGAGCAAGTTCTGGTGCGCATTTTTTTAGAACAATGGCTGGGATCTCGTCAGGGCCACAGGCTTTCCTGGTATTAAGAGAAGAGAGCATCTTTTGTACCTTTTTAGTTTTGAAAATGATATCCGTCATTTTATGTGCGAGATTGGGGGCTGTTGGTGGTTGAACATTTGGAGGTGGGTTGAGAGTAGAACTGCCGGCGAACATTGAGGCAAAAAGTTCAGCCTCTTCCAGGGCAGTAGAAACAATTTCATCCCCTGAAACAAGAGGTGGGAACATGCTCTTGCAGAAATTATTCCCAATAGATTTAGCAAAAGTCCAGAAGGGTTTGCTGCCATTGGAGCTTGATAGGACTTTGTTTTTGATGTGGATATTAAACGAGTTTTTTGCCTCAGAATGAATGTGGACACAGCGGTTTCTTGCATCGCTAAATGATTGATGGTTTCCTGGACTGGGATTGTGTAGAAGCATTTTGTGAGCTTTGACCTTTTCAAGTCTGGCATTGTCACAGGATTTAGAGAACCAGGGCTTTTGAGTGGCTGAAGACGTTTTCTGTGTATGTGGAATGAATAATTCCACGTCAGTTTGGATGATTTCGGTGATGTTTAGTGAGATATCAAAGGGGTCAGGATGGGAGAAGCAGACTGACGCCCATGGAAATGAGGAAAAGTAATCTCGCATTTCGTCCAAGTTCGCAGAGTGGTAGTGCCAAACAATACGTTGGTGTGATGACTGTGTGACCTCGGGTTGCATTGCGCAGGAAGCAGTAACCATGCCGTGGTCTGAGCCACCAAGTGGGGTGCTGACTGATGTCTTATAGCATTCAGGTTTTGTAGTAAGGAGATCCAAGGGATTTGAGCTGTGTGTTGGGATGTGAGGAAAGTAAGTATGTTGCTGAACCATATTGGCTAAAGAATTGCTGACTGTGAAGGCCTCCGCTGCCCTCCCTTGTGGATCGGTTTTTAAGATCCCAGCCATTCCTTATTATGGACATTGAAGTCACGAAGAATAGTGACCTCGGAGGAAGGATATTCAGAAATCAGATGGTCGTTTTTTTCAGAAAGGTAGTCGAAGAGCTGGACAAAGTTGTTTTCAGAAGTTGACCGGTAAATTCAACAGATGAATTTAGTTACAGCCCTTAGAGAGAGTTTCATCGAAAGTATGTCTTTTCTTCCAGCTTCCAAATTGGGGAGTCTGGTGCAGGGTAGATTGCTACGGACGTGTCAATAAGAAAACGCATACACAATAATTATACATACACTTCATTAACTCAATTTGCACTTGGGTGGAGCTGATGCTGGCTCCAGCTGGCAATGCCGAGGGCAAGATAGTCGATGGACCCCCCTGCACAGTTGGTGTAGCTTATTGTAGCTATCCACAAGAGGGCAGATGTGATGTATTTAATAAAACTGAAAACTATAACTAAGATATTAATACCATTATACTTTCACGAGGGTTTGTTTAAAATATTGAATGAAATCATTCAAAAATATTATGAAAATCATAATCAATATTATTAGCACATTACAAGTAATAAAATCTTTCTTTTCAGAATTATTATGTGTATGTTTTGTGGTGATCCGTATTCAGTAGAAAATGTATTAGCACCTCTGCTTTCTCACCAATGTTGCTTTTTGTCTGCTGAAAGAAGCATTATTCTAGAAACATTCCTTGGTGATTCTAAAAGGAAAGTTGAAGTTATTGTATCTTCGTTTCATGGTGCAAACGCATTCAGAGATGAACTAGTACACGGTTTTATTTTAGTTTATTCAACAAAACGAAAAGCTTCTTTGGCTACTTTGAAGTAAGTAATAGTGTGTGTTTTGTCTGGATAATTTGCTAAATAGTTCTTTTTCTAGTGCTTTTTCGATGAACATTCCAAACCTACCTATACAAATATTGGCTGTGACTGATTCAGGTGGAGCCAATGCGTTTTTTAATAACGACCTCAGTCATTCTTTAATTACTGAAGGAAATGCTACAGCCGACAGGCTACATGCCCATTTTATGACAATGTGTTCCTCAGGCCAACAGAAAAGTAAGTTTAAAAGAATTTTCAATTTGAAATAAAACTTATTAAGTTATGTTGTATTTTTCAGCTGCTCTTTTCACACCATTTTTCAAAGAAGTTTGGGAGAAGAAGCCGGAAATAGAACAAGCCTTTCATATGGAAGAACCTTCTGGTTTGGATGATAGTGGGGAAGGTACTCTAGAACATCCTAGGTCACAGAGGCATGGACATCCATTACCACCTCCAAGGCATGAAAGTTACCATTTGAAACTTAACGATGGGTAAGTTACATTTTGTTTTTAGATGTAATGCACTAATCTGTCTCAATTTAATTCAATTTGGTTGCACTTAACTTAATTTGATATTACTTGACCAAATGTCACCTGATAAGTACACTTGGAGAACCCAAATCACCACAACACATATTTCAGAGACCTTACGATCGTTTCGTTGACCATGTCAACATCTTCAGAGGAAGAAAAAATCTAATAATTAAACCACTAGCTACTGTGTATTTATATCGCGTCTAGTCAGTATTTATATTGACTTCATAGATACACAGAAAACGAAAGGGTCTTTGAGTCGAGACAAGCGTAGAGATTAGTATATGTATAGACCGGCCGAGTTATTGACCGTAATTTATTATTCTACCTGACAAATTAGGAGTGTTTAAGTGGTCAAATGCAAAGTGAAAATAAAGGGCTTGAAATTAAAGGTACCGCATGATTCAATGAAGTTTTGTTCTTAATCAACCTTGATACAGAAATACTTTCTAATGAATCAAGCCTTGTTTGATGTCTAACATTTTTGACAAGTTTCAAATTTTCTTTGTCAATGTGGTGATTATTATCCCATATATGTTGTGCCACACACGATTTGTACACCGTACCATATCGTAAATGTGCGAGATGTTCACGAAATCTGGTGGCTATGTTTCTCCTAGTTTGACCCACGTATTTAAGATTGAAATTTTTGCAACTAATCTCATAAATACCGGACATTTCAGTAACTTGGTCTTTATCTTTCATATTACCCAACAAATTTTTAAAATTACTTTTCGGCGAAAAAGTCAAATGTAAATCGGCTTTCTTAAAAATACTTTCCAAACCCTTTGTGATTCCTGGTTCATAAGGTAAACACACAAATTTTTTCTCTATTTTATCTTTCTTAAATGTACATTCAGATATCATTTTCTTTGTTCTGTGTTTGTTAACCAATTTGTCTATTAAATGATTTATCCTTTGTTAGAGTTAACAATGTGAGCCAAACACCCAGGTTTAGTTTCTATATAAAAAATATGAGCGGAGGTTATTGTGTTTCTCTCGCCAGATGTGGTTGTCGGCTAGCTCCAATATCGACATAGTAAATTTCTAGATCGAAAGGGAACGTGCAGATGCCTAAAATAACTCGGTACCGTTCCTTTTAAACCTATTATCCTTATATTAGATAAGGGCTCATAAAGTTGTCGACCAGAAGATTAAAGTAAGTCTTCGACCTCGTAGTTTCACTACACAATAAACAAACGATCTTCGACTACAATTTTACTTCAGACTAGTTCGTTTACCTAGACGCGATATAAATACACCGTAGCTAGTAGCTAGGGATTGGACGTGAATGCTGCAACTGGCAGATTCTGTGAAGTTGTAAAAGCTGGCATTAGTCAGTTCGTGACAGTGAAAAGATCCAAAAAACCTAGCTTTCCTAAATGGTTTACAACTGAATTGCGACATCTAACAATTCTAAAGAAAAAGGCTTATCCAAAATATATGCAAGATAGAACTGATATTAGCTATTTAGAGTTTGCAGGACTTCGATCTCAGTGCAAGGCTCTATCAAATATGTGTTTATCACAGTATATCCGAGATAAAGACTTTGAATTTAGGAATGTCATTCTGGAGATTTATAAATCAAAAACGATCATCCTTTGGCATCCCTGCCACAATGCACTGTGGTGCTTTGGTTGGTGACACTGTACAGGAGATTGCGAATTTATTTGGTAGTTTCTTCTCTGTGTATACATCGAACGCTGTTGCAGCTGCGGCGGCTTCACCACTGGCTTGCTTTATTACTGTTATTGTTTAGTTATTTCATTGTAATTGCTATAGTTATTCTTGTTATAGGTTGATTCTATTTTTATGTTAAATATTGACATATATCAATTATTACTGTGATGTTAACTTTTAAAAACACTTTCCTGAAATGAGTCAAAAACCCTATTTATTTCACTGTACTTGCGAGACAAATTCTTCACATTGTTTTAGAATTTGATTAGGTCTTGTGAATAAAATTATTAATTTGCTCTGACAAGGCAGTGTGATTTATATCCTAGGTATATATCTATTCCATTCTAGTTCACAATGCTAGTAGATAATTAGTTTAATTTATTTTATTTCTGTGTTATATGTTTTTGTTAACTAAAGTAACTTGTCGGGGAAACATTTACCAGCTGGCAACAGTGTATAGACTACATTCCATTGTCTGCTATTGCCAATCTAATGGATTATTATTTAACCAATCAGTTCTTAGATAGGTGACATCATTTCACAGGAAATTTGGTTTATTTCACTGAACGTTAATATTGATTCTTATAGATATTTAACGAGTTATCTGTATTCTGTCCAAAATGTTTGTTTTTAAATTTTGCTGTTGTAGAAGTGGTAGTGAAAATTATGAGCTGAATGGACCCGACGAGAGACTTAGCTCCAGCGATCACAGTGATAAATATTCGCACATTTACATGTACGGAAGTGAAAATGGAGATGTGTCTTCTAAGAAACGCCATTTACACCAAGGTGAGCAACCTTGTTATAAGTTTTTCTGTTGTTCTTTGTTTATAAACTCAAAGCAGTACATGTGTAATATAATAATGTTTAGATTTAAAATGTACATATATATTTTTTGAGGTTAACTTTTAAACAATATCCATAACTTTCACAACTGTTTGTGATAAGATAAGATTTATTGTTTTTTCTTGTTGTTTTTTTAGTTTTCAGCATTTTTTTTTTTGGAAAATAAATGTATTATTATTATTATTATTATACAGTGTGACACACTTAAGAAGAAGACACGCCTGTAGGTATTTTCTTTATTTAGAGACATAGCGATTTCATTTTTGTACAGATGTAAAACGTCATTAGGCTGTTTGAATCCTACCCACTTCAAATGTCAGCTGTCAACCCAGCCTACTATGATTTCAGTAATAGGTCCGGTTCTCTATATTTCGCGATGTGTTAGAGATATCAAAAAAAGTTACTTTAAAAAGTTATTTAGAATTCAATTTTAACTGCAGATACCGACTTTCAAGTCAAAATTCCAATTTTTACTTTTTTGTAAATTTTTAGGCAAGACTCAAAATTTTTCATCAGATTTTAACAGGTAGATTGCCATGTAAACAACAAACATCGTCAATATCAAAAGAAAACAATGGTATGTGATTTACTCAACTCAACTTAAACATAAACTCTAACAAAAATACAATTAAATTGAATATAAAATTATTAAATGTAGCCTGCTTCAACTAGCTCACCTTCAAGCCTGATGCACTTTTCGATCCGTTTACGATTATTGCTGGCAACTTTTCTTAGTTCTGCTATATTTATTTCACGGTAAGCTTGCCTAATTTTCTCACAAAGTTCCTCACGACTTTTGGGCCTTTGTACACCTTATTCTTAACAGAATCCCAGAAACAGAAGTCTAGTTGTGTAATGTCAGGAGACTGAGGAGGCCACTGTTCAAAAGGACTAGTCCAGTTAATCCATCGTGATGGAAAATATAGATATAGCCAATTTCTGACTAACTGAAAGTTGTGAATGGATGCACCGTCTAATTGAAAAAGGTTGTTCCCTCTCCTCACTGAGTTTGTGCAGCATGCTCCTGTCCTCGCCTGTCACTGGTCTTTGCTAACAAGTAACAGATATTTTTTGAAGGACCATCTAATCTTGTTGGATTTCAAGGACTTTCAGAATTAAAAAAAGTTTGATTTTAACATTTGCGTACATGATACAGCAGTTGTATGTTTGATTTACATAAATGAGTTATACAGAAAGGGCAATTCAATATAAAATTATTAAATGTAGCCTGCTTCAACTAGCTCACCTTCAAGCCTGATGCACTTTTCGATCCATTTACGATTAGTGCTGGCAACTTTTCTTAGTTCTGCTGTATTTATTTCACAGCAAGCCTGCCTAATTTTCTCGCAAAGTTCCTCGCGGCTTTGGGGCCTTTCTTTGTACACCTTATTCTTAACAGAATCCCAGAAATAGAAGTCTAGTGGTATATGTCAGGAGACAGAGGAGGTCACTGTTCAAAAGGACTAGTCCTGTCAATCCATCGTGATGGAAAATGTAGATTTAGCCAATTTCTGACTAACTGAAAGTTGTGAATCGATGCACTGTCTAATTGAAAATAATATCTTGTCGCACCTTGATAGGCACACCTTCGATACAGTCTCATAATTCATTATTAAAAAAATTGAGCAACCAATCTGCATTCAAGGTGTTGTCAAAAAAAGAACCAATTATTCTATCCCCTAAAATTCCACACTGCATATTAACTTTTTGTGAATACTGGGCTTTACAATTGATAACCCAGTGAGGGTTTTCAGCAGACCAATATCTGGAATTTTGGGCAGATACTATTCCATTGGTAGTGAATGTTGCCTCGTCCGTAAATAAAATTTTACTTAAAGATTTTCTATCATTCAGAAAGTTACCTTGGGTCCAAAGGCAATAATCTAATCATTTCAGCTCATCACCTTCTCTCAGCGAGTGCAGAAACTTTGGCTTGAAAGGCTTTATTTTATGATGCACAAAGCATCTTTTGATTTTTTCTCCACTTACATCCAATGCAACAGCAGCCCTTTGACGTAGACTCATCTGGGCATTGGCTTGAGTTGAAGCCAAGATTATGCTATCAACACTACCTCTTTGATTTCTAAAAGCCGAGATATTGTTCACCACACTTCCCGTTTGAGAAAAACGTGCATTCAGAGCTGCTGCAGTTCTGTGCCTAATTGGATTTCTCTGTGGATGTCTCCGATTGAATTCATTAGCAACTTCTCTGCTATTTCGAGATTGTCAACAGACATTTTGCTGGCAGACTCACAGATAATGTCAATTTGACATTCATCGCAATATTTTGCAAGGTGCTAATTTGTTTCTATGGCAATCTACCTGTTAAAATTTGATGGAAAATTTGGGCTCTGTCTAAAAATTTACAAAGAAGTAAAAATTCGAGTTTTGACTAGAAACCCGGTATCTGCAGTTAAGATTGAATTCTGAATAACTTTTTAAAGTAACTTTTAACGCATCGCAAAATATAGAGAATCAGTCCTATTCCTGAAATCATAGTAGGCTGGGTTGACATCTGACATTTGAAGTGGGTAGGTTATTCAAATAGCCTAATGAGGTTTTACACCTGTACAAAAAATGAAATAGCTATCTCTAAAAATAAAGAAAATACAGGCGTGTCTTCATCTTAAGTATGTCACACTGTATAAATGCAGGTAAAGGTTAACATTTTGGTAGCATTAAAAGTTACTCTACAGCTTTCACGTGATTTCAAGTTGAGTATATTTCTCAATATGTACTTCTGAAGAACAAAAACCCACTCTCAGTCTCGACCACATCCCCAGCTAGTTTTATATGATATATTTGAATATTCCAACGTGTAGTACACACCCAAATAACTTTTTATGCCAAGTGAGCATTTAAGCTCTAAAATTGCATAGGTTGCGTTATATAGTTTGATACAAACATATTCAATATGATCGTCCCATGATAAACGGAAATCAAAATATATACCCAACCAGAACATGCATTGATTATTTATTCTTTACATATTAAAGCACCAGTCTTCGAATAGAACTGATACATTCAGTTTTGTCCCGGTTAAGCAGCAACCTTTTATTTTCACACTAAATCCTGACTTGATTCACAACAGCCTCAATGTTATCCTTATCATAACAGTTTGGAGTCACTGTAACAGAAATGCCATCTGCATACAAATGTACAAAACCAGATACTGTACCCACTAATTGTTAATAAATAAAACAAAGAGCACAGGTTATAACACAGACCTATGTAGTACACCGACTCTGGGGGTGTCGAGGATCCGATTTGAAGTCACCATATACCAAATTCCCTTTTTGTATGCTCCCTGTATCCTGTAAGAGAATAGCGAGTGATTTATCTTTTTGCTTAGGTTTCCAAGTTTATCCGCCACCAACTACTCCACCCGAGCCTGCCCCTCCTGATCATCCATTGAATTCGAGGCATTCTAAGAGAGGACCCATCATGTCTGCATCGCAAACAAGTCTAGATGAAATTACATGTAAGTGATTATTGCATGATAACAACCATAAAAACTATGACACTGGCGATGTTAACAGTTTTTATTATCTAATTATTAGATTAAAATAATGTAGATTCGTTTACAGCAGTTTTATCGCGTTAAATTTGTTGATGACTCATTGAACCTGAAGTAAATGATGATTTGGTACTTTCACATCCGGTGTTGCTTGAAGTGATACATGGCTTCTATGCTCTTTTGCTGTGGTCGAACTCAGTTAGTGACTTACTAGGCTGAAAATCCCATCTAAACAGGGCTTCACAGTCTTTTTACACATTGTCATAAGAGACGGCCAGGCATGAGGCAGATATAGTAAAAGGCTGACATCCGTATGGTATACAGACGGGTCTGAACAAACGGAGGGAGCAGGACTGGGAATAAGAGGACTCGCAAAATCCCTACGAAAAATTTCCACCCTCTTCCAAGCAAAATGTTTGTTATAAATCTATGTATACAGGACTACATACAAAGAAGACTCAGACCTATAAAAATTTAAATCCTCTCAGACAGTACTAAAAACTCTGAAATCTTTCAACACGAGTCTACACTGTTAGGTTAGGTTAGGTTAGGTTAGGTTTGAATGTGAGTTGGCCATACCGGTCCCTCCACCGCGACCATAAGATCTATTGTAGCTCACGCCTAATGGTCTATATTTCGCCCAACAAAGCCAGCCTCCTGCAGAGGTCGATAATCTTTGTGGGCAAAAGTTGATCCAGATCTTCCGGAGCAAGCTTTGTCTTGCCAAAGAGCAGGAATCTAGTCCTGTCTGCCGCCGGACAGGAACACAGTACGTGCTCTGCTGTCTCGTCACTCTCCATACACAGCCGGCACTCAGTTTCCTAACCGACTCCAATTCGGTGCATGTGGTGACGCAAGCTTCAGTGTCCTGTATACAGGCTGACTAGAGTACTCAGTTGTTGTCTGTTTAACTCTAGAAGTCTTTTAGCCCTTGACTCAGACAGGTCATTTATGAAGGCCTTAGAGTGAGCTAATCCTGGCAGATTTTGCCACTGCTGGATTGTCATTCTATCTGTCCAGGTCTTTAAGGTGCGTTTTGCTGTGCATGATGTTATCCCCAGCACCGGTTCTGGTCTGATAAAGTCCCTTTGGGCACCACTCCTGGCAAGCGTGTCGGCCGCAACATTGCCATCATGGTCCGAGTGACGCAGTATCCAGACCATCGACACCTCATGACAGCTGCCTAGTTCGTTGAGGGCAGATTTACAACTCCATACCGTTTTTGAATTGCAACGGTAGGAACCAAGAGCATTTATTGCAGCTTGGCTATCTGTATAAATCTTTATCGATTTGTGTGTGCACTGGTTTTCTATACTTTCCCTTGCACACATCTCGATGGCATACACTTCTGCCTGGTGTATGGTTGCGTACTTGCCGAGGCTAGTTGATAGTCTAGCATCAGTGTTTTTTCAGAAAGGTAGTCGAAGAGTTGGACAAAGTTGTTGTCAGAAGGTGACCGGTAAATGCAACAGATGAATTTAGTTGCAGCCCTGAGAGAGATTTTATCCATGAAGAAGTTTGTTATTACTGGACTCAGTGGGCTACTCCATCTTTCTGCTCAAAAAATGTGTCTTGCCATAAAAAGTAGATGTTGGTTAAGCAGCTTGTGAACAAATCTATTGTGGTTTGGTCAAATTTCTCTCCCATTAATTCCACTAATCGTCTCATCCACGACCAATCGATCATAGAGGCGATTGCATAATCCACTGGTGTAAGAAGTGTTACCAAAGTGAAGTGCGCTCAGTTTCAGTCCAGCTACTAAAGAAGTCAGTAGTTATGGTTAGTGAAACCTATTGAGTTCATCCTCTGATAAACTTAACTTTGTTAGAGAATCAATCATCTGTATTCATTTGATCTTTTGGTGAAGCTTGACCTATGGGGACCATAAGGATCATCAGGTGTTGTTGTGAATTGATTTCTTCAAAGTGTACATATCAGTACTCAGTACAGGTTCCAGTACTCATTTCAAAATTATTTTTTTTATATCATTGTAAAAAGTAGATCCTCATAGTTTTGTTTATTATTTAAAACTCATACACACAGATGAAGTGTGTCTTCATTTTATTATCGGCTTGTTACTTTTTTCGTTGTCTGATTGTTTTAAGTTTATGTCAAGCTTTTTGTTTAGTGTGCAGTAACATTTTGGTGCTAACATTTCTCGTTTTATCATGAAAATACATTTTGCTTTCATTTTAAAATAACATTTAACTAGGCATCAATATGAAAAATGATTAAAATAGGTATGAATTAAAGGGTTGGTGCAAGAACCAGGCGGCGCCATTTTAGTAAATTTGTGGGAAATTTAAAAAAAAAATGGAAAGTTTTGATCATCTTAATGTAATGTAGTAATGTATTTCAGAATTTTTTCAAATATATGGTTACATTCTTCAGGGTTCTAGATTTGTGAATTAACTAACAAAACACAGCTTTTCAAACTGCTAATTTATTATAACCCAACTATTTTCCAACACCACCATCAACTAAAATATTTCTCTATTACTAAATGTCTATAGTTTACATCTCACCGCTATTATTTCACACTACATTGATTCACTTAATACTGACTGACTCACTCTATCTGCGACTTGCCGTTTTATATTGTCCATAGAGATTCTAGACCTTTCTACATTGCCCCATGCTTGTCACTTCTGGTCCCTTTTAGAAATATAGTTCCAGAGTGTTTGCTGTTACCAACATACTACAACTGACCATAGAAGTAACAAAGTCCATAAACTGAATTCTCATAGACAAATGTGACACTGCTCCTCTCTTATATTCAATCGTCCCGGTCGAATTCTGACATTTCTTGGTATGGCGTAAGTCTGTGCATATGGATCACCTTCATCTTGCTCATCGGGCTCCTCTGAATGCGATAGACAACGTCATTGATCCTTTTGACCACCTTATAAGGACCTTCCTATAATTTCTGTAGTTTCGGTGACCGTCCCTTGCGTCGTACTGGATTGTAGAACCACACACGATCTCCTTCTTTAAAACCAGCTGAATTAGCTCTCACGTCATAACGGGTCTTCATGCGGTCGCTTTCTATTCGTATATGCATTCCGACCGCAAAGTTGATGATTTTCCTTCTCGTCAATATGTCGGAGCTTTCTTCAAGAGAAGTTCTTACGTAGTACTGGCTCTTCCGTGTAGTTGTTATCATTCTGGTGTTTTTACTTGCAAAAATATATCGGCGGGCCCTATTTACCCTGTCGGCATCGGCCCTGTTCCAACAAATGTGTTCACTGACCTTTTTCTGGGTTAGCTTCACATTTACGTGATCTTTACACCCTTCATCTTGTACTTCTCTCATAATTTCTTCTCCACTTGCTGCTGGCTGAGTAACTGGGTCGTCTCTTCCTCTCACAGCTCTCTTCACTGGAATGACACTTATACGGCAGACGTTGCTATTTTCCTCTATGTTGATTTTTCGCGCTACCAGTTTACTGCCAGGTGACATTATTATTTCTTCACCGCCGATAGTCAGGATGTTAGTGCCAAGATCAAGTTTAGCGCACTGACCCTGAAGTATGTCCAAGCCAATTATCATCGGGTCTGATATGGCTGCAATAATGGCTCTCTGCTTTGCCTTCTATGTCCCAATTTGCAGCTCAACGTCAGTTTCGCCAAATACCTGGATCCGATCACCACCGGCTGCATTTACTCTGTACGCTCTGTCTGGCTCTATTATTCTACATCTTGGACCCATGTTGCGGCGAATAATCGTCCTAGGTGCGCCTGCGTCGATGACCATCTGGGTCTAATTACCGCTTGCGTATCCGTATACGACGAGAGCGCTGTCATATTCGATAACCTGAGAAATGGTTACCGGCCTAAGCTTCACTTTCTCCCTTGCCCATGATCTTAGAGCCCAACATTCGCCCCTTATATGTCCCACCTTGCCGCAGTTCCAGCAGTACAAGGCATTTGCACGGTGACCTCTTATTGGGTGTCCATCAGACGTCGACCTTATTTGTTCTGCTATTTTCTCTAGTAGCTGCATGATCTTGGATGAATCTGTTTTATTTTCTTCTTAAACTTGGAGACTGCGAACTTTCACAAGACTTCTTCTTTCATTTCTTTAATCAATTCCAATAGCTGGGCATCCATATTGGCTGTTGCGCTATGTGTCTTGGGCATAAACGTACTAAAGCTTGTACACAGTTTATTCTGTTTTAAGAACACACCCAGTTATGACTTACTGCTGACACTGATCTTATAGAGATTCTAGAAATTTTCACGTTGTTCAACGAATATTCTGGAAAATATTTCCGCTAGCAGCTTGAAAATCTCACTTCTGACACCAGTTGTTACTTTCTACGGTGTTCTGGATTTGTTGACTAACAAAACACAGCTTTTCAAACTGCTAATTTATTATAACCCAACTATTTTCCAACACCACCATCAACTAAAATATTTCTCTATTACTAAATGTTTATAGTTTACTTCTCACCTCTATTATTTCACACTACACTGATTCACTTAATACTGACTGACTCACTCTATCTGCGACTCGCCGATTTATATTGTCCATAGAGATTCTAGACTTTTCTACATTGTTCCATGCTTGTCACTTCTGGTCCCTTTTAGAAATATAGTTTCAGAGGGTTCGCTGTTACCAACACAGAGTTCATAAACTTAATTCTCATAGATAAGGATGTGACAATATAAATTGTTTGAGTATTGCAAAAAAAAAAGTTTTGGAGCTACCTGTTTTTTTTTTGCCTAAAATTTATGGAATTTTTTTTTGTCACAAAATACTTTTTAATGTTTTGCAAAAAATAACAATATATAATTCAAAATACCAGATAAGGTCACATTATTGCAGAAAAATCTATTTAATAGCATGCACTTGTAAGGTGCCCGTTTCAGTATTCTGGTGACAAGCTACTCATGGTACTACATTTCAGATTGACCAAAATACTGTCTTATGGTAAACAGCCAACCTTCCTATATGTACCGCAATCCAATATTATCCCCATACTCTGTTCTATAGCACTTAGAACCTTTTTAAATCTGTTTTCCTTGATAAATAAATTAAAGTGTCCATAAACACAAAATATGTCAAAGCAGTTGTATTGAAAACTATCCTTCTGGCGTATAAACCTGAAACTATTACATCTAGCCAAAGCGTTCATTTTTTTGCAATTTTCTTACAAATATAATCCATATGCTGACCAAAAGTCTGCTCCCGATCAACATACCATGATAAGTTAACTACCTTGCCACTTCTGGATTATGCAAAGGGATTTGACTGTTTAAATCACGATTTACTGTTGGCTCTTCTACATTACTTTCAGTTAGATGATTTTGCTGTCCTGAAAAGTTACTTGTTAGACAGAAAACAAACAGATGTAATGATAAAGAATCCCAAATCAGGCATGTTGTTTGTGGTGTTCCACAAGGTTCAGTTTTTGGGCCCATTTTATTAAAACAAATGGTTAGGTGTATTGATAAGAATATCAACTCAGGCATGTTTTTGGCAGCGTTCTACATGGTTCAGTTTTTGGGCCCCTTTTATTTGCTTGCTATATACATCTATGTTCCAAAACAGTGTTCCATTTGTGAATGTCACTTTTATTTATTTATTTATTTAATACAAATACTCAACGGGAATGATCCCAAATAAAGAGTATGAATACAATATAAAAGACATAGCATACACTAGAAAAATTAACATTGTAAAAGTACTACTAATTACCAAGCAGCGATGCAACATGTCTTAGCTCGAGTTCACCACAACATAATATGTGTATTGACTGATGCACGCTCTTATAAATGGAGCACGATCTGTAAATCGGTGAGTTAAGCTTAACAGTGGTTGTAGGTGGCGGTAGATAAAAGAAGTCGTGTCTTCTAGAGCTGACTATAGGGGTGTGAAAAAACAGAGTGCGCAACAGTTTAGGATAGACGATCCTACTGTGCAGTAAATTATATACCAGTTAGAAAGAATAAATACCAGGGTCCCAGAACAGATCCCGAGGACCACCCGATTCAGCCAAGGGACCCCCCCCCCCAAACTGACACCCATGATAGTGGACAACACCAACTTGATCACGAAGATAGGATCCCATAAACTTCAGCAAGTTTGGTGGGAAACCCATGTTATCCAGTTTCCTCAAAAGAATATCATGAGTCAGCTTATCAAAGGTCCTGGAGAGGTCCAGGTAAATAACATCCGTCTGCCTGTTGTCCAGGGCAGCAGATATATACCGCAAATGAAATGATCCCATGCAAGACAATCTCGAACATTTTCGCAAAGTTGTCCATTATAGCAATTTGTGGGCATTTTTTGAGAACAATTGTTGGGATTGCACCAAGACAAGAGGCTTTCCTGGTATTAAGAGAAGAGAGCATCTTTCGTACCTTTTTAGTTTTGAAAATGATATCCGTCATGGTATGCGCGACATTGGGGACTGTTGGTGCTTGAACATTTGGAGGTGGGTTGAGAATAGAATTGGCGGCGAACAACGAGGCACAAAGTTTAGCTTTGTCCAGGGCGGTAGAAACAATTTCATCCCCCGAAACAAGAGGTGGGAACGTGCTCTTGCAGAAATTATTCCCAATAGATTTAGCAAGAGTCCAGAAGGGTTTGTTGCCGTTGGAGTTTGAGAGGACTTTGTTTTCGATGTGGTTATTAAACTAGTTTTTTTGCCTCAGAAAGAATGCGGACATAGCGGTTTTTTGCGTCGTTAAATGCTTGACGTTTTTCTTGACTGGGATTGTGTAGAAGCGTTTTGTGAGCTTTGACCTTTTCAAGTCTGGCCTTGTCTCAAGTCTGGCCTTGTCACAGGATTTAGAAAACCAGGGCTTTTGAGTGGCTGAAGAGGTTTTCTGTGTACGTGGAATAAATATTTCCATGACACCTTGGATGATTTCGGTGACGTTTTGTAAGATATCAGAGGGGCCAGGATGAGAGAAGCAGACAGACGCCCATGGAAATGAGGAAAAGTAATCCCGCATTTCGTCCCAGTTAGCGGAGTTGTAGTGCCAAAGGATATGTGGGTGTGATGACTGTGTGACCTCGGGTTGCATTGCGCAGGAAGCTGTGACCATGCCATGGTTTGAGCAACCAAGGGGGGGTGGTGACTGATGTCTTATAGCATTCAGGTTTTGTAGTAAGGAGATCCAAGGGATTTGAGCTGTGTGTTGGGAGGCGAGGAAAGTAAGTAGGTTGCCGAACCATATTGGCTAAAGAATTGCTGACTGCGAAGCCCTCCGCTGCTTTCCTCGTGGATCAGTTTTTGAAGATCCTAGCCATTCCTTACTATGGCCATTGAAGTCACCAAGAATAGTGACCTCAGAGGAAGGATATTCAGAAATCAGATAGTTAGATTTTCAGAAAGGTAGTCGTAGAGCTGGACAAAGTCGTTGTCAGAAGGTGACCGGTAAATGCAACAGATGAATTTAGTTGTAGCCCTGAGAGAGAGTTTCATCCAAAGTATGTCTTTTCTTCCAGCTTCCAAATTGGGAAGTCTGGTGCAGGGTAGATTGCTACGGACGTGGTGGCACAGTACAGGGCTGAAAGCTGGTTCTGCTCAAACAGGCTGCTTCTGACTGCTAAGATAAGCCGGGTAATATTCTTCATGATAGATTTATCAGGTGTAGAGAACGTCTTGGAGGTACGCTTTCTAGGAGTAATTCTAGACCTAAAGCAGTAGAGCGGTAAACATATTGATGCTCTTGTGGGGAAACTCACCAGAGGGCTTTATGTGCTCTGAAACCGGTACAAATGTGACTCAGCTGATATATTATGCACTGCATACTTTGCTATTTTTCATAGCCATATTTCGTATGCAATTCTTGTGATGAGTGATGTCTGAGTTGGGTTACAGGGATGATTGTAGGAATGTGTATTTGGGTCTGGGTCTGCTGACTATGCCTTGTTTTTATGTGTTGGAATGTCTGTTGTATGTTAAGAAGTATGAAGATCAGTTTCGGACTCATAAAGGTGTCCATGACTATAACACTCGTTCGAGGCACAATTTGGTATCCGCATATTGGCGTATAAGAAGGTGGGCCATAGAAGTTTTTAATGTTTTACCAGATAATCTTAGAGCCCTACCAGCTAGGCAGAAGGTTAACCATTACCTCATAAACGGGGCTTCTTATTTCTTTGGCGATTATATTAACACAGATTTTAGTATGCTGTGAGTGGTTTCAAGTTGTTTGTTACCTTTTAACTGTTAATCTTTCTTTTGTAATGTTGGCATACATTTTGGTTATTCTGTTTTTTGTAACTGTTTGTAACTTTTGTTGACGTATATAAGCCTGTGCATTAACATGAAATAAATAAATAAATGTGTATCTTTGGATAAGATATTAGCTGTCCTAGACAAACCAAATACTTACATCGTATCTTTGCTTAAAAAATTAGTCATTAAAAAAATAGATGGTTACATCGTATCTTTTTAAAGTTAATTTTTTTACAGTATTTATGCATTTGTTAAACTATACATTTAACTGAAAAGGTTCCTTAATGACATTTTAAGACTCGAACTAAATTTCTTGTTTAATTTTTAGATGTAGTGCAGCAAATAAAAGAAAACCTAAAACTGATATTCTGAAAAACTGTTATTATTGCGTTACGATGTTCTTAATTGCGAGCTTCGAAATGTTTGTGAAAGTCCTGTAGTTTTCTTCTATCGAATAAATTAATATGGATTTTCATTGAGTAACGGCAGGATCAAAAGAATATTTGTTTGTTTTGTTAAACGGGTAAAATAGAATATCTACTGAATAAGATTAAATTTGATTTTAAATGTGCGTGTACGTTTTTATTTATGTTGTATGATATAGTGTTGTAGTTTTTATGGTGTTATAAATGTAAAGTTCGTATCATTGTTTCATTTGTTCCATTTAATTTACGCAGCTGACATAAGTGGATCAAGAGAGTCGCTCGCCACACATGACTCAGGTGATTTTTTATTTAAGTAAAAACTTTTTTGTTGATAAAGATTGTAGGTAATATAAATATGGCCTTATGTTAGCAGTCTACTGAGAAAAATACTTGAGTTTGCTTTTTTCATTTTTCATTTTTCATTTGTAGAAATGCACTGTTATTTGTATGTTTACAGTATGATACTAAAAAAAATTATATATAATGGCACAGGAATTTAAAATATTATAATTAAGCTGTTTACTTTTTGTGTATATTATTGTTTGCACTCACTCTTGTACAAAAATATTACTATAATGAAATATTCTTAGTTATGTATTCCTCAAGTATACATACTGGGACCTTTGAGATTCCTTTTCTTCAACGATTTTTTCTGTACATTTATGATAATTTTGGTCATGCCGGAAGAACATGGGTTTAGAGTATTCTACTGTAAGCTTACATAACTAGAATCTCATAACTTTCATAGTTTGGCTTGTGTGATGGTGATTGTCTTAAAGTTCATGTTGTGTAAAAGTAGTCTGTATTGTCTCATAGATGGTGAAGGGGAAGTCCCGGTTTCCTTATCGAGCACAGCTTGGAACAACTATGGACAGCATGCGTTTACAACAGGCAGAAGACATATTTCGGCTTCAGATTCACGCCCTAAAGGGATATCACAAACTCTAAAAGTAAAACATCATGTTTATAACTGAAGAAGTCTTAATTTACTAACATGTTTTTTTTTTTTTTTGGTGGTGCAGCAGCCGGGAAAATTGAACTTGAAGAACTTCTCTGTCGTAACGGAAGCCATAGCTAGGATGAATGTAAGTGGAAAAGATATTCGAAATAGTAGTTTTGGAAATGCTCCTTTAGCCACACCAGAAGTAGTTGATTTAGGATGTGAATATGCGCAGGTTAAAGACATGGTCCAGAACATGTATCCACCTGATGCTGAGTACATGTACACTTTGGTCCAGGACGCAGTCAGCGGGAAGTCGAAGCTTCGTCAAAGGCGAGAGAAAGGTCAGCCATGTAAGTAATTATTTATGAGCCCCCCATCAGATTCGCTTAATCCTTTTTCGAAATTTGCAAGATAATTGGGAAGTTTTGTGAAAATTACGCTCTCATGTTGCACAATTTCATCTATCCTCTACACTGTTTCTTATTTGTGATCTGAATAAGATAGTTGAGGTTCATTGATTACATACGCCTTAGAAAGTACGTAAGTCCAAGTTTTTGAAATCAAAACTAACCCTAACCTGAGTATTTTTATAAATATCAAAGACTGAAATCAAAGGTTTAACTTTTTTTAGCTTATTCAGATACAGATAGTGAATGGAGCAGTCTTGAACGAAGGCAGAGAGCCAGCGAGGTGTATTCTAAAGTCAACAGGAAATCAACAACACACAAGAGAACTAAGAAGAAGAGGACTGCTATTCCTGTTCAGCCTCCACGTGTCCCCCATCTTGGAGGATTCACATTACCTTCAGTACATTCCACACCAAGCGTAGATCTAGAAACTGACAAAACAAATGGTATATACTTTTTAATTACTAAACTCCTATTCAAAATATTTTTTGTACTGCGTAATCAAGTGCATTATGGAAGTGAATTTTCATAAAAATGTTTTTAATTACAAATATATCGCTCTAATGCGAGCAGGCATCAATTTGGTTACCGGTATAACCTATATAGTAGGAACAATGTATCATATTTTATCAAAATAATTATTTGAAAATGTACAAAAATTTTCGTAAAATAAACTTTAAATGTTTCTGAGAAAACTGGTCTCCTAGCCAATGAACCTTAAGTTAATAGCACTGTTTCATCTGTGAAAGTTATGTATGTAGCTTTTAATATTACTAATGATACATTGTGTACGTACACCAAGTACAAAATTGGTCCAAGCACAGATCCCTGTGGGACACCAGCCTTTACAATTTTTGAGGTTTCACATGTGTGCATACTGTACCCTTAATATTTTCTTATATTAGCAGTTCATTTCAGTTATAAAATGTAATAACTATTTTAATCTTTTATAGTGCCAAGTGAATCAAATTCTGACTCGTCTGAGGGTAGTGATGCAGACCAATTTACAAGTGGAACAACGGAAAGTCGCCACAGTAGGTTCTCCCAGAAACGCTCAAGTAGTTTGAAGAAACGAGTGCCTGTCCTCTCGTCTGATTTACATAATACTCATAATTTGAACATTCAGCTGAATTCTCCTGATATTTTCTCTGGAAAAACCAATTCATACAGTATCATTCATGATGACGAATCCAGCTTGGATGTGTCGTCACCACGGGACAATAATTCTCCAATGGTAAGAATATTATAATTAGGTACTTTATTTGTTTATTTTATTTATTTGTTTATCAATTTCACTAATCATTTAAACATCTTATATAAAGTACAGTCTCTATAGTCCGGTCATTCAGCTGCCAGGCACGTCCAGTAATCTGGTCTGCTCATACCGTTGCAGCCTTATTACGTCTCGCCGCGACTTGAAATCGTGCTTGTGCCCAGTCTAAATAACAAAGCAAAAAGTGCATTTCCGTCATTTAGGTTACCCAGTAATAATTCTTTAGTTTTTATTATATTACTTTTTTAATTATTTAACAGGCACAAGCCTAACTACAATAATATTCAATATCACAAAAATAAAAACAAAAATACAACTTGAATAAATTATCAGGTGCAAAGTGGGTTCATTAAGATGTCTCAAGAAGGAAACCATACAGATATAATTTATGAAAATATCGCTACTGGTTTTATTACAAGCTGAACACATGAAGATTTTTTTTTAAATATTTTAACAACACACCACGAACGTTTACAGCCTAAATACCATCGTACCGTGGGTGAAGCCAAGGAGGAAAGAGGCAACTTGTTAATTTTAGACTTGAAGGTTTGAAGGAGAAGGAAAAACATGTGCCGGCAAGAAATTCCACAACTTGGAAGTCATCAGGACAAAAGGCGGGCATAACAAGTTTTTCTATGTCCAGTGACCTGGACAGTAAAAGGGTGCATTCGCTCTGGTCCCCTGGTAGATCTGTTCGGGGCAGCAGGTGGAGGAACTATGGAAGAAAGCTCCTCTGAGCAGTGCCCGTGCAGATATCTATCTCACCAACTGCACGTCGGTGGGCAAGGGATGGCAGCCTTTGGGTGAGGGTAGGGTAACCAATGAGACATATAGCTCTCTTCTGAATGGAGTCCAAGATAGTGAGTGTAGAAGTGGCAGCGGCACCCCAGATGTGAGAGCAGTATTCGAGGTTTGGCCTTATTTGTGAAGTATATAAGGTATAGAGATTAGCTGGTGAAAAGTATTTGCAAGCTCAGAAGAGGAAACCTAATTTCTTAGCAGCCACTTCTGCAATTTATGTGACATGTTGGTGCCACAGAAATACCAACAAGTGAAAAGGACTCATTACTTTGAACAACTTGGTTGTTCATTGTGATGGGTCTAGGGCTGGTGTATCTCTTATGAGATAGAAAGCAAGACTGAGATTTGAATTGTACAAGATTTCTACTTCCCCAGCCTAATATTTTTTGGAGATCCACAGAGACAGAACCCTCCATGAGTCTGTGATCCTCATTTAATTGGGCTAAAGAGACAGGCTTAGAATATTGTATATTTGAGTGGAGGGTGCTGTCGTCCGCGTAATTGTGAACTGGGTTGGATGTGCTAGAGAGGAGGTCATTGATGTGGAGAAGAAACAAAGTAGGGGCTAAAGCTGAACCTTGAGGGACTCCTGCATTAATTGGAGACAGTTTAGAGGAATGGCCATCCATGACAACAGAAATGCTCTGGTTGGAGAGGAAATTTGCTGTCCAAGTACAGAGTTTTGGTGGTAGGCCATAGGCCGGAAGTTTATTGAGCAGCGCTGCGTGCCAGACCTGGTCGAATGCTTTGGATATGTCTAGAGGGCCAATCTGGGGTTCACCGTGTAATTTCATAGACTTGTTCCAAGAATGGGTGACAAAGGAAAGGAGGTCTGCAGTTGATCTGGGCTGACGGAATCCATACTGCCTGTCGTGGATTAGACTGTGTTTTCAAGAAATTTTAGTAATTCGGTGTTTATATACTTTTCCATCACTTTAGCGACGACTGAAAGGAGAAAAATAGGCCTGTGGTTGCTAACAAAAATGTTAGAAAGTAAAGGTCCCAGCACATAACCTTGGAGGACACCGGAAGTAACAGGAAAGCCATAAGATGAACAGCCAGTGTACCAAACAGTTCATTTTAGCATATAAGTAGGAGTCGGATAAGGATAGTAGAGAGTCACATATGCCATTATATGTGCATGTTTCGTTTACCTGTTGAAATAAAAAGATATTTCTCTCCGAGTATTTGTTACTGTGTTTCCAGTAATCCAACAAATCCTCTAATCCCACATCTTCTTGTGCCAATGCCGGCTGTATTATCGAGGCGATACTGTATTATTACGGTTTTTACCTATTTATTTTTATTTTAGTTTGGTGTTTTACCCAAATTAAAGGAATCCGATAGAGAAAAGTTGTTAAAAAAGCGTGAAAAGCAAAAAGCCAAAGACGATTCCAAACTTGAAAAACAACGTAGATTGAAAGAAGAGAAGCTCAGGAAAGTAGCTGATAAGGAAAAGGAGCGTGACAAGAAGAAGCAGCAAAAATCAAAGCAGAAGGTATTATTACCACCAAGTGTAGGATCTCCAAAAATAGCTGACTTCATCCAAGTAAATATTGCAGTTTATTTAATGTATATTGTTTTAATGTTGCTATTTTAGTCTGAAAAGAATTACATACCGATTTTCCTGGAGAAATGTGTCAAATTTATTGAAAGCGAAGGTTTAGACTCTGAAGGAATATATCGAGTCCCTGGTAATAGAGCTCATGTTGATCTGTTATTCCAGAAGTTTGAGGAAGGTAAACAGTTGCAAAATAAAATTAATTGCAATACTTTTTCAATTTTTTTTTCTTTCAATTTCTAGATCCTAACATTGAAATACATCAGCTGGATATTCCCGTCAATGCTGTTGCTACTGCTCTCAAAGATTTTGTATCAAAAAGACTTCCACCCTTGTTTGAAGAGGATGTTATGGCAGAACTAGAGGATATTGCAGGTAAACTTTCATCAAAAAATAATGCTGCAAATTGAATCATAACTTCCACATCACCGTGATAAATCTACTCTCTTCAGAAATATTTTTCATTATGTGACTTTGTGGTCGATGACTGTATGATATGGTCTTGGCGTAGGTAATTCTAAAATTGCTTTGGCACATGCATTGTTCAGTTCTACCCCTTCTTTTGATTAAATTTGCCCCATAAATTTCACAGACCGGGACTTGAATTGTATTTTGAGAGCTGTTAAATTTAATATTGTACTGCAGGGCACGTTCAAGTACAATTTGTAAATTTTGATCATGTTATTTCTCGTCTTTTCCAGTTACAATTAGGTCATCAAAATAGAGTCCTACACCTTCTAAATCACCAAATATCTCAAAGTTTTCTCTTTGAAAGACTTCCGGGGCTGATGTGATGCCAAAAGGTAGCCTCAAAAATTTATAACGCCCAAATGGCGTACCGAAAGTCGTATAATCTGAACTACAACTATCAATTTTGACCTGAAAATATCAATCTTTCATACCTAAAACAGTGAAATATTCCTTATCACACAATTTACTGGCTATTTCTTCCGCATTGGGAATTAGAAAATGTTCACGTTGTATAGCTTTGTTCAGATGTTTAGGGTCTAAACATAGTCTCAAATCACTGTTCTTTTTTTTTCAACTATTACCAGCGGATTCAGCCATTCAGTGGGTTTCTCTACTTTTTTAATGATCTGATCTTTTTCTACCTGATCGAGTTTTGTTTTAAGTCTTTAATGCAACGTTCGAGGAACCCTTCTTGGAGGCTAAATACGTGGTAATGGCATCACTTTTAAGAGTCAAATGGTGTGACGTCGGAAATTCTCCTACTCCATCAAAAACAGAGCTATAATATTTTTTAACAGTATCAAGAGATTCAAAAATTATACCTGAGCTCTGATTAATGTTGGCTAATCTCTTGATTAACTTCAAGGCCAGACATCCCGGCAATCCAAGTAAAGGTACTTGATTCTCTGTGTCCACCACAAGGAACTTAAGCTGGGAGTTGACACCGTTGACTTCACACATTAAATTAAGTTCACCAAATGGTTTGATCTTGAAATTTTCATTCCCATACGAAACAAGTGTGATCCTAGTGGGTCTCAAAAACCCTTCTAGCTTAATTTTTTTCACCACTGACATTGGTAAGACACTTACTTCAGCTCCTGTGTCAAGTTTGAAATCTACTTGATGTTCTTCTAACCTGATTGTTTGTTTCCAGACATTTTCAGCTGTTCTGCACTTGTTCACACACTCAACACGATGCAACGAATTCACAAAAAACTCCTCACTATCGGTGTCACTTTCTGATTCTCCTCTTCCTAGCTCATGAATATTCTTTGATTTCATGATGTCTTTGTTTCCTTTCATCTCTTTGCTTTTCTCAATGTCCTTCCATTTTGGCACACTTTGGCAAAGTGATTCCAGCCTTGACACTTCGCGCACGTCTCCAAGGGCAGGACAACGACTGCTACTTCTAATGTGTTTATATCCACAGTACTTCCACAGCATAACATGATCATTTGAACTAGATGCTCCTGACTCCTTACCACGGGCATGACTCACTGTATTGACTTGCACTTCACTTTGCAGCACTTTGGATTGCAACTTGCTAATTTCTGTGGTTCGGCAAAATTCTACAGCCTTCGTCAAGTTTAACTTTGGCTCTCTTAAGAGCTTTTCTTGGTTTTATCCCAAATGCCCATAACAATCCTATCGCGGATCATTTAATCTTGATCTTTGTATTCTGTAGTTTTGACAGCCTTCCGCAGTTCCGTCAAAAAACTATCAAACATTTGGCCGTCTTTTTGACTGATACTATTGAATTTGAATCTTTCAAAAATTACATTTGCTGTCAGCGAACAGTAATCTTCGAACTTCTGCTTTATTACTGTCAACGATAACTTTTCTTCCTCGGTCAACGTGAAACTATTAAACAGTTCTAAACCATCATCACCTACTAAATTGAGGAACACTGCGATTCTTCTATCTTCAGGTTTTGAATGCAGCCCTGATGCTCTCAGAAATACTTCAAACCTCTGAAAAAACCTCCTCCAATTATCGGCAATATTGCGTCAAGGACCAGCGCTTCTGGCGGCCGGAACAAATTCTCCATTTTCATTTACGACTTGTTGATCATTACCCTGACGTGCCTACCTGACACCATGTATGATATGGTCGAATATGCTAATTAAACAACACTATACTTGTAATTAAAGTATATTATATCAACTTACAACTTAGTACTCGGGGTCAACGCCCATCCATTTTTATGTGAAATCTGACGTCTGTTCTGCGTATGATGTGTCCTGTCATCCGTGTCTTCGTGAACTCGTAATAAGATAATAGATAAAAGGACACTTACACATGTTTGTCTATAGATTACATATGCAGAACAGATGGCGCCTACATACATATATTACAATGATTTGGTTATAAAAAAATATATTTATCCCCCAACCCCTCCCCCCCCCCATTCCCCCCCCCACAATCAACCTTGACTTGAATTTCATGAAAAAATGTCAGATGTTTAGTAATATAATAATATATTGTCCATGACCTATCTTCCTTTTTGGAAATTTTATATATCAACCACCAACGTTACTAGTCTTCCATATCGCATGCTCTATATTGACTCATCTGCTAGTAACTTACAAGCTATAAGAAACCTTTTTGCTTCTTACATAAAGACGATTTTTAAAGATCCTACAATTCTGACATCATCTTTGGAACCTGAATCTACAGTTGACGACATCAATCACATGATTGTCTTCAGGTTGACTCTGTTTATACGGATTTCTCCAAAACGTTTGACAGGGTTGACCACAAGTTATTGATTGTCAAGATCTCTGCTTTAGGTGTCCATGGCGTTATGTTGAGATGGGTTGAGAGCTTTTTGACCAGTCGTCAATATGTGAAGATTGGTGATAATGTTTCTAATCCTGTTGTGGTAACATCTGGTGTGCCTCAGGGGTCACATTGTGGCCCGCTGATTTTTAACTTTTTTTCTAAATGACATCTCAAGAGGTTTTACTGAATTGTGAATTTTTACTTTTTGTGGATGATCTCAAGATGTTCTTGACAGTGAACTCTCCAAATGAGACATCCTTAATTCAGGGGAATATTAATCGATTGTCTGCCTGGTGTGCTTCTAACCACCTTTATTTGAATTTAGAGAAGTTTGTGACTGTCACGTTCTCCAGACTTCGTCAGACTCATTCATTTGACTATGATATTGATGGTGTTCCTTTGCAAAGAGAAGATGGGGTTTGTGATTTGGGGGTTACCTTTGGCATGAAGCTGACGTTCGTTGGGCACTGTGAGTCTGTTGTTTCTAGAAGTATGATAATGCTTGGATCTGTGTGTCAGATGGCTAGGGAATTTTCTGTAGTGGCCATTAGGGCTCTTTATTGTGCTTTAGTCAGAGCAATTTTGGAGTATGCTTCCATCATATGGCAGCCATATTATGCCATTCATATTGAGTCTCTTGAATGTGTGCAAAGAAAGTTCCTTCGGCTTTGTTCATGGAGCCTGGGACTTGCCAGGGTAGGTCATGATTATGTGCAGCTGATGCATGAATTAAATTTAACATCATTGCAGTCTCGTAGATGGAATGCTGACATGTGCTTTTTATTTAAAGTTTTGAACCCTCATATTGACTGGTATTATTCTCTCAATGATAGGGTTCAAGGTTCCAAGTTATAGAACCCGATTTTGTGAACTGTTTCAGGTGTTTCATCACTCCACAAATTATGGTATATCCAGTCCCCTGAATATAATGTTCACTTCTGCTAATGCAAATGCTGAGTTGTTACCTTTTTTCGGTTGCTCGTTTTCTGCTTTCAGACGGTCTCTTGCATCTGTTGCTCACACCTAGCATATACCTCGCATGTATTTTATTTGATTGTTGTGTAATGTGACTATGTAATGTTTAATATTGTTTTGTAATGTGACCAGTTGATTATTTGATTGTTGTTTTACTTATACCTGATTGTGACTATCACTTGCTAATATTGTGCTTATATTTAAAATTGGGGTTGTCCCGTTTTTCTGAATAAATAAATAGATTCTTTCTGAAGAAGACATTCTGTCTGCGTTGTTAAACTTACATTTTAATAAAGGTGCTGGTCCAGGTCAGATACCTCATGTTCTCTTTAGAGAATGTTCTTATACTCTTGCAAGACCTCTCAGTCTCATCTACAATCTTTCACTTTATACCGGCATTTTTCGTAGATGTTTAAAATCTCTGATGCTATTCCTGTCTTTAAGCCAGTTAGTTGATCAGCTCATAAATTAGAGGCTTGTTTGTATCAGTTTTGTCTTAGAAAAAGTATTTGAGATGACGTCAGTTCTTAAATTTACCTTCAAACATGTCATTGTTGAACTACAGGTAAGTCAACTACGATAAACTTGTTTTATTTTACCAATTACATAACTGCATCATTAGCAAATTGTGGTTAGGTGCACCCTGCTTATACTGATTTTAGTAGATCTTTTGATTCTGTAAACCATTATCTGTTAATTCAGAAAATATGTGGATATGGCATTAGAGATCCGCTGCTGCCACGGCTCCATTCATATCTTGAAGACAGAAGCTTCTGAGTTAAAGTTAGTGGGTGTCACTCTGATCTTATATATGTTACTTCTGTGGTTCCACAAGGTTCACACCTTGGGCCACTTCTATTTAACATTTTCATCAATTATATTGGAATGTCCTTTAGGTCACCTAACTTACTGTACACAGCTGCTGAAACATCTGCCCCTACCCATGATTTGGAGTGCTTGTTTTCATGGTGCTATATAAATGATCTTGTCAGCATTTTTTCCATAGTACTTCTTAGTTTACCACCGCAGGTACTGATTATCTCGTAGATGGAATTTCCTTTAGGTGGGTTGACGCTGTTCGTGATCTGGGTGTCACGTTGGATTCACAACTCCTAAGCTCACTTCACAGTGATGTCGTTACCTCAAGAGCTGCAAGAATGTTGGGTTTGTTAACTAGAATCACTAATCTTTTTAGCCATGTCCCTACATTGACCATCCTCTACTTGTACTTGTATATAGAACGATGTCTTTTAATAAATTAATTTTTTCTGTAGGTACAAGAATGAAACCTTTGGCAACAACAACAGGCAATATTGAAGTGAAAACAGACCGAAGCTGTAGGCTTTTAGCTCTTCGTAGTATGTTGGACAAATTACCTGCTATTAATTTTGAAGTATTGAAGTTTATTTTCCAACATTTCGTCAAGTAAGTGCTTTAATTTATTTATACATACTAGAAGACCAATGTGGGACACTATAGTTGAAAGCAGAATCACTTAAAAAATTTCGGGACGCAGCAAGTGTGTTATTGTAGCGAAGTCTCATAAGAATTGTACACTATTATTATACGGCATATTAGTAAAGTTAATGCTTTAAACTAGTGCTGGGAATTTATCCGTTTGTGTATTCAAATATTCGTTCCGAAAGTTTCACGACTATTCGAATTATTCGAGGATTCGAATATTCGTGGAGTATTCGAATATTCGCACAGTAATAAACATTTCCCTAAGCCCATGAATGTGTCTCGTTATCATTTTTTGAATCTGCCTCTGTTTCCTAGAAAATTAGCTATTTAATTCTTAACTTTCAAATAATTCCGGAAATGTTTCATTGTCTACTTTAGAAAAATTAATGACTATTATAATGTCGGTTTCATTGTGCTTATCACAACAGCAGTTAGGTTTTTAGTCATATTTGCGTTATTTGCAAGTACATATATAAATAAATCTGCATCCCGTGTATTTGCGTTTTAAGCTGATAATGTGCTTAGTTAGAAAAATATGGCTAATTTATAATTTATAGTAGATGGTGTACATATTACATATTAGTAATTTATGATGCCAATAACGACATTCCATTTGCCGCAGTTATCGATATAAATTTTATATTTTTTTTACATAACATTCTGTATATTGTTACCTATTTGAATGCAACATTTCCTTCCGAGTTCAACGGTATAGCACAATTGATACTTAAAAATCATGCGTAGCTGAGTTATTAACCATTAACCCAAAAGCACTCGCACGATTACACATAGACAGGACAGAACTGACAATATTGGTGCTGGTGCTTTTGAGTAGTGCTGGGAATTTATCCGTTTGTGTATTCGAATATTTGTTCCGAAAGCTTCATGACTATTCGAATTATTTGAGTATTCGAATATTCGTGGAGTATTCGAATATATTCGAATACACTCTCGTTGAAATAATTCGTATTCGAATATTCGAATTATTCGTATTCGATTCCCAGCCCTACTTTAAACTTACATTGAAGATAGATTTTAGAGGTCCTAGTACGCGCACATTTGAAGAATTCTTTCGAAAGTGTTACCATCGATATCTCTCTATTATCAAAAAAATCTTGCGTTCTAACTCCTTTTGAGAAAAATGTCCAAAACTCAATTTTCTATGAAGCTAAAGAACTAAATTTTGCTATATCTGTAGATACTGTAAGTCTCTTAAAAGAAACTTGTATTACAAATTCCATTAAAGTTATACAGAAGATTTCCAGAAGGAAACTTAATTCATATTTAGAAAAATAAAGTATCTGCCAAATTATAAACGTAGCAATTATTTTTCCTTATTAATCGCCAGTATGATTTCGTTTTAGTCAACCTAATCAAACCGGTTTTATCAATATCAACAATAACAAAATTATAATTTCAGACCCAAAGGTGACAAAACCATTTAGGAGTTTTATACATAAATGAGATCTTGTTCAAAACGTATGAAATCTGCGCACTATTGTTTCTCCAAATGTCAATATAAAACATAACAAAAACATACATTTATCAAGCTGGATTCGATCGCGTAACCTAATGCTTAGGAGGCAAGCGTGATGCCCTTTGTGCCATCTAGGCACACATAAACTAACGTTTTATTTGCGTGATACTTTAGATCGGCTTCATGCCCGGGATATTATATTCAAAGTATACGTAACAATTAATTACAGAATTGGTAGCATTACCGTTAAAACACATCCCACGACTGTTTCAGTCTTATATGACATCTCATGTTTAAGTTTAAAGATAAAAGAAACTATTTTAGAATCATTTTTATAGAGACTTGGCTTGATTTTGTTTACATTTCTGCCATATTATGCGACAGCATAATACATCTATGCTGCACTAAAACTGTATTTAGGCCGTTAATAAAGCTACAAATATAGTGTATTTTAATAATTGATTGAATTCACCAGTTAAATAACAATCACTTGGTCAATTTTTAATTTTATGTCGTCTGTCATTTTCCATAATTGCGGCCGAGATTTTACGATTGTTGGTTCGGGTAGTATGTTTTATGCCTGGTATATATTTAGTTTGGTTACCATTGATGTATGGTTTATACCTGTTGTATGAATCAATCTACATGTGACAGTTAACTACCCTGTCTGTCAGGCATTGGACTTTAACCTCTAAGTTGTTTCAACACATCTCTTTGGGATTTTATTTTGAATTTGGAGAAAACTCTAAATATTGTGTAACAAATTACTTAAAATTCACAACATAGGTTTATTTGCACTGTTTCTAGCCACATGTAAAGTCTCATTCCAGTTACTCTGATATTTACAAAAATATAGCGTTCTCAAACAGTTTTCCCGATTTCCCACCGGAAAAATTTGAGTAAAGAGGTTGATTAACGAACTCCACCTCGAACTCAGTTTTCGCCCAAAACAAGATTTTTGCCAAGTTTGATTGAAATCAGTTTTTTTGGATACATACATATACATCGTCAGCCAGTGATGAAGACCGTTGAAATATATATTCTAGTGCATAACTCTCTATATTATTGTGTGGTTTTTTGGGGTGATTCTTAGAGGTGTGCGAACCTATGTTTTGTTCGAACCGAACTATGCATAAACCCGAGCAAATATGTTGCCTCGAACCTCAGACATAGTATGTCTAAGGTTCACAGTCGAACTCTGAACTTCTTAAAAATTCAAAATCGAACATCGAACTAACCAAAATTCTTCAATGTTCATATACCATTTCCTTAAATACAAAATTTAGGAATATTGTTACATACAATATTTCATACGGAAAAAATCCCCATTCTTTTTACAAAAAGAAAGGGTTCGACAAAATTTGCAGGTTGATTGGGTGAAAATGCCTTTCGGTGCCGATAGTTGTGGAGATTGGTCAACATTAAATCAAAAATACAAAAACAAAAAATATTTTAAACTTTTTTAGATTTCTAGATCTATAGATAAGCTCAATTATAAATATGTGGTTGTTGTTTTTTGGCATTGGTAGGCAGTTTTAGCACACAGTTAGATTGAGAGGGTTCAAAGTGAGCATGATAGGTATAAAATAACCACTTAAAATTTTAACAGTTGCCCGATTGTGAATTTTTAACTGTTTTGGCTCATTGTGAAATAAAGCATGTTTAACCTAGTGTTTTCCAAAGGCAATCTGCATTTATCCTCAAAAATTCTGAAAATTTATGTTACTGATCGCCTTCGAACAGCGCCATCATAAGGTTTTACTAAAAAAAGTGTTGGGGAGGCTGGGGTATATTTAAAAAAAAATAATCTGTGATTGCTAAATGGCTCCGTCGTGTCTCAATGTGTCCCACCAACTGTCAAAAATATGTATGAATCAAATCTGCTGAAATTATCGATTCAATGAGACCAATAAGGAGTTAAAAGCGCTACTACCGAGTTAACGAAGCCGCAACTTTGCTATCTTTGGCAGCATTAAATGCCTGTAAAGTTAAATTTGAAGTATTTTTGAGCAACGAAGTTCGAACTATTTTAGAGAATCACATATTTCGAACTACTTCAACGTTGCCTAGTGCGAACATATTTTTGAATTAAAAGTTCGGTTCAGGTGCGGTTTGAATCTTCGCACACCTCTAATAAAAAACCTATGTTTTTCTTGAACCAAACTACGCACGAACCCAAGCAAATATGAACGTCGAACTTCTGAAATAGTATGTCTAAGGTTCACACTCAAACTGCGAACTTCTTAAAAAATCAAAATTGAACATCGAACTAACCAAAATTCTTCAGTGTTCATATATTATTTCCTTAAATAACAAATTTAATTATATTTGTAGCATAAAATTTTTGGTATGTAGAAGATATCTATTCTTTTTGCAAAAAAGCAAAGGTTCGACAAAATTTGCATAGTGGTAAAGATGGGTCAACATTAAATCAAAAAAGTATAGAGAAAGAAGTCTAAAGGAGTTAAATCCGGTGATCTCGGGGGCCACTCAATAGCACCTCTACGCCCAATCCATTGTCCTGGAAACTCTCTGTTCAAAAACTCCCTAACACGTAAATAATGCGGAGGAGCTCCATCTTGTTGAAACACAAATTGATTTTCTTGATAGCGATCATCATTTTCAACAATGTCACGTAGTAGAGGGTAAACGAAATCTTCTAGTAACTCCAAATACGTTTCGCCACTCAAATTGCCATCAAGAAAAATTGATCTGACAAAGTTGAGTTTTATGTCAAAACATGTCCCCCTCAATATTAAAATTGACAAATCGTGTTATTATTATTATTATGCAGGTTGTTTTCTGTACAGCCAGCTGCCTTACTCTCTGGGGACACAAATAGTCACAAAAAAAGGAAGAGAAAACAACTAAAAGCTGCTTTGATTAGTAATTTTTTTTATAGTCTTAAGTTAATTTTATGCAGCTACACTATAAATTTGTGTTGCTTGTTGTGATGTTACGTCTGTTATACTTTTTTGTTGTTGCTATTTTTAAGTACCCTTGTGATAGAGACTGTGATATATTATTATCTTGTGAGCTTTATGACTTTTCTGGTTTACAATTATTGTTACTAATATACCAAATAAATATTATTATTATTAATTAGATAAAGGAACTGTCAGGAACAATTACCAATCTCAATTCCCTGCTAGATAATTCATAAGTTGGATTATATGAATGTTTTATTTCTTTTTCAGAGTGGCAGAAAATTCAAAATTAAACAGTATGGATAGTAAAAATTTAGCAATTTGCTGGTGGCCAACGCTACTGCCCATAGAGTTTAGTGACATGGGACGATTTGAGCAGATGCGGCCATATTTAGAAGACATTGTGCAGACAATGATTGATCAATATCCATTCCTATTCTGTGGCAAAGAGGCTTTTGTGATGGTTTAAATATTGGATGTGTTGCCACAAAAACGCGCAAATTGCTCTAGTGGCCTCGATGACAAATGCCATTCCACCATGATCATATTAAATTTGGAGAGGCCTTGATTTTTGTAAACATTCTGGAGTTAAAAGATGTGTCAAGAAAATTATTTTAAGTAGTGACTCACAGTGTTTTTAGTTGTACTACTCTTCAACGAGTCAATCCAAAGAAATTAATAATTATGTGATGCCTTAAAAATAATTTTTGTGACACCTTGGGTGATTTGTATTTTTACAGTGACATAGTATGTGAATATTTTAAATATGTGTGAGAGGTTTAAAAGGGTGCGCTTGTTGAAAAGTGAGCATATGTATTTGTTTGAATGTTAAATGTTGAGTGGATGGGTTCAAAGGGAACCATAAACCGTGAGCCTTGAATTTATCAGTGAGGTCTGTGTTTTAATGTAACTTCCGCAGTTCAGTTGTTGTTAATGTCTTTATAGGATAGTAAATGTTACATCCATGGAACTTTGTTGCCCTCCCGATATCAACGAGATTGTGGCAATAGCTGCTGTGTCCATTACTCAAATAATATCAATGTTCCTGTTATGATTGTATTATTTTATGATAGTATTGAAATGGTATTATTTTATCATATGATAGTATTGAGATGTAGTTTTCACAGTATATCCAGATCGATGTACGTTACATAAGATACAAACATATGCCATGCGGCCACTTTGTGTGGCTTTTTACAATTGGGGTGTGCCAAGCTATTTCTAGTCTGGATGTGGAAGATTGATGATTGATGGCCTATGCCCCTCCCCTCCTTTCATGCACTTGATCAATTTTCTTTAGCTAATCTCATCAAAGTGATATTTTAGTTATATTTATTAAATTTAGAATATGCGATTATGAAATTGTGCAATTGAAAAACTGATATTTGTATAAACTAGGAATTGATCTAACAAAGACAGATCAGTTCTGGCTGAGGTTCAGTCAGGCTGATTATCGTTTTAAGCTTTACCTGCTTACGGCTTGTGGGTCTTGGGGTTGTATGTATATTTGTCTTCATTCTTCTGTTCGCCCGAAGACCCATAAATTGTGAAGACTTATTTTTAGGCTCTAAATCATTTCAATGTACCATATGTGGATATATCGTAGATTATGTTTTCTGAGCTGTCATGCAGTAATAGGAATAAAAATCTGTTTTTGTAACGAAAGATTTGTATCAATATTTATCAACTGCCTAATAATAACTGTATGCTAGAATAAATGTTTTTTATTATTGTCTTTTATGTTTCAATTATTGCGTTAGATTGATTACTTTAAACTAAAAGTAAAAAAAAAAACTAAAGAAACAAAGTTTTGCAAGTGAACAGCTCACCAGAATAATATTCTATATTTTATGATCATTTCATCAATGTCGTTCATATTTATTCACCATAAAAAAAGTTACATGGTTAAATGAATGTTGCATTGCAATCACTTGAACATCCATCCAGTAGCTTGCATTATACTATTGCTCCTTAGGAGACTTATCAGCTTAACACGTTGACTGTCCCATGCATCACATATGATGCACGCTATAATATGACTGGACGTCCTTGAGACATATGTAATTCATTTGCCTGTTAATAGATACATAGATAGATAATATATTGGCCATGTTACATAATTCGTTTATGTTTACAGCAAGTCAGTGTACATGTTAAAAGCAGTCATGTCAATACAAATTCAAAACGCCTAAAATTAATCTATCCTAACAACAAAACACAATTAACCAGCAGTCAAAGCACAGTGCCAAAACAAAGACAACAAATACAAGAAAAACACATCAGTCTAGATCAGAACACTGGCATAGCCACGCTAGTATATTCGTTGATGGAGTAAAAACAATGCTGCAGAATAAATGACTTTATCATATACTTGAAGGTTTCTAAGTCGGCCCTAATCTTCCCTGTAAACGATTATATAGATCCACTTCCACCGAGTTTCTGGAAGACATAGCTAGACGACAACGTGGAACCGATAGTAGACTGGCATTACGTGTGAATATCACTCCGCAAAAAATAATTCCCTGCTGTCTCATGTACCCTCAGAAGGATGGCATAGATATACATCGAAGGAAGAGGCATTATCCCATGCTTCACAAATAGAAGCTGACAATGCTCCCTGGGACCAACAGCCGGATAGCCAGCTTCTGAAGTCTAAAAATGGCTATGGAGTGGGTAGAGTTACCCCATAAAACAACACCGTAACTCAATCTAGAACAATGAAAAATAGGCCGCCCTCAACACATGGGCTCACTAGAGGCTTCAATATACGTAACAGATATAAAGTGGCAGAAAGTTTTTTTCCTAATTGCTCAATGTGAGGCACCCAATTCAGGTCACCATCCAAAGTCAGACCCAACAATCCCACCGGTTCATCACCTGCTATGTTATGATTTGAAGAAACAAGCTGTTGTGTCTTATCAGAGTTGAGTTTGAGTCTGTTACTAGTGAACTATAGCTCAGCCGAACAAGTCACCTCTCCAATTGAGTCAGTCATATCGATAGTGTTTTTGTGCAAGCTAATAAAAGTGGTATCGTCGGCATAGCAAATAGTCTTAAATGGCATCATGTAGTAATACAGATCATTAATGTAAATAATAAATAAAAGTGGTGACAAAACTAAATCCTGGGGTGCCCAACCAAAATTCCGTGCAAATGAAACTCGTCTTGGTGAACCCTGCGATCCCGGTGCTTTATTTTTAGTGGACGTCTAGTTAACATATGGTTGCTGTTATTGCTAACTGTTGGATCATATATGATTCACTGGACATCCGCAGATCAACATTTTATGACACCTATATAGTTAACGTAAACATCGTATCTACTTACAATATATTTTTATTTTTTACGAAAGACAACTGAATGCATATGTGAAAATAAACATACTAAACATAACTAAACACAACTAAAAACTAATGATTTTCATTGAAGCATTCGAGGCAGAAAGCCTTTCGGCAAGCTTCACATTCCCTTGCCACCTGTTTGGTGCGTTTTGCGGCAAATTCAGAATCCCTACCAATTGTGTTCCTTACGTAGCCGTTTACGACGAATAATGCCATCAGCCTTCTGTGGAATTTGCCGTAAGAAATAACTACGCTGCTCCTTGAACTTGATGGTCTTTTCATATTTTCCACATCAAAAATACGGTGCAGTAACTGTTCTATAAATTCTAGTTGCCGTTGTACTTTGTTACGATTGAGTTCGTTGTATATGATGCAACTATTAGTGATAACTGACCCTAAAATCAACTCCTGCCACTTTTTTGTACCATATAAGAGATTTTCTTAGACAGCTATAGTAGCTTGTTATTTGGTCGGATATATCGATTCCCTGCTTGCCTTTGTTATATTCAATTATCATTTTGGGTTTTGACCTGACAGTACCTTGTTTAGTTGTAGCTTCACACCTATTAGCTCCTTTACATGTAGATAACTTCATTACATCTCTCTTATCGTGTTACTTCATGACAGTTATGTTGGCAGCCTGCATAGCCAATGATTCACCTGCTTTCAGCTTTGTATTTATAACTTCTTTAGGGATAAATTTTTTCTTTTTTCTTAGAGTACTACGAAGGCCTGTGTTCCTCTTCTGCAAATATAGATCTAGGGGAACACTAGCGTACCAATTGTCACTACCCTTATTCAACAGTTTTTCAATAACAACTGAACCTTGTTTGTTCAAATTTTCGATTGACGAGTCATTGCCGTAGTACACTTTCATGTTCCAAACAAATCCTTTTGGAGTGCAAAGTTTATAAACCTTAATGTCATACTCGTTGCGTTTTCCTGGATTATACTGACGAAACTGCAATCCCCCTCGCGAACAGAATCATTGACTCATCTATCGCGACATTTTTTCCAGGTGAATACAGATTTTATATGTTGCCTACGACAGCATCAGGTAGAGGAGATATTTTGTATAGCCGATTGTTGCTTTCTCTTGGAAGGTAATTGTCCGTAAAATGCCAGCATCTAAGAAGGAAGGACAATCGATTATAATTCATGCTTATTTTGTGCTTGAGGAGGTGGTAGTAGAGATCATCATTTTTCCAATAGCATTTGATTTTAGGAAAATTTACGATCCCCATAAACGATAGTACTCCCAAGGATTTTTTCATTTCATCCTTGTTAGTATCTCTCCATCTTTCCAAACGATGTCCACGGGTTGTTATGTGTGAGTCTAACAGCTGTTTGGCATACCTATTACTTTCTGTTACCATTATTTGTAACACATTTTCACAATTATATGAAAAAATATATCCATTGGAGTGGTTAAATTATTTTGAAAAATGTTACCCACAATCCCATTGTTTCCAGTAAATGTGAGTGTAGGTATTGCCTGAATATTGCTCGACCAGTGGAGACCAGCAGCTACATCTGAAACATTTGCTACGGGATCATCTTTATCAGCTAGTTCAATTTCCTCTACAGGCGGGTCACTTTTAGTATCCCGAGTCATTAGATTCAGAATCTAAAAAATCCGCGTCTCTGACACTATCCTCGCTGTCTTCTCCAGCTAAAATTTATTCATCCCTTCCGCTAATTTCACCTCTTGTCAGATATTTTTGGGTCATTTTAAAAGTAATACCGTCAGTCTACATTTTATAAATAATATTTCACTTACCTGGCACTTCTTGACAAAACAACCACAATAATAACACTATTATCACTGTTTTTTATGTGTTAACCATGTGCTGAAGAGTAAGAAGTATACATAACTTAATAAAGCTTCTTGGTTCTGAACGTTGCGCAGGTCTAACACGAACAGATATAACCATGTGTTAGACAAATAGTTCATTTTGCGTCGTGTTCACATATGAAAATTGACTCGCTAGATGGCAAAAAACGAGCTGGGTTATTCCTTCTTCATTCTTGAAAAATTGTCAACACTCTTTGAGCGGCCCTTTGTGTAGTATCTTTCAAAGGTTTTTCAATGCCGGTTTTTGCCCCTCACTCTGGAAGTTGTCTACTCTGATTCCCATTCACAAATCAGGTGATAAGACACAGGTTGTCAATTATAGAGGTGTTTCAATTGAACCTGTAATGCCGAAACTATTTGAATCTATCATTGCGGATGAGATTTCCAATACCTTGAAACAGTATTGTTGGAGAGCAGCATGGTTTCTGTAGTGGTAGGTAAACAGTCACTAATCTCGCCATTTTTCAATCTTACGTGACAGATGCATTGGAGGCCGGTAAACAGGTTGATGTTATATACACTGATGTATCAAAGGCTTTTGACAGTGTGTGTCATACCCTTCTTCTGCAAAAATTGTTTGCAATGGGCATCTGTGGTTGTTATCTTTCGTGGATTCGATCTTACCTGTCTAACAGAAAGCAATTTGTTAGCATTGGTGGTGCTTTATCAGATGAGGTCCTCGTCTTGTCTGGGGTACCACAGGGATCACATATAGGTCCCGTTCTCTTCAATCTTTTTATAAATGATGTGAGTTGTTTTGAGTCATCGAAATGTTTATTGTATGCAGATGACTTGAAGTTTTTTTTCGGAAGTTGTCCATGGTGTCAACACTTTGCAACATGATCTCGACAACTTTACTCGTTGGTGCAGTTCAAACTCGTTGTCGCATAATGTGGGTAAATGTAAGGTTGTGAGCTATTTTACGGGTCAGAATCTGATTCTTCATAGCTATACCATTTATAACACGGTGTTGGACATTGTCACTTCAGTTGCAGATCTTGGTGTAATTTTCAAGAATGATTTGTCATTTAATCTGCATATTGATACTGTGGTTGTGAAATGTTGCAGACTTTTGGGGTTTGTTAAAAGACACACTAAACATATGACTGACACAAGGGCAATCACTGGTTTGTATACATCCTTGGTTTGAAGTAATATTGAGTATTGTTGTGTTGTATGGTTTCCATCCTATGCTTGTCATATTAATCGTATTGAAAGGGTACAAAACAAATTTGTTAAGTATAAATAAGCATCACTTTCCTTGCCAAGATATTTGGTATGATGTCAGATTACTTCTTTGTGGTATGGTCAGTCTCAAAGCCCGACATGAGTATCTTTCATTGATGTTTATATATAAGTTAATTAATGGTCACATTGACTGTAATGATCTGCTCGAGTTGGTTCTTTTCCATGTTCCACCATGCTCAACTCACCAACAGCAACTTTTTTTTTGAGCGAACACACAGGACCAACTATGGACGTAAAGTTTCATGGACAGATTGTTGCATAATTATAATGCTAATTTTTCTAATTCCGATATCTTTTATATTGCTATGTCTAGGATGAAAACTGTCTTAAGACAGTGATTTTGTTACTTTGAGTTATAAGTACCATTTGGAATTGTTTAATTCTGTAGGTGCAAATTTGAATAAATAAATAAATAAATATAATACATAAACGTATTACAAGGAATCGTTTACCCATGAAGTTCATGAGTCATATATGAACATGATGAAAAATTAAAAAGAAATACTCAAAATGCATTTTTATATCATAACATGTGATTTTTGTGATATAAAAAGGCATATATTAGAAAAAACCGACGGGACGTGGGGAAAAAAAAAGTTAATGGGGACAGTCGAGGTGTTAAAGAAGTTTCGCATTATTTTTGGAACGTTATAACCTGAACAATTCTGATGCACTCTTGGGTATACACTGTCAATCCGTTAAGACTCGGCTGGTTTATAAATGAGCTCCTGCGACTGGTTGCTGCATGAGAAAACTCATTGATTCACTTACCTGTATTCACCTTTAAAGTATACCAATATAAAACAAATATAAATCAGTCATGATGTAGATGACCAGGCGGCTGGTGGTTGGGTGTTCTGCAAGATTCTGCCTTCGACACCCCCCCCCCCCCCCCCACAAAGCAATTCTTGTTTTACTCTATTGACCTACTTTTTATACATTAATTCTATTCTGTGGTCCTTTTTAGCAGCAAACTTATCAATCACTCTCATTGAAGTTTTCTATTTCTGACACGAATTTATTTTCTATGGATAGCATAGAAAGCTATTTTAAATTAACAGGGGATTTAGGAAGACGTTTACAAGTTTCTAATCCTAAAGACCCCAAAAAATATTGTCTCCCAAAAATTCATAAGCCGGGAAGATCAATGAGGTCTATTATTTCGGCTATAGATTCTCCAACATATAATTTAGCAAAGTGGTTGTCAAACGAGTTAAAAAGCCTACCTATTAAACAAAAAAGTTGTTTCGTTGCTAAATTCACTTGATTTCATTCATAAAATTAAAGATGTTAAATTACTGAAAGTTGAGATTTTGATATGATTTGACGTGGTGTCATTATTAGTGTATCCACAAAACAAACGGTGGAGTATTTGGAACAAATGACATCATACGTTTGCACAAAAAACGGCTAGTTAAAATTTCTTGGTAAACATATTTATAAATTTTCCGTTAAGTAAAAGTAGATTTAATATAGAATTATAGTACTTAAAAAACGTGGCGAGATATAACAGTTATTCGGATGGTTTAGTGGACAAATTGGTTAACAAACAGAACAAAGAAAATGATATCTGAATGCATGACATTTAAGAAAGATAAAATAGAGAAAAAAAATTGTGTGTCTACCTTATGAACCACGAATCACAAAGGGTTTGTAAAGTATTTTAAAAAAAGCCAATTTACATTTGACTTTTTTGACGAAAAGTAATTATTATTATTATTTTTTTTTTTGGTAATACAAAAGACAGGCACTGAAATTCCGGGTATTTATGAGATAAGTTGCAAAGATTGTGATCTTAAATACGTGGGTCAAACCAAGAGAAACATCGCCACCAGATTTCGTGAACATCTCGCACATTTACGATATGGTACGGTAGACAAATTATGTGTGGCACAACATATATGAGATAATAATCACCACATTGACAAGGAAATTTTGAAACTTGTCAAAAATGTTAGACATCAAAGTATGCTTGATGCTTTTGAAAGTGTTTATATATCAATGTTTATAAGAACAAAACGTCATTGAAACGTGTGGCACCTTTAATTTCAAGCCCCTTATTTTCACTTTGCATTTGACCAGCTAAACACTCCTAATGTGTTTGGCTGAATAATAAATTATTGTCAATAACTCGGCCGGTCTATACACATACTAGGCTCCACGTTTATTTCTCGACTTAAAAATCCCTTTTCGTTTTCTTTGTATCTGAGAAGTCAATATAAATACTTGTTTTTACGTAGAATAAGAAATCAATATAAATACTTGTTTTTATGTAGAATTTTAGTTCAATTATTTATCCTTTGTTAAAGTTTGTGAGGGAAACTCTGTTTGCAAGATGTGCTTGTCGGCGCTTGTCACGGGCTCCAATATTCACATAGTGAAATTTTTAGATCAAAAAGAACGTGAGCTTCCTTAAATATCTGGGTACCTTTCATTTCAACCCCATTATCCATAAATTAGGTAAAAGCTCATTAACTTGTCAACCAGAAGATTAAAGTAGTTCTTCGACCTCGTCCGTTCAATATTGACATAATAGACAAATGATGGGTCGCCGACTACAATTTTTTTTGGATTTCGGATTAGTTCGTCTACTTAGGTTGGATATAAATACACTGTAGCTGCTGATTTAATTTCAGAATTTTTCATCCTCTGATGACGCTGACGTGGTCAGTGCAACGATTGTAAGGTCTTTAAAATATGTGTTGTGGTGATTTGGGTTCTCCAAGGGTACTTATCAGTGCTCATCACAGGTTACAGTTTTCGTATAGTGAACCTATGAAATCTTACGCTAATCAGTAGATGAGCGCTTAACCTTAGCTGTTGGCCCCTGGTAAACTAGCCTGGAGGCATAGTTCGCCAGGCGCCAACTGTTGAATAGTATGGGCAGGCGAGTTCACCAGATGTCAGTAACTGCCAGTAGCTACATTGTTGTGTCAAAATATGTTTACAAATGTCAACATTTTTGACAACGATGCGACTTATGGCAGCGTTGGCACCTGGTGTACTCGTGCATTGTATGCGTACACCAATCACGCTGTGTTTTTGATGGAACTCAATTGTTTCCGATTTGCTAAAGCAGAATGACAGAGAAACGTCACAAAATAATGCTTGAAGTCAACGGTGCCTTCATAAGTCTCCAACCGATGAAATGTACCGATAGTCAGTGGATGAGCGCTCAAACTCAGCTGTTGGCCTCTTGTGAACTGGGACTAAAGCAGTTTGACCAGGTACCAACAGCTGAATTGTTATGTCAAAAAATGTTGGCATATGTCAGTTCCTCATCGGGCTAGCTCTTAGATTAAGTAATAAATTTGGTTGGCTAATCTAAGGTCTAGTTCACCAGGCGCTATGTCAAAAATGCTGATAAACTGTCAACATAACAATGCAGCTATAGGTAGCGGCGGCGCCTGATGAACTTTTCCATTGTTTTAAAAAGTATAAGCAACTGGGTTTAGAACATAGATAATTTCTTTAACTTGCTTTAGAGTTAAAAGTTATGCGCACCTCATAGATAAAGTAGCGCAGATGTCTATGTCTAATTCGCACAATAAAAAATAGATATGCATTCAATCGCAGCTAAGCAGCTTGTAAATTCTGCTCAATAAGCTTGGACGGTTAACAAAGGTGAGTATCTGTAATTTTTGGCGAAGACTGTACCTGTTCAAAATACATAATAAGATCAGATATTTTAAATTGCTGATTATTAAAAATGCATTGACTTAACTCGTTTTCGAAGTCATCGACGTTGCGGTGAATTAGTAAAAAAAAGGAATTTCTTGTAAATTTCCAAAAAAGACACGTCCTTGTGTGTTTGCAGAAGCAGATTTACCTATAATTAAATTTAATTGATGTGTATAACAATGAACACATTTTTATTAATGCCTGAACACCCGCGTGTTGTCCGCTCATCACTGCTGTGCCGTCCTAACTTTGTGCAGTAAGTTTATTAAGACAATTTTTAATTAGAGAATCAACAACATTTAAGATAGTTTCACTAAGAGTTTGGGCGTCACATTTTGTTGGGTTTACATACTTCCAAAAACGTTCAATCAGCTCACCTCCGTGAATATACCTAAAAATCACGTCCAGTTGAGATTTTCCAACAATATCTGTGGTTTGGTTTCATCTGCTATACCTGCGAAAAACGAAGCACGGTTACTTTCACTAATTATTTGTTCGTAACATACCTTTAGCATGCACCCTAAAATATCGTTCTGGATTTCTTTGGAAGTGCCTTTAATTGCTGACGCATTCCTTAAATTTTCTCTTAACGTAGCGTCAAGTTTCGCCAAAAAATTTATGAGCGTTCGAAATATCCCTGGATTTTACGGAATTATCCGTTTCATCATGTCCTCGCAGTGCTAGCTCGAAAGCGCCGCAAAAAGTTATACAATTTATGATTTTTGACAAGATGTATCTATTTTTTGTTACACTTTCATTATGTCGTTGTAAATTAACCCAATATGCGGAGTCTATAGTTGTTTTCTAATACTACTGCATCTTAGTACCTCAATTTCCATAGAATTATACAGATGGGTTCTGGAATTTTCATGTTTTTTATTTTCTCGCTTAAGTGCACTAAATCTGTTACGCCTGCTTCCGTCTAAGCCTTGTCTCCGCCAAAAAGCAAACATGGTAAACAATATAAGGCACTTTTCCTATTACACCCATATATCCAACTGTTTTTTTTTCATAAATATCTTTACCAAATTATCTTCTATTATAAGTTTTGTCCCGACTAACACCAGCCATTTCAGTCATAAGGTTTGGTAACGGCCGACCTGTCGTTTTTACTTTCAATTTTTCCTTATACACGTATTTGAAAAATCTCTTTTTGTTTATTAACTTATAAACCAAATCCATGTCTTTTGTGTACAGTGAAAACACGCGCTGGCGAATTGTGTTGTGTGTGTTTTTATTTCTTTAACGTCGGCCTATTTCCGCGACTATGACCAATCACCGACGCCAGGGACCAGTTTCATCTCACTATCCTGGAAATTTTGCCGAACCTTTGCCTTTCTGTAAGGAGGGTAGGGATCTTCAACGTGCACAACATCGCATGGGCACGGGACCGACGGCTTTACGCCCCCTCCGAAGGGCGGAACGTGCAGACATTCAACCTGCTCAAATATGATGCCACAACCTCGGTTGATGTTAATTGTACAGATCGAACCCAGTACTCCACGGTTCAGAGGCACACGTTCTTACCACTGAACCATCGATGATCTCGCTGGCGAATTAAGACAAACTATTAATCTGCAAAAGCGCAATCGAATTATTCATACGACAGACAAAGCACACCGATCTGGAAATAATGCAGCCGACATACTACGTATCTCAGCGTTATTTTATGGAGGGCCGCGGGAGGCGAGAAATTGAGCGCGGGCGGCCCAAGCAGTGCACAGATCGTCTTTAAGCGACCCAGCTAAGAAATAAAGATGACCCGGCGAGATTTTGTTGAGTCTTCGAGTGGCTTGCTCTGCGTTTATTCTCACGTATAAACATAAACTCACAGTAGGGTACGTTCGCACACTATGGATAGCATTTAAATATTACAATTAATGGATTATCGATAAAATCTATTTTAAGTAATTTTACAAGTCTAAAATAATTTTTGTGAAATGAAAATAATCTTTTTGGCAGTTATGCAGCTCTGCAGCACCAACCGCCACTGATATATATATATATATATATATATATATATATATATATATATATATATATATATATATATATATATATATATATATATATATATATTTATATTGTTTCAAGAAAAGAATAGAATATACGACCAATGCGCATGATCCGTGAAACCGAGTTTGTACTGTCGAGAGAGAGACGCTCTTCCTGTATTGTTTTGTTGGTTGTATATAATAGATCAATCACCTTCTATGTGTCTTGTGCCAAATCACTCCTTACCATAGAAAAACCGAACCTCTATGTTCATTACCAAAATTTTATGTAAGGTCATAGAATAGAGTGGTTACTCTATTTTGGTGTCTTTTGTAACCTTAAAATCCTTTCTTTTTCAAGTGCCGACTTTCCTTAACAGTCCGCTTCTCTTTGACAGAAACGTGTCGTAGGATAAAGGTAGGTGTATTTAATCTACAAATATCTTCTTTTAGTTAAAGGATATGTATGTTATCTTATTCTCAGTTAATCTTCTTGTGGATGATTGTTAAAGTTACACTCTTATTTTCACATAATTTTGTATTTACTTTTGTCAAGAAAATTCTTTAGGTTTTTAAGGTTATTGTTTCTTGTTTGTTTTCTACCTAATTTTAGTCCCACAACTAAACTTTAGTATTCTTTTAGCTTCCAAAATGGCACCGAAAGGAAATAATATGATTCCAAATGGACATTTCCATAAAGATTGGCAACGATTTGTAAAGACATGGTTTAAACAACCAGCTCGTAAGATAAGACGCAAACAGAATCGTGTAAAGAAAGCTAGAGAAATTGCCCCAAGACCAGCGAAGGGTTCATTGCGTCCAGTAGTGCGTTGCCCCACAATTAGATACCACACAAAAGTTCGCGCTGGACGTGGATTTTCACTACAGGAACTAAAAGTGAGTAATTTTCCCTATTCCTTAAATTTCCGTACAACCCGCGGTAATCATAATATTTATCTCTCCCAGTACCCCAAAATTTACAATATTGCATGGCAGAATGTGTACCTTTGTTATAGACTACTTACAAACTTGCAGTTGAATTGATTTAAAGTGAAGTAAATTAATATTTATTACAATGCTTTGTTTATAAGTTAAAGTAGGTTACAGTTAAACTTTGATTCAGGGCGGTCCTTAAGTAGACGGGTGCCGTCATTTCATGCATTGTGAGAGTGGCATTGCCGGACGGTGCTTATTGCTCTAGGGGCCTGCCTGAACTGACCTTCCTGACCTACAGGGCAGGTCAGGCAGGACCCTAGAGCCATAAGCACCGTCTGGCAATGCCGCTCTCTTGATGCATAGACGGGACCCGTCTACTTAAGGATCGCCTTGATTCAGCAGAAGGGTTCCCACTCGTCTGGAAAACAGGGTCAGGGAATTTGTAGAATGAAAAATTTTGTCAGGGAAATCAGGAGAAAATTGTGAAAGTTTACAAAGTCAGGTAATTTTTGTGCCTGTCAGGGAAAAATTATTTGTTTCGTTTGATGATAAATAAATAAAACTCAATGATAGCTGCATATTTGTATAAGTAAAGTTTTTGTTTATTTGTAAGATGAGGCGAGGAGCTACTGAATTTCGTTGTAGTGTGTCACACATTATTGGGGTAGATTGTGAATATCAACGTCAGGGAAATAGGTTTTGGCATGTCAGGGAAAAGTCATGGAAATTGATATGCTGTTTTTAGTGGGAACCCGGAATTAGATTCTAATTAATAAATTACATGCTTAAAACTTGTTTTATGTGATAACTTTTTAATATATATTCTGTTTTATAAGTGAGTGTAATCGTGTCAATTGAATATATACAGTGCATATTTATCTGGTCCACGTTCATTAGTTGCCTGTAGTTGCTTAAGTGTCATAGAGCATTGCTGCTTCCTATTTATTTTATTCATTTATAAATGTCGTATCTCATGTAAGATATAGAATGAAACAGAAAGCAGAATCACTACAAAAATAATAAGGGAGAGTTATCGTGCTTCATTGCCGAAATACTTATCTAGGGCATAACTCTGTTATTATTTTTATGTTTCTTGGGGTGATTCTGCTTTTTGTTTCAGTTTCCAGCCACAGTGTCCAACCTCAGTCTTTTAAGATATAGAATGTCTTAATGGCCAGGATTTTTATCTGGAAAGTGACTAACATGTTATATAAAATATATTACCATCGGGATGTTGATGTCATATTTATAAAATTTTTAAAAGCATTTGATCCTGTTAGTCAGAAACGGCTTTTCTAGGTAGTTAATTATTTCGCACATGAAATTAATTAATTTGACACAATCCTACCTATAAAAGAGAGCAATATTATAAATACTACAGCTAAGCCATTTACTGCTTTCTTTGGTGTACTACATGGATCCATTTTTGGTCCCTTGTTTGCAGCATATTTATACATGACATTACCTGTCATTGTCTCTGTTAAATCATCTTTTATATGTTGGTGATGTAAAGTTATTTCACATTTGGTTGTTGGAGAATCACACAGGGTTGAAGCCACATACTTATAAACTGCTGCTATTAATAGCAAATAACAAAATACGAACAGTCTACTGTTTAATCCGAAGTTAATCTAAGAACTTTACTTTTTACAGACACTATCACAGCATAATTTAGATATAAAACTGATCAAGATTGTATTGCTTTGTCATAACCGTAGATTTTTGTAATTGTATATAGTGTTAAAAGTACCAAATTATATTATCTTGTTTATGTATTTAAAAAAACAAAACGAAGAACTTTTGAAATCAGTTGCTGTAGCCCAGTAGCTATAGTTTCGGTAAATGTAACAACTTTTGAAGTTAGTTGCGTTAGCTCAGTAGCTATCGTTTCGGTAAATGTAATCATTTTTCAAGTTAGCGGCTATAGTTTCCGTATATATAATAAATTTTGAAGTCGGGGCTATACTTTAGTTAAATGTAATATCTTTAAAGTTAGTTGCTTTAGCTCGAAGGAATTTTTCAGTAGCAACAGTTCTGGTAAATGTAATAGTTTTTGAAATGAGTTGCTGTAACTCAGTAGCTATAGTTTTGGTAAATGTAATCATTTTTCAAGTTAGCGACTATAGTTTCGGTATATATAACAAGTTTTGAAGTCTGGGCTATACTTTAGGTACATCTTTAAAGTTAGTTGCTGTAGGTAGGTAGAATTTCTCGGTAGCTATAGTTCTGGTAAATGTAATGGCATTTGAAATCAGTTGCTGTAGCTTGGAAGCAATAGTTTCAATAAATGTAACAACTTTTGAAGTTAGTTGTTTTAGCTCAGTACCTATAGTTTTGATTAAATGTAATAATTTTTCAAGTCAGCACCTATAGTTTCGGTAGGGAAATATAATAACTTTTGAAGTCGGGAGCTAGGTATAGTTTAGGTAAATGTAATAGCTTTAAAGTTAGTCCCTGGAAAACGGGGAGGTGGCGGTGGCTGCATTTCTCGACATCGAAGGAGCATTTAATAATGCATTACCTATCTCCCTCTACGAGGCCACTATCGCTAGAGGGGTGGAACATACCATCTGTGGCTGGATCGGAAACATGCTACATAATCGGACCATTATTATCTCGTTGTGGGAGGAGGTGCTCAGCGACAGGGCTGCTAGGGGGTGCCCTCAGGAGGGAGTTCTATCCCCCCTGCTGTGGTCTCTCTTTGTGGACGATTTGCTGGCTATCCTCGGACTGTGGGAGGTCGAGGTCCAGGCGTATGCTGATGATCTCATCATAATGGTTAGAGTCAAATCTGAGGAGGAACTTGCAAGTACTCTTCAAGAGGCACTAAATGTAGTCAATGATTGGTGCCGGAGGGAACAGATGTCTGTGAACCCCCGCAAAACGATCATTGTTCCCTTTACCAGAAGAAGAAGGTTGGACCAATTAAAACCACCTATTCTTATGGGGGAAACGATTCCATTCTCGGAACAAGCAAAATATCTGGAGGTTACCCTAGATAAGAAGCTCAACTGGGACATACAGTTAGAAAATGTAATCCGCAGGGCTAAACTGTCCCTGTGGACATGCCGGAGAATCTGTGGAAACAACTGGGGAACAAACCCCCAACAGATGTACTGGCTCTATGTAGTGGTTATCAGACCAATGATAACATATGGAGCCATAGTTTGATGGCCTAAGGCACTTTGTGGTATCGCGAGGGCCAAACTGGCTCATCTACAGAGACAAGCTTGCCTGATGATAATGGGAGCAATAAGCACCACACCATCAGCCGCTCTGGAGGTCCTCCTTAATATTCCACCTCTTCACATATGATTGGAGAGGGTGGCGAGGTAGACAAAGTGCCAAAGGAAGTCAGTCTGGGAGGGTCCGGACTCCTCGATGACATTGAGGGTAACGGGATTCTGGGAATGGTCTCAGACTTGATGCCTACAAAGATCAGTAGAGATCTGTCTTTCAAGACCATCCTCCCGGAAAGGGAGGACTGGGAGCGAAATCAAACGACCCTATTGAGAGCCGGTCTCTGCTGGTACTCTGATGGCTCCAAAACCAATATGGGAGTAGGAGCCGGCGCATATGGGGGCAGCACCGATGCTAGACTATCAGCTAGCATCGGCAAGTACGCAACCATACACCAGGCAGAAGTGTATGCCATCGAGATGTGTGCAAGGGAAAGTAAAAAAAAACCAGTGCACACACAAATCGATAAAGCTGCAGATAGCCAAGCTGCAATAAAGGCTCTTGGTTCCTACTGGTGTAATTCAAAAATGGTATGGAGTTGTAAATCTGCGCGTAACCAACTGGACAGCTGTAATGAGGTGTCGCTGGTCTGGATACCGGGTCACTCGGACCATGATGGCAATGTTGCGGCCGACACGCTTGCCAGGAGTGGTGCCCAGAGAGACTTTGTCGAACCAGAACCGGTGCTGGGGATAACATCATGCACAGCAAAACGCACCTTAAAGACCTGGACAGAAAGAATGACAATCCAATATTGGCAAAATCTTCCAGGATTAGCTCACTCTAAGGCCTTCATAATGGCCTGTCTGAGTCAAGGGCTAAAAAGCTTCTAGAGTTAAACAGACAACAACTGAGTACTCTAGTCAGCCTGTATACAGGACATTGCGGCTTGCGTCACCACATGCACTGTATTGGGGTCGGTCAGGAGACTGAGTGCCGGCTGTGTATGGAGAGTGACAAGACAGCAGAGCTCGTACTGTGTTCCTGTCCGGCAGCGGACAGGACTATATACCTGCTCTTTGGCAAGATAAAGCTTGCTCCGGAGGATCTGGATCACCTTTCGCCCACAAAGATTATTAACCTCTGTAGGAGGCTGGCTTTGTTGGGCGAAATATAGACTTTTAGGCGTGAGCCACAATAAACCATATGGTCGCGTGGAGGGACCGGTATGGGCCACTCACATACAAACCCTAACCTAACCTAGTTGCTTTAGCTCAGTAGCTATAGTTTTTGCAGTAAACCTAATGACTTTTGAAGTCAATTGCTATAACTCAGGAGCTATAATTTTGGTAAATATAATAACTTTTAAAGCGAGTTTTATCTGAGCAATAATAAGTTTCAAGGCAGCTGTTCGTAATATGTAATATGCATACAGAAACTGTAACTAGATCATATTGTTCACATTTATAACCGCCGAGATTTTCTGAACAGAATAATAAATCAATGACATGTAATATGTAATGTATTTAATAATATAACAAAAATAAATAAAAATGGACAGAGTTCATTGCGTTATTGTTTGGATGTTACAAAATTAATTTTAGTGCGGCTCTCGTTATATTGGTCCATTTATGTTACAAATCATTGAAGATTTCTGTCACCTGAGTTGCTTCTGATCTCAATAACTTGAAAGAACAAGACTATTCTGCTTAGTTTACCGTGTATTAATTATTTTAATTTCCTTATTTTAGGCAGCCGCTATTAACCCACATTATGCTCGTACAATTGGAATTGCTGTGGATGTCCGTAGACGCAATAAGTCTGTAGAAAGTATTCAGCTAAATGCCCAGAGACTTAAAGAATACAAATCCAAATTACTTCTATACCCTATCCACAATAAGAAGAAGTTACGTGCCGGAGAAGCAACTGAAGAAGAACAAAAGGTGTATAAGTATTACTAAAAAATTTGTAAGAGAAATAGTAACATTACTTTTATTATTATACCAGTAGCGGTACAACTGTTTATTTATGTATCCAAATATTTGCTTGTAATATTGCATCATTTTTAAACATTTTAATGCGGTGAATTCTAATTCACTATGATAGTGTACCTATTTATACTTATGAATATATTTTTTTTTCATAGCTTCCGCACTTGGTGGTTAAGTGGGTCAGATTTTCTAGAAGTTTTCCCCTTGGTCTTCGTCATTTTTTTAAACTACCTTCAAATAATGTCAGAAAGTTATGTCTCATATGTATATCCCCCGAATTTCTTTCAGATAGCATTTTTCTTCTCTTGTAGCTTGTCACTTTTCTCCCATGTCCACATTTCAAAAGCTTCTGTTTTCTTGATGTCCTGTTTATTCAAAGTCCAGTTTACCACCCCATACATTCTAAGACTCCACCATGACTTGATGAAACTTTTCCTCACGTCTGTTTTTTCCCCTCTCTCAGGGCTCGTCCGCTGCCTCTCCGCCCCGATAGCGCTGCAACCTTTGGTTTATTGTGCATGCCCTTAGTCCTTTTACTCCAAACACTCCAAAATCACTGTGCCTTGAACTAGTCTGCACAGCGATTGGTTGGGTGAAGTTTTATAATGCTCTGTCTCCGGTCTAGACTGACCGTAGATCAGTTGTCTTCTGCAGTCCAGAGCTTTACACTCGCACAAGATGTGCTGGGCTGATTCCTCCCCCTTGCCGCAGAGGGTGCATGCGAGGTCCCCCTCGAACCGCCCCATTTTATGCAGGTGTTTCTTGACGGTCATGTGTCCCGTCAAGAGACTTGTTATGTTTCTGAGCTGTCCTCTGCTAAGATTTAGCAGCTCCACAGCTCTCTCGGGTCTGTTACAATGTTTGTTAATTAAAAGAGTATTTTGTCATAGCAAACCTTTTTCCCAGTTTTTTGCTTCATTTGCTGTCATCCACTTCAAAATCGCCATTGTGGATGGACAAGACTTGTAACTGGAAAGTCAGTTTTATTTCACACTGACGTTGTTAACATGTCCTTCATTGTTTTCTTAAATGTTTAGCCATTTTATCAAATTTTCATACGAAAATAATGAGATCTATGATAACTAACAAATAATGAGCAGATTTAGACATATCTTCAAAAATAACAAAGCTATGCCGACCAAATTTGGTATTAAAGTTTTCACTATAAAGCCTATTCTACCTACCAAAATTCAGATCTCTAAGTTAAAAGAAAAAAAAATTATAATCATTTAAAGAAAAAAAAATGGGTGTTATGGTGAGCAGAGACACGCACAAGACCAAAATGTTTTGTGTGGTTAACAAAATCTGTTGAATATAACAGACAAATATTTAAGTTTCCTTGGCACAAAAAGGTCAAGACGTACTAGATGAATTACTTTAAAAAAATTATATTTTTTCTTCCTTAAAAGTTGCGATTTGAAATGTCAGAATAGGCGATTTTTAAACAAAGATTCTGAAAGGAATGTAGAATTTGAGGACGATGTTATAAGAGTTATGAATGCATTCCTAGTAGCAGCTTTAATGTTAATCATTTTAAAAGAAATGTAATAGATATAAGTAACACCTTTTTCTGTTTCTTTTAGGTTGCAACTCAATTGAAAACTGAAGTTCTACCAATCCGACAACCACAAATTAGGACGAAAGCTATGGATCCAAATAGTGAAGACAAGAAAATGGATGTTTATTGTACTCTCAGAAAGGTATGTGTGATTTTTTTTATTGTAAACAAAAATTTACAAGTAGAAAATATAATTTATATGGCAAATAATATATAGTGACACGTAAGCACAGTTTAAAGCATGGAGGGAGTTCGAGATTGATAAAGCGTTTCATGAAAAAGGGCGTTAACCAATTACCTCTAGGTTAATGTGACACTTGTGTTCGTTATAAATCAGTAGCGAAAGGTTTTCTTTGGAACTGTCAGTATGTTTTATAAAATGATTGAGAACTTCTGGAAAGAACTTGGCCAGCCAAATGTCAAGCCCAAAATCCCAGGTGGTGCTCCCACTGTCATTTGGTTTTTGAAGTGAAGGGGAAATATCAATGCTGGAAATATATGGCTATTAACAAAATTAAAAGAAAATATTATTTAACTAGGGTTTGCAAAACATACCTGGAGCAACAACTGTGTACATATTAACCAGTACTCATTTTTCACCTCTTGAAAATTTGAGTTATGTTCTTGTAGCCTTTTTTGCTATTATTTTCTTTAGTTTTTGCACAGTGGTAGTACTTGTTTCATCAAAATTGAAGACCATTGTTTGATTTGCAAGCCTTGTGTCTTTCTCAATTAATCCTTTTAAATTATTGAAAAATATCTCCGATGTTAAGCAGCTTAAATTGCAAGCTTCAGGGCAACACATGCTTAATTTTTTTCTGCACATCGGGAAACTCCTTAGCCATTGGGTTCCTGCTGCCCTATTTTGTTGCTTTGGTTGTGGAACAGTATGGTTGTTACTGACTGCAAATTCATATGGTAATTTTCTGGTAGTTAATGTTACTAGACCATAAGCTATTTTGCTGCTATTTTCGGCTCCATATTCACTTCTTTATCATTTATTTTCTTCAGTCTGGTACCTTGTATTATTGGACTCTATACACACATCTTTATTTTTTCCGTGATCTATTTATTCACTTGTGCTCCATACACACTTCTTTATTTTCCTCTTCAGTACTGCTATCTTTAACCTTACATTATTGGCCTCGATACACACTTAATTATTTTTCTTTTGAGTACTGGTCTCTTTATTCTCTTTAACCTTGTATTATTGGGTTCCATGCATACTTCTGTATTTACCTTGTCAGTACTGGTCTCTTTATTATCTTTAAACCTTGCGCTTCTATATGTATTTCTTTATTTTCCTCCTGAGTACTGGTCTGTTTACTCTCTAACATTATTTCTTTATTTTCCTTCTCAGTACTGGTCTCTTTACTCTCTTCAACCTTGTATTATTGGGCTCCATGCACACTTCTTTATTTTACGTCTCAGTACTGGTCTCTCAATTCTCTTTAACCTTGGATTATTGGCGTCCATATGCATTTCTTTATTTTCATCTTGAGTACTGGTCTCTTTAACATTAGATTTTTTTGGTTTGGAAAAACAGCAAGCCCTTAGAGCTAGCGTCTTCCTTCAGAACTCTATGCCTGCTCGATACACTAGGAAAGCTACTAGAACACTTCATCAAAGCCAGGCTAGAAAAGGAAATAGAAGTAGGAGAGGGATTTTCAGAGCGACAGTTTGCAGCAACAATCTTGATGTGAAAAATGCTTTTAACACTGCTAGCTGGGGCAGAATCATAGAACTGAAAAGAAGAAACATCGCTGAGTACTTGATAACCACCATAAGCAGTTACTTCTCATATAGAAAGACTGGCATTCCGAGGGGAGACAATGATGGCTGTTACGACAGGAGTCCCGCAAGGATCCATCCTAGGACCTATCCTCTGGAATATAATCTATGATGGAATCCTCAAGCTAAAAATGGTTGAAGGAGTTACTTTGGTTGGTTATGCTGATGACGTAGCAGTCCTAGTAGTCATCAGAACAAGACACACCTGGGTATCAAGTGAACGAAACGTTAAGAAGAGTAGACAGATGGATGACCGCCAAAGAACTCCAGCTGGCCGCTGCAAGGACAGTGCAGTCATCATAAAGGGTCCAAAAATCAGGGGCGATTTTTCGCTCCGCTTAAAGGACACCATGATAAAACTAGCAAAGACCCTGGTGTATCTAGCAATAACAATTGGCAGGTCACTCAATTTTGGCCAGCATGTACGAATGGCAAAAGTCAAGGCTTGAAAGAAGGACAGCAGCACTAAGTAGGGTAATGCCCAACATGGAAGGCCCAACAGCTGCAAAACTGCTACTGCTCAGCGGAGTAGAGCACTCAATTTTACTGTATGCAGCGCCGGTATGGTATCAAACAATAGGGATAAAAAAATATAAAATGATCGAGAGCATGCAGCGCCGAGTGTTACTAAGGGCAGCGTGCAGGTTCCGTACCATCTCTACAGAGGCAATTCAGGTGTTGACGGGCGTCGTGCTCATAGGCCTGTTGGTGGAAGAAAGATGCTTCCTAGATGAGGCGAGGGCGGTGAGACTAGAAGACGCTAAGCTGACTGCCAGAAGCCTAACCATGGAGAAATGGCAGCAAAAATGGTCCCAAAACACCATAAAGGGACAATGGACCAAAAGATTGATTCCACCACAAAGAAATACATTTCTGGCTCAAACAAATACTTACGGGCCACGGATACCTCAGATCCTACGCCAAACCCATTGGAAACTTAGACGAGAACGAGAGCAGATGTATCTACTGTGGGGAAGAGGACATAGTAGAATACTGCATTTTTGTTTGCCCAAAGTTCAATGAGATGAAAAGTACCACCCTCAAGCCTGTAGGGATACATAATATCGACGACATGGTACCAATAATGTTTAAAGGCGAGAGGCCATGGAATTTGCCTGACAAGCTATGACCATAAAAGACACGCAAGAACCGGCGAAGCAAAGAAAACTAACTAGATTGCCCAAACCCCTAATCACTTAAAGTGGACGAGGAAAGTAGGGAAAAAGTGGAAGAAGAAGAAAAGACAGCTCTACACTTGTCAAGATATGTCTCAAAGATAGTACCAGTATGTAGTAGAGCAGTTCAGGGAGTCACTAGCTTGGTCAGCTGATGCGCCACTAGCTTGGTCAGCAGATGCGCCACTAGCTTGGTCAGCAGATGCACCAACTACGCCACACAATAATAAAAAAACGGATCGTTGGCTTCCATATGCATTTATTTATTTTCCTCTTGAGTACTTGTCTCTTCTCTTCAACCTTGCAGTATTGGCTTCCATATGCATTTATTTGCTCTCATTTACATGCTCTCTTCTCTTAATACCAGGAAAACCTCTGGCCTTGACGAGATCCCAGCAATTGTTCTAAAAAAATGTGCAAAAAAAATGCTCACCAGAACTTGCTCCAGCCCTGACTCGTCTGTTTCAGACATCTTACAATAAAGGCATATTCCCTAGTAACTAGAAAACTGCTCGAGTACACCCCGTCCCCAAGAAAGGAGCCAAAGCGCTTCCTAGCAACTACAGGCCTATTTCTCTCCTTTCAGTCATCTCTAAAGTGATGGAAAAGTATATAAACGCCGGATTACTAAAATTTCTTGAAAAACACAGCCTCATCCACGACAGGCAGTATGGATTCCTTCAGCGCAGATAAACTGTCGACCTCCTTTCCTTTGTCACCCATTCTTGGAACAAGTCTATGGAACTACACGGTGAATCCCAGATTGTCGTTCTAGACATATCCAAAGCATTCAACCAGGTCTGGCACGCAGCGCTGCTCAATAAACTTTTGGCCTATGACCTACCACAAAACTCTGTACTTGGGCAGCAAATTTCCTCTCCAACCGGAGCATTTCTGTTGTCGTGGATGGCCATTCCTCTAAACTGTATCCAATTAATGCAGGAGTCCCTCAAGGTTCAGCTTTAGCCCCTACTTTGTTTCTTCTCCACATCAATAACCTCCTCTCTAGCCCATTCAAACCAGTTCACAGTTACACGAACGACAGCACCCTCCACTCAAATATACAATATTCTAAGCCTGTCTCTTTAGCCCAATTAGATGAGGATCGCAGACTCATGGAGGGTTCTGTCTCTGGATCTCCAAAAAATATTAGACTGGGGAAGTAGAAATCTTGTACAATTCAACTCCACCAAATCTTAGTCTTGCTTTCTATCTCATAAGAGATACACCAGCCCTAGACCCATCACAATGAACAACCAAGTTATTCAAAGTAGTGAGTCCTTTTCACTTGTTGGCATTTCTGTGGATCGAAATCTCAATTGGCACCAACATGTCACATCAGTTGCCTGGGACTGTTGGTAGTTGAACATTTGGAGGTGGGTTGAGAGTAGAATTGCCGGCAAACAACAGAGCAAAAAGTTCAGCCTTGCCCAGGGCGGTAGAAACAATTTCATCCCCTGAAACATGAGGTGGGAACGTGCTCTTGCAAAAATTATTCCCAATAGATTTAGCAAGAGTCCAGAAGGGTTTGCTGCCGCTGGAGCTTGAGAGGACTTTGTTTTTGATGGTGGTGGTTATTAGGCGAGTTTTTTGCCTCAGAAAAAATGTGGACATAGCGGTTTCTTGCATTGTTAAATGCTCGACGGTTTTCTTGGCTTGGGTTGTAAAAAGATTTTTGAAACAATATCTACTCATCACTCTTCACCTTGAGATGTTGTCCTTAATGTAATTTCTCTCCTGATAAAATATGCAATGGACAAGTCAACAAACTCTGTTTTAAGTTCACAAATTGCACAGGGATCAGTGCAAGCTTGAAAGCCAGGTGAGGACAGGAGCTAGCGAATTCTTAGGTGCGGGAAAATTCAAATATTTGAAATGTCTTGCTGTGTGCACAGTCTTGCTGTGTACTCGCCTCTATTTGGTTATAATGTATTGAATTGCCTACATTTAGTGGATGTTTTGATTGGAGTATATTGTAAATAAATTTGTGTGGAATAAAAGTGGTGTGATTCAGTATTAATCAGTTTAACATGTTTTTCTATCAAGTATATCGGTCCATTCAATGGTCAAAATGTTTGAAAATTGTATTATTTTTTACAGGCCCGTGCTGACGCCCGTCTTGTAGGAATTAGGGCTAAGCGAGCTAAGGACGCTGCTGAAAATCCAGACGATGTCACCAAAGTTGCAAAGGAAAAGAAATCCAAGAAATAAATTCAAAATGGTTCATTGAGTTTGCGATTTATATATTATTAAACTTTTTGAATTACTTTCTTGTTTTATTTACCTAAATATGTCCAATAATAAAGTGTAAAATTAAAAATAAAAATGACTCTTTGGAAAATTTCTCATTGTAAGCAAAGTAATGTCAATATAAAATTTTGAATCTAGAAGACAGAAAAATGAAGGTCAACAATATACATATAGACTGCTCCAATGAAGAATGTCTTAACTGGTTTTTCCCCTGTTTTGAATTACTACAGTGAACATACTTGTGATAGGGTAAAATTCTTTCTAGGATACTGTATTTAACTGAACAATGAAGTTAGGCAGCTTTATATTCACAAATGAGAAAGTATCTCAGATCTTAATGGAATTCGAAGGAGGTAGTATATTAAGTTACGATGGCATTCATTGTGAATTGGTTTGCAAGATTTTAAATGTGATTCAACAACTTTTAATTGGTTATGTCAAGTTTTTGCAGCTGCTAACCTGGGAGATCATTCTCTAAAAAAATGTGAAACCCTATGGAATGCCAGTCATCAATACTTTCACCCAAAAGTCATTCCCGTTCTACCACTCTTACTCAACACCAGTAGGAATCAAAAATTCTAAATAAATACTAATAACATTTACTTAATACCAAAACAACCAACAAATAATTTATAGTTTAGAAAACAGGATAAAATCCTAATCGACTTCATGGCATATCGTTCGGCTGACAGTTCTTTCGGCCGACAGATCGTAAAGTTGACACTACAATAGAGCGGCGATTCGACCGAGAATACCGCTTTTTCAGTATTTGTCTGGTCGACTGGCTGAAGCCTAATATTGATCTCTGCTTCATATTTAGTTGCAAAACATGACATATAAGCGAAATTGAAAAAAAAATGCCAATTTATATCCGGGGCAATACACACTATATGTTTAAAATGGTTTACATAATAAAAGTTATTTGTGTAAAGAAAATATGTTGAGTTATTAGATACAAATAAACATACTTATGGGTAATTCATTGTTATATATGTAAATATTGTTACGTTCTACGGGTTTCTGGATTTGTTGACTAACGAAACTCAGCTTTTCAAATTACTATTTATTATTACAAACTATTTTCCACCACCAGTATCAACTAAAATATTTCTCTTCTCTATTATTAAATGTCCATAGAACTAAATTTCCCTATTCGCCATCTATGGTCGCTTCTTAAATACTGTCACGTTTGTCTATGAGAATTAAGTTTAGGAAATACTTTGTAACTTCTATGGTAGTGTGTTGGTAACAGCGAACACTGGAAATATACTTCTAGAAGGGACCAGAAGTAACAGGTGTAGAATAGTGTAGGTCTAGAATCTCTAGAGACAGTATAAATAGACGTGCGGTGCGCAGAATAAGTTTAGTATTGAATAAGTTGGTGTGAAAGTGATCATAGAGTATAAAGCGAGTTAACAGTAAGTGTTGGTCTATAGGAAGCGATCATAGAAGGCGATAGTGGAATATAATTCTATTGACATTTAATAATAGAGAAGAGATATATTTTAGTTGACACTGGTGTTGGAAAATAGTTAGTAATAATAAATTAGTAGTTTGGAAAGCTGTGTTTTGTTAGTAAACAAATCCAGAACGCCGTAGAACGTAACAATACCAACACTTACTACTGACTCGCTTAATACTCTATGATCACTTTTTTTACACCACACTAATTCAATAATGAACTAACTTACTCTGCGCACCGCTCGTCTATTTATACTGTCCATAGGGATTCTAGACCTTCTGCACTTTTCTACACCTGTCACTTCTGGTCCTTTCTAGAAATATCATTCCAGAGTGTTCGCTGTTACCAACACACTACCATAGAAGTAACAAAGTTCCTAAACCTAATTCTCAATTCTCATAGACAAATGTGACAATATGTATGAAACTCAATCCTGACTCCCTTAATGAAAAGGTCATTTTCTAATAAAAAAAATCCATTGATATAAGATTAATTCCATATTTTAATTACAAAAATGTGATTTAAAGTGAAGCCACATATTATTAAGTATTTATTTTCAAGAAAGTTATCTTTGATGGCATCTACTTTTTCACATTTTATAATGCATGTTGCACAATTGTTTGAAAATTTATGGTTGAGGGGAGAAGATTAAGTACTTCTTTTTTTATAAATTTATATAGGCAATGAAGAAAAAATCATTGGAAATTGAATATGTGGTCATGGCATTCAAGTTATTTGCGTAAAAAAATATGTTGAGTTAGATATAAATAAATATACTTATGGATAAATCGTTATTTTTAAAGAAGATATAAATAGTTGCAAGCCTGAATTACAATGTACACACTCACAGAAACTATGGAGAATGGCAGGCAGTTCTGTTATTGTCATAAAAAAATCGAATGATATGTTTTACTCAATTTTTTCATTAAAACAATTTGATTTAGAGAAAAACCAGATTTTCATAAACTTTTTATTTTCTCCTTTAATTGCCAAATATAAAAAAAAGCTGCCTTTTACATTATTTTTTAATGTCTTTATTGGCGGAAAATTTATTTTTCAAAATTTATTGTCTTTTTTTTAACTAATGAACAAAATAAACAAGGAAAAAACTGTCTTTTATATTATTTTTTAATGCTGATTTGCTGCAAATATATTATTCAAAATTTATTATCAAGTGCGAAGGTTATATATGTCTCTTTTAAATAATGTACATAATAAACAAGGAAAGACTGTTCTACATTATTTGTTAATGCTTATTTGCTGCAAATGTATATATATATATATATATATATATATATATATATATATATATATATATATATATATATATATATATATATATATATAACAAAAATTGTAGATCATTTATATGAACATTCACTTCCATAGCGCACTTGTCGCGTCCAGACTTTTTATTATGAGTAGCAGAATGTTCGCCACATGGCTGTCCACTTATCTTCTTATTCTGGTTGCATTTTCGCGCATTCACTGTTTTTGGAATACCTAGTAACACTTTAATTCTTTATAAACTCAATGGGCAGGTAGTTCTTCCCACATATAACATTTCTCAATCTGCACATTTTTATAATATTCATTGATAACAAATTAAATTGTTCGCTTATTAATAATAAACTGGCAGACAAATAAGGTTGGAACTGAAATGGTCTCAAAAACTTTTAAAGATTTTAATTATAATTTGGACATATATTTACTAGTTTAGTTTAAGTATGTATTAGGAAAATTTGCTGCCGTAACGCACTTGCTGCGGCCACAATTTTTTGTGGTTATGGACAAACCTTATTAGGGCGCCTTTTATTAATTTTTTCAAATATATCTGAATAAATGTGTGCTTTTGTAAAAGTGACTATATATGCATCAAGATTATTCAAGATTCTAACTGAATGGGAAACTCGCTTATTAAGATTTGAAATATTTTTATAACTCTGCAGCAAAGCAGTTGCTGCATGTAGACTTTTTTTATACTTTTATTTACTATTTACTATTAAAAAAATAAATAAAACTCGCTACCACAAGTAACTTGCTGCATACAAGTTTTTTAACAAATATTTACTGTCTAACAACAGGAATTTTTTATGCAAATTTGTTACCATTATGCATTTGCTGCACCCACACTTTTTTCTTATTGCGAATCGACAAATCTTATCAAGTGCGTTTTATTAATTTTTCTCAAGTATCGGAATAAATGTGTGCTTTTCTGAAGGCTTCACTATATATGCATCAATATTTTTGAAGATTCTAGCTGAATGGGAAGGATTTAAGATTTGAAATGAATGAAAAACCTCTTTTAATACTTTTATTTACTATATGATTACCAATTTTTTTATTACAACTCGCTACCAAAACGCACTTGCTGCGTCAATCTCTTTTTGTTATTGCAAATGGATAACTCTTATTAGATGCCTTTTATTATTATTTTTTCAAATATCAGAAAAAATCTGTTAGTTTGGCGATTTAGGTTTGCTTTAAAATGGTCTTATAAATCCAAAACAAGGGTTCTTTTAACTTAATCATAGGTATACTATATCAACACGCAAAGGTGTTAAGCAAATTGCCTATTGCATAAACTTTCAAGACTTCAGTGAAGAAATACACTCGACCAATATATTATTGTACATCCGCCTAAATGAATTGGTGTATGCAGGGGTTGCATACGTCTAGGAGCTGTCGGTCTAACAATACACACTCGTTGGCGTCATCACAGGATGACTAATTCTGAATTATTCATCCTTTGATGACGCTAACTTGGTTAGTGAAATGATCGTCAGGTCTTTTAAAATGTGCTGTGGTGATGTGGGTTCTCCAATTAATTATTGGTAACAATTAATCTTACAAGCTAATCAGTAATTGACGTCCTGTCAAGTACCTAATATGAATTGTTTAAATAGTAGTTAGGTATTAAGAACTGTTGTAGTGAACTAATAATTTTTCTAAAGTAGTTCATCGATATTGTTACGTTTTTCGGGGTTCTGGATTTGTTGACTAACAAAACACTGCTTTTCAAACTACTAATTTATTATAACCAACTATTTTCCAACACCTTCAACTAAAATATTTGTCTCTATTACTAAATGTCTATAGTTTATTCTCGCCTCTATTGATTAACTACACTGGTTCGCTTAATACTCTATGATCAGTTATTGTGCACCAACATTAACTCAATACTGAACTAACTATGTGCGGCTCGCTCATTTATACTGTACATAGATATTTTAGACCTTCTACACTGTTCTACACCTGTCACTTCTGGTTCCTTCTAGAAATATACTTCCAGAGTGTTCGTTGTCACCAACACACGTTACAACTGACCTCTGACCATAGATAGTAACAAAGTTCATAAACTGAATTCTCATAGACGGATGTGACACTGCCCCCTTCTGACATTTATTGGTATGGCGTAAGTCTGTGCATATGGACCACCTTCATCTTGCTCTTTGGGCTCCTCTGAATGCGATGGACAATGTCATTGATCCTTTTGACCACCTTATACGGGCTTTCCCACAATTTCTGTAGTTGCGGTGACCGTCTCTTGCGTCGTACTGGATTATAGAACCACACCCGTTCTCCTACTTTAAAACCAACTGAATTAGCTAGCACATCATAACGGGTCTTCATGTGGTCACTTTCTACTCGTATGTGCATTCTGACAGCAGAATGGGTGGCTTTCCTTCTCGTCAATATGTCTGAGCTCTCTTCAAGCAAAGTTCTTACGTCTCACTGGTTCTTCATGCCATTCCCCCTGTTCTGGTGTATCTACTTGCACAACTATCTCTGCAGGCCCTATTCTTCCTGTCGACATTGGCCCTGTTCCAACAAATGTGGGCTGGGCTGGCTTCAAATTTACATGGGCTTTATACCCCTCGTCCTGTATTTATCTCATAAGTTCTTTTCTACTGGCTTCTAGCTGAGTAACTGGATAGTCTCTTCCTCTCACAGCTCTTTCACTGGAATGACACTTTCACGGCAGGCGTTGCTATTTTTCTCCATGGTGATTTTCCGCACTACCAGGTTACTGCCAGGCGACATTATTTGTTCACCGTCAATACTCTGGATGTTAGTGCCAAGATCAAGTTTATCGCACTGACCTTGGAGTATGTCCAAGCCAATTATAATCAGGTCTGATATGGCGGCGACTATGGCTCTCTGATTTGCCTTCCATGTCCCAATTTGCAGCTCGACGTCATTTTCACCAAATACCTGTATCCGATCACCACCGGCTGCATTTACTCTGTACACTCTGTCTGGCTCTCCATCACCATCTTCTATCGCCATCTTGGAACCATGTTGCTGCGAATAATCGTCCTACGTGCGTCTGTGTCGATGTGTCGACGACAATCTGTGTCTTATTACCGCTTAAGTATCAGTCTACAACGAGAGCGCTGCCAGAATCGCTAACCTGAGAAACGATTACCGGCCCTAGCTTAACTTTCTCCCTTGCGCGCGATCTTAGAGCCCAACATTCGCCCCTTATGTGTCCCACCTTGCCGCAGTTTCGGTAGCACAAGGCATTTGCAGGGTGAGTTCTTATTGGGTGCCCATGAGACGTAGGCCTTATTTGTTCTGCTATTTTTTCTAGTAGCTGCATGATCTTTTTATTTTCTTCTTGGACTTGGAGACTGCGAACTTTTACATGATTTTCTGATGCTTGCTTTACCGCTTCAAACTCCAAGAAATGTGCCAAATCATCGTTCAAGTTTTTGTGTCTCGCCATCCTCAGCGCCTGTTCGGTGTCGGTATCTCTGATGCCGTCAATGAAGGTGTGCAGCGACAGCTGGGTTAAAAGCTATATCGGAGCAATGGGATAGGCTAATAGTGTCAGTCTGACAACGTCGGCGTGGAGATGTTGGAGATTTTCGACCAATTTTAGACAACGATTTTTCAACTGCAATCGATCCAACTGTTGTAAATGGTGGTCGCCAAACCTCATCTCTAATTGATGTCTAATGTTGTCAAAACTCAACGGTCCTTCCCTGGGAATACCTTGAAGCACATCTAGGGCATCTCCTCTGAGAGCTACAATTAACGAAGTCGCTTTCTCTCGCCCCAACCGTTCGCTGTACCAGCCGCTTTAAACTGGGTAGGTGAATACCCCATGGGACTGAGCCATCAAATGTGGGGACTTTAATTCTTACGACCGGGCTATCTTCGAGTCTGATGTTGCCCTTGGCTAGGGTATCATACCTCTTTTCTAGTGATTGCATTTTCTGTCGAACTTCTTCTTGTATATTCGTCAGCTTGTCATGTACCTCGTCGCTGATACCCCTTACTCGGCTTTCTACTCGTTGAAATATGCCGTCTTTCACCTGCTTCATACGTTCGTCTACACATAAAGTAATATTCTCAATTCTGCTGGGTTGTTCTTGCACAATCTTCTTTGTTTCTTCATCTCTTCTTTGGGCTTCTTCATCTCTTTCTTTAGCTACTTCATAACTTTTTCACATTTCTTCTTTGGCTTCTTCGTATTTTTTCTGGCCGCTTCATCTCTTTTTCCTCATTTCTTCTTTGGCTTCTTCGTCTCTTTTTCTGAACTCTTCATCTCTTTTTCTAATTTCTTCTTTGGCTTCTTTATCTCTTTTTCTCATTTTTTCCTTGGCTTTTTCATCTCTTTTTCTGGATTCTTCTTTCATTTCTTTATTGAATTCCAATAGCTGGATGTCCATATTGGCTGTTGCGCTACGTGTTTTATGCATAGACTTACTTAAAGCTCGTACACAGTTTATTATGTTTAAAAAACACACCCAGTTATGATTTACTTCTGACACTGATCTTTCAGAGATTCTAGAAATTTCCACGTTGTTCAACGAATATTCTGGAAAATATTTCCGCTAGCAGCTTAAAAATCTCACTTCTGACACCAGTTGTTGCGTTCTTCGAGGTTCTGGATTTGTTGACTAACACAACACAGCTTTTCAAACTACTAATTTATTATAACCAACTATTTTCCAACACCGCCATCAACTAACATATATCTCTCTATTATTAAATGTCTATAGTTTATTCTCTTCTCTATTAATTCGCTACGCTGATACGCTTAATACTCTATGATCATTGATTCTGCATCAACGCTAACTCAATACTGAACTAACTAACTATGTGCGGCTTGCCCATTTATACTGTCCATAGAGATTCTAGACCTTCAACACTGTTCTACACCTGTCACTTTCGGTTCCTTCTAGAAATATACTTACAGACTGTTCGCTGTTACCAACACACTTTATAACCGGCCTCTGACCATAGAAGTATTAAAGTTCATAAATTGAATTCTAATTGACGAATGTGACAATATCCTTCTCGATTGACTTTGTTTTATGATCTACCTAAAAAGTGTTAACAGAATAAAAACAATAACTTTTAAATGCCTTTTTTATTATTTCAATAAACGCTGGCAGATTTGGTAACCAGCTAATGCAGATATAACAGTTATGTTAAATATTATTTAATTTTTAATCAAATTCCGATCCAATTGTTATACTTATTTGTCCTGGTAATATGTTTGTTTGGTGATACCATCTATTGGTGTCGACAACAACTGAAAAAAAATATCAGATTAGTCCAATCTTATTTGAAAATATAGCGATATATACAATAATAGTGAGTGTTAAAATTTTTGTACTACAGAATAATGTTTTTTGAAAAGCTTTGGTTTGAACGAAGGAATGGTTTTTGTATTAAATGGATTCTAAATAACCACGGTTGTAGCAGGAATGATGGTGAGAATAAGAACCGCAGCTGAAGAAAACTTAGTGAAAAATTAGAAAGTGCCAGAGCAAAATAATTTGACATTCGGACGCTTAGGAAGAGGCTACTCAAAATCGTGTCCCACTGAACACAAGCATAGCTTTTTTGCACGCAATAATGTATAATTTGAATTAACAATAATAATAATAATAATAATAATCAATAATAAGTTAGATACGTACATAATGAAGAGCCCATTTTTTTAATAACATTTATTTAACGCAACCTTTTCGATGACATAATAGGCTACAAACCTCTTAATAACAATAGAAGTAACCTATGATAATAGTGACAATTGACTAACGGTCAAATACAACAATTAAATAGTTCAACAGTCAATCACCAGTCGATATATCCCTTAGCAGTTGTGTTATCTACTTAAAAGTAATTATGCTAAAGGTTTATTACTTGTCAGAATGATGGTGACGTCTTAATGTATGGGCATAATGAGCCAGGCGAGCGGGTGCCAAAGGTGTCCAGTAACTACATCACTAATCTGTAAATCAAAATATAACTGAACACACCATCGTTAATCTAAAGCACAACCTAATATACCCAGACAGCACAGACACATTCTGAGAATTTACCAGAAATGTTTCGAGAGAATATTCAAACATCCCCAGAACATTCTCACAGGATACAAATATATTCATAGAACATTCTATAAACATGACAATTGGACAGATTCTCTCATACTAAGGTTCGCGAACAATTCAACAAATCTTCTCGAAATGTCCATGCAAATCCTCATGGGAACATTGTTTTTTTTTAAAGATTATACACGGTGTCTCTTATAAGAACCGACACAGAGCAGGGGTATGTATGAGGGGAACCTGAAATATGGTGATTTAACGCAACTTACCCCTATACTATAAGTTGCACCCCTGACAAGTTACATGCGTTTAAAGTGGGGCTCAACCTATTTAACCCTTTCAAATGCAATAATTTAACTGTACTTACCATCGATTAATGCTCTTGGTATACTCAGAATATGTACCAAATTCGGTTTTTCTAGAAGTATTACGCAGATATTGATTTTTTTCCAAATTTGAAACCCCACGTTGAGGCCGATAACTTCTAAGGGGTGCAACTTAGTATGGGGGTACATTGTGACCTGATCTGACCTGACTTGACGATCGTTTCGCTAACAGAGTTAGCGTTATCAGAGGATGTAATCAGAATTTTTGATCCTCTGATGACGCTAATTTTGGTAGTGAAGCGATTCGCCAGGTCTTTAAAAGATGTGTTGTGGTGATTTGGTTTCTCCAAGTGTATTTATCAGTGCTCATTAGGGGTTTCAATTTTCACTTAGTTCTTTATACTTACTAATTTCTCCTGGGTCAACAGTAATTTCCATTGTACGACATTTGTAGAGACATTCTGGTGGTGGAGCCAAAATCCATGTTTTTCTGCCATTAATCTGTGCTTGCCATGATGGATACTGAACATTATCTACCTAAAATAGTTATAGAAAAATACATTTTTAAGATAATGATAATACATTAAACATATATCAATATGAAAATCTTGAAGAACAATAATTACTATCTAAGTTTTACAAGATTTAGCAGATATGTGAGCTCAGAATCTGCAAAGAGAAAATTCTCTACGAGTAATACTATTTTCCATGATAATGTCCTACTCTTTCTATCTTAATATAAAATAGAAGTAAACGTCTATCTTCAAAGCATATTCGCTCATCCCACTCCGTAGGGCATAGGCACGTTCATATAACTATATTTGATTGGTTCCCAGTTCAGCGCGAAAATGGAATGCCGCCGCTGTCATTTGTATCTGCGTTTTCTACTTCTAGGTTAGAAAAGTTAGAATTAGAATGCATCTCTAATTTTGATTCTATAAGTGCTTACAATATTTTATCAGGTACTTACTCAATTAAATTTGGAGCTCTATTACTGAATAATTTCTCAGTCAGTGACCAAATTATTCCCTGTAAATTACTTACCCATTTTAACATGTTGTATTGAAGGTAAGAACAAACGATGATCGATCCCTATGTCTAATATGGATGTTTTATCAACTAAGGGCAACCACATTCAATAAATTTATTTATTTATTACATACCTACTACCCTATGGGTACCTTTTTGGTAAAAAAATCAGCCGTTGTCAAATTTCTATATCTATTAACATGGTTAAAAAGTTTATGCACATAAAGAAACAAATCAGGAATTTATAGTATTATTTATTCAAATAATTGTTGACTAAAATGATAAGATTCAAGAAAATATAAAACATATTTTTTTCAATATAAACGATTATATTACGGTCTATGGGGTTCTGGATTTGTTGACTAACAAAACACAGCTTTTCAAACTAATAATTTATTATAACCAACTATTTTCCAACATCAATATCAACTAAAATATTTCTCTCTCTTACTAAATGCCCATAGAATTATATTCCACTATTCGCCTTCTATGATCGCTTCTTATACACCAACACTTACTGCTGACTTGCTTAATACTCTATGATCACTTATTCTACACCACACTAATTCAATACAGAACTAACTTACTCTGTGTACCGCTCGCCTATTTATACTGTCCTTAAAAATTCTAGACCTTCTACACTGTTTTACACCTGTCACTTCTGGTCCCTTCTAGAAATATCATTCCAGAGTGTTCTCTGTTACCAACATACTACAACTGACCATAGAAGTAACAAAGTCCATCAACTGAATTCTCATAGACAAATGTGACACTGCTCCTCTCTTATATTCGATTGTCCCGGTCGAATTCTGACATTTCGTGGTATGGCGTAAGTCTGTGCATATGGACCACCTTCATCTTGCTCTTCGGGCTCCTCTGAATGCGATAGACAACGTCATTGATCCTTTTGACCACCTTATAAGGACCTTCCTATAATTTCTGTAGTTTCGGTGACCGTCCCTTGCGTCGTACTGGATTGTAGAACAACACCCGATCTTCTTCTTTAAAACCAGCTGAATTAGCTCGCACGTCATAACGGGTCTTCATGCGGTCGCTTTCTATTCGTATATGCATTCTGACAGCAAAGTTGATGATTTTTCCTTCTCGTCAATATGTCGGAGCTTTCTTCAAGAGAAGTTCTTACGTAGTACTGGCTCTTCCGTGTAGTTGTTCTCATTCTGGTGTTTTTACTTGCAAAAATATCTCGGCGGGCCCTATTTACCCTGTCGGCATCGGCACTGTTCCAACAAATGTGTTCACTGTCCTTTTTCTGGGCTGGCTTCACATTTACGTGATCTTTACACCCTTCATCTTGTACTTCTCTCATAATTTCTTCTCCACGTGCTGCTGGCTGAGTAACTGGGTCGTCTCTTCCTCTCACAGCTCTCTTCACTGGAATGACACTTTTACGACAGACGCTGCTATTTTCCTCTATGGTGATTTTTCGCGCTACCAGGTTACTGCTATGCGACATTATTATTTCTTCACCGCCGATAGTCAGGATGTTAGTGCCAAGATCAAGTTTAGCACACTGACCCTGAAGTATGTCCCATCCAACTATATTCGGGTATGATATGGCCGCGATATTGGCTCTCTGCTTTGCCTTCCATGTCCCAATTTGCAGCTCGACATCAGTTTCGCCAAATACCTGGATCCAATCATCACCGGCTGCATTTACTCTGTACGCTCTGCCTGGCTCTCTTATTCGCCACCTTGGACCCATGACACGGCGAATAATCGTCCTAGGTGCGCCTGTGTCGACGACCATCTGGGTTTAATTACCGCTTACGTATCCGTATACGACGAGAGCGCTGCCAGAATCGCTAACCTGAGAAATGGTTACCGGCCTTAGCTTCACTTTCTCCTTTGCCCGTGATCTTAGAGCCCAACATTCGCCCCTTATATGTCTCACCATGCGCAGTTCCAGCAGCGCAAGGCATTTGCACGGTGAGCTCTTATTGGGTGTCCATCAGACGTCGGCCTTATTTGTTTTGCTATTTTTTCTAGTAGCTGAATGATCTTGGATGAATCTGTTTTATTTTCTTCTTAAACTTGGAGACTGCGAACTTTCACATGACTTTCCGACGCTTGCTTTACCGCTTTAAACTCCAAGGAATGTGCCAAAGCATCGTTCAAGTTTTTGTGTCTGGCCATCCTCAGCGCCTGCTGCGTGTCGGTATCTCTGATGCCGTCAATGAAGGTTTGCACCGACAGCTGGTTCAAAAACTCCATCGGAGTTATGGGGTAGGCTAATCGCGCCAGTTTGACAACGTCGGCGTGGAGATGTTGGAAACTTTCGCCCGGTTTCTGACAACGAATTTTCAACCGCAATCGATACAACTGTTGTAAATGCTGGTCGCTAAACCTCATTTGTAATTGATGTATAATGTTGTCAAAACTTAGGGGTTCCTCCCTGGGGATACCTTGAAGCACATCTAGAGCATCTCCTCTGAGAGCTACAATTAACGAAGTCGCTTTCTCTCTCTCTCTCGCCCCAACCATTTGCTGTGGCAGCGGCTTCGAACTGGCGTAGGTAAATGCCCTATAGGACTGAGCCATCAAATGTGGGGACCTTAATTCTTACGACCGGGCTATCTTCGAGCCTGACGTTTCCCTTGGCTAGGGTATCACACCTCTTTTCTAGTAATTGCATTTTTTGCTGAACTTCTTTTTGCATACTCGTCAGTTTGTCATGTACATCGTCGCTGATACCCCATACTCGGCTTTCTACTTGCTGGAATATGTCGTATTTTAACTGCTTCATACGTTCGTCCACACATAAAGTCATATTCGCAATTCTGCTGGCTTGTTCTTGCAGAATTTGTTTGTCTCTTCGTCTCTTTTTCTGGCCTCTTCATCTCTTTTTATCATTTCTTCTTTGGCTTCCTCGTCTCTTTTTCTGACCGCTTTATCTCTTTTTCACATTTTTTTCTTGGACTTCTTCGTCTCTTTTTCTCATTTCTTCTTTGGCTTCTTCGTCTCTTCTTTTGGCCTCTTCATCTCTTTTTCTCATTTCTTCTTTAGTCTCTTCATCTCTTTTTCTGACTTCTTCTTTCATTTCTTTAATCAATTCCAATAGCTGGGCATCCATATTGGCTGTTGCGCTAAGTGTCTTGGGCATAGACGTACTTAAAGCTGGTACACAGTTTGTTCTGTTTCAAGAACACACCCAGTTATGACTTACTGCTGACACTGATCTTCCAGAGATTCTAGAAATGTTCACGTTGACACAGTTTCCCACGTGTGAGATTTACTCTATTACGCCGTTCCCAAGGTGTCTCCTATCTTGCTGATTTGAAGGTGCTTTCTATATTCCTGATGACTCGGCTATCCTGCTTTGGGAAGGTTACTTGTAATAATAGCTTATTGTAGGTGGTCTATTTATCTTCTCCCCCCTTTGAAGAACTAAGCTACGGTTCGTTCCGGATTTTCAAGGGAAATCCGGTTTAGATGTTTGCTGGATTTTCTTCCTTGGTTTTCTTTCACTTCTTCAACCCCATTCTCGTTGCTGTTGTTATGATAGCAATTATGACAGCCACATATAATAATATAGTCTATATTCTCAGGTGATGTATGGGCATATTGATCTGCCCCGGTATATTTCTCTTGATCGTTGGAAGTTGGTTCTGTATTTGATCGATGTGGTGTAACTGTACGTTTTATAATGTCAAGTCAGGTACCTATTTCCAAATTGAACTGGCTCCCTACTCACTTTCCCTCTTTGATGGACCAGGAATGCGAAGGACTGCAAAATCTATTTTTTATGAATTATTCCACCCTGTCCACAGTCACTTTTAAACACAACATCCTGCACATGTTTAAAAGGATGCGCCTGCACAAATGTAGAAGATGTGGAGGAAAACGACAGTAATGACGTCGACCTAGACCGTCTAACGTCTCAGGACCAGATCGAAGAAAATGTCATTTCTGAGGTCGAAAGTGGAAGGGCTGACAGTGTAGAATATCAACAAAGTCAGCCTTCATCGTCGAAACGAAGGAAATTACGAGAGATTTGGAATTTTACTGTGGATTAGGCCTACAGGGGAAACCACTGAAAAAAAAACGCGCCATTTACTCTATCGCAAGGTGGTGTGGAAACGAGTATTGAATATTTGTTACTGAAGAAATCACATTCGGGAATAAACTTTACGTCAAAGACGGTGACTTCCTTCTTTATCGCGTAACCTGGCACCAAAATAAGACTTTCTTTACCATTCTCTCCAGATATGTAAGCTACGTCAAAAAGTACATCAAAAAATATAGTGTCATCGTTTTTGATGGGTATCCTGTTGACCCAGCAGCTTTAAGCACGAAATCAGTAGAGCGTCATCGATGATCCCGAAGGCATGCTGGAGCTACTGTATTCTTTGATGAGTCAATAACAGCAACTATGCCACAAGATAAATTCTTGTCTTGAATAAGAACAAACGTCGTCTTATACAGATGTTACGTGAAAATCTACAAAATGAAGGATTTCCAACAAAACAAGCTACCGAAGATGCCGATGTACTAATTGTAAGTACAGCTATTGACTTATCACAATCCAATACCTCTGTTGTTATAGTAGCTGAGGACATAGAGATTGAAGTCTTCCTGACAGCGTTGGGAATATCGCGACCCAACATTTATTTTATGAAACCGGGCAAAGAAAAAGCAAACAGAAGGCTTTATTGTACCACCAGTTTAACTCTCCCATTGGAAGTAAAAGACAACATTTTGTTTTTACACGCGTTTAGTGGTGAGAGAGCAAGTTAAAATTGCAGAAAGATGTAAAGTTCAGGTAGCTAAAGTAAATAGGGACTTGGTAATGGCTGGAGAGTTAGTAGTAAAATATGAGCAAAAATTGCTTGAATTGAGAAATAGGCTTACTTTTGAACATGACTTGCAGCATGTACGGCAAAGTTACCACAATCACTTGAGAGTATTAGCACCTCAATTAGAACAGAATAGTGCAACTTTAGAAGCTGCTCGGGGAAGGCTATTTGATCTGGAACATAAGATGCTTTGCTCTGAAGATAATTCCAATTCAATGAAAAGACATCTTAGAGAAGCAAATAGCTATAATTCAGACTTGATCAAGGCTGTAAATGATAAATACCAAACACAAATAAGAATAACACATATTTTAGAAGAAAAATTGTTAGAATTGTATGCTATTATTGATAAACATGAGCTTCGTTCCCCTGATTTAAGTTGCCAAGAAGTTGAATTATCTTTATTGTCAGTCTCCATTATTTCATCAGAGCAAAGCAGTATGCAACCGGATGTTCCAGAAAATTTACAGGACATTGTAGATCAAGCTGCGTGTCGTGAATCAGGTAGGTTACAAACAGAATTATCTGTTTTTTCGACAGGAGAAAATGAAACTTGTAAAGGTGCTCCAAAAAGATGAGAACGTGCAGGCAGCTGCAAATGTTTTCAAAGGCCCAAATGCACATTCAGATGAAGTGGATAAAGCGGGACAGGTCGTTATGGCAGCGCTTTATGGAGCCAACAACGATGTAAGCACACTAGATACATTAAGGTACCAAATGTTTGCAAAGTCATTAGCGAAAAATCGTTTTAGCCACGCAGGCTTACCACCAACTCAGGTAGCGGCCCGTCAACATGCTCTTCGAACATATCATCAAGTGCAAACATGGTAAGGAAGTCATAAAAATCCATTAGACTGGAGATGGAGAAATTCTAAATATGGTTTGGTTCCAATTAGCACTACCAAGAGCCCAGCTCCACAGTCACTTTTAAACACAACATCCTGCACATGTTTCAAAGGATGCGCCTGCACAAATGTAGAAGATGTGCAGAAAAATGACAGTAATGACTTCGACCTAGACCGTATAACGTCCCAGGGCCATATCGAAGAAAATGTCGGTTCTGAGGTCGAAAGTGGAAGGGCTGACAGTGTAGAATATCAACAAAGTCAGCCTTCATCGTCGAAACGACGAAAATTACAATTGATTTGGAATTTTACTGTGGATTAGGCCTACAGGGGAAACCACTGAAAAAAAACCGCGCCATTTACTCTATCGCAAGGTGGTGTGGAAACGAATATTGGATATTTTTTTGTGCTTAAGTTTTTAGATATATGCTTGATTTCTTTCTATAATCTTGCGATCTCTAAAATAAAATAAATATGCATAGTACACCAAAAATAATGGATAGCAAGTAAGCAAATCGATTTTAGGCGAGGTACAAAAAATTTTCCAAATGTACGGCTAAATATCTTGAAAAAGGTAAGTTTTACGGTAAAGTTCGTAAGGACCTTTTTTGTCACAAATTTAATAAGAATTAATTTTGGTAATTAGTATTTTTATAGAAAAGTTAATATTTTAGGAAATATTCGCAAAAAACTAAATTTTTCCAATATGGTGGCTAACGCCGACCTTGCTAGAGGGGGAAACTAATATTTCTCACGATATAAAAGTAAAGCGATTAAATCAATTTCCAGATTTCCTGGAATTATTCCCTTATTGGGCTTTATTTTAAGGCTTGCTGACTGGCCTATAATTCCTCCATACTCTCATCACCAATGTTTTTGATTCCATTACCGCTGATCCTGGGTCTACAACTGTACAGGTGTAGCTTTGTATTTATATAAATCTCAATTATATAATCTCAATTATATAAATCTCAATTGGCATCAATTGCAGAAGCGGCTGCTAAGAAATTAGGTTTCCTCTTCCGGGCTCGCAAATACTTTTCACCAGCTAATCTCTATACCTTATATACTTCACAAATAAAGCCAAACCTCGAATACTGCTCCCACATCTGGGATGCTGCTGCCGCTTCTACACTCGCTATCCTGGACTCCATTCAGAAGAGAGCTATACGTCTCATTGGTGACCCTAACCTCACAGAAAGGCTGCCATCCTTTGCCCACCGAGGTGCCGTTGGTGACCTCTCTCTCTCTTTTATAGATATCTGCACAGGCAGTGCTCAGAGGAGCTTTCTTCCATAGTTCCTCCACCTGCTGCCCCCAACAGATCTACCAGGGGAACAGAGCGAATGCACCCTTTTACTGTCCAGGTCACCAGACATAGAACATCTTGTTATGCCCGCTCTTTTGTCCCGAGGACTTCTAAGTTGTGGAATTCCTTGCTGGCGCATGTTTTTCCTTCTCCTTCGAACCTCCAAACCTTCAAGTCCAGAATTAACAAGTTGCCTCTTTCCCTCTTGTCGACACCCACAGTACAATAGTATTTAGGCTGTAAGCCCTCGTGGTGTGTTGTTAAAATAAATAAATAAATCCATTTTCTCCTGTACCTGTACCGGTAATATGCCTCTGTCCTTGTTTTCATGACAGGTTACAACTGCCTTGGCTGTATTAACAACCCTCCTGACTCCGATAGCCTCTCCAAGTCTTGTAGTATGTCTTTAGCATCCACCTCTTCATTAATAGGTTTTATAATTACTTGATGTGATGGTTTTTCTACACTCTTCCAATATTCTTGATTTTGTAATGTAGTTTTTTCTTCCACCTCTTTATCTTTGTTAAAACTCGAATTATTTTCTTTGTTGTAATTGCACTTTGTCTTCTAGTTGTTTTACTAGTGGTTTGGGATATAGCACTTTAATTTTTAATATCCCCAGTGTTCATAATTGCACTTTCTTTAGATCCCTCATTTCTTTTTATGTTAGGAGGACTAAAAATCTCACTACCACTTTCTACTGCATTGCACCTACCCTTAATTAACCGGTTTATCAACTATTGTTTATTACCTGTTGTGCGCAAACCGCTATTTACTAACTCATTTTATATATCTGCCATCTTTAATTTATTTAACTGTGCGGCGATTTCAACTTCGACCTTGCTAACCGACGCCATCGCTGAATATCACGTAAATGTAAATATAAAGCACAATTTTCTGACTTCTTGTATGAAACATACTGTCACATTTGTCTATGAGAATTAGGTTTAGGAACTTTGTTACTTCTATGGTAGTGTGTTGGTAACAGCGAACACTCTGGAATGATATTTCTAGAAAGGACCAGAAGTGACAGGTGTAGAAAATTATAGAAAGTCTAGAATCTCTATGGACAGTATAAATAGACGAGCGGTGCGCAAAGTAAGTTAGTTCAGTGTTGAATTAGTGTGGTGTAAAAGAAGTGATCATAGAGTATTAAGCGAGTCAGCAGTAAGTGTTGGTGTTTAAGAAGCCATCATAGAAGGCGAATAGTGGAATATAGTTCTATGGACAATTAATAATAGAGAAGAGAAATATTTTAGTTGATACTGGTGTTGGAAAATAGTTAGTAATAATAAATTAGTAGTTTGGAAAGCTGTGTTTTGTTAATCAACAAATTCAGAACCCCGTGGAACGTAACAACTGGTGTCAGAACTGGGATTTTTAAGCTGCTAGGGGAAATATTTTCCAGAATATTCGTTGAAGAACGTGAAAATTTCTAGAATCTCTGGAAGATCAGTGTCAGCAGTAATTCAATACTGGGTGTGTTCTTGAAACAGAATAAACTGTGTACCAGCTTTAAGTACGTTATGCCTAAGACACGTAGCCCAATAGCCAATATGGACGCCCAGCTATTGGAATTGATTAAAGAAATGAAAGAAGAAGCAAGAAAAAGAGTTGAAGAAGCCAAAAAAAGAGATAAAGAGGTTAAAGAAGAGCTGAGAAAAAGAGACGAAGAAGCGAAAGAAGAAATGAGAAAAAGAGATGAAGAGCCCAGAAAAAGAGACGAAGAAGCTAAAGAAGAAATGAGAAAAAGAGATGAAGAGGCCAGAAAAAAGACGAAGAATCCAAATAAGAGATGAGAAAAAGAGACGAAGTAACAAAAGAAGAAATGAGAAAAAGAGATGGAGAAGCCAGAAGAAGAGATGACGAAACAAAGAAAATTCTGCAAGAACAAGCCAGCAGAAATGAGAATATTACTTCGTGTGTGGACGAACGTATAAAGCAGGTAAAAGACGACATCTTCCAACAAGTAGAATGTCGAGTAAGGGGTATCAGCGACGATGTACATGAAAAGCTGACGAGTATACAAGAAGAAGTTCAGCAGAAAATGCAAACACTAGAAAAGAGGTGTGATACTCTATCCAAGTGAAACATCAGACTCGAAGATAGCCCGGTAGTAAGAATTAAGGTCCTCACATTTGATGGCTCAGTCCCATGGGGTATTTATCTACGCCAGTTCGAAGCCGCTGCTACAGCAAATGGTTGGGGCGAGAGAGAGAGAAAGCGACCTCGTTAATAGTAACTCTCAGAGGAGATGCCCTCGACGTGCTTCAAGGAATTCGCAGGGAGGAACAGAACAGTTTCGAGAGCATTCAGTATTACCTATAAATGAGATTTGGAGACCAGCATTTACAATAGCTGTACCAAACTCAGTTGAAAAGTCGCTGTCAGAAATCGGGCGAAAATCTGCAACAATTTGAAGCCGACGTTGCCAGACTAACACGATCATCTTACCCCAGAGCTCCGGTGGAATTTTTGAACCAGCTGTCGCTGCAAACCTTTATTGACGGCATCAGAGATACCGACACGCAACAGGCGCTGAGAATGGCGAGACACAAAAACTTGAACGATGCTTTGGCACATTCCTTGGAGTTTGAAGCGGTAAAGCAAGCGTCAGAAAGTCATGTGAAAGCTCGCAGTCTTCAAGTTCAAGAAAAAAATAAAACAAATCCATCCAAGATAATGCAGCTACTAGAGAAAGTAGCAGAACAAATAAGGCCGACGTCTCATGGACACCCAATAAGAGCTCACCGTGCAAATGCCTTGCGCTGCTGGAACTGCTGCAAGGTGGGACATATAAGGGGCGAATGTTGGGCTCGAAGATCACGCGCAAGGGAGAAAGTGAAGCTAAGGCCGGTAACCATTTCTCAGGTTAGCGATTCTGGCAGCGCTCTCATCGTAGACGGATACGTAAGCGGTAATAAGACCCAGATGGTCGTCGACACAGGCGCACCTAGGACGATTATTCGCCGCGCCATGGTTCCAAGATGGCGAGTAAGAGAGCCAGACAGAGTGTACAGAGTAAATGCAGACGGTGGTGATCGGATCCAGGTATTTGGCGAAACTGACCTCGAGCTGCAAATTGGGACATGCAAAGCAAAGCAGAGAGCCCTAGTCGCCGTCATATCAGACCCGATTATAATTGGCTTGGACATACTTCAGCGGTGAAGAAATAGTAATATCGTCTGGCAGTAACCTGGTAGTGCGGAAAATCACCATAGAGGAAAATAGCAACGCATGCCGTGAAAGTGCCATTCCAGTGAAGAGAGCTGTGAGAGGAAGGATTATAATTGGCTTGGACATACTTCAGCGGTGAAGAAATAGTAATGTCGCCTGGCAGTAACCTGGTAGTGCGGAAAATCACCATAGAGGAAAATAGCAACGCATGCCGTGAAAGTGCCATTCCAGTGAAGAGAGCTGTGAGAGGAAGAGACGACCCAGTTACTCAGCCAGAAGCAAGTGGAGAAGAAAGTATGAGAGAAATACAAGACGAAGGGTGAAAATACCACGTAAATGAGAAGCCAACCCAGAAAAAAGCTAGTAAACACACTTGTTGGAACAGAGCCGATGTCGAAAGGATGAATAGACCCCGCCGAGATATTTGTACAAGTAGAAACATCATAACAACAGCAACTACACGGAAGAACCAGTACCACCTAAGAACTTCGCTTGAAGGAAGCCTCGACATATTGACGAGAAGGAAAACCACCCACTCTGCTGTCGGAATGCATATACGAATAGAAAGCGACCGCATGAAGACCCGTTATGACGTGCCACCTAATTCAGCTGAAACTACAGAAATTATGGGAAGGCCCTTATAAAGTGGTCAAAAGGATCAATGACGTTGTCTATCGAATTCAGAGGAGCCCGAAGAGTAAGATGAAGGTGGTCCATATGCACAGACTTACACCATACCAAGAAATGTCAGAATTCGACCGGGACAATCGAATATAAGAGGGGGGCAGTGTCACATTTGTCTATCAGAATTAGGTTTAGGAACTTTGTTACTTCTATGGTAGTGTGTTGGTAACAGCGAACACTCTGGAATGATATTTCTAGAAAGGACCAGAAGTGCCAGGTGTAGAAAATTGTAGAAGGTCTAGAATCTCTATGGAGAGTATAAATAGACGAGCGGTGCGCAGACTAAGTTAGTTCAGTATTGAATTAGTGTGGTGTAAAAGAAGTGATCATAGAGTATTAAGCGAGTCAGCAGTAAGTGTTGGTGTTTAACAAGCCATCATAGAAGGCGAATAGTGGAATATAGTTCTATGAACATTTAATTATAGAGAAGAGAAATATTTTAGTTGATACTGGTGTTGGAAAATAGTTAGTAATAATAAATTAGTAGTTTGGAAAGCTGTGTTTTGTTAATCAACAAATTCAGAACCCCGTGGAACATAACAATACTTACCGTAAAATGTGTTCCATAAACATTTTTATTAATAACAATAATAATACAAAAAGAAGAGGTTATGTTTATAGTTACAGTCTCCAGCTTAGATAAAGATGAAAGTGGTGCAAATCTCTTGATCCGCGAGGGACCGAGTGTACTACGAGAAAATAAAATTCATAAGATAAGATAATAATAATACTGTCTAGTACTTATTTTTCACGTCAAAAAAAGTCTAGACGCTGCAAGTGCGTTATGGTAGCGAATCAAAAAGGAAAGATTTCCGGAAATAATAAAGTTGGCTTGACGAAATATTTGGTATGTACATTTGGTATGTACATTGCTCTACACCAAAATTTAGTTTTCTGGCTTAATAGATAACTGGTTTCGTCACCTCACCTCATTAGATGTTTATATTAAAGAACGCCCATATAATAAAATACGTAATTGATGGCAAAAAAACTTACGTGCATATGCGCCCCATATCCAGGTCCTCCCATAAATATCCAATTCAGCGCTAAATTTTCTGAAGTGTTAGGTAGAAAATAGGGTTTATCGTAATATTGTCGCAATACTTCCCCTGCTTCATCATTACAGTTACTCCATCCGATATACCAAGGTTTCTCCCCAGGGTCTAGTCGTGCCCGTTCTTCGCTCATACTTAATGCTTCTTCCAAAGACAAGAATTCAGTTTTATACGGGAAAAATTGGCAATTGTATCTCGCTTCCTCATTATCCACTGACTGATAGAGATTTCTAAAGAACTCGAAGCTAAATGATTTTAAAGCTGGCCAATTTTTTGCTCCATCTGCAACCACTACTGGCCTACCTGTTGAGGCGTACAGTCTGTCAAAATCAAAGCTTGAAATGTTGGTAACTTTATCAACACTTGAGACGTTTTCGCAGATGTCACAGCTTTCGGCTTCCCGAAAAATTCTTGATGTATCAAAAGGCATCTCCATTAAGCACTAGAAATACAGGTAAGTTAGAAAAATATTACTGAACTATTTGGACCGTTCGTCTCTAACAAACTAATTACTTGAGATTTTGCATTGAGATTTCTAACCTAACATAGAGTATAAATATAATATGTAGTAGTTAAGTAGTTCAGAATTTTTCATCCACTGATGATGTTAACTTTGTTAGTGAACCGATCATTCGGTTTTTAAAAGATGCGCTCTGCTGATTTGGGTTCTCCAAGTGTACTTATCAGTGCTCATCACAGGTACCAATCTTCACTTATTAGGTTACGTCGTAATAAATGCGTTACAGTGAAACCTCTCGCAGGCGGACACCAACGGTTCCAACTTTATTGTCCGCTTGTGGGAGGTGTCCGCTTACGGGAAAAACCGACTGAAAAAATCCACCGAAATAAAACACAAAGCACATACTTTTTTGCAATTTTTTTATTTCAACAACACAACCACGAGGGGTTACAGCCCAAATACTATCGTACCGTGGGTGTCGATAAGGAGGAAAGAGGCAACGTGTTAATTCTGGACTTGAAGGTTTGGAGGTTCGGAGGAGAAGGAAAAACATGCGCCGGCAAGGAATTCCACAACTTGGAAGTCCTCGAGCCGGCATAACAAGATGTTCTATGTCTGGTGACCTGGACAGTAAAAGGGTGCATTCGCTGTCTTCCCCTGGTAGATCTGTTGGGAGCAGCAGGTGAAGGAACTATGGAAGAAAGTTCCTCTGAGCACTGGCCGTGCAGATATCTATAAAAGAGAGAGAGGTCACCAACGGCACGTCGGTGGGCAAGGGATGGCAGCCTTTGGGTGAGGGTAGGGTCACCAATGAGACGTATAGCTCTCTTCTGAATGGAGTCCAGGATAGCGAGTGTAAGAGCGGCAGTAGCACCCCAGATGTGGGAGCAGTATTCGAGTTTTGGCCTTATTTGTGAAGTATATAAGGTATAGAGATTAGCTGGTGAAAGTATTTGCGAGCCCGGAAGAGGAAACCTAATTTCTTAACAGCCGCTTCTGCAATTGATGTGACATGTTGGTGCCAATTTAGATTTCGATCCACAGAAATGCCAACAAGTGAAAAGGACTCATTACTTTGAATAACTTGGTTGTTCATTGTGATGGTTCTAGGGCTGGTGTATCTTTTATGAGAAAGAAAGCAATCTGTTATTATAATTAAAAGTAAAGCCTTAAAAGTCCAGATCTCCGCTTTAGTAATTTTTTTCTAAAAAAATCGCAAAAAAGTATTGGAACCACATAATCTAATCACATAACGTTAAAATTTAAAAAAAAACAGTCACAACTAAGATTGATTTGAACCCGCGTTGTGGCGATGTGAATTTTATACGGTTTTGATGTATTTATGACAAATAAGATCCATCTCAAATGCATTTTTTGCAAACAGTTTAATCAAATGAAGGATAGTAATAGTTAAAACATAAATATAGGACCTTTTTGGGAACATTTCATGCAATATTTGCCATCTTGGACCGCACCGGTTACAGAATATTTGTTTAAAAATCACCAATTTTGACTATCCAAATCTTCATTGACATTTTCAAAAGAAACACCAGAAAATTTTCAAGGTAGTTTTTTTCGTACTCCTTGACATTTTTTCCCCAAGAAAAGTTGATTCTCGCCTGTAATATTTAATAGATTTTGTTTACCACCCAAATATTTTGGTCTTGTCTCTTCCTCTGGTCTCCAGTGGCACACAAACATTTCTTTATTATATGCTCATAACTTTCTCTTACTTAGAAATCTAAATTTTAGTAGAGTATAAGTTTTATAATAGAAAGCTGCGTATCGAATTGGTTGCCATAGCGTTATTTTCGGAGATACAATAAAAATTCGGAAGAAAAACGAATATTTAAATTTCGCGCTCGTTTAAAGAAATTATTTAAATTTAACTAGAAGGTGTAACACAAGAGTCCCCATTAACGTTATATTTGTTCAGTTTATTTATAGAAGATACAATAAATAGGCAGCAGGAAAAGACAGCAGGAATCGAAATAAATTGTCAACAGTTCCATTGCAAAAGCGCTGATAGGGATAACAAATAAAGACATACAAAGGATGTTGAGTGTGCTAGAAACTGCGTTAAAAATAATTAAACTAAAAAAAAACAATATAACGAAAACAAAAATAATGAATCTAAGTAGCGATATGTAAAAATTGATGCACAGCTGAACGGCCAACAACTTGAACAAGTATAACTGTTCAGAGTATTATTCCCGATGATAATACATGTGGAAAATAACTGAGAAGAAATATCGTGATGGCAAAACAAGAAATCAATACACAAAGTATTCGTCAGACTTATAAACATTTTAAGTTGGACCTGTTATATATAAGTTAATTAAAAAACTCCAACTAAAAATATATAAAAAAAACTAGGCTTTAAGTTTATGTGTCATTTGTGTCTATCCTTTATATGTACCCATGACGTTAGTGGCCCTCCTGTATGTCAAAGAGAAAAGTTGCCATGATAGGCCCCATTGGCATGAAGAATATGTGTCCCTGTCTAAATCCCTTAAGTAGTATCTAGATCTTAAGTATGCTTAAGTTAGTATAAAAAGCACCATTATTAATATTATTATACAAATAAATAAAATAAAAAATATCCAAAATTACATGTTGGGCCAAATTTCAATGCACCATGACAGAATGCATATGAACTGTTGAATTCACATACTAGTTCTAACAAAAGGCTTTTAAAATGTGCGAATGGTAACCATACCGCAGCCTGCGCAATCTGACGTCACACACACACAAGTTGGACCTGGCGAAGAGGATCATCAAGTCATACGTATGGAGTGTTGTAATGTATGGGGCGAAAAGTTAGACTAAGCAGGAAATAAAGAGAATAGGGGCATTAAAATGACGACATGGGCGAAAATGACAAAGACAAGGTATATAGCTAGGAAGACAAACAAAAGTGCGCTAGAGACTAAGAGAAAAAAGATGCTTTCAGAAGGAAATTGAGAGGAGGAAGGCCAAATTTATTCAACAAATTTTGACACATAGTAACTTTCTAACCACATTATGTGTAAGCCATATACTTGGAAAAAGAAGAAGAGGTAGACGTAAAGGAAAACTTCTAGAAAACCTTTGAAATGAAATGAGCTAATAGAGACAGAGAGTGATATTTGGGACGACAGGGCGATAACGCATTTAGATTGTGATCATTTTATTGAGATGTGTATTCTAACTAGTCTCTCCATTTAATTATTGAGCACATACTATTGATGTATAATACTTGATGTAAGGACAATAAAAATGACTGGCATGCAAAAAAACTTAAAGTATCTTACCTCTGGGTCCTGAAAGTGTATCTGTGGAACTATCCAGAAAGATAAGACCAGGAGACATAAAAGAAAAATATGTAAAGCACGTATTTGGCTAAATAATTTATGAGGGTTAGAAGACAGGTTATTAACAACATCTAGCTTAGCTAGTTGCTCATTTGATATTCCAGAAGTTTTAATTTTGCGGAGTATAGAACTAAACCGTTTCTCTGCTTTCTGCATAACGAACTCTCCATAACTGAGAGGATTTTCTAGCGGTCTTCTCTTCGAGCTTTGTTATCAGTGTTTGAGGGCACCAGCCGGCTTAAATTAACCAGCTGGAAAATTGGTTAGCTATCTAGTTAATGCCACCTGGGTGGAATCATCTCCAACCTATCACCAATACTGATAGAAAATTAACACATAGAGATTAATTGGTAATTACTAAGTCAATAATCTCATATATGCAATTAGATGTTAAGTATAAACTAATAAACTTCTCTCACCCAATTAATTTGACATCAGGAAACACATTTCACATTCCTTCATGATCGAACGTTAACTTTTTAGAAAATTAACATTTAAAAATGAAAATAAATAAAATTCTGACGGATTATTGATAAAAGTTTTGAACTAGGCACCACAATTCTGCATCGATGAGTTTAGAAGTTATTAACACTTCGGAAAAATTGAACTTTGAGAGAGATTGGCTTGTTTGAAAATCAATTTTCCAACATAATGCACGTATCTTTGAAATCTTTAGAACTTTTTACAGGAAGTTATGTGAAACGAACAATATAATGACTTTTTTTATCGCGCAGAAAACTTATTAAACTCAATAATTTCACCAATTTTTTTATCGTGTATGTATTGATATTAGATTTTACACATGTCAACGCTAATAATATGTGTAGTTCATCATGTTAAAGACAGCCTTGGTTATTTAATGGTAAGACAAGGATTTTACCTTCGATTCCTGGTAGAAGCATCATTACATTTTTTCAGTACATACTGTAAAATTGACATGAAAAGAGGCATCGCGCCTGAGCATGTTAAATATCTGTACGTTCAGCCCTTTGGGGTGGGCGTAAGCCCGTGGGTCCAGTGCACCATACGGCGTTGAGCACGTTAAAGATCCCTACTCTGATAACTCTGACCGAACTGATAATGTGGTGGGCGGATTTTTTGTAGCACTGCGTTGTGCCGCTAGGAGCGTATAGAGGTACCATTCCCAAATCATTAAGCCAAGCGTCGTCGCTAAAGAAGGTTCCGTTCGGTTTGTGTAAATTTTTCTAAGAGAGGTGTTTATTCATCCCTCTGATGACGCCAACTTTGTTAGACAAGCGATCGTCAAATCTAAAAACTCTATTGTGATGAATTGGGTTCTCCAAATTGTACTTATCAGTGCTCATCACAGGTTACAATCTTCACTCATTGAATTATGACTCCCAGGTGAACGGAACTGAATCTTAACCGTAAGTTAAGTTTTAAATTAGATTAATAGGTGCAGATATTGCTTTTCTAAAATCCTGCAAACAAAAATCATTTATTCCCAATTTTATCAACTTCAATGGTAAACTTTCTAATACTAAAAAATTGCAATACCTGTATTTTAAACGTAGTATGTATAGAAATAGAAGCATATAGTTTATATAAAAAGTTAACCTTTAAGTTACATAATTTTGAATATCAAGAATGGTGCAATTTTTAGAAGAACATGTTTGCAATCATCAACGCGAAGTTAGTTCCAAAGATCAATATACATAACAATAAATTGAAGCAGCTTGTAAAATATCAAATTAAAGATGAAAAACTCTCTCCTCAGAAAGTTGACCCCGTAGAAAACCTTTCTTCGCACGCAGACTCATGGAGGGTTATGTCTCCGTGGATCTCCAAAAAATATTAGACTGGGGAAGTAGAAATATTGTAAAATTCAACCCCACCAAATCTCAGTCTTGCTTTCTTTCTTATGAGAGATACACTAGCCCTAGACCCATCACAATGAACAACCAAGTTATTTAAAGTAATGAGTCCTTTTCTCTTGTTGGAATTTCTGTGGATCGAAATCTTAATTGGCACCAACATGTCACATCAATTGCAGAAGCGGCTGCTAAGAAATTAGGTTTCCTCTTCCGGGCTCGCAAATACTTTTCCAAGGCCAAACCTCGAATACTGCTCCCACATCTGGGGTGCAGCTGCCGCTTCTACACTCGCTATCCTGGACTCCATTCAAATGAGAGCTATACGTCTCATCGGTGACCCTACCCTCACCCAAAGGCTGCCATCCCTTGTCCACTGACGTGCCGTTGGTGACCTCTCTCTTTTATTGATATCTGCACGGGCTCTGCTCAGAGGAGCTTTCTTCCATAGATCTTCCACCTGCTGCCCCCAACAGATCTACCAGGGGAACAGAGCGAATGTACCTTTTTACTGTCCAGGTCACCAGACATAGAACATCTTGTTATGCCCGCTCTTTTGTCCTGAGGACTTCCAAGTTGTGGAATTCCTTGCCGGCACAAATTGCCTCTTTTCTCCTTGTCAACACCCACGGTAAGATAGTATTTAGGCTGTAAGCCTTCGTGGTGTGTTGTTGAAATTTAAAAAAGGCGTTTAATAAAAATGAGATCGACCTTTTAAATAAAGGGGGATATGAGATGTTACTGATGGTATTAAAACAGCTATTAAACAATTACCTGAGCCTTCAAAAAACTTTATTAGACGAGCATGTAAAGACAAATTAGCCAAAAATTTATATGAAAATAAGCCAACTAACACCAAAAACATTAATCAAATAAATATAGTTAAACAACTGCGAGGAAAATGATGTTTTTTATGTTAAAGCAGACAAAAACCATCGTTTCACAAACAAAAGATTCGAAACTGCTGACCACGTCAACCATACTTTCTGAAACGTCTGCTGTATCACTAGTTTCTCTAACATCATTGTGTCTTGTTGGACAAACAGTAGAAATGTCTCGCTTCCAAAATGTATAATACATCGAAACATAGCTAGCATTTTTTTACGTATCTTACCTGTAACTTTGCTAAATTTTCATCGCCGCTGCTGTCGTTTTCAAGATGATTATGCTGCAAAAGCACAACCGTGAATGTAAGATATATTTCACAGTTAAATGTAAAATTATTACAAACCTCAACTAGATCATCTATGTCGATAAAGTTATTAATCTCTTCCATGTCTTCAAGACAATCGCTTTCTTCGGAAGCGATATACACATCCTCTGCAGAATTTTCAGCAATCCCCTCACTATGTATTTCTAAAAAGTACTGCCATGCTAATTGTCTGTCATACTCTAAATCTAAATAAAACGTGCGTTTAGACATTGTAAAAACTGTATGATATAACCAGTGGCGGCTCGTGGGTGTCTTACATGGGTCGACACAGGGTTCGTAAGTAGGATTGCCTAGTAGTAATCAGTATATATATATATATATATATATATATATATATATATATATATATATATATATATATATATATATATAATGTATCACACCGATAACTCAAAAAAATTGGCCAATTTTCATCAAATCTTCTGAGTACCTTCCTTTTCCAAGTGGCTTGGGAAAGCTCGTTAGCCAGGAAAATCGGCCCAAGTTTTCCTGAAAAATGTTATGTTTTCTTCCGGAAAAAAATTATATCTCCGGAAATGACAAAGCAAGGGCAGCCAAATTTGGTACGCGTGTTTGTATTATAAGGAATGAACAATGTACCAAAACGTTTAATTATAATATAAATTTAAAGACAAAAAAGTTATGGGCATTTAAAGAAAAAAATTTGAGGTTTTCCTCAAAACGTCAAAGTCGCGATTTGAAACGTCAAAATTGACAACATTTAGGCTAAGAATCCGAAACAAAGCAAATGTAACAAGAAGAGTGTTCTGCGAAGCCTTAAGTTTCAGCTTCAACCGTCATTGTCCTTCATTTTACTAAAATATTTCCAGAAATTTCATTTCAAATAGACCCTTTCTCTAATGCTTTGGCGGTAGTTTTAGTTAAGTTTATGGTTTAACGGTCTATAATTTTTAAATTCGTTAATGAGGAGTCCACGACATTTTAATTTTAAAAAGATTTCTCAAAATGATCGCAAACTAGGCACCCTAGAATCCATATCCGGGTTTAGTTTCAGTTTTTATCTGTACATATATACAGAGTGACGCATTTCTACGGTAAAGCTCAATATCATTGTTATTATACAAGATACGAGAAAAAGTTGTACACACTAATTATAGAATGTCTTGAGCTGCATCTTATACAGTTATTTTGACAATCACAGCCTGGCCCATAAGTCGTTGGTGATACCTACAATTTTTTCTCGAACACCCTTATATTATTGCATTTTTTTCATTTTTTATCGAAATATCATGCATGTTTGTAAGAAACAAAAAATCGAGCCGCAGTAAGTGCCCTTTGGTAGTGAATTTTCATTAAATGATTTAAATTTCAATAACTCAATTTGCTACTAACTCAAGCTTTGTTGGCTAGGAAACCAGTTCTCTCGGAAACATTTAAAGTTTATTTTCGGAAAATTTTTGTACATTTCCAAACAATAAGTTATTTTGATAAGAATATGGTACATTGTTTCTACTATATAGGTTATACCGGTAACCAGATTGATGCCTGCTTGAATTAGAGAGACATATTTGTCATTAAAAACATTTTTACGAAAACTCACTTCCATAACGCAATTGCTGCGTCAAGACTTTTTTTGAATTTTGAAAGAGTCAAATTTTAGTAGAAGTAGTTAAATGATGCTTTACATTGCAAATCGAACACAAATCAACAAGAAAACATCAATAGTTCCAATAAATGTCGCCCACTTTGATTTTTTCCCCAGTTAAAAAAAAGCAAATGGGGTACAAAGTGCACCCCGCTAATGTTATCTCCAAGCCCAAGCGGGGTAGGTAATGCACCCCGCCAATGTTAACTACAATCCCCAGCGGGGTACAAAACGTACCCCGTTAAGGTAATCTCTAATTCTACAATAGATATTGTGTCTTATGATCTTATGAGCTTCAAGAAGACTTTAGAGCCTCGGTGGTTTAGTGGTAGGAAGGTGTACCTCTGAACCGGAGGGTATTGGATTCGATTCCCAGGGTTTCCCTTTCACTTTTTCAGTACAGACTACAAAATTAACATCAACCTAGGTTGTGGCATTGTATTTGAGCAATTGAATCTCTGCACGTTCCGCCCTTCGGAAGGGGCGTAACTCTGTCGGTTCTGTGTCCATGCAATGTTGGGCACGTTAAAGATCCCTACCCCATTTACAGAAAGGCAGGGGTTCGGCATAATTTCCAGGATAGTAAGGTGAAACTGCTCCGGGGGGCGGTGATTGGCCGTAGTCGCGGAAACAGACCGACGTTAAAGAAACAAAAAAAAAACACACACACACACGCAAGAGGACCTTATATGAGTTATGTTTTTTCCCCCTCAGGGCTCGTCCGCGGCCTTGCCGCCCCGATAGCACTGCAACCTTTGGTTGATTGTTCATACCCTTAGTCTTACTCCACCCATTCCAAAATCACTGTGCCTTGAACTAGTCTGCAGAGCGATTTGTAAGGTGAATTTTTATATTGCTCTGTCTTCGGTCTAGACTGACCAGAGCTTTACACTCGCACAAGATATGCTGGGCTGATTCCTCCCCCTCTCCGCGGAGTCTGCATGCGAGGTCCCCTTCGAACCGCCCCATTTTATGCAGGTGTTTCTTGACGGCCATGTGTCCCATCAAGATACCTGTTGTGTTTCTGAGCTGTCCTCTGCTAAGATTTAGCAGCTCCACAGCTCTCTTTGAACTGGGTCCGTCATATATTGACTTCCCATGTCTGAGCCCTAGACAGTCCGCCCAGTACACCTTGTGTTGGTTTCTGACCCAGGACTTCATGGCTCCCCTGGCAGTGCTCTTTGTCACGTCCAGAGCCGGTTCTGGTCCCATAAATGGTTCTGCTGACCCTCTCTTCGCGAGACTGTCAGCTTCTTCATTGCCTTTGTTCCCCGAGTGACCCGGCACCCAGATGAGGGTCATCTCATTCTGCCCAGCCAGGTCGCTCGTTTCGTCTCGGCACTCACTCACCAGCCAGGAATTTACTCGTGGGCTACTTAGTGCCTTAAGGGCTGTCTGACTGTCTGTGGCTATGAGGATCCGCTTGTTGGTGTATCCCATCCTCTTGTTCTCCCGCACACAGTGCAGGATGGCGTCCATTTCGGCCTGAAACACCGTTGCATGGGCTCCGAGGGAAATACTATGACTTACCCTCGGTCCTTCAGAGTAAAGAGAGTTATGTTACAATGATTATATTGTTAAAACAGTTTGTTTGAGTTACTTACAATTATATAGAGTTATGGTACAAAATAGACCCTTTGCTTTTTTGAAGGTTGTGTGTGTGTGTTTTATTTCTTTAACGTCAGCCTATTTCCGCGACTATGGCCAATCACCGACGCCAAAGAGCAGTTTCCCCTCACTATCCTGGAAATTATGCCGAAACTCCGCCTTTCTGTAAGGAGGGTAGGGATCTTTAACGTGCCCAACATCGCATGGACATGAAGGTTGAAAAAAGTAAATATAAAATAGAAACCTTGTTTTAGCGGTGCTAAAAGTTTAACTGGTGAAATGTCGGCTAGCTAGCTGCGCAAATATCCTGTGTTCGCATCAACACCGTAGCCCGCAGTTTTTTATCTAAAGATAATTAATAACTGATTAATCAAATTCAGCAGATTCTGCTAAATATCAACTACTGAGGCCGTGACATGATGTTTGAGCAAATTAAATGTCTGCACGTTCCGTTCTGCAGAGCGGGCGTTGAGCAGTCTGTCTCGCGTAACATGTGATGCTAGACACGTCAAATATACCTACATTGAGGGCCTCGGTGGTTCAGTGGTAAGGACGTGAGTGTGGTTAGAAGGACTCATACACAAATTCATAAAATACAAACTTCCACCCGCCATAATAAAATTAATACATAGCTACCTCACAAACAGAACATTCCAGGTCAAAATAAATAACTGCCTCTCACACAAAAAAAAACATCAATGCAGGAGTTCCCCAGGGTTCAGTACTAGGTCCAACACTCTTTAACTACTATCTCATAGATATTCCACAGTTTGAGAAAACTAAATTGGCCATGTACGCCGATGAAATTTCCATATACGCACACTCGTTCTCCAGACATGTCGCCAACAAACAGATACAAATCCATTTAGACATACTACAAGGATACTACGACAAATATAAAATTAACGCCTCTAAATCGGAGAACATAATCTTTAGCAAAAAACTTGACCCTATTAAAATTTTTACACCACTAAAAATATCACAGCAGCAAATACAGCCGAAGAATAATAGATGTCTCAGACTACAGATACACAAGAATTAACACTCTCCATTCCGTAACAAATCTACCCACTTTAAAAGACCATATAGATAAAATTTCTGACAAATTCTACAACTTCTCTATTCATAACAGTAGTAGTAGTAGCAGTGGTGGGGAGGCCAACGCCAAGCAAGTAGGCCACAATGGGCCCTTTTTGCCAACCCCAGCAACCATGCTCTACTCTTCCTCGGTTCCGTCGCCAAACCGCCTCGACCTCGAGATGATGGCCATGACGGTCATCAATTGGACGGTACTTACCTGATTCCTCTGCAGAGTCCTTGATCCGAACAATTCTGCTCGAAGACTCCCAAAAGCCTCGCATTCATACAGGTAGTGGTAGGACGTTTCTTCATCCTCGCCACATTCCTGGCAAATGGGATCCCTCTCTACGCCTATCAATGTGAGGTGTCTTCTAAGGGCGCAGTGGCCTGTCAGCACCCCGAGGATGCGGCGAAGCGTAGGTCGACTCCTTCCGAGTAGCCAGACAGCTTTATCTCTGTCCGGCCCCTCCACGAAGTCCCTCGCCTGCCTGCAGCCACCAACCGACCCCCAGTGCCTCTCCATTGCTTCCTCGGTCCACCTGTCTAAGACGACAGAGACTGTCTTCCTACTTATGCCTATCGCAGGCTCCGGGCCACAGAACTGCCGCCGGGAACCGAGTTTTGCGAGATTATTCGCCACCTCATTCACCGCTACGCCACAGTGTCCCGGAACCCACACCAGTTGCACCTCCTTCGTCCTGGCTAGCCCTCTGAGGGCGTCAGCGCACTCCTGAACCAGGGGTGACCTGATTCTGGCCGCGCAGACTGCCCGGAGGACTGCCTGGCTATCCGAGCAAATGCACACACATTTCTCGGGACTCATCTTCACATCCTGTCTATTGGCCACAGACAGGATAGCATACGCCTCTGTTTCGAATGCCGTGGTATATGCGCCAAGAGCATAGCTCTCGCGCACCCCCAGGCGCTCGATGTATATTCCTGCCCCGGAGGATTGCTGGTCCTCCAGCCGCGATCCGTCGGTGAAACAGACCAGGCTTGCGGGCTGGAATGCAACCTCATTTTCCCTCCACTGATACCTACTGGGGATCCTGAGGGTGTATGGCCTAGTCAACCTAATATCGTCCTCGGCATCCCTCACCTTTATGGCGGAAATCGGATAACAGTTAACTCACTGAAAACCTAACCAACATCCGACAAAACAGTAATCTTAAAATTAAACACAAATTGATATACCAGCATATGGAATTATTCAGCGAAGACTTTGTCTCCAGCTAACATGTCTATTTAACAGAAGGACACAAGTCCAAAACAATCACCCACACAATTAGTCATCTGGATCAGGTTTTTTAAACAGCTACATTTTCCTGATAATTCCACACAAATTACTATGTAACTTTATACCAGCTTTAAGCTTCACACACATTATAATACGTTTAAATTGTATACACATTAGTAGATTGTACAGTGAAAATGTATTAATTATAGGAGTTTCACATTGACACGATTTTATAACCTGTAGCAAGAATATGCATGTATTTTTGTAAATATTGTTCTTATTTTAAATAAAGTTTATTGAGCTGAGTTGTTGTACCTCTGAACGAAAGGGTACGAGGTTCGATTCCCAGGATTTATCTTACACTTTTTTCAGTACAAACTGTACAATTAACATCAACCGAGGTTGTAGCATTGTATTTCAGCAAGTTGTATGGCTGCGCGTTCCGCCTCTCGAAGGGAGCGTAAAGCCGGCGGTCCCGCGTCCATGTGATGCTGGGCACGTTAAAGATCCCTACCCTCCTTACAGAAAGGCAGGGGCTCGAAACATTTACAAGATAGTGAGGTGAAACTGCTCCCTGGCGTCGGTGATTGGTCATAGTCGCGGAAATAGACCGATGTAAAAAAAAAACAACAAAACTGATACCTACATTGCTTACAAAAGACAGATGTTTAGCAAAGTGTCTAAGTAAGAGGTAAGACTCAGACTGCTTTCGTCGTCGTTGATTGGACTTAGTTGCGGAAATGGGACGACGTAAAAGAAACAAACTACAACATAATACCACCTTTTTTTAGACTATTGACTAAATACTGACTTTTATATCTACCTATATATGAAATGTATATAGCTCAAAGTGTTTTTCAAAGTACTCTAATTGAAAACTTTTAACTGTAATTAAAGGTTTTTAATTTTCTGTATTACTTATTAAATCTAAATCATGTAACAAACAATTAATAACAATTCTAGAAGTGAAATATTATCAGTTTCGTATTTTATAAACTAACCGCTTGTTGTATTGATTTAACAATTATGAACACGTGCTACAAAGCAGAATGAGAACAGGGATCATTTGAAGCTTGGGTATATAATGCACAGATGTCGCCACGGCCTTTAGATATCTTATACTTTATAATAGAATGGAAATATGCTGGTGGAAGATTAAAGTATAAATGAAGGTTTTTCTATAAGCTCCAGTCTATTTATTACGAGTTTTTATTAAGGGCGTATATAAGAGTGGCGGTAGAGGGAGTAATTACCACCCCCCTCCCACATGAAGTATTTAACTGATATCAGTAGATACAATAAGTACTAAGTAATTACTAATACACTGTTTTACTTGTGGCTTTACTATTACCATACATAACAAACTGAAGTGAATGGGAGCGGTTTTTAAAAGCTTTGGAGCTACGTATTTTAATTTATTAAGTGTGTCAGGAGAAACGTATTTGGTGTTGCTAGAAGATATCGTTTACCCTCTACTTGACATTGTTGAAAATGATGATCGCTATCAAGAAAATCAATTAGTGTTTCAACAAGATGGAGCTCGTCCGCAATTTCAACAACGTGTTAGGGAGTTTTTGAAGAGAGAGTTTCCAGAGCAATGGATTGGGCGTAGGGGTGCTATTGAGTGGCCCCCTAGATCACCGGATTTAACTCCTTTAGACTTCTTTCTATGTGGCCATTTAAAGAGTAGAATTTACGCAACAGAACCGGAGTCTCTGGAAGAATTACGACGACGTATTGTTGAAGAATGCCATCTTATAACTCCACAAATGCTCCAGAATGTCAGAATTCGTTTTGAATAAAATTTGCACTTTTGTATGGAAGCTGGTGGTCAACAATTTGAACACTTACTTAACTGAATAAACATTTTTGAACGTTTGGTTTTGTTTTTTAGTTTTTTTAACGAAAAATTGACTAATTAGTGCATTTCTTATCACAATGAATGAAATACGTTCTTGCCACTCCAACTGTGAATAATTTTTAAACGAGTTGATAAAACTTCCAAAAAAATTTGTGTGCTGAATTTAGAAAAGAAAGAGCTTTCAAATGATGTAACACTCGACCTATGTTCCCTATTTAAAATATAAGGGTTGTTATCACCACCATTAAGGGGTTGATGTGACAAAGTTGAGTTTTATGTCAAAACATGTCCCCCTCAATATTAAAATTGACGCATTTCAGCGTTTTTTAAAAAGAATTCTCTGGACGCAAATCGGTCTGTTTCGTTTTTAATGCGTTACCCTGTATATATATATATATATATATATATATATATATATATATATATATATATATATATATATATATATATATATACAGTGTGCCCCCAAATTGGTGATGCATGTATAAGGATCTCAGAAGCCATAAGAGATAGAGAAACGGTTAAATAGGGAAAGTTGTAGGCAATTTTATTACTAATCCAAACCTGCTTATCTGACTCCCCTAACTTTTTTGTTTTTGGGATTTTTTGAAAATAAGAAAAATGGCGCATTTGTTCAAAGTGCTATAACTTCTTTATTTATCAAAAATTTTGGATTCTGTAAAAACATCTTTACACCAACTTTTAACGTACAATTCAATTATCTAGTCAGGTTTCATGCTTATTGTTAAATAATCGCTAGGCGATTGTCATTGTCAACTTTTGTTTTCTTATGGACGCTACATTCCGTCGCCTGACATATTTGGGATAATAATCATCACGTTAATGAAGATAATCTGAAATTAATAAAAAATGTTAGACAACCAGGACAACTAAATGCGTTGGAGAGTATATATGTTACGAAATATAGTCACATGTATGAACGTTTCACCACCGCCAATTACGAGTCACCTGATCGATTGCTTTGTTAAATAGATTCCCACGTTTCAACACGTCCTAAAGATAACATAAGAATACAGATATTTCCGCCAAAGCAAACTATGTTAATTTAGTTGTCGTTGAACCTTACCAAAATTATTAGAGATGGACAGCTTTTAGGTAAGTTAGTAGGGACAGTGCAAAGTCCTCGTCCGGCGATAAAAATACAATACACTGCACAGTTTGCCAGCGATTAGTTTCCCATCTCAGTTCGGTATCTTTACCTAAGATCCGGTTTATAAGGTGATGTTAGTTTTTAAAGTAGTTAGAATTTTTCATCCTCTCATGACGCTAACTTTGTTAGTGAAACGATCGTCAGTTTTTTTTTAAAATGTGCAGTGGTGATTTGGGTTCTCGAAGTGTACTTAATAAAACTTGTTACGTTTTATTATACCACTAGTTGTTTTACCTGGTTTCGCTAGGAAAGCGTTTTTTTATCTTATATGTTCGGGCGAAACCACAACCCAATTCTATCTTTATTGATACATAAAAAACTATCCCTATATATATATATATATATATATATATATATATATATATATATATATATATATATATATATATATATATATATATATATATATATATATATATATATATATCAACTAACCAAAGTTTCATCCCAATCAGAAGACCCGTATAGGAGTCTACACAGAACACACAGAAACACAGATACTGATTTTTTTATATACAAATTTAGACTCCATTTTTTATGCATAAGAAGTTGATTTTGAAAAAAAATTGGAAAAATTTGTACACAGATGTTCCTACTAACTTTTGGTAATTGGTTTTTCTCTTTTAAACCTTAAATAAGTTAGAGACTTGCGAAGTTTAAAATTTGATTATCTAAAACCCTTCCTTTGCGACTTAGGATGTTTTTTCCCTCGACCCTTCATTTGGTATTTCGTATTTTGTAGTTGTAGCGGCTGTATACATATATATTTTTGTAATTTGGGCTCATAGGCAAGTGAAATATACTAAAGTGAGAAAATTTTATTTGCATTTCACATGTTTAATTTTTAAAGTTGTGATGTAGTTTTTGGCAAATAAATTGCTGTTGTTAATTGTTCTTGTGACCTGACATGATCTGACCTGACCTGACCTATTTGAAAAACCTTTTCTGTAAAATCTTTAGAAAGATAAATGAAAATAACGACCGCAACAGAAATTTAAGACCTTATAACGCATACCACTTAGTGATGGGTCGTTATTTAACTGTCAGCTATTTTTAAACGGTTACCAAGCCGTAACGGTAACCACCAGTTATGGATTTATAAAAATAACAGCTTAAAAAGTAACGCTTTTTACACGTGTCAGTTTCAGTTCTACTGCAACTAGGTTCGATGAAGAAACATCGGTTTTCATCGGCAACTGTTATTTAACCATTTAACGGGATGAATAGCCTTGAGATTGGGAATGCTAAATATGTATGGTTATACAGTATAGAGCGGACTGTACTTCATAACATTATTATTTATTCTAGTGTGCTCGCACTCGCTCACAGCTTTAGAGACGTACGATCTTCGGTACAATAAAACGGTTTAATTTTCATTTTAACTTTAACCGGTTGTTGATGGGGATACGACATACGGGCACTACTACACAGAGTTATTCTGTTAAACTGAGAAGCTGTTATTTTTGAAACAGTTGAGTTTCCCACTAGTATGTAAAGCCAAATATTTAATAATAAAAAATCTTGGGTGAAAAGATGAATTTCTGTAAAAACGTGTTATTACTTTCACTATAGACAACGCAAAATAGGGTTATTTCAGGTGAAATTAAAGTACTTATTTATTTAAATTTATATACATTACCTAAGAAAACAGTTGACACGTCATTTTCGTTTGTCTGATAATAGTTATCAAATTGATAAAAAAATATAATGATACAACATTTTTTAATATCTATATACATTTAAATATAAAAAATTAAATGAATATATATATATATATATATATATATATATATATATATATATATATATATATATATATATATATATATATATAGGGTGTTTCCAAATTGATGCGAAAAATTTTACAGGGTGATTCTTTGAAGAAAAATAAGGGGTGTCTTTTTATTAAGTTTTTCTTGAAACCCCTTATCCTTCAAGTTACAGCCCTTTGAAATTTTTGAAACTAATTTTAAAACAACGAATATTAAAATAAGTAAATAAACAATTAATACTATATATCTTCCAATTTTTTTTTAAACTCAAACTCAAACTCAATTTTTTATACTGTTGGCTGTTGTTTGCACAGTTTTTAAAAGTGGACTGATAAAGATGACCAGTGAACCGAAAATGTAACTAGAGATAGAGATCTTTCTAAGAAAGAATAAAAGCATAATGTAATAACAAACCATATGTACAGAATAAAGGCAAATTCTTTACCGAAATTTTATGAGCTGCGTTATGTTGTGGAGTTCTTAAAATCACTCCCTGTGTAGCAATAAAAGTTCGCATTGCCTCTTGAGGTCATCTTTATCTTCTTGCCGCTGTTGTTCTTCTTCTTCGCGTTGTCTTTTCAGTAAGTTCATCAACTCTTTGATTTCAGCCATCTCGTCGTAGTCAGTCGATCTGGTGTTTACCATTTACAGCTAGCTTGCTTGTTCACTTCTTCACTCACTTATCCCACACTTCTGACACCAAATTGTTGCGTTTTCTCCGGGTTCTGGATAAGTGAGACTTTAAATTTTAACAAAACAACTTTATTTACTATCTAAATATGGATACAATAAACGTTCTAGAATGTCTCTCTCACAGAACACTAAGTTTATCTGGCTTTACACTGGTTACTAATCTGCACACAAGTCTCTACACTGGTACTACAGTTTAACACTTCACACTAGTTACTGCTTCTTCGAGTCACTTAAACATTATCTTACTGAACTGTCTGGCTTGCTTTCGCGTTTATATACTCGCCGTACCTTCCACCACTTTCTGGAGCGTTCCATTCCAGAATTTTCCAGGACCTTTTTTTACTAGAACGTTCTGTGAATACAAATTTTTGAAACTAATTTTAAAACAACGAATATTAAAATAAGTAAATAAACAATTAATACTATATATCTTCTAATTTTTTTTAAAACTCAAACTCAATTTTTTATACTGTTGGCTGTTGTTTGCACAGTTTTTAAAAGTGGACTGATGAAGATGACCAGTGAACCGAAAATGTAATTAGAGATAGAGATCTTTCTAAGAAAGAATAAAAGCATAATGTAATAACAAACCATATGTACAGAATAAAGGCAAATTTCTTTACCGAAATTTTATGAGCTGCGTTATGTTATGGATTTCTTAGAATCACTCTCTGTGTAGCAATAAAAGTTCTAACGTCTAACGTCCCAAGACGTGATAAATAATGATATTTATTGATTCTTGCTGTGGCACTGACATTTACGTAAAGACCCCTCATAAAATAAATTTGTTAGAAATGACTAGTTTATAATTCCTAAAACATCTAAGTAAATACTAATATAAGACTCCTTTCTGATTTCTAAAAGTTTCACTTCAGAGTGGCAAAAGATTTACGACACGCTTATTATAATTTCTTAACCCTTTGTTTCCTTTTCATATCGACAAAATTTGAGATTTATACACTACGTGAAATAACGGGGTAAAAATACAATGCATTTATACTAGTGTGCTCGCTCTCGCTCATAGCTTTAGGAATGTAGGATACTATCGATCCACTATCCAGTTTAAAATAACTGAAGCCGTTATTTTCAACGGTTATTATTAAATAACGTTAACGGCTTCAACTGTTAACAGAAAATAACCGTTTTTCCCATCACTAAATACCACTTGCTATTGTTTCTTCTTAAACCATATTTGTTTTAGAATTGATGCTTAATTAATTATTAGAAGTCCTGTATATGAATTTCAATGCTTAACACACATTAAATAATGGAATTTATAAAATAATACAATAGTAATTTGTATTCTCTGATGCAGCAGACTATTATTAAATTTTCAGGAATGTGTTATGGCCGAGAATGAAATTAAAATATTCATCACACGCCTTCACAAAGTTCACTATAGGGCTATTTACATTAATGAAATACAGGCGGCCTTAAAAATTTTACCATATAGTTATACAAACTATAAAATTAAGTTTAGAGCCGGTCCCTAAAAAAGGAGAAAAGTCAAATGTAGGCATCTCTGTCACTCAATTTCCATTATATCATATTCGTGCAAATCTTTCCATTATATCACATTTATTCAAAGCTTTTGAAAAAGTAAACAATATAGAGGTTATAAAATACTTCAAAAATTGGTTAGTGCCTCGGTGGTTCAGTCGTAAGATCGTGTGCCCCTGAACCAAAGGGTACTGGGTTCGATTCCCAGGGTTATCCTTTCACTTTTTAGTACATGCTGTACGATTAACATCACCTGAGGTTGTGGCATTGTATTTGAGAAAGTTGAATATCTGCACGTGCCACCCTTCGGAAGGGACGTAAAGCTGCCAATCCCGTGTCTATGCTATGTTGGACACGTTAAAGACCCCCTCCCTCAATACAGAAATTGCTCCCGGCGTCGGTGATTGGCTATAGTTGCGGAAATAGACCGACGTTAGCGAAACAAAAACACACACACTTAAATGGGGTAAATACAAACAGTGGGTGAAAAGTAATAAAACTTCAAAAGCTTCCAAATGTCATTTGATAAAGATAAACAAATAACACAAAGATAATTTTTGGTACATACGTTGGGCACCCTGTATATTTGACTGGATATATTTGTTTCTTGGGTTGATAGCATTGAGAGTTCGATTCGTAGATAGAGGAAGTGTGTCTAATTTTTGCAGTTTTTCTGTGGATTCAAAACTTTACATGTAAGTACTAAAATATATTGACCATTGTCGTGATAATACATTACTGCTTAAGTAAGTATAAGAAATTGAATTTGATTTATGTGAAATAACTAAATAAGAACAACATGTCTTGAATAAGACATATTATTATTATTATTTATGAAAATAAATATAGCAAACTGAAAGATAAGTACACTTGGAGAAACCCAAATCACCACAACACATATTTCAGAGACCTTACGATCGTTTCGTTGACAATGTCAACATCTTCAGAGAAAAAAAATTCTAAACTAAAAACTTGCTCCCGTGTATTTATATCGCGTCAAGGTAAACAAACTAGTCCGAAGTAAAATTGTCGTTAAAGAACGATCGTTTGTTTATTGTGTAGTGAAAACTACGAGGCAGAAGACCTGCTTTTAATCTTCTGGTCGACAAATTTATGAGCCTTTATCTAATATAGGTTTAAAGGAACAGAGTTATTTAAGGAATCTGCACGTTCCCTTGCGATCTAGAAATTTACTATGTGGATATTGGATCATGCCGACAAAGACATCTGGTGAGATAAACAACATCAACACAACTCTTTTTTAAATATAAAACTAAACCCGGGTGTCTGTCTCATCATGTTAACTCTAACAAAGGCTAAATAATTCAACTAAAATACTACATAATAACTATATTTATATTGATTTTAATTCTTCGTGAAAGTATTTATATTGACTACATATATACAAACAAAACGAACGGGTATTTAAAGATTAGATTTTTAGGTGCTGATATTGCTTTTTTAAAATCATGCAAACAGAAGTCGGTTTTTCCTAATTTGATTAATTTCAATGTTAACATTTCTATTAACACAAAAGTTGGTCAAAAAGTTTTAAAGTGTGCTAAGCAAAAATGGTTAGATTTAGAAAAGCAATATCTTTACTCTAAACGTAGTGAAGTAAAAATACGAGCTTATAGTTTGTTTAAAAAGTTAACATTTAATTTAGATAACGTAGAGTATGATGAATGGTGCAATTTTCAGAGGAATATGTTTTTAGTCATAAAAGCTAAGTTAATTAAGAAAATCAATATTCAGAATAAAAAACTAAAAAAACTTGTAAACGATCAGATTAAAATTGAAAAATCAGTTCCTCGGAAAATTGACCTTGTAGAAAATCTTTCTTCGTAGTCGTTTAACAAAAATGAGATGGACCTCTTTAACAGAGGGTTAAAATTCGGATTACAGTCACAAAAAGAAGTACTTTTAGATGTCATTGCCGGTATAGAAACGGGAATTAAAAAATTACCGGATTCTTCAAAAAACTTTATTCGTGAAGCATGTAAAAAGAAAATCTCTAAAAATCTAAAAGAAAATAATCCTACAAGAAACAAAAATTATAATCAAATGAAAATAGTTAAACAATTGCGAGAAAAGGATTGTTTTTATATTAAGGCGGATAAAGGCACTAAGGTTGTGATAATGGATTATAAACGACAAGTGAGTAATGCAATAGAGCCAGGGCCGTATAGAAAAAATCCGTGACCAAAAATGATTAACGAAGTTAAAAACAGTTTAAAAAATGTCCAAATCTCATAACAAAGGATTTAAGAAGACGTTTACAAGTTTCTAATCCTAAAGTCCTCAAAAAATATTATCTCCCGAAAATTCATAAACCGGGAAAATTAATGAGGCCTATTATTTCGGCTATAGATTCTCCAATATATAATTTGGCAAAGTGGTTGTCAAACCAGTTTAAAAGTCTACCTATTAAACAGAAAAGTTGTTAGGTGCTAAACTCGCTTGATTTTATTGATAAAATTAGAGATGTTAAATTATTAGAAGGTGAGATTTTGATGTCATTGGACGTGGCGTCATTATTTCCTAGTGTACCCACAAAACAAAAGTTGGAGTATTTGGAAGAATTGTTAAAATTGAACAACATAAGTCAAGACGTCTGCAAAGAAGATTTAACTCTAACTAGCTTTTGTATAAAACAAAATATTATCCAATTTAACAATGAGTTTTTTGAACAAACTGAAGGCACAGCTATGGGCAATCCATTGTCTTCTTTTATTGCAGATTTGTTTATGAGTAGATTTGAGACGGATTTAAAAAATAAAAATGGGTATTTCCCTAGAGTCTGGTTTCGTTATCTCGACGATATTTTTGCAGTGTTTGACACAAATATATGTAAGGTTGAAGAATTTACTGAAAAACTAAATAGTCAATTTTCTTCAATAACATTTACCCACGAAATAGAAATCAACAATATACTTTCTTTCCTAGATGTACTAGTTATTAAAAATAAAAATAATGGCTCGCTTGAATTCGATGTCTATAGGAAGGAAACGGCTACTATTAGTTATATTCCTATCGACTCACATCATACGTTTGCACAAAAAACGACTAGTTTAAATTTATTGGTAAAAAGATTGATTAAATTTCCGTTAAGTAAAAATAGATTTAATACAGAATTAAAATACATAAAAAAAATGTGGCGAGATATAACGGTTACTCGGATGGTTTAATAGACAAATCTGTTAACAAACACAGAACAAAGAAAATGATATCTGAATGTACGACATTTAAGAAAGATAACCTATTCGCCCGTACATTTGCTTCTAATTCTACGCTTGATCTACAAGGAAAGAGCCCACCAAACTATTCCAGCTGTAAAGTCAAAAATGAGATAGATATTTTAATCGTACTCTTAAGCACAAATTGGAAAATTTAGACATGAAAAAGGCATCAGGATCCGACGAAATCCCGGCACTAGTTCTTAAAATGTGTATTCCTAAACGTACTCCAATTTTATGTCGCCTATAGTATGGGGGTACATATTTCCACCTTCCTGGAAACTAGCCTGAGTTCAGCCTCTCTCTAAAAAGGGAGACACATCCGATGTGGGAAACTATAGTCCAATTTCCATCAGTTTTGTCCAAAGTTATGGAAAACGTTACCAATATAGAGCTCATAAAATACATCGAAAAATCAAACATCCTAGGTGATCGCCAATACGGCTTTCTTTAAAACCGATTTACTGACGACATTTTGACACACGTCGCTCATCTTTAGAGTTCTGCTACCGAAAAATTTTGAGACGAAGAAGAATTCAATTGGATCTTTCTAAGGCATTCGGTCGGGTCTGGCATGCGGAACCACTCAGTAAACTTTCATCATACGGATTGCGATGGAAACTATGCCTATGGTTATTTAGTTTCTTAAAGGAATGTGCCTTGTATGTTGTTGTCGATGGAGTTTCCTTAAATAAAAAGTAATGCGGGCGTTCCACAGGGTTACGTTTTGCCTACCACACTTTTTTTCTGGCATATATATATATATATATATATATATATATATATATATATATATATATATATATATATATATATATATATATATATATATATATATATATATATATATATATGACCTTCTGTCAGCAATCGACAATCCGACCCACAACTTCAGTAGCAACAAATATTGGAAGAGCATTCTGCAAATTATAGGTGTAGGGTGTAGTAGTAGTAGTAGCAGTGGTGGGGAGGCCAACGCCAAGCAAGTAGGCCACCATGGGCCCTTTTTGCCAACCCCAGCAACCATGCTCTACTCCTCATCGGTTCCGTCGCCAAACCGCCTCGACTTGGAGAAGGCCGTGACGGTATTCAATTGGACGGTACTTACCTGATTCCTCTGCAGAGTCCTCGACCCGAATAGTTCTGCTCGAAGACTTCCAAAAGCCTCGCATTCGCACAGGTAGTGGTAGGACGTTTCCTCATCCTCGCCGCATTCCGGGCAAATGGGATCCCTCTCTACGCCTATCAATGTGATGTTTCTTCTAAGGGCATAGTGGCCTGTGAGCACCCCAAGGATACGGCGAAGCATAGGTCGACTTCTTCTGAGTAGCCAGACAGCTTTATCTCTGTCCGGTCCCTCCACGAAGTCCCTCGCCTGCCTGCAGTCACCAACCGACCCCCAGAGCCTCTTCATTGCTTCCTCGGTCCACCTGTCTAAGGCGACAGAGACCGTCTTCCTACTTATACCTATCGCCAGCTCCGGGCCTCAGAACTGCCGCCGGGAACCGAGCCTTACGAAATTATTCGCTGCCTCATTCCCCGCCACGCCACAGTGTCCCGGAACCTACACTAGTTGTACCTCCTTGGTCTTGGCTAGTCCTCTGAGAGCGTTAGCACACTACCGAACCAGTCTAGACCTGATTTGAATGCCGTGGTATATGCGCCAAGAGCATAGCTCTCGCGCACCTCCAGGCCCTCGATGTATATTTCTGCCCCGGAGGATTGTTGGTCCTCCAGCCGCGATCCGCCGGTGAAACAGACCAGGCTTGCGGGCTGGAATTCAACCTCATTTTCCCTCCACTGATCCCTACTGGGTATTCTGAGGGTTTATGGCCTAGTCAACCTAATATCATCCTCGGAATCCCGCACCTTTATGGCGGAAATCGGAATTTCCTTTTCCACCTCCTTGGAGACTCTTGCATGCCCTATTACTGCTCCCTCTCCGCATCAGTTTCCTGCGTCTCGCATTCTGAGATGCGACGCCATCGCCTCCCTCCTGACACAGATGGGAAACGGTGGCAGCATCAACAGGACCTCTATCGCGGTTGAGGATGTCATCCTCATAGCGCCTGTGATACCCAGGACTGCCAGCCTTTGGAGTTTGGCCAGCTTTCTGCTGGTAGTTTGGTTCACACCGCACCACCAGGCCAATGCCCCATAGAGGATTCTCGGCCTGACGATCGCAGTGTAGATCCAGCGAAGGATCCGGGGATTAACTTTCCAGGTCCTCCCTAGCACTCGACGCAGCTGCCAGAGGGTCGCTACTCCCTTCCTTGCAACCCGTTCTATTTGCGACTCCCATGTTAGTTTGGAGTCCAGGACCACCCCCAGATATTTGACCTCCCGCACTAGAGCTAAAGGTTTTCCAAACATCACGGGCGCCCTAAACCCCCCTACCTTGGTGTAGGGTGTAGATCTGTTTCAAGAGATATAAATTGTTTTACGACAAAAAGGGCTGGCTGAGGTGTAGTTTTAGAATAATCCTGCCCAGCCAACCTTCCTGACCTGCTCTGACATCAGTTTACCTAATTAAAAGCTAAAAGAAGGAAACAACTCTGCTACAGATAGAGGTCATGTGAGCATAATGTTTTCCTTGTTTTTGCTTTTCATTAGGCAAACTGATCTCAGGGCAGGTCAGGAAGGTTGGTTGGGAGTATTATTCTAAAACTGTACTTCAGCCACGTTTTTTATATCGTGAAACGGCAATTAACATTCATGGTAGCAGCTTGGAAGCCAACGGCACGCGCTGTATTTACCGCCACCTGAGCAGCTGATCCAATACCACCTACCTACTATAGGTGGTATTGGCTTAGCTCCGTTGTTTCCGTTTGTTTACGGGCGTCTCGCTACAGTAAAAACTTGATTGCATTGATCATGCTCACTTCGCAGAATATTTTACGTAACGAAATAAAAGACCTCTCTGACGTGCTGTTTACACACAATCCTCCCAACTGACCTTCCTGATCAGCCCTGATATCAGTTTGCCTAATTAAAAGCTAAAACAAGGAAAAAGGGAAAGGAAAAGTACATTATGCTCACATAAATGGCAGGGTTGATTTTCCTTCCCCTTTTAGCTTTTAATTAGGCAAACTGATGTCAGGGCTGGTCAGGAAGGCCAGTTGGGAGGATTCTGTGTAAACAACACGTCAGGGAGGTCTTTTATTTTGTTACTTAAAATATTTTGCGAAGTGCGCGTTATCAATGCAACCGGTTTCTACTGTCGTGTTTGACTTTGATTTGTTGGGGCGACGTCCGACGTGCGAAAGCGAGGTGCGACATCTAGCTGCGAGTCTATTTACTTTTACTTTTCTACTGTTCGCCATTCTTAAGATTACAGTTCACTATATGTACACATTTATCTGCATCTGGGAATACCCGAATGCATTGTCTTTCATTTACCTCGAGTGGCTCAGTCGGAACTGAAAGTCTTTCGCTATGGCATTTTTGTTTTGTTTCAGTATTATATGTATAGTGTTCTTAATGTGGTAAACAATGGCCGAGTGCACCAGGCCCCAGCAGCTGAGTGTAAGCGCTTACCTGCTGACTACCGATACATTTCAGCGGTTACAGACTGATGATCGTGACGTTTGTCATTCCGCTTTCACAAATTGGCAACAGTTGAGTTCCAGCAAAAACTTGGCGGGCCTGGTGAACGCATATATGTCGACACAACTTTTCAACTGTTGGCAGCTGTTGCGCTTGGTTAACTCGGTCATTAACACATTACGCTGATAGATATTTATATTATACCAACAACCAACTAAATAATTTTACTAAATAAACGAACAGAAAAAGAAAACAGTTGGTTAATGAATTTGCCTCGTCAATTACAAAACGTATGAGATAGCCACACTGAAAACTTCATTTAGAAATTGGCGCGAAGCGATTTCTCAGGATTCTAATGGCTGATATATTTTCCATAACAGAAGTCTGGACCGTTTTAATTCTCGCAGCTGAATTTTTTTTTCTTCATAAAAACATTTATTAATTCCAAATTTACACTCCTACACTTTTAATGTTTTCACCAATTACCCATAGCTGATTGGACACTTTCTCCATTAAAAACAACATGGTAAAAGATAATAGATAATAATAAAATTTACATGCCTAAAATTAAAATTAAAAACAAAATAATTTCCTAATAAATTCCCCAATTGATCCATTCGCCATCTTGTTGAATCTACCCTTTCCTAAAATTCTTTTTAAGTCTTCTAAGTTACCATCTGTTTTCATATTCACATAAGTCACGTCACACAAAAACCACATCCACACATTTTTATCTGCATTCTTTTTGAATTCCCTACATAATTCACTGTAAATGTTTTCTTCCATTTCTATTCTGAATTTTTATAAGAGTTTAAGGCTAATCCAGATCCAGTTTACTTTTTGTCTAAAACACCCATTTAGCCTGTGTTTATTTGTGTCTACCCTGCCATAAGGATCACAAATATTTTCAGTTATTATGTTATGCCTTTTCATCTTTTCTTTCGTTGGATTTGGATATACTTCATTCACTTATTTGTAGACTGCCGATTTCCACGAGGTTGGTATAAATGGAGAATTTAGATTTTTCCAGAGTAAATTCCAATTAACATTATTGTGTTTAGTCTCAATTTTTGGTTGGATACTTCTTTGACTCAGTAAATTTTTATAGATATCCTTTGTAAGAAGATTAACGTTCTTTATAATATTTAGATCACCAATTTTCTTGCAGATATTTTAATAACATTTCATGTTACTACCTAAAAGATTTATGTTTCCGAAGATACAATTTACCAAAGAATGATGCCTAATGTTACCGTTATCGCTCCATGACTGGTACTGTACGTATAAATAAAGCATCAGACTTGTCTTCTGTACAAATTAAGCCAACTCCACCCTTGTCTGTTGGTAAATATAATTGCGGAGGTTCAATTCTGTAAAGAGACCCATACCATAAAAACCTGCCTATAGTCTGTACCACTTTCTGACTATATTCTCTACCTAATGGCAGAATTTCAGAAACGTACCACAGTTTTGATAAGACGAAAACATTGACGTACTATGTTTTCTTATATATGTCTAAGAACTGCAGTTTGCTGTTAATTAGTGTTGTTTCTATGTTTTGCACAATTTTTTCCCAGTTCTTCTTGTATGTGTCTGTGCTACCTCTTGTGAATGTTACTCCTAAAATTTTGACTTCATCTATATTCTGGACTGGGCTGTTGGCTGCTCTACAAATATCGGTATTTTTATTTTGGCCTAATACTAATATCTTTGATTTGGCTTGATTGAGTTTTCCATTTGAAGATTTTTGGTACATTTTAATGATGTTTCTGAGACATGTTAAATCGGTTGCATTTCCTATAAAAACGTTCACGTCATCAGCATAGGCAACAATTTTATGATTTTGGTTATTTATTTTCAACCCTTTAAGTCTATTCTTACATAATATCACGAAAGGTTCTATTGTCAAAGAGAATAATAGACTTGATATCGGACAACCTTGTCTAATTCCTGAATATGTGTATATGAAATCCGTAAGGTAGCCATTAATCATCAATTTACACCGACTGATATTATAAATCTTTTTGAGTGCACCGATTATTTCTCCGGATACACGCATTATTCAAGAATTTTTCACAGGTATTCATACGACACTCTATCGAAAGCATGCTCGAAATCCAAACTCACTATGGCACCGCTAAAATTGATTTGTGTTTCACTTTCTATGATTGTATCTCTTATTATCATTAAATTACTAAAAATGGATCTCTTCATCCCACAGCTCTGTTCTGGGCCTTACCATACCAGCTGTAAATTTTTCAAGACGTTTTTCAAGGATTTTCATATATATTTTATAGTCCGTGTTTGTCAGTGTCACTCGTCTATAATTTTCCAGTTCACCTGGTTCATTAATTTTGGGTATAAAGATCATTATGCTGTCAACAAATGATGACGGTGCGAAATTCTAGTTTCTAGTAGTAAATTCATTAAATTTAAGAGTTCCTTCCGTATTGTCTCATAAAATGTCTTATAAAATTCATAACTAATTCCGTCCAGTCCTGGTGTTTTCTTATTGGCCAAATGTCTGACAACTGAATACAATTCCCTTTCAGTAATCTCTTCTTCCAAAACCTTCAAGTCATTATTATCAATGTTAATAGCTGTTATTTGTGTTAGAATTTTCCCACATTGTTTGTCATCTATTGTTGTTGGTGTGAATTCCATTTTTGTACATTGTGTAATATATTGTAGTATTTTTGTGTTAGAATTTAGCATTTCATTTTTGTCATTTACAATCGAGTCTATCACCAAAGCTCTATTTCTTTTTCTAGTTCTCACTATGTCATAAAGATTATTTCTATCGGATACAGTATCCATAAATTTGTTCATGTGTTTTTTATTTATTTTCTTTTCATTTATCTGTCTAATCACTGTTCTCATTTCTCTGAATTCTATCATACTTTCTCGTGAATTTACAATTTTATTTTTTAGGCTGTGCAAAATTTAATAGTAAAATCTATCGCCTCTTGTATTTATTTACTTTTACAAAAAATTTTAACACCAGGTTTAAAAACTTCAAACGACCAGCTTACAAAATTCTCTGTATATTTTTTATGGTTTTTAAACGTTTTATTTCATTCTCAAATTCTCAATTGACGGTTTTGTCATTAAAAGTTGTCGGCTTCATTTTCCAGTATCCATAGCCATGTTGTAATCGTTAAGTTGAGACACTTTCAAGGTAAACAAGAGGGCATGATGGTCCGAGAAACTGGTAGGATAAATTTGACAATTGTGTATTAATGAAATGTGTTCATTGGAAATGTAAGCTCTATTAATTCTTGAGGTGCAATTTTCCCGCACATAAGTATATTCTGCATAGTTTCCATGAATAACTTCCCAGATATCAATTAAGTTCAACCTATTAATAATGTTTTGAAGCGGTTTGCATACATTAGAGTTTCCTGTTGTATCTTTCTGTTTTATCGTACAGTTGAAGTCTCCCAGTAAAACAAAAGGCCTAGAAAAATCTAAATAATCTGTCCATGTTCTTTTAAAGAAATCAATCCTCTCTCGGTACTTCGGCGATCCAGATGGTGCGTAAATATTGGTATAATTGATGTTGTCAACCGTTAGGGATATAACTCTACCACATTCACTAAGATTTATGTTTTGTACATTAATACATCTCCTATAAATGATACCGGTTCTCCTAGACCCTTCATTGGAATTAAAAAAACATTCAAATCCCTACCAAATAGTCATAAAACTTGTGTTAATTTCTTGGAAGAAAACAATATCTACAGAATGATTTCTGATAAAATCTCCCAACAAAGCAAATTTAACTTGTGACTTACTGCAGTTAATAATAGACACAACTGTTTTTAGAATAATCATTGACTTACTGTGTATATCTATAATTTTCTAGAGACTCATTCTTAGGGATATGCAGCTGCTGCTCCATTTCTTGTCTTCCTGCTCCATCATTCCTATTTTCGCGACTTTTGTTTATATTTATTTTCAAGGGTGGAATTTTCCTACTCTCTTCTTCACTTGATGTTTCATTTTTGTTTTTTTTTCTCTTTTTGGTCTCTTCTTTTTCTTTCCTGTTCGACTGCTCTTCCTCTTCGTTTCTATCTGGGATGGATATTATATCTTCATTATCACTGGTGTCCATTGTCTGCGTTGTCATTCCATTTTTATTTGTGTTACTTTTATTCAAGCTTTCATCGACCGCACTTACTTACTCTAGTAGGTTTTTGGTGGAGCTCTGGAAATTCTAGTAGATTCACGACTGGGGCAGGTGGTTTCCTGATACTCGAAATTTTGTTGGCTGTTTTCCGCGGGCAGTCCTTTCGTAAATGACCAGATTCGTCACATTCTGATTTGCCCTGGGTACGTCACCAGACTAGTGCATTCACCAATTTTTAAATATGAAGGCACTCTTGTTCTCATGGTCATGATGATTGTACGAATCCCATTTTCACAATCATAAAATCCATAGCTTTCTTTCCACTTTTCATTGCGAATACTCTTTACATTTCCAAACTCTTTCAATTTCTCTTTGATAAACCTATTTTCTAGTTCAGTAGGAAAATCATAGACTCTGACCATAATGTCGTCAGAATATTCGGTAACATACACTTCGTAACTGCTGCCATCTTCATCCACAAAAATTAAGCCACTTTCACCATTTCTTATCGCCTTTTCTACCAACAAACTCGTTGTTACTTTTATATAGACTTTCCCTCGTACATTGTCTGTTTGTATATATTGCACCTGCTCTACAGTAAATTCAGAGTTTTCTTTTATAAACCTATGTATAGCTATATTCTGCGGTTTTTTCTTGGATATGTTAAAATCCAAAGCAGTTGTATTTTCCCTTTTCATATTCATTTTTATTCGTCTCAATATAACTTGGATATACAAAACTGTGTCTTGTCATTAAATATCACAAGATTACCGTATATGAAAAACTGTATGCGATATCCTATCTCCAGCACGTCTACTCCGCACAATATATCACAAACAACTGAATTAGGGTAAGGTTAAGTAAGAAAAATAACACAGTATGTAGGGAACATAGTTTATTAGAAATAGCGTTATATAGTTACACTGCAGGTAACAATGTATGGTATATATATTAGAACACAGAACAAAATACAAATAACAAACAAATATGACAGTGAGCACTAGTGTGGATGGAATGGAATTTGCGTTTGTGTATGCAAGGTACAAACATATATACAAGAATCAGTTCTTACTTTATAATAAATAATTGTTATCATAGTTTTAGCTCAAATAGTTTATAGCAACATTTATATTCGCAAAGCAACGTTATGCTTTTACTATTAACTTTATTTTATTTTAAAATATACATTTGGCACATATCGAACATTCAGTAATTTTTAATTTTAATAATAATATCCAATATCACTTACAATAAGTCTAATTGATTTACCATGCTAGAATCGTTGCATTCTTTAATTCCTTAAATTACACATTTTGATTTTAACCTAAATACTAACGATTGGTATTACTACAAGCAAATAATTGATTATTTGCCGACATGAGGCGTTTACGAATAATTCACAATAAAATTATTATAACAAAATAAAGCACCTAAGCTTGCTAAACCAATTCTTCAATTTAGCCTCAATGTAACGTATATGTTTAAAGTTCTATTAATATGAGCAATTTGTATTTTGTTATCAGAGCAAAACACATTTCTTACCAACAATTATTTCAAAAGTTGTGAAGTAACTAATAAAACCATCAAACGGTAATAAAAAGATTATTATCTACCAAGAGATGAAAAAACTAGGATTTTGTTAAAAAACGACATTAAACGGCATTTCAAGATTTTCAAGAGAATGTGGTCATACATCGTTGACGAACACTCTGAAGCAACTTGAATTTCGATGTCGATAACTCTAAAAAATGTTTACATCACCAGTTTATAAAAGGTAGCAGCTAGATGATTCACTCAATAATCATCATAGAGATCTATTTAACCGCAAGGGGCCCAAACACAACCCCTGAGGCACTCATAAAGATACTGTCACATTTGTCTATGAGAATTAAGTTTATGGACTTTGTTTATTCTATGGTCAGATGTCTGTTATAAAGTGTGTTGGTAAGAGCAAACACTCTGGAATTATATTTCTACAAGGGACGAGAAGTGAAAGGTATAGAAAAGTGTAGAAGATCTAGAATCTCTATGGCGAGTATAAATAGACGAACGGTACATAGAGTGAGTTAGTTCAGTATTAAGTTGGTGCAGTGCAGAATACTGATCATAGAGTATTAAGCGAATTAGCAGTTAGTGTTGGTGTTTAAGAAGCGATCATAGAAGGCGAATAGTGGAATATAGTTCTATGGATATTTAATAATAGAGAGATAAATTTTAGTTGATACTGGTGGTGGAAAATAGTTACTTATAATAAATTAGTAGTTTGAAAAGCTGTGTTTTGTTCGTCAACGAATACAGAACCTCGTAGAACGTAACAATACAATAAGACGCTGAGATTTGTGATCTTTAAGTTTACTAAACTTGTCTTTCCCGAAGATGAGGTTGCATTGAAGATTTTTTAAACACCAGTACGATCTGAAAACATACTAGATTGATTCATCTTCTCAGAAGCCTTACAAATAGATCAAAGATTTCTTCGCGTCCACTTTAAATTCTTTCTTTGACAGCTATTTTATTTATTTGAAAACAGTAATGTAACACTTAATGCAGTGGTAGTTGATTCTTATTTCGACTCTGGTCAATCTGTGGTGTCAGATAGACACGTCTTTTCTTCTTCTCCCATACGAGTGGACATACTTTAAACGTACACGTATGAAGACCAACAGGATGGTGAGTATCTGTTCTTTTTTAAGCAATTCTTTGCAGAATGTGTACTTTGACACTCTATACCGTATTATTTTTGTCTTGGAAAGACATGTTTCGCATCAGGAGAGTAGCCGTATAATAGTATGCCGTACGTAGATACATAATGAAAACTCGATGAATATGCCAGTCAACATGATTGACAAGTGGAAACAGCCATATTCTCACTGCAAACAGGGCAATCGCAAGTCCTTTTGTAGGCAGATTAGGATATAGAGTTATTCACAGCAACTTTGATTCTTTACCTCTGTCATGTACATCGATCCACAGTTTTTGAGTTTTACTTATAACCCGATTTTGTTCATTATCTTGGAACTATTCAGTTGCGTTTTTAACACAATTCTCAGTAATTCATCCAAATCATTTTGTTCTCCGAAAGTAACAAAGCTGTTTTAATGAAATTTACTATTTATGTTGCCTCAGGAGAGATCTTACTACGTACCAAAATTCAACTTTCTAAGTTTAGATAAAATTGAGTTATTCAAATTTTAAATTTTCTTTCGAAAAAAATTTTTTTCTCCGAAAATTACAAAGTTATTTTAATGAAGTTTTGTGGATATCTTGCCTTAGGAAAGACCTTACCACGTATTAAAATTAAACTCTCTAAGTTTATAGAAAATTAAGTTATTTAAATTTGAAGCATTTAATAAAAATTCACTACCATAACGCACTTGCTGCGTCCCGAGTTTTGTCTGTTTAACTCTAGAAGTTTTTTAGCCCTTGACTCAGACAGGCCATTTATGAAGGCCTTAGAGTGAGATAATCCTGGCGATAGCGATAGTTACTCCTAATACTTTTATACACAAGTATAAAACTTGTTAACCGCGCCTCCTCGAGAATGCGGGACAAAATTTGATAGCGCCGGCTTTCAAGCTTAAATTTAAAATAAGTAAAACAGGACAACAGCAGTTCAAAATAACCTCTTATTAAAAAGGAACAAATCTCGTTTATCTAGCTAAGTTTGTATTTAGTCATGGGCAGATGTAGTAGCCTTTTCAAAAGTAAAATCCCATAACAACAAAAAGTAGAGCTGTCAAAATACGAGAAAAAAGAAAGCATGCTCCTAAAAGGTTTTACAAAATTATTTTCGACCAACATTGTTTATCGGGAGCTTTTATAGATTATTTAAATCTTCCATTAGTGTGCATGTCACAAACAGTTTCATTTATGCCCTGGCAGAGAAAGGTTTATCAACCAGTTTATAATATTGTCACAGCGAACACTCTGGAATGACATTTCTAGAATATACCAGAAGTGACAGGTGTAGAATAGTGTAGAACGTCTAGAATCTCCATAGACAATATAAATAGACAAGGGGTGCGCAGAGTAAGTTAGTTAAGTATTGAATAAGGTGGTGTAGAAACGTGATCATAGAGTACTAAGCGAGTCAACAGTAAGTGTTGGTGTATAAGAAGCGATCATAGAAGGCGATAGTAAAATATAGTTCTATGGACATATAATAATAGAGAAGAGAAATATTTAAGTTGACACTGGTGTTGGAAAATAGTTGGTAATAATAAATTAGTAGTTTGGAAAGCTGTGTTAGTGAATTTTCTTAGAAAAAATTCACTAATGAGGAGATCTCGACTTTTGAATTTTGAAAAAATTTCTTCAAATGAGCGCGATATATGACCCCTAGAACCCATATCCGGGGTCAGTTTCAATTTTTATATGTTTATATATATATATATATATATATATATATATGTATATATATATATATATATATATATATATATATATATATATATATATATATATATATATATATATATATATATATATATATATATATATATATATATATATATATGTATCACACCGATAACTCAAAAAATACTAGGCCGATTTTGATAAAATTTGGCACGTACCTTTCTTTTGTAAATGGCTTGGATAAGTTCGTTAGTCAGGAAAATCGGACGAGGTTTTCCGGGAAAATTTTGAGTTTTCATTCGAAAAAAATTCTTATCTCAAAAAGTAATAAGCCGATTGTAATAAAATTTGGCACGTACCTTTCTTTTGTAAATGGCTTTGTCAAGTTTGTTAGTCAGGAAAATAGGACGAGGTTTTCCGGATAAATTTTGAGTTTTCATTCGAAAAAAATTTTTATCTCAAAGAATAATAAGCCGATTTTGATAAAATTTGGCATGTACCTTCCTTTTGTAAATTGCTTGGATAAGTTCGTTAGTCAGGAAAATTCGACGAGGTTTTCCGGGAAAATTTTGAGTTTTCATTCGAAAAAAATTCTTATCTCAAAAAGTAATAAGCCGATTTAAATAAAATTTGGCATGTACCTTTCTTTTGTATATGGCTTTGACAAGTTTGTTAGTCAAGAAAATCGGACGAGGTTTTCCGGGAAAATGTTGAGTTTTCATTCGAAAAAAATTTTTATCTCAAAGAATGATAGGCCGATTTTGATAAAATTTGGCATGTACCTTCCTTTTGTAAATGACTTTGACAAGTTCGTTAGTCAAAAAAATCGGACGAGGTTTTCCGGAAAAATTTTGAGTTTTCATTTGAAAAAAAATTTTATCTTAAAAAATAAAAAATCTATGATAACCAAATTTTGTAGGTAGGTTTACGATATAAAAAGTAAACTATACACCAAAATTTAGATTTCTATGTTACAAGAAAAAAAAGTTATAATAAAATATTTTGTGCCAGATCATTTCTATGAAAATTCACTACCATAACGCACTTGCTGCGTCCAGGCTTTTTTGTTAATCAACAAATCCAGAACCCCGTAGAATGTGACAATATATTATATAATATATATTCTTAATCAAAGACTCTTGGCCATTCCATGGCAGAGAAGATAACAACCCTCGTATCATTCCCATAGTTGCTTAACTGGATGTAGGTATTACAATAGAATTAGGCGCATGGCTTTAGAAGAATAATAAATCTCATCCAACTGGAGAATTACAAATGCCGGTTGCTGTTAAAAGCTTTCTGTATGAGTCCAGAGTCAAGTTACGAGAAACAACAATCGATTTTTGCATATATACTTTTCTCACGTTGTTGAAACTTTTTATTTCAGCGAAAATTTCTCCAACTACCGTTCGTTGTAAGACTTTCCAACAAAATTTCCTAACGCCTTTTTAATTGTTATTCTAGTAAAGTTACTGATGTTGTGCTGGCAAAGATTATTTTTTGTTCTATGTTCAAAGCTCACGGGAAAAGTTTATAGAGGTTTTATTAATTACTTCACCGCATTTTAATCTATACTGTCGCACAAAATCGTTATTTTTAGTTTAGTATGAGTGCATATTTAACTAAATACAGACGAATAGGTTTTTATCACAGCTGCATAATATATATTTTAAATATTTCAACCACCGGTTTTGCTTAACGATGCTTTAAGGCGAATTTACAGTTGCAGAAAAGACAAAGATTTATGGTGAAGCTATATGAAAAGCCTCTACGTCTGCATTTAATATGGAACGGTTAACTAAGTTAGGACAATTATAACCTATAAAATTTAACTCAATCATTTGACTTCACATTTTTGGAAGAAGTTAGATATCAAAATTTTATGCACAGTTAAACAAATATTACAAACATATAGAACATTCATTAAACTGTAAGCAGTATTAAGCAGCCACAAAGCTTGATAAATAAAACATTTATATAATATATACACATTAATATATGGCCTGGCATACATTGGGAGTAATGGCAATAACTAAAAAAGAAAAACATATCAGAAAATGTAAATGTTGTTGGATTCATTGTTTGACATATTTTCATAACTTTAAAATTTTTTCACAGCTTAAATTGTAACCTTGATGCAACCTTTTTGCAAATGGAATCCTATATATATATATATATATATATATATATATATATATATATATATATATATATATATATATATATCTTTTTTTTTTCACAAAATATTCTGCACACTGAGTCACCAAACTGTAGTGGGGACTTTTACATAAATTTAAGAACAATAATAAACAAGCATTACCAGATGTTAAAATAAATATTTAAGATATCTTTTATTGTTTTCAAAACAAAAATCAAGTCTTTTCAAAAACAATTGTGTAATATCTGCAAATGTTTCTTGCCTCACTGCTCTAGTTGCACCAAGAATGCGAGCATTCAGGTCATCTAAATTATTTGGCCGCTCCTCATGCACTTCAGTTTTCAGACAACCCCATAAAAATCAGGCGACCAACCTGGCCACTCGACTTCTCCACGATGCCAAAAAGAAGACGATATTAAAAAATTTTAGACTTCAAGACCGAAACAAGGAGGTGCCCTATCTTGCTAGAACCATACATCCTGATAGTCACCATAGCAATTTTGTACTTCTGGCACGACACTATCTCTTAATAGAATTAGATACTCTTCTAAAGTCAAATTTTCTTCGGTAAATAATAGTCCATTGACGATAAGTGACAAATGTTGGTCAGGTCGATAAAACATTACCAGAGACGACGCCGCACTAAATGTTCTTATTGGTCGTAGAATTAATTAATTATTAATTATAAAGTGTTATAAGACAACCGTGGTTTTTATCCAACTCCACTAAAATTTGATGACCTATAAGCAGATTATTGAGTAGAATAACAAAATATATATTTATACGTTTATATTCCATCAGGCCAAATAGCCCAGTTCGTGAGGCGAGTAACTCCTAGAATTCGGACTATAAGGTCGAGGTTCGAGTCCTGTATTCAGACAGTCGGTTTTTTTCACCGGAATGTAAAAAGGTCGGGTTCCGACTAGTTATGGATGTTGTTGTCCTAGATGTCTGTGTGTAAGTTCCCCCTCCACAAGTCTTAAACTTCTGGGTGCAGAGTTTGTGATGTTCTATTATATTTAAGAACAAGTTGGTTATTACCAAGTTGACAAAGCTGTGGAAAAAATTCAAAGTCAAAAAGAGTCAAAAAGATAGTCCAACAACTTTTATTTGAAACATTTTTATACATTTGTTTACGTTCAAGTTATTCCTATTATTTCAAATATATGCTTGACACTGTTTATCGAGAAATCAAATAAAATGCCAGTACTAGAAGGTTTGAAATTGTAGGTTATTATAAAAAACTGTGTGTCTCGTCTTACTGGCTTTAATCAACCATTAGCACATTATGACCCTCCTCAGCTACCATTTCGTATTAAAGATTTATATATATATATATATATATATATATATATATATATATATATATATATATATATATATATATATATTACGACTGGAACACGAACACAGTGGAACAGAAGTCCAAAAAGTGTGACCAAATTGACCGGAATTATTAGAAATGTACATCTATATCAAAGCGATTGCTGTCTCATTATCTTGCACATATCTTTCACAATCTTTCCCAATTTGCTGGTAATCTTTATCCTCTAGACGTCTGTATGGCATTAGGTTTACGTATGAACAATGCCATACAAAAAATACTTATATACCGTTAAGTCCTTTATTGTAAATAGGTTTAGCTGTCTTTGACGCATTATTAAGATGCACCCAGTGGATTTTCTTCACTAGGAATAATGCTTCTACCTAGTTGGCCATTCTGTATTACTGACATTATGTTATGTCAACTACGTCACCTAGAGTTACGCGAAAGCTCGATAAAAGCAAGGATTTTGCAATGTACAAGTCAGTTCTACGCCAGATCTCATCTTCTTCACATCGTGGAACCCCGAGTTCCTAATTTTCTACTTAAACACCGCTCGCGTGTTTAAGCAAGTTCAATGCTACAGTTCTACGCCAGATCTCATCTTCTTCGCTTCGTGGAACCCCGAGTTCCTAATTTTCTACTTAAACACCGCTCGCGTGTTTAAGCCAGTTCAGTGCTACAGTTTTACGATAGATCTCATATACTTCGCTTCTTCGGACCCCGAGTTCCTAATATTCTACTTAAACACCGCTCGCGTGTTTAAGCCAGTTCAGTGCTACAGTTTTACGATAGATCTCATCTTCTTCGCTTCTTCGGACCCCGAGTTCCTAATCTTCTACTTAAAACACCGCTCGTGTGCTTAAGTCAGTTCAATTCTACAGTGACGTTCTGCAACGAATCTCATTTTCATCGCTTTTTGGGACTTCTAAGATTCAAATCTTCTACCTAAACATCGCTATTGTGATTAAGCCAGTTCAGTTAAAGCTCCAATCTTCCTACAGAAATTCCGTTCGTACAGTGATACAGTGAAAAGTCAGTGTTTTCTCGAAATTAGAAAGTATACGCGCAGTTAAATGCAATAGCAAGTAGCTGATAAGATTGTGAAGTCTCCTGAATAACCCATTAAAACAAGTGTAAACCGCAAATTGTAAATAAATGTTAAGTTCAAAGTGTATATAGTAACAATACAACATATATAAATATAAAAAAGTGTATTATTGAAATATTTTGGAATCCAGTGCACCTAGAGTTATAAATAGAGTCCACATACAGTCCACATCTTCAACATATTCTGCTTCCAACGCTAATTAGCAAAGCCGACTAGTTAGCGAGGGTGGGATCAATCCACCTGCAATACATTGGGGCAAGAAAACAAGCTCTTTCTCCCCCACTGACCACTCAAGGTCTCAAAGACTTCCGTATTCTAGCAATGGTTTCTTTGTAAAATATCGTAAGTACATAACTTCTGTGTTTATTGTTTATGGCATTGGCCTCTTCGTAACACAGTTTACCACTATAGGTGCATGGTTTACGTTTCATATTAATTGGTAGTTATTTCCTGCCACTAATTGTTTTTTAAAATTTATTTGGCTCCAAGTTACCCGCTATAACTTTAGTACGTAATGACCTGATACATATCAAGTCTCTTCTACCAAAGAAGTGTTACTTGCCTACTCTGTTGTCAACATCGTGTTCCCCCCGCTTTGAAGTAGGTTCCGAGGTTACGCCATATGTTACTCTGGGAGCCCATAGAAAAAGCTGTACAATATTTGCCTAACCTGTTAGCTAATGTGATCTCTAGCTAGTATTCTTTGAGTGAACATTGGAACCTGTGATGAGCACTGATAAGTACAATTTGGGAACCTAAATTCATCACATTCAATATGTTGCTTGTTATTAGCATTTTTAGGTAACAACCTCCTCTTCTAAAGAGTACACGTTAGACTACACAACAAATGCAGCTGTGATTGTCAGTCAGGTAACAAAAGTAATATGATTTCATAAAAATATTTAATGTAATTATTTAAAAGACAAATTAAAAACAAATATTAACAATAAACAAAAAACTGAATAAAGACAAAAAAGGTTAATTCAAATTTAAATGCTACGATCACTATAAATGTTCTATGTGACCACCATCTTGGCCAAGGCACTGAAAAATTTTACGGTTCATCTCATTCGTAGTATCTTTTTGATTTTATTCGGATCCAAATCTCTAAAAGCTCTAATTACACGATTTAAAAGATCCTCTCTACTTTGCACTGTTGTGTTATACACTTGACCTTTTATATCGCCCCTAGAGATAAAAATCGGCAGGCGGTAAATCAGGAGAGCGGGGAGGCCATCTCCAAGGACCGTTGGGCCCAATCCATCTGTCTCCAAATAATTGCGTTAAGTGCCAGTAAACTTAACAAGTGGAGTGGTCAGGCGCGCTGTCTAGCTGATACCAGCAGACTTGCCTTATACCTAGTGGTAGACTTGCCAGAAAATTACGGACAGATCCCCTTCATAGTTCCAAATACTCTTTGTTGATATATGTTAACGTTGGCAATGCTGACCTGACCTGACCTGACGATAGTTTCGCCAACAAAGTTATCGTCATCAGAATGATGACTATATGATAATTATTATTATCAGCTAAATTACTTACGCATACTTGCTCACCGTGGGACTTTTTTATTATTATTAGTATCGTCAGTGTTCATCAGATAATATGATGGTAATTGTATAATTCTACAAAACTATTATTTTGTAAGCTATAAACCATTTAACTATACAATTTGCCTGATCATTCATTTATTCATTAAGTATTACAATGTGTAAACACAAATAGGTGTAATACTTGTGCTTGTATAATTTACGCAATTTTTAATGTTTACTTCTAATAAATCAACTGAGAACAACTGACAAATTGACAATTTAAGTTTGACTTGCCCAAATGCCACAGCTCAAATTTAAATCCTTCTTCATCTCAGCTAATGTTTCCAATCAAACCAATATTTTCGTAAACATTATATCTATTCTTTTATACAACAGTACCACAACATCTCTATACATTCCAAAAACTTTGAAACAAAACGAATTTTTATTAAACATTTAATTTTTATACATGGCAGATGTGCATATTTATGATTTTATTAATTTTCATAATATTGTATATTTAATTTATTTACATATTGTAATGAAGCAATATCTGATAAGTATGTAGATAGAAATTATTGGTAGTAGAGGTAGAGATTTCGATAATTTTTAGATGGACAACGGCAATGAGTGCTGTTATCCTATCAAAGTCAATATTAAATTATCATTGTTATTTTTATCACCCACTAGAATCTATTTTATTTGATTTCACGATAACGAGATACATTACTTATACTAAAACAGCAAAAACTTCATTTTTCATCACATCAAACAGTTACTTACCTAATTAAAAATCCAACAATTCTTTCTTTAATGTCATATACCCATTCTTATATTTAATTATTAAAAAATGTATACTTTTATAATAAATAAGAATTAAAAAAAATATTTACAAATCGCGTAAGTTATAACTAAATATTAAATTTATTTGAAAACTAAATTAAGATCTCACGCCAAAATAATTTTAATTTGAGATTAATAATTAAAAGATTTGACTCACCTGTATGTGTGATTTTCAAATTTCATATTTCCTTACGTCTTCTTTAGGAATGTGACGTAACTGAGTTTATAACTGCAGTAGTTCCAGTTATCCGAGTTACGTACCGAGTCAAATATCATTTTTAAAAACACCGGATTATTCGAGGTTGGTTCGAAACTCTATTCGCTTAATTCGAGCTTCAAATCAGGAATTCCCTTATTTATATCGTAAGTATTTATATGTAACGTAATGTTGTATTAATAGTTTACCTATATAGGGTGGCGTATTAAAAATGAAACAGACCGATTTGCGTCCAGATAATTATTTTTTTAAGAACACTGAAACAGGTCTATTTTAATATTGAGGGGGACATGTTTTGACATAAAACTCAACTTTGTCACATCAACCCCTTAAGGGTGGTGATAACAACCCTTATATTTTAAATAGAGAACATGGGTCGAGTGTTACATCATTTGAAAGCTCTTTCATTTCTAAATTCAGCACACAAATTTTTTTGGAAGTTTTATCAATTCGTTTAAAAATTATTCAGAGTTGAAGATGCAAAAACGCATTTCACTCATTCCGATAAGAAATGAGTTAATAGTCAATGTTTTGTTGGTTTGTAAACAAAAAATTGACTCTCAGAACATTTATTATCGGAATGAGAGAAATGCGGTTTACTATTTCAGTTTATCTGTCGGTTTGATACCGAAAATTAATTTCACAATGGTGTATTCTGTAGCAGAAAGAGTTGAAATAATTACTCTTTTTTTTTAAAACGATGACTGTGCCAACCGTATTGTTACTCTTTTTTTTTAAAACGATGACTGTGCCAACCGTATTGCAAATTTGTTTAATGAACGACATCCGAACAGACATGTTAACAGAAAATACATTTTGGAGTTAGTTGCAAAGTTTCGACAAAGTGGTTCAGTATCCAACAAAAAACGGGATCCTGAACGTGAATTTCCGCTTAGAAATGAGACTACTGAGATTGAAGTTTTAGGACAAATTGCTGCAGGCCCAACTTTGAGCACGAGAAAATTGGCTACTGTTTCAAACATCAAAAGAAGAACTATTAAGCGAATATTGAAGCATCATAAATTTCACCCGTATAAAATTAGTCTTGTACACCAACTGAATGAAGATGATTTTGATCGGCGGCTGGAGTTTTGTGAAGTTATGACTGCACGAATAGCTGATAACGGGAACTTTGTCTTTAACATCTGTTTTTCAGACGAGTGTACGTTTTTATTAAACTCTACAGTCAATCGTCATAATTGTCGTTATTGGGCAGATAATAATCTAAGAAATTTTCACGAAGTCCACACTCAAACTCCACAGAAATTGAATGTCTGGACTGGCATTTTTGGAGACCGTTTAATCGGACCAATTTTTCTTGATGACAATTTGAGTGGCGAAACGTATTTGAAGTTACTAGAAAATATCGTGTACCCTCTACTAATTGACATTGTTGAAAATGATTATCGCTGTCAAGAAGATCAATTAGTGTTTCAACAAAATGGAGCTCCTCCGCATTTTTCACAACATGTTAAGGAGTTTTTACACAGAGAGTTTCCAGAGCTATGGATTGGGCGTAGAGATGCTATTGAGTGGCCCCCTAAATTACCGGATTTAACTCCTTTAGACTTCTTTCTATGGGGCCATTTAAAGAGTAGAATTTACGAAAGAGAACCGGAGTCTCTGGAAGAATTACGACGACGCATTGTTGAAGAATGCCGTCTAATAACTCCACAAATGCTCCAGAATGTCAGAGCTCGCTTTGAACAAAATTTGTACTTTTGTATGGAAGCTGGTGGTCAACAATTTGAATACTTACTCAATTGAGTAAACATTTTTGAACGTTTGGTTTTGTTTTTTAGTTTTCTTTAACGAAAAATTGACTAAGTAGTGCATTTCCTATCACAATGAATGCAATACGTTCTTGCAACTCCAACTGTGCATAATTTTTAAAGTTAATAAAACTTCCAGAAAAATGAGTGTGCTGAATTCAGAAAAGAAAGAGTTTTCAAATAATGTAACACTCGACCCATGTTTCCTATTTAAAATATAAGGGTTGTTATCACTACCTTTAAGGGGTTGATGTGGGAAAGTTGAGTTTTATGTCAAAACATGCCCCCCTCAATATTAAAATGGACGTATTTCAGAGTTTCTTAATTTTTTTTTTCCTCTGGACGCAAATCGGTATGTTTCGTTTTCAATGCGCCACCCTGTATATACATGTTCGGAAAGGTTTCCGTGGTCATTAGTGTGAGAAATAACTGCTTGGAACCGCGTTTAGAATTTATTGAAATTCTACGTTTCAACCTCTCTCGTGCAGAAAGCCAACGCAAAAGAATTGAGCAAACATCGTACTATAGCCTGATAAGTCACACGCTAAAGTTTTTTTAAAAGATAATATACAACACAGTTTTCAATAAATTAGATGAGGACATTGGTGATACTCAAATGGGAGTGAGAAAGGGGATGGGTACTCGATAGCTTTGTTTGGGATGAACGTCTTGTCCCAGAGATGTTTTAATATAAACCAAGAAGTGTATGCTTGCTTTGTTGATTTTAAAAAGGCATACGACAGGGTACACCATGACCGCTTGAGACAAATTCTAATGAGTAAGAATATAAATAGTAGGGCTATAAGAATAATCTATAATTTTTACTGGAATCAACTAGCGAAAGTGAAAGTTGATTGTAGCTTAATACCAGAAATTGACATATGTTAAGGAGTGCGTCAGGGTTGTGTGCTGTCGCCTTTTCTGTTCAATCTGTATAGCGTAACCATTTGTCAAAAATCACTATCAGAAATGTCCGAAGGCCTGTTGATAAATGAAGCAACTCTCAATAATATTAGATATGCAGATGACACCGTCGTATTAGCAGACAAAATAGAAGAACTACAATATCTAGTATAAAGACTTCATATTGAATGAAATAATGGCAGCTTAAAAATTAATCTCAAGAAAACCAAATTCATGGTAATCACAAAGAACCAGAACATTAGAGCTAATTTTGTTACCGATGATACATGAATTAAAAAAATATCGTCCTATACATGCTTGGGTGCATGGATCACAAACAATACCGATTAAATGAAGGAGATCAAAAGCCTCATTGAAATTGCCAGAACACTATTCAACAAAATGAGAAAGATATTTTGCAACCGAGACATCAGCATTAGTCTGCGCATTGCTCTGGTGCCTAGTCGTGGACGGCCTGCTGGGGAGGCTCTCGGGAGGGGAGTATGAGGTACAGGGCTATGCGGACGATATTGTCATCATAGTCCGAGGAAAAGTCACACAGGCAGTGTGGACGGTTGATCAAGGGCTCGGGGTGAGCCTCGAGAAAGCAACCGTCGTGCCGTTTACGAGGAGGAGGAAGTGTGACAGCCACAGAACTCTCACTCTATACGGTAGGAGCATTCATTCCAATGGCCAGGGAGGTAAAATATCTTGGGGTCGTATTGGACTCTAAGCTAACCTGGAATGGTCACATTGGAAAAATACTGCGTAAGGCAGTCATGACCTTAGCCGTCACTAGGCGGCTATATGGAAAAACGTGGGCCCTAAGACCCAGTATGGCCCACTGGCTGTACACAAGGGTGGTCAGACCATCGTTAACATACACGGCACTGGTCTGGTGGCCTAAGGTGACACAATCCAGTGCCAAACAAAAACTAGGCAAGATCCAAAGGATGGCTTGCCTAGGCATCAGAGGGGCCATGTTTTCAACCCCAACAGCCGCCATGGATCTGCCCCCCTACACTTAGTTATTATGGGGGAGGCCAGGCTAGGACTATACAGACTAGCCTGCAATGGTAGACTGAAGATCAACCCAGGCTTCAGGGGCCACTGCAAAATTCAGGAGATCGTGAAGGAGCCCATGCTTGAAATGAGGTCAGACTTCCCGAGCCCGCGAATGTGCAGGGAAAACAACTTTACAGTGGAAATCCCCGACCGCGAGGCATGGCGGGAGGAGACGCCGGGCATACCATGGGACGCGCTCGTCTGGTTCATGGACGGATCCGGCAGGGAGCGTGGGACAGGGGCAGGTGTTTACTCGGAAGCACCGAGGGTAAGTTATAGTATTTCCATCGGAGCCCATGCAACGGTGTTTCAGGCCGAAATGTACGGCATCCTGCACTGTGTGCGGGAGAACAAGAGAAGGGGCTACACCAACAAGCGGATTCTCATAGCCACAGACAGCCAGGCAGCCCTTCAGGCACTAAGTAGCCCACGGGTAAATACCTGGCTGGTGAGTGAGTGCCGAGACGAGACGAGCGACCTGGCTGGGTAGAATGAGGTGACCGTCATCTGGGTGCCGGGTCACTCGGGGGGTCAAAGGCAATGAAGAAGCTGACAGTCTCGCGAAGAGAAGGCCAGCAGAACAATTTATGGGACCATAATCAGCTCTGGGCGTGACAAAGAGCACTGCCAGGGGAGCCATTAAGTCCTGGGTCAGAAACGAACACAAGGCGTACTGGGCAGACTGTCCAGGGCTCAGACTTGGGAAGTCAGTAATTGACGGACCCAGTTCAAAGAGAGCTGTGGGACTGCTAAATCTTAGCAGAGGACAGCTCAGAAACACAACAGGTCTCTTGGCGGGACACATGGCCGTCAAGAAACACCTGCATAAAATGGGGCGGTTCGAAGGAGACCTCGCATGCAGACTCTGTGGCGAGGGGGAGGAATCAGCCCAGCACATCTTGTGCGAGTGTAAAGCTCTGGACCGCAAAAGACAACTGATCTACGGCCAGTCTAGGCGGAGACAGAGCAATATACAACTTCACCCTACCAATCGCTGTGCATACTAGTTCAAGGCACAGTGATTTTGGAATTGGTGGAGTAAGACTAAGGGTATGCACAATCAACCAATGGTTGCAGTGCTATCGGGGCAGCAAGGCTGCGGACGAGCCCAGAGGGAAAAAAATTTGTCTGCGGATCTGTATTCTGAGACGCTAGGTTTTCGCCACTCTCTTTAACGGATTGGAAGCTTGGACATTGAAGAGCAGAAACATCAATAACGTAGAAGCTTTTAAAATGTGGTGCTACCGGCGAATAGTCAAAATTTTGTGGGTGAATCGTGTGACGAATGCAAGCATACTGGAAAGTCTATACAAACAACAAGAACTACTTATAAAAACTATCAAAAAAAGCTGGAGTACTTGGGTCATATCATGAGAGGAGCGAAGTATGTGTTACTTATAACTTTCATGCAGGGAAAATCAGGGGTAGAAGGAACGTAGGTAGAAGAAAAACGTCGTAGTTGCGCAATATACGCGAATGGCATGGATGCAGCTCAATTGAATTCTTTAGACGCGCAACAAATAAGATAATATTGGCTACGATGATTTCCAATCTCCGATAGGAAGAGAACGAAAAGGAGAGAAGGAAATATGAAAGGATATTAACTCAACCTGCCTATTAGAGATCTTTCTTAGGTCTAAGGTTGAACACACTGAGACCCTAGAGACGATCTTCAGTAAGATTTAAGAAGCATGCAGATTGAAGCCAACAACCCAACCTACCCTCATCTACCGCTCTAAGAAGTAGATAGATCGAGGCCTTACAGCACATTTCCTCTCATATCTTTTTAATTTCTTGAAAATGACTCCAAAACAGGAGTTGAAACCTCGAGTATTGGTAAATTCTAGATGCGGTTTAACCCAAAAATCAAGTACTTCTCTATCTCACACACACATAGACAGATATATATATATATATATATATATATATATATATATATATATATATATATATATATATATATATATGTTGTCCTGTAAATAGTGCCCAAACTCCGGGGTGTCGATAGCTTGGTTCATCGCCTATCAGAATAATGAATAGTACGTTTAATAAAAGTGTTACGGTTTGCTAGCAATCTGGACTTTTCTAAAATTGCCTAGAATCGCCAACTTGCGCCAATGTTTTTGCTGTCATTTCTACAAATTTGACTTTCTTTAAAATTTTTTTGTGGACAATATATTAGTTGCCTCATCGAAACCATTTAACACACTTTTCAAAATAATTAAACAACTCCCACGAATAATCCTTTTTTCAATTTTTTTACCAAATTGAAATTTAAGCAGTAAATTTTGAAGTTCAGTGTTGAAAAAAAAAGTACCGTGCTCACTTGGTAAATCGCATAAAAAACGCGCTTGTTTTATGGAAATGTTGAAATAGTGAAACACTACCTATTTTTTGTGATGAAATGTAAAACATTGCAGTTTTTATTTAAAATGAGCCAATTTTCTCAGAATTATAAAATAACAGCTTTATGGCTTGTTCAACTTGTTTGTGTATCAGGCATGGAAACTTGATGTTATTATTAACAAAACTCACTTTCACTTTGTAATTGCTCATTGAATAGTGAATGTGCCTTTTTTTAAGTAAAATAAATTTTGTTTATGAAATGATTACTAAATGATAAACGATACAGTTATTAAAATAAAAAAATAATTTTATTATAATAAATCCCCGAGTTGATGCCCTCCTAGTCTAACACACGCTCTACATCGAATCAAAATTGATCTTTTTAATAAACGTAATGTTTGTTGTGCTGCCTAAGTTGGTCTTCGCCGTAAATTTTATAAACATAAAACATTGCATTTTTTGTTAAAAAGAGCCATCTTCTTAGAATTAAAAAAGACTAAAAATCACATATTTGAATTACCAAATAGTGTTTTCTTTGTTTCCTTGTTGTTGGGCCAATTCTGTGGCCACCTCGGGCACCAGATCTCAATCCTATGTTTTTTTAATGGAGCAGTCTTAAAGAGAAAGTGTATTCAAAACCAATTCAGGCAGCGCAAGAAATATCCTCGAAAACATTACGTTTATTAAACATCTTTTTTGTTCGATGCAGAACGCGTATTAGACAGTTGATTTTAGTCGATATTAGACAAATTGAGCATTTATTAAAATACAATTATTTTTTATTTCAATAATTGTTTCATTTATAATTTAGTAGTCATATCAGGAACAAAATTCATTTCACAAAAAAAAAGACAAATTATTCTCAAATGAACAATTACAAAGTGAAAGTAAGTCTTGTTAATAATAGCATCAAGTTTACATGCCTGATTCACAAAATTGAACAAGCCATAAAGTTGTTGTTGTGTAATTCTAAGAAAATTGGTTAGTTTTAAATAAAAACTGCAATATTTTATGTTTCGTAAGAAAAAAAGAAATAGGTAGAGTTTCACCATTTCAAAATCCTCATAAAACAGGCAAGTTTTTCATCTGGTTTACCAAGTAAGCACGGTGTATTTTTTTCCAAAACTGAACTTCAAAGTTAACTAATTAAATTTTAGTTCAGTAAAAAATGTGAAAAAAATGCATTATTCCCAGGAGTTCTTTCAATATTTTGAAAAATGTTTTAAATGCATTAGATGCGGCAACTAATGTAGAATATTTCCAACAACAAAATTTTAAAAAATTCAAACTTGTAGAAATGACAGCCAAAAAATTGATGGAAATTAGATATTCTAGGCACTTTTAAACAAGTGCGGATTACTCGAAAACCGTAACACTTTTACTAACCATACTTTTCATTATTCTGATAGGCCATGAACCAAGCTATCAGCATCCGGGCGTTTGCGCACTATTTACGGAACCGCCCTATATATAAGCATTTATATGCATTACCCTTTAAGTGAATATGAATCATAAACATTATTATACATACACTCGCTGTATTATCCGAATTTTAGTTTATCCGGGGTGGGTATTGCCCACGTTACTCGGATAACTGGCCCTGTGCTTTATATACCACGGTTATAAATCATTTTTACTTCAGAAAAATGTAATGTAAAATCATGGTAATCAGGTTAAAAGCTATGATATACCTAAATATGAAAAATATTCTTCTTTTAAAAATTTTCGAAGCGTGTCATTTCGGCATATTTGGCAAGTTAATACTGATCTTCGATAAAAACAGGTGGTAATATTTCTATACCTTTAGTTTGACGCTAACATAACGTGTCAACTCATAAAATAATTTCAAACTCTGCATTTAACTAATTTAATTCTTGAAAATGCTGACGATATTTTCTTCAAAATAATGTATCATCAACACTTTTGGAGCTGAAGACTTCTCTTCTAACTTCGAGGTAAAAAATAATTAAGGATTTTTCGAACCATCTTCTCACAAAACTCAAAACTTCTAGGTTATAATAATGCTATGATATTAGATACACTGCAGATGGGCGGTCTCTCTATGAGCCGCAATGTTAACATTCATATTGAGGGGATGAGCTTGTAGAATTGGTATTAAATGATAGCCTATCTATATGGTAAGCTGTTGTGTTGCAGGTTGCAAGAATGGCTTGTTGGGGAACATAAAGCCCTAGAGGAGTAAAACTGTTCCATCGGAACGCTCTTTGTCTAAAGCAGATTAAACTAGCAATTTAATGTATTGTGAAAGAAACAACAATAAAAAACTGCATTTTTTTCAGTGAAAATCATCAAATAATGGTTTTAAAGTTTTGGTCCTTCGAACCGCTACCTTCAGGTTTGTAAAATAATAAATATAGACGAAAATAAATTTACAAATAACATGTAACGACAAAGATTGACTCAAACTGTATATATATATATATATATATATATATATATATATATATATATATATATATATATATATATATATATATATATATATATATATATATATATATATATATATATATATATATATATATATATATATATATATATATATATATATATAGGGTGGCGCATTGAAAACGAAACAGACCGATTTGCGTCCGGAGAATTTTTTTAAGAAACCCTGAAACACGTCAATTTTAATATTGAGGGGGACATGTTTTGACATAAAACTCAACTTTGTCACATCAACCCCTTAAGGGTGGTGATAGCAACCCTTATATTTTAAATAGGGAACATGGGTCGAGTGTTACATCACTTGAAAGCTCTTTCTTTTCTGAATTCAGTACATTAATTTTTTTGGAAGTTTTATCAACCGTTTAAAAATTATTCACAGTTGAAGATGCAAGAACGCATTTCACTCATTCCGATAAGAAATGTGCTGATAGTCAATGTTTTTTTGGTTTGTAAACAAAAAATTGACTATCAGAACATTTCTTATCGGAATGAGAGAAATGCGGTTTATTATTTCAGTTTATCGGTCGGTTTGATACTTGATAGTACTACCGAAAATTAATTTCACAATGGTGTATTCTGTAGAAGAAAGAGTTGAAATAATTACTATTTTTTTCAAAAACGATGACTGTGCCAACCGTACCGCAAATTTGTTTAATGAACGACATCCGAACAGACATGTTAACAGAAAATACATTTTGGAGTTACTTGCAAAGTTTCGACAAAGTGGTTCAGTAGCCAACAAAAAAACGGGATCCTGAACGTGAATTTCCGGTTATAAATGAGACTACTGAAATTGAAGTTTTAAAACAAATTGCTGCAGACTCAACTTTGAGCACGAGAAAATTGGACACTGTTTCAAACATTCAGCGAATATTGAAGCATCATAAATTTCACCCGTATAAAATTCATCTTGTACAACAACTGAATGAAGATGATTTTGATCGGCGGCTGGAGTTTTGTGAAGATATGACTGCACGAATAACTGATAACGGGAACTTTTTGTTCAATATCTGTTTTTCAGACGAGTGTACGTTTTTATTAAACTCTACAGTTAATCGTCATAATTGTCGTTATTGGGCAGATAATAATCCAAGAAATTTTCACGAAGTCCACACTCAAACTCCAGAGAAATTGAATGTCTGGACTGGCATTTTTGGAGACCGTTTAATCGGACCAATTTTTCTTGATGGCAATTTGAGTAGCGAAACGTATTTGGAGTAACTAGAAGATATCGTTTACCCTCTACTAATTGACATTCTTGAAAATGATGATCGATATCAAGAAAATCAATTAGTCTTTCAACAAGATGGAGCTTCTCTGCATGTTTCACAACGTGTTAGGGAGTTTTTGGACAGAGTTTCCAGAGCAATAGATTGGGCGTAGAGATGCTATTGAGTGGTTCCCTAGATCACCGGATTTAACTCCTTTAGACTTCTTTCTATGGGAACATTTAAAGAGCAGAATTAAGCAACAGAACTGGAGTCTCTGGAAGAACTACGACGACGCATTGTTGAAGAATGCCGTCTAATAACTCCACAAATGCTCCAGAATGTCAGAGCTCGTTTTGAACAAAATTTGTTCTTTTTGTACGGAAGCTGGTGGTCAACAATTTGAACTCTTACTTAACTAAATAAACATTTTTAAACGTTTGGTTTTGTTTTTTAGTTTTTTTAACGAAAAAATGGACTAATTAGTGCATTTCTTATCACAATGAATTAAATACGTTCTTGCAACTCCAACTGTGAATAATTTTTAAACGAGTTGATAAAACTTAAAAAAAAAATAATGCGCTGAATTCAGAAAAGAAAGAGCTTTCAAATGATGTAACACTCGACCCATGTTCCCTATTTAAAATATAAGGGTTCTTATCATCAGCCTTAAGGGGTTGATGTGACAAAGTTGAGTTTTATGTCAAAACATGTCCCCCTCAATATTAAAATTGAAGTGTTTCAGCGTTTCTTAAAAAAATATTCTCTGGACGCAAATAGGTCTGTTTCATTTTCAATGCGCCAGCCTGTATATATATATATATATATATATATATATATATATATATATATATATATATATATATATATATATATATATGATTTTTTATGTGTATTTGTGTGTGTGTGTGTGTGTGTGTGCATCTGTGTTTGCCTGTTTAGGTGAGTATGTATTTGTAAATGATTTAGTATTATAGCTAATTAGTTTAATTTTAATTAGTTGTATTTAAGTTTTGGACTTTGAAAGCTTTTTTCTTATATTCAGTTAAGTGTATTTTTATTATTGGGCTTATTCAATTTTTACAAATTGGGTTTATCCCGTTGGATAATAAAGATTATTATTATTAATAATATTAGTCTGTAGTGTAATTATGTTAATTGACACCTCTTCCAGCCAATTAATACAATTATAATTCATATTCCATAACTTGAGTTATGGATCGCGATTGCATTTTCTAGTGAATCATGCTTGATTAACAAATTAATAGGTTAATTTTAAATATCATAATTGTCAAATAAATGTCAGTTCTGTTTAATTTGTTAATTTAGTTGCCATGAAAAGCGTAAATATTTTATAAATCGAAAAATTAAGATGTTTTATAAATGATGTATCTGCCAATGTAAATTGCAAATCTTTTAATGAGCTACATTTTTTTCAAAACAATAGTTATTTAAATCTGTTAATTAAAAAATATATCGTTGTAGTAGCATCGTAAACAATAATTTTGTGTTTTTTAAATTTTTGAACATACTTATAACGTGTCCGTTAGAGCTCATACTGTGCCAATTATGCTTAAGTTTCAAGTCAATTAAATAAACCAATACTGGAATATGTATGACTCGTAATAAAAGTTTTCTAGATTTTGTTTAATTTTTTGTTCACCCCGGTGAGCATATAAGACGTCAATTAAGCTCTAATTGTTATCCAATTTTATTAATTATATTTAAATACTAAGCCAACTTAAGATATTTTCTCGCTTACTTGAGAACCCATAACATGTCAATCAAGCTCTAATTATTATCCAAAGTTGTGACGAACTTGTTATGTTATAATTAATGTAAATGTTCGGTTCAATTTCCCGCTCACTTAAGAAAACTTACAGCGTGACAATTAAGCTCTAACAATTATTGACTGAAGTTGTTAAATACGTTTAAATTATAAAGTAAATGAAGACAACTGGTACTGAAATCTGCCAATTATTTAAAAATCTCGATGTAATATTGTAATCTTAATAGTAATCTGTAGGCTTCGTTTTATGAATTGCTGATTTGAGAGATTATAGCATGTCAATTAAGCTCTAACTATTTACCAGACTTGTCAATTAGGCTTCACTAATAGGCGAGCTGAAGACAACTGATACTAAAAGTTGCTAATTATTTAAAAATATCAATTATGTTTAAATTTGAACCTAATTCTTCGTTTTTTAGGGAGCTTTTAAAGTGCCAATTAAGCTTTCGTTATTGTATGACACTTTTAATTATGTTTAATTGATAAGTGAATTAAAATAAACTAATACTGAAGACTGCTAATTATTTCAAAATATCGATGTGACGGTTTCGTAATAGTAATCTGTGGGTTTCGTATTTTTTGCCAACTTGAGAGAGCTTATAACGGGTCATTAAGCTCTAATTATTATACGAAGTGGTCAATTATGTTTAAATGAGAACTCATTTCTTCGTTTACTTGAGGTAGCTTCTAAAGTGCCAATTAGACTCTAATTATTATCCGAAAATTTTAATTAGGTTTAACTGATAAGTCGATTGAAGGCAATTAATACTAAACACGGGTAATTATTTTAAAAAATCGATGTGACGGTTTCGTAATAGTCATCTGTGGTTTTATTCAATTTCTCCGCCACTTGTGAGAGCTCATAATGAGTCATTAAACCCCTATTATTATACGAAGTTTTTAATTATGTTTAAATGGCGAGTCAATTTTTCGTTCATTAGAGATAGCTTCTAAAGTGACTATTAAGCTCTACTTATTATCCGAATTTTTTTAATTATGTTTAACTGGTATGTCAACTGAAGGAGACTTAACACTGAACTCACTGAAGACTGTTAATTATTTGAAAATATTGATGTCATTGATTCGTTGTAGTAATCTGTGGTTTTATTTAATTTTTCGTCCACTTAACCCGTCCAGTGCGCATGACGCGAAATCACGTCTTGCGTGCTGCGCCACGGACGGTCATGACGCGATTTCGAGTGATTACAGCGGGCATGCACTAGTGATGGGAAAAACGGTTATTTTTTGTTAACAGTTGAAGCCGTTAACGTTATTTAATAATAACCGTTGAAAATAACGGCTTCAGTTATTTTAAACTGGATAGTCGATCGATAGTATCCTACATTCCCAAAGCTGTGAGCGAGAGCGAGCACACTAGTATAAATGCATTGTATTTTTACCTCGTTATTTCACGTAGTGTATAAATCTCAAATTTTGTCGATATGAAAAGGAAACAAAGGGTTAAGAAATTATAATAAGCGTGTCGTAAATCTTTTGCCACTCTGCAGTAAAACTTTTAGAAATCAGAAAGGAGTCTTATATTAGTATTTACTTAGATGTTTTAGGAATTATAAACTAGTCATTTCTAACAAATTTATTTTATGAGGGGTCTTTACGTAAATGTCAATGCCACAGCAAGAATCAATAAATATCATTATTTATTACGTCTTGGGACGTTAGACGTTAGAACTTTTGTTGCTACACAGGGAGTGATTCTAAGAACTCCATAACATAACGCAGCTCATAAAATTTCGGTAAAGAAATTTGCCTTTATTCTGTACATATGGTTTGTTATTACATTATGCTTTTATTCTTTCTTAGAAAGATCTCTATCTCTAGTTACATTTTCGGTTCACTGGTCATCTTTATCAGTCGATCAGTCCACTTTTAAAAACTGTGCAAACAACAGCCAACAGTATAAAAAATTGAGTTTGAGTCTTAAAAAAATTGGAAGATATATAGTATTAATTGTTTATTTACTTATTTTAATATTCGTTGTTTTAAAATGAGTTTTAAAAATTTCAAAGGGCTGTAACTTGGAGGAGAAGGGGTTTCAAGAAAAACTTAAATAAAAAGACACCCCTTATTTTTCTCCAAAGAATCACCCTGTATATATATATATATATATATATATATATATATATATATATATATATATATATATATATATATATATATATATATATTCATTTAATTTTTTATATTTAAATGTATATAGATATTAAAAAATGTTGTATCATTATATTTTTTTATCAATTTGATAACTATTATCAGACAAACGAAAATGACGTGTGAACTGTTTTCTAAGGTAATATATATAAATTTAGATAAATAAGTACTTTAATTTCACGTGAAATAACCCTATTTTGCGTTGTCTATAGTGAAAGTAGTAACACGTTTTTACAGAAATTCATCTTTTCACCCAACATTTTTTATTATTAAATATTTGGCTTTACATACTAGTGGGAAACTCAACTGTTTCAAAAATAATAGCTTCTCAGTTTAATAGAATAACTCTGTGTAGTAGTGTCCGTATGCCGTATCTCCATCAACAACCGGTTAAAGTCAAAATTAAAATTAAACCGTTTTATTGTACCGAAGATCGTACGTCCCTAAAGCTGTGAGCGAGAGCGAGCACACTAGTATAAATAATAATGTTATGAAGTACAGTCCGCTCTATACTGTATAACCATACATATTTAGCATTCCCAATCTCAAGACTATTCATCCTGTTAAATTGTTAAATAACAGTTGCCGATGAAAACCGATGTTTATTCATCGAACCTAGTTGCAGTAGAACTGAAACAGACACGACTCCGAATTCTAGTTTAGTGTAAAAAGCGTTACTTTTTAAGCTGTTATTTTTATAAATCCATAACTGGTGGTTACCGTTACGGCTCGGTAACCGTTTAAAAATAGCTGACAGTTAAATAACGACCCATCACTAGCATGCACATACCGTTTTCAGTATGTAAGCCGCCGTTGTACGCGTGTGATGTATTGTGAGCCGATTCAACACACATCAAGGTATCGTTAATTTGTGCTGGTTTGAGTTCGCAATGGATTCGACTGGGGCAGGGCCATCCGGAGTAAAACGACCAAAAATAACAAAAAATAAGTACAGACTTCGTAAACCACTATCTGACGCTGAAATAGAACGCATTTTACTGGACTCTGACGATGATTTTGAGGATACAGATTATTTGGATTCGGGATTTGAAAAAAGTGATTCGGATATCGAAGAAAATGAAGACCTTCCTGTTGAGACAGAAGCTGATTTAGGCACTACTCTTCAGCAAATTATTGTTCCATGATCCGATGATGAAACTGTGAACTGGACCCAAACACCCAGCAAGAAACGCTAGCTTTTACAGGGAAACAAGAGCTAAAAATACTACCAGACGGTGAGACTATTTACTTTAAGATAATTCACACATTTTTTATTGAATAAATAATTTTTATTACAGGGAATAGGCCAATTATTTATTTCAATTTATTGGTTGACGACAACTTTTTGAATCTTGTTGTTCAGGAAACGAATCGCTATGCAGTCGAGGTATTCCAGTCTCCCAATGTGGGCGAATTTTTTAGAATTGCTCGTTGGCGCGAAACTTCGATACCTGAAATGCGTCTCTTTTTTGGATTGTTTCTGCACATGGGGACAATTTCACCCAGTCGAATGCAAGACTTTTGGAAGAAAGACAGACTTTTCAATCTTCCATTTCTTTAGACCCACATGAGCAGAGATCGCTTTATGATCATTATGCGATGCTTGCATTGTGCAGAAAACCCAAAACAAAACGAACCAAAACCCCAAGACAGGCTATTCAAAATTCGACCTGTGATAGATTACTTCAATAATAAAATGGTGGATGTCTATTCCCCAAACCAAAATATGCCTCTCGATGAATCCATGGTCTTATGGCGCGGGAGATTGGTTTTTAGACAGTATATAAAAAATAAGTGCCATAAGTACGGAGTGAAGCTGTACATGTTGACCGAGCCAGATGGAACTATTCTGAAGTTCTCCATTTATACCGGTGTGCTAGATGATTTTGGTGGCAAAGGCCATGCTGCCAATGTAGTTCTCCATCTAATGGAAGAAAGGTTGGACGCAGGGCACTCTTTATTCATGGATAACTTCTACAACATTTATTCTTTGGCTCGCCAACTGTTAGAAAGAGGGACCTACTGCACCGAAACTCTACGACTTGACCGAAAAGACAATCCTATTGAGATAAAAAATGCAAAGCTGAAGGTGGGCGACAATATTGCTCGCTACTCCAATGATGTAATGGTCGGAAAGTGGCGAGACAAGCGCGATGTATCGTACATTTCCACTGAATTTTCTCATGATTTCGTCCAATACAGAAACAAAAGGGACCAAGAAAGCAGAAAACGGAAGCCATATATATGTATAATAAATAAAAAAACATATGTGGCGTTGACAAGCAGGATAAAATGTTGTGTTATTACTCATGCTCTAGGAAATCGCTTCGATGGTACAAAAAAAATTGGCACTCACGTTCTGCAATTGCTGCTTTTGAACTCATACTTTTTGTATAAGAAATATGAAAGAAGTCGAGTTTCGTTGTATGATTTCCGACTGCGAGTGATTGAAGAACTTGTACCACCAAAGGAAGTTCCACCAGAGAGACCTATTTCATTCCAGCACAGGGCGGAAAAAATCCTATAACGCCGAATTCCAAACATCGTCCGCGCAGAAGATGCCAAAATTCTTATAAAAATAAAGTGCGAAAAGAGGCAATTTACTTTTGCCCAGCATGCTCTTGGAAGCCATCTTTGTGTTTGGATGGAAACTGTTTCGACGAATGGCATGCGGACCTGTAATAAATAAGTTACCTTATTTTATTTAATTTTGTTGATTTTGTGCGCCAAAGAAAGTTTGTTATTTTTATATACACATGATTTTGTTCGTTTTCTTACATTTATAAGAAAAACAATTTTATTCAGTTATTATTCTTGTTTTCTTATTTTGATTATTCTATTTGTTTTTTTTTTGTGCATTGAAGTAATTTTTTTTTTTCATTTACATGTGATATTTTGTATTTGTTTTGTAATCAATATAATTACTTTTGAAGCAACACACACATGACGCGAAATCGAGTCATGAGCATTTCACGAAAAGTTCATTGCGTAATGCTCGTGACGCGATTTTGCTTCATCACGTGTTTTAGTACATTTTGCACTTGTTTGGCCAAATATACTTTGTGATGCTCTGTGATAATTCTGAAAAGACACCTGAGCAAAAATCAACCCTTAGCCCGGGTGGTGTTCCTACAAACACGCGTGAGCAGTGAACGGGTTAAGAGAGCTTACAACGGGTAATTAAGCCCTAATTATTATACGAAGTTGTCAGTTATCTGTAAATGAAAAGACAACTGAAGAGAAGTGACACTGAAAGCTGCTAATTATTTAAAAATGTCGATGTGACGAATTCGAAATAGTAATCCGTGGTTTCGTTTAATTTTACGCTGACTTAAAATAGCTTATTACGGGCCATTAAGCTCTATTTATTATGCGAAGTTGTCAATTGTGTTAAAATAAAATATCAATTTAAGGTAACTGATACTGAAGACTGTTAATTATTTAAAAATACTAATGTGATTGATTCGCAATAATAATCTGTTGGTTTTGTTCAATACTACTTCCCTTTGAGGGAGCTTAAAATGTGCCAGTTAACGTCTATCTGTTAGCAGGTTTTGCAAATTTTTATGTTACCAATAGAAAAGTTATTGTTGTGGTTTTGTGATAAAACTGTTTTGCCTGTAGTGTATGACCTTTCATAGACTTTCCGTTCTTTAAACGAACCAAAAAAGTCAATTGCTACTGAATGTAATGCAGTTTTTCATTTGGTTGTCCATTTATGGATTGCTATTATGATGTTACTAATTTAGCAAGATTAAATTTTCTAAAAACCTGCTGAATTTAAGGACTGTTTTACTCCAATAGGGTAAAAAGGTGCAAATACCAATACAAATATGGGTAGTACAGTGAAGAGATTTAAAGGGTCTCGAGACTGAGACTGGCATTGTAGTCGAGTCGTCGATCCCTTTGGGAGCTGAGTGTAACTCAGTTTGATGTTGGATCAGCATCAGTCCAGAGCTCACTGAATCAGCGGTGAACTTTGGCTGTCACTGAAGTCCAGTGTGTAGTACATGTCCGTGGTGTCCAGGGACGGGAGGCTACGACTAGGAGTCGCTGTCGGAGCCTTATCCTTTCCACTGAACCAGTCACTGAAACATAATTTAATCATCTACAATGTAAACATAGAAATGACCCGACCGGGTCGATATAAATACAAGATAAGAACTATACACATGTTTCAGAAATGTATGTTAAAAAACTCTGGACGCAGCAAGTGCGTTATAGTAGCGAATTTTTATAAAAATGTTTTTAGTAGCAAATATGTCTTTTATTTAATGAAATCAGGCATACAATTTGGTTGCTGGTATAACCTATATAATAAAAAGTCTGGACGCAGCAAGTGCGTTATGGAAGTGAATTTTCATAAAAATGTTTTTAATAGCAAATATGTCTCTTTAATGCAAGCAGGCATCAATTTGGTCACCGGTATAACCTATATAGTAGAAAGAATGTACCATATTTTATCAAAATAACTTGTTTGAAAATGTAAAGAAAATTTTCCGAAAATAAACTTAAAATGTTTTCGAGAAAATTCCTAGCCGACGAACCTTAGGTTTCTGTTATTGAATTTTGAAGCATTTAATGAAAATTCGCTACCAAAACGCACTTACTGCGTCTCGATTTTTTTTTTACAAACGTGTATCATATTTCGATGTAAAATGCAAAAATGCAATAAGAGATGTTCAAAAAAATTGTAGGTATCACCAACGACTTATGGGCCAGCCTGTGATTGTCAAAATAATTTTATAAAATGCAGCTCAAGACACCCTATAAGTAGCGTATACAATTTTTTCTCGTATCTTGCATAATAAGATTTATATTGAGGTTTACCGTAGAAATGCGTCACCCTGTATATATGTAAACAGAAAGTAAGCCCGGATATGGATTCTAGGGGGCCTAGTTTGCGGTCATTTGAAGAAACCTTTTTAGAATTCAAAAGCAGCGGTCTCACCAATAACGAACTTTTTTAATGAAAATTAGCTAAAAATTTTAGACCGTTAAACCATAAACTTAGAACCTCTATGGTTCAGGGGTAAGAACGTGTGCCTCTAAACCGAAGGGTACTGGGTTCGATCCCAGGGTACTCCTTTCACTTTTTCAGTACAAACTGTAACATTAACATTAGCCGAGGTTCTGGCATTGTATTTGAGCAAGTTGAATGTCTGCACTTTCCGCCCTTCGGAGGGGGCGTAAAGCCGTCGGTCCCGTGTCCGTGCGATGTTGGGCACGTAAAAGATCCCTATCCTCCTTACATAAAGGCAGGGGTTCGGCAAAATTTCCAGGATAGTGAGGTGTAACTGCTCCCTGGCGTCGGTGATTGGCCATAGTCGCGGAAATAAACAAAACACACAACCATAAACTTAACTAAAAGTACTTCTAAAGCATCAAAGAAAGTGTCCATTTGAAATGAATTTTCTGGAAATATCTTATTAAAATAAAGGGCGATGATGGTTGAAGCTGAAACTTAAGGGTTTGCAGAACACTCTTTACATAATCCGTGTTTCTTTTAGGTTGTTTGCCTAAATGTTGCCAATTTTGACGTTTCAATCGCGACTTTTTACGTTTTGAGGAAAACCCCAATTTTTTTTTTCTTTAAATCCCTCTAACTTTTTTGTCTTTAAACGTACAGACCTAAATTTTGGTAAATTGTTCACTATATATATATATATATATATATATATATATATATATATATATATATATATATATATAATTGAAACTGCCCCTGGATATGGGTTCTAGGGGGCCTGGTTCGCGCTCATTTGTAGAAATTTTTTCTAAATTCAAAAGTCGGGATCTCCTCGTTAGTGATTTTTTTTAAATTTACTAAAACAATGTGAAGCCACGGGAAAAGTCTACGACTGTATTAAATATGGAATGGTTTCACTAGGTTAGGGCAACAACAAACAACCAGGTATGCTATTCAAATTGAATTAAGTTTTAAAAGTTTTCATCTCTTTTTTATTAAATTATTATTTTTAACCAAAACTCGCTAAAAAATTTATCGGAATAACAGCAATCTGATTAGATAACGGTAAAGTGACATGAGACTAAAAAAATGATTAAGTAAAGTCACTAACTAGGATTAGAACTCGTCATGTAGGAGTCGATTATACGGTGTACAGGGATGTAGCCACCGAGCTACGCTCGACATGTATTTACTAGCAGGTAATACATGTTGTGTTCAAATTTTTGACAATTTACACAAAACCATTTTGATTTACAATGGATTGTTTGCTCATATTTTAACGAAATCAAGGAAAAAAGCGACTTAGACAGATATCTACGAGCTTGTTAGTCATTTCTTGTAGTATTTTTCACTTACATTCGTACCAATTAATTTAGACGTTTTAACTTTCTTGAATCAGATTTAATTAATTAAAAATTTATTTACCTCTAACTTTTTTGCCTGTTAGGGTAGATATCTGAATTCTGGCACATAAGATACCCTCTATGACAGAAACCAACGTACCAAATTTGGTTGCCGTTAATTTATTATTTCCGGATATATAGCTTTTTTTCGGAAGGAAACACACAACTTTCCGGGAAAAGCTGGGCCGATTTTCCTGACTAACAAACTTGTCCAAGCCACTTGAAGGTATGTGCCAAATGTAATTAAAATCAAAGCATTATTTTTTGAGTTATTGGTGTGATATATATATATATATATATATATATATATATATATATATATATATATATATATATATATATATATATATATATATATATATATATATATATATATATATATATTACGTAATATTTTGCTGTATACAAATCAATAATAACATTGCTTTAAGAAAGATAATACGGTCCTGGCGATAAAATGAGCGATTACGCCTGTGACTCGAGAACAGCATAACTGTATGCCAAGTCCCACCCTGGTCCGTTAAGCTGGAGCGATGTGGGCAAGGTCAAATATCCTATTATCACAACATCAAAGGGCCGCCCTACAAGATTCAGTGCTGGGTCTTATTATGCTGTGCTGCAAGTGTGGAATTTTAAAGCGCACAACGGGATTGCTTATTCGGTCGTTTTTGACGAAGATAGTCGATCATTTCGTATTGAAGTTTCCCATTTAGGTAGAGCGCCGAAGAATACACACCGACGCAGCACTGTGTACATAGATGTATATAACGTCGGCAACCATTAACACACTATACTTCTTCTGATTCTGTATTAATGGCTGCCGACTCTGCGATCCTCGATATACTAATTTTGTTTGTGTAGAATACAGGAGGTAAAAAAATAAAGATTTATTAAAATATAGCATAGCAAAAATATTATTTTTCACCGGCAGGCGGCAGTGCGCGCGCGCGGGCGCTTTTATTGAGGAGCCGCCCCTGCACCCCCTTCTTCTAACGTGTGACGAAATACAACTTTATATGGCTTTCTCTTCTTTGCTTCATAAATACGCTGCAAATGTCATTTGCCAATGCGAGTCTCCTTAGAGACAACTTTGGCTTCTTGCGTAATGAATCCATTGCTACCACAGTACCTACATCATCTCCATCGAAGTTCTTCTTCTTTTTTGGTATATTATGTACAGTATCGCTGGTGACCAGTCTGGATATTGTGGATTGGACCACAACTGTGTTCGGAAACTCTATATGAAATAGTCTGATAACATCGGGAATAGATAATTCACGAATTCCATGATGCTAAGTTAGGTAGATCCGTTCTGGTATAGTAAGCATAAGTGTTTTTATATTTCACAGTTACGTTCGGATCAGTTTTAGAGTACAGCTACGTCAATAATTACAATTCAGTATTTTTGACAAGTGTCAAAACATTATTTTATTCGTTTTTCTTCCATAGCATACAATTTGTTTTCAGAATTTTAAAATATCAAAGTAGGCTTAGGATTTTTAAATTTTGTACGCTTACTCAGTTTTTCTTTTCGATCAGCTTTTTTAATAACATTTTTTTAGATCTCCTAGAGAAAAGCCACTTCACTAGTGTAAAAATTTAGTTTTTTGTAAATTCCCCAGGCATACTTGATTTTTGAAAATTAAAATTATGACACAAAATTATTTTTTGTTAAGGCAGGGCTTAATCGCAGAAAATCCCGTTTCAACTCAAAAAATTACAGTCTTTTTCACCTATTCATGCGTCTATCCGGAAGCACACTGTATATGTACCAACGTAGTTCTTAATAGCAGTATACAATGAATATTATTTCTAAACGTCATAACGTCTGAGTTTGACATGGTTAAAGGAAATTAAAGGCTTTTACTACCAGACAAACTGATTTATTCTCAAAACCCTACGCGTTTCAACACATTAACGTGCCATCTTCAGGGGTTTAGACCTAGAATGTAAAAAGGTGGTTGTCAGAAACTATGTTTCTGGTAGGTCTAATATGCGAGTGACTAACACCGCAACTACAGAAAGAATACAAAGTCCAGCGAAGCTAAATGTAAAATACAGATTAGCCCTAACGGCCATGCAATATTTAAACTGACATTAGTGTCAGGAGTTATAAAACATCTCTATAAAAACGTACAATTTAAGATTTAAAAAACTTAAAACGGTACTGGGTCCCACAAATATGAACAACAAAATGACTCCATAAGATTGTTGTTAACTCCTGACACTAATGTCAGTTTAAATATTGCATGGCCGTTAGGGCTGATCTGTATTCGACATTTAGCTTTGCTTGACTTTGTATTCTTTCTGTAGTTGCGGTGTTAGTCACTCGCATGTTAGACCTACCAGAAACATAGTTTCTGACAACCACCTTTTTACATCCTAGGTCTAAACCTCTGAAGATGGCACGTTAATGTGTTGAAACGCGTAGGGTTTTGAGAATAATACAGTTTGTCTGGTAGTAAAAGCCTTTGATTTACTTTAACCATGTATACAATGAAATTGATCATTTGAGGTATCTATTTTATCAGCAAAAAATTTCTTTGTTCAATAACCTTTTACAACCTAAATACATAATAACTAACCAAAACATTTTCCTATTAGAAACTAGCTTTTTGTCAGACATTTTTAAAAATTTACAGTTTTGTGGCTATTAGAGTTTCGTCGTAAAAAACTCGTATTATTTGTTACACCACTGTTTGCGTGACGAGATCTGTTCAGACATTTTACGAGACGTCTGAACTCAAGAGACTAAGCAGATAAGGTTAAAATATTATAATGGTCAGATTAAACATACACACAGCGTTCATTCTTACTTTGCGGAAATTATGGTGGAAATTTAAAACTTACACTCCACAGCTCAACGCCTCGTACCTGACATTTTATCTGAAATTGAATAGACGCTTTTATGCATAACTTTTAAATTAGATAAAGTCTATTAACCAGATTTAGTCAAATGTGAACTTTTACACTAGCTTATGCACAAGGGACGTAAAATGGAGTTAATTACTTTAACCGTTTCCAACAGCATTGCATGATTTTTCTAAAAGATAATAGCTTTATTTTAGCAAATTTATATAGAAAAAAAGTTCGGGATGCAGCAAGCGCGTTATGGTAGTGAATTTTTATTAAATGCTTCAAATTTGAATAACTTAATTTTCTATAAACTTAGAAAGTTTAATTTTGATATGTAGTAAGGTCTTTCCTAAGGCAAGATATCCACCAAATTTCATTAAAATAACTTGTAATTTTTTTCGAAAGAAAACTCGAAAATCTCCAGGAAAACCCCGTCAGATTTTCCTGGATAACGAACTCATCCAAACCATTATTAAAAGAAAGGCCCTTGCCGAGTTTCATCAAGGTTGGTTAATTATTTTTTAGTTATCGGATGGATACATACACACACACACACAAATATATATATATATATATATATATATATATATATATATATCTACTTTTTTTTGTATTCCATGTAATAATTGTAGTTTAAGATGCATTGGCCAAACAAGCAGAGTCCTTAAAGATAGGTTAACACAGCACAAAAGTGACATACGTTTACAAAAAAGAATTTGCGCTCTGTCAGAACATAATCTCGACACTGGCCATAATATAAATTTTAGTAATGTTTCTATTTTACACTGTGAAACCGTAAGTAATAAAAGAATGTTTCTAGAAGAATTTGAAATTACTTTTAACGACAATTTAATAAACTTAAAGAAAGATAATAATTTTAGAAAACACTACCCCTATATATATTTCCTAGACAAAAACAAAAAACAAATTCAATTAGACAATAGTTAGCTTTATATGTCAGTTTGGCACTTTTCGACTTCATTCAAATTTATAAAAAGGTTTTTTCATGTTTGTTATTGAATAATTAGTTTAGTAAAACTCACGTTATATGTAAATTTTTTTAAACTTTTATATTTTTTCTATGTAAATTGTAAACTTTTTTCTTTCCATGTTGTAGCCTTGAGAAAGGAATAAATTGTTCCGAAAGGTCGGCATATAATAAAGAGTTTTATTTTGCAACTGACGGCTTTCCCACAATTTTTTGATAAATAACACTATTACCGTCACAAAAACTTAATACTTATATATATATATATATATATATATATATATATATATATATATATATATATATATATATATATATAAACATATAAAAATTGAAACTGACCCCGGATATGGGTTCTAGGGGTCCTAATTCGCGCTCATTTGAAAAATTTTTTGCAAAGTCTCACCATCGATATCTCTCTATTAATTTTTTTAAATAAAAATTCAGTAAATAGTGGGGATACAGCAAGTGCGTTATGGTAGCGAATTGTCATACGCTAATTTTTTTACGAAAATTATGTATGTGTGTTGGGTGTTTTTTTTTTCTTTAACGTCGGTCTTTCTCCGTTACTATGGCCAATCAGCGACGCCAGGTAGCAATTTTTCCTCACTATCCTTGAAATCTTGCCGAACCCCTTCCTTTATGTAAGAAGAGTAGGGATCTTTAACGTGCCCAATATCGCATAGACACGGGAGCGATGGCTTAACGCCCCCTCTGAAGAGCAGAACGTGCAGACATTCAACTTGCTCAAACACAATGTCACAACACACAAAAATTGGAAGTGATTTCGGGTATAGGTTCCGTCTGAATTTTTTTTATAAAGTATGAACATTATGATCTCATCATAAGTGAGATTTTTCTACGCAAATTTGCTAAAAAATATGCGCTAAAAAATTGTTTAAAAAAATCCGTTACCAAATCTTTTCCACGATAGTCTTTAAACAACATTATTACGCGATAATATTGGTTAAAAAACTTGTACGTAAAAAATTCGATAAAATATGTTTCACAAAAATTTTTTGAACGAGAATGTATTAAAACTATTTTCCCGAATTTCGCCAAAAAATGTTCTATCAAAACTTCTCCAAACATTTTTTTACACAACTCTAAACATACTTCTTTCAAAAAAACTACAAACGATTTTTCTTCCAAAAAATTTGTGCATGAAGGTTTGCTAATAAAATAAAGAAAAATTATAATATCTGATCTAAATACAAACGTAGAGGATTTTTTGTGACTTCACAAAGCAAGCCGGTTTCAGAGAAGAAAACGAGCACCTGTGAAGTCACCGGAAAAGTTCCTAAATCTCTATTAAGTATGGAACGGTTTTACCAAGTAAGCGCAATAACAATCTGATCTGATATTTAAATTCAATTAAGAGTACTTTATATTTTTTATCCCCTCATTAGTAAATTTTATCCACAACAATTCCCTAAAGACTTTATTGGTATTACATAATTTGATCTGATCAAATTGAATAAAAGGCTAAAAAACATTTAAAAATAAAACCAAGAAATTTGATTTTCTCGTATTTTTTGACCTTTTTGCGCCAAGAAAAGTTAATCTTTGTAATATTTAATAGATTTGGTTTACGATACACAATATTTTGGTGTGTGCCTTTCTCTGAACTGCAGTGGCATCCAACTTTTTTTCTTTATAACTTTCCTTTTGTTTTACCTTAGCGAGTTGAAACTTACCGAGAATAGGGGTGCTAAGGAGCCTAGTTCGCGCTCATTTGGGCCACTTTTTACAGGATTCAAAAGCTGCGATCTCCTAGTTAGCGAGTTTCTTACCGATGTGATTTTGGCGGCCAAATGTCCAGCAGCCGATTCACGAAAACAACCGAACGTATTACAGGACCGTAACAGGGATGACGCACAAGATACATTATAAGTTTTTAAAGTTACTTAGTCACAATATCAGAAACAAATTAACAACTTGCTCAAATACAATGCCACAACCTCCGTTAGTAGGTATAGAACGCACAACCTGCAATTATCAGTCAGTGGTGTGGGCAAGTAAGCTACGGACGAATACATCAAACGTTGATTCAAACATGGAGTAACCAGAAACATTCTGCATGTTTATCCCAACTGAGTTAACAATATTGTAAAAATATAAATTGTGGGAATAGCTTAATTTTTTACTTACTACCATACTGTTCCTGCTGTTTATTAAATTGTACTAAAAATTTAACCTTCACAGGCGTCCCCTGTGGGTCCGGGGACTAACTACAAGAATAGGCCCAAGGTAACTCCGGCCTGTCGTACGAGGCGACCAATCGGAATCAAGCAGGTGGTAGTGGACTTTTCCTATACGTGATAGTAGAGGATTTTTTTACGCCCGAGGAGGTACCACCCTTTACATCAAGCCGGTGAAGTCCCAACGGACGTTTCCGGTTCTGGTGTATGAGTCGGTTTCCCTTATAAACAAAAATGATGATGGCTCCTCCATGTACAAAAGATTCCGAAGATAAAATACACCTCTATTCGGATCTCTGCGAGAGGGGTGTACAGGGCGCGCCGGCATCAATATTTAACATATCCTTCTCGAATATATGTGGCCTAAATCCTAACCTAAACTCCGTTCACTATTTCCTCTAGCTTAATAGTCCCCAACTCCTCTTCCTCACCGAAACCCAGATCAGTGCAAAAACAATCACTAATCACCTTAATTTCCCGGGGTATGAGCTCCTTATTTCCTTTATATTGCATGAAGGTGTGTGCGCATACGTCCGTATCAATCTACTCTGCACCAGACTCCCCAATTTAGAAGCAGGAAGAAAAGACATACTTTGGATGAAACTCTCTCTTAGGGCTGCAACTAAATTCATCTGTTGCATTTACCGGTCACCTTCTGACAACAACTTTGTCCAGCTCTTCGACAACCTTTCTGAAAAAACTGACCTTCTGATTTCTGAATATCCTTCCTTCGGGGTCACTATTCTTGGTGACTTCAATGTCCATAATAAGGAATGGCTAGGATCTTCAAAAACCGATCAACAAGGGAGACCAGCGGAGGCCCTTTCACTCAGCAATTCTTTAGCCAATATGGTTCAGGAAGCAACCTACTTTCCTCGCATCCCAACACACAGCTCAAATCCCTTGGATCTCCTTATTACTGCAAAACCTAAATGCTATAAGATATCAGTAACCACCCCCTTGATCGCTCAGACCACGGCATGGTCACTGCTTCCTGCTCATTGCAACCCGAGGTCACACAGTCATCACACTACGTATCGTTTGGAATTACAACTCCGCGAACTGGGACGAAATGCGGCATTCATTTCTGTCACTTCCTTGGGCGTCTGTCTGCTTCTTTCATCCTGACCCCTCTGATATCTCACAAAACGTCACCGAAATTATCCAAACTGGCATGGAATTATTTATTTCACGTACACAGAAAACCTCTTCAGCCACTCAAAAGTCCTGGTTCTCTAAATCCTGTGACAAGGCTAGACTTGAAAAGGTCAAAGCTCACAAAACGCTTCTACATAATCCTAGCCGGGAAAACCGTCAAGCATTTAACGACGCAAGAAACTGCTATGTCGGCATTCTTTCTGAGGCAAAAAACTCATTTAATAACCACATCAAAAACAAAGTCCTCTCAAGCTCATAATTTATGCAAGAGCACGTTCCCACCTCTTATTTCAGGAGATGAAATTGTCTCTATCCCTCTGTGCAAGGTTGAACTTTTTGCCTCGTTGTTTGCTGGCAATTCTATTCTCAACCCACCTCGAAATGTTCAACCACCAGCAGTCCCCAATGTCGCGCATAAAATGACTGATATCATTTTAAAAACTAAAAAGTACGAAATATGCTCTCTTCTCTTAATACCAGGAAGGCCTCTGGCCTTTACGAGATCCCAGCAAGTGTACGGATTCCATCAGCGCAGATCAACTGCCGGCCTCCTTTCCTTTGTCACCCATTCTTGAAACAAGTCTATGGAACTACACGCTCTAGACATATCCAAAGCATTCTGCCAGGTCAGGCGCGCAGCGCTGCTTAATAAACTTCCGGCCTATGTCTACCACGAAAACTCTGTACCGGACAGCAAATTTCCTCTCCAACCGGAGCATTTATGTTGTCGTGGATGGCCACTCCTCTAAACTGTATCCAATTAATGCAGGAGTCCCTCAAGGTTCAGCTTTAGCCCCTACTTTGTTTCTTCTCCACATCAATGACCTCCACTCTAGCACATCCAACCCAGTTTACAGTTACGCGGACGACAGCACCCTCCACTCAAATATACAATATTCTAAGCCTGTCTCTTTAGCCCAATTAGATGAGGATCGCAGACTCATGGAGGATACTGTCTCTGTGGATATCCAAAAACAATAGACTGGGGAAGTAGAAATCTTGTACAATTGAACTCCATCAAATCTCAGTCTTGCTTTTTATCCCATGAGAGATACACAAGCCCTAGACCCATGACAATGAACAACCAAGTTATTCAAGGTAATGAGTCCTATTCACTTGTTGGCATTTCTGTGGATCGAAATTTCAATTGGCACCAACATGTCACATCAACTGCAGAAGCGGCTGCTAAGAAATTAGGTTTCCTCTTCCTGGCTCGCAAATACTTTATACCAGCTAATCTCTATACCTTATATACTTTACAAATAAGGACAAACCTTGAATACTGCTCCCACATGCCGCTGTCGCTTCTACACTCGCTATCTTGGACTCAATTCAAAACAGAGATATACGTCTCATCGGTGACCCTACCTTCACTCAAAGGCTGCCATCCCTTGCCCACCGACGTGCCGTTGGTGATCTCTCTCTCTCTTTTATAGATATCTGCCCAGGCACTGCTCAGATGAGTTTTCTTCTATAGTTCCTCCACCCGCTGCCCCCAAAAGATTTACCAGGGGAACAGAGCGAATGCACCCTTTTACTGTCCAGGTCACTAGACCGCTCTTTTGTCCCGAGGACCTCCAAGTTGTGGAATTCCTTGCCGGCACAGGTTTTTCCTTCTCCTCTGAACCTCCAAACCTTCAAGTCCATAATTAACAAGTTGCCTCTTTCCTCCTTATCGACACCGACGGTACGATAGTATCTAGGCTGTAAGCCCTCCTGGTTGGTTGTTGAAATTAAAAAAAAAGTACTAGTCAGGAGTATTTAATTTTATTAATTATTTATGGAGCCTGCAACGAAAACGTACGATGCTTTGGCGTCAAGATATCTTGATAAACGCAAGCCAACCAGAGCTATATTGAATAGATTAATCGAGAGTTACAAGAATTTTGGATCAATTAAACCGAAACAAGTAAAAAGGAAGCCGGTTGTAAACAACGGAGAAAATTAGATGACAATATTAGGTTTCCTCAGAGCAAATTCTCAAGCATCATTAAGAGACTTTTTGTGTACTTCTGAAATAATAATGCTATTACTTTAACGTAAGGAATATGTACATAATTGCTCTTTAATGAAGGTTTGTAGTTCAATTTCCCACGATTGATAAAATGAGTGGGAAATAATGGTCAAAAGCGCCATAGGTTCCCGATTCTTACAATGTTATCTGTTTATTAATTTTAAGGAATTTAATATGAGCACAAAGATGAAATGAGATCAACATTCTATTCGCTTTTCACTAAAGTATCCATACAATTAATTCCGCATTAATCAAAATCGAACAAATCTTCTGTAAAGAAACTTCGCTCCAAGAAATATGACGCTAATATCCGACCTTTGTTAAGCGTCCAAATTCAGGTAAGATAAAGACTGCCTTGTCGCTGTTTACTTGAACAAAGAACCTGATTTAGCGTCTAAGTAGTACATTTTGTGCTAAACCGTCACTTAATGAAATCTGGAGACAATGAAATGCAGAAGGGACTGCTTTCCGACATCCTGGTGCAAAGACAATTCAGCTGAACAGGGTTGCCGGGTTGAAACCAATATTTTTTCACACATAGTACAAAATAAAATAACACATTTTTATTAGAAGTTTTTAGGTTCATAAAATTTTACTTATTTTACTTACTAGTAAAGTGTCGGGTGTGATGATGTATGAGGTGTGATGAGGCATAATGTACAGCACCAAAAATAAATCGAAATATAAAGTAGGTTAGGTTAGGTTTGATTGTGAGTGGGCCATACCGGTCCCTCTACTGCGACCATAATGTCTATTGTGGCTCACTCCTAATGGTCTATATTTCGCCCAACAAATCCAGCCTCCTGCAGAGGTTGATAATCTTTGTGAGCGAAAGTTGATCCAGGTCTTCCGGAGCGAGCTTCGTCTTGCCAAAGAGCCGATGTCTAGTCCTGTCCGCCGCCGGACAGTAACTCAGTACGTGCTCTGCTGTTTCGTCACTCTCCACACACAGCCGGCACTCAGTTTCCTGACCGCATCCAATTCGGTGCATGTGGTGACGCAAGCGGCAGTGTCCTGTATACAGGCCGACTAGAGTACTCAGTTGTTGTTTGTTTACCTCTAGAAGTTTTTTAGCCCTTGACTCTGACAGGCCATTTATGAAGGCCCTAGAGTGAGCTAATCCTGGAAGATTTTGCCATTGATGGATTGTCATTTTTTCTGTCCAGGCTTTTAAGGTTCATTTTGCTGTGCATAATGATATCCCCAGCACAGGTTCTGGTCCGATAAAGTCCCCCTGGGCTCCACTCCTGGCAAACGCGTCGGCCGCGAAATTGGCATCGTGGTCCGAGTGACCCGGTATCCAGACTAGCGGCACCTCATTGCAGCTGCCCAGTTAGTTGAGGGCAGATTTACAACTCCATGCCGTTTTTATATTGAAACGGTAGGAACGAAGAGCCTTTATAACAGCTTGGCTATCTGAATATATCTTTATCGATTTGTGTGTGCACTGGTTTTCTATACTTTCCTTTGCACACATCTCGATGGCATACACTTCTGCCTGGTGTATGGTTGCGTACTTTCCGAGGCTAGTTGACAGTCTAGCATCGGTGTTGCTCCCATATGCGCCAGCTCCTACCTCCCTATTGGTTTTGGAGCCGTCAGTTTACCAGCAGAGATGGGCACTCAACAGGGTCGTTTGATTTCGTTCCCAGTTCTTCCTTTCCGAGAGGACGGTCTCGAAACACATACCTCTACTGATCTCTGTAGGCATCAAGTCTGAGACAATTGCCAGAATCCCATGACCCGCAATGTCATCGAGGAGTCCGAACCCTCCCAGATTGATTTTCTTCGGCATGCTATTGGCCGTTTGTTTTAATCTGTACGTTATCCACCTCGCTATCCTCTCCAGCCAAATGTGAAGAGGTGGAATATTAAGGAGGACCTCCAGAGCGGCTGATGGAGTGGTGCTTATCGCTCCCGTTATCACCAGACAAGTATGTCTCTGTAGATGAGCCAGTTTGGCCCTCGCGATACCACGAAGTGCCTGGGGCCACCAAACTATGGTTTCATATGTTATCATTGGTCTGAGAACCACTACATAGAGCCAGTACATATGCTGGGGGTTTGTTCCCCAGTTATTTCCACAGATTCTACGGCATGTTCACAGGGACAGTTTAGCCCTGCGGTTTACATTCCCTAACTGTACGTCCCAGTTGAGCTTCTTATCTAGGGTAACCGCCAGATATTTTGCTTTTTTCGTAAATGGAATCGTTTCCCCCCTTCTTCTGGTAAATGGAACAATGATCGTTTTGCGGGGGTTCACAGACATCTGTTCCCTCCGACACCAATCATTCACTACATTTAGTGCCTCTTGAAGAGTACTTGCAAGTTTCTCCTCAGATTTGCCTCTAACCATTATGACAAGATCATCAGCATACGCCTGGACCTCAACCTCACACAGCCCCAGGATTGTGAAGCATGCTTCTGATCCAGCCACAAATAATAAGTTCCACCTCTCTAGCGATAGTGACTTCGTAGAGGGAGATAAGTAATGCATTATCAAATGCTCCTTCAACGTCATGAAATGCAGCCACCGCCACATCCCGTTATCCCGGGAGTGTGTGATTTTCTCGACGAGGTTATTAATTGCTAACTCAGTAGATTTGCCAATTTGGTAGGCATACTGGTGGGTATTTAGGGGGTTATATATATAACCCCCTAAATACCCACCAGTATGCCTACCAAACTGGCAAATCTACTGAATAGTACATGGCCATACTTTATATATATATATAGTGTGTGATTTTCTTATATATATATATATATATATATATATATACATATATATATATATATATATATATATATATATATATATATATATATATATATATATATATATATATATATATATATATATATATATATATATATATATATATATATATATAACCCCCTAAATACCCACCAGTATGCCTACCAAACTGGCAAATCTACTGAGTTAGCAATTAATAACCTCGTCGAGAAAATCACACACTATATATATATATAAAAAGTATGGCCATGTACTATTCAAGATGAGGCCGTGGAAAAAGATCCTGAAATGCACAGTCCATCTATACTTGATTTTCCGCCATACTAGTTCTGATATTTTTCAAAAATATGGTTATAATTTTTGACGTTGTAAACTTAACAAACTCTTTTCGCACAACAGAAACCAAAATCAAATATTTCACATTGCTAGTTTTCTTTAAACTTATCCACTTTTAAAAATCATTTGTTATATTTAACTTCCTAGAGAAAATCGCAAATGAGGAAACTACGACGTTTGAACTTGAAACAATATCTTCTAATGAGCGCAGATTAGGCGCTCTGGAACTCATACCTGATGCCAGTTTCATATTTTATATGCTTATATATCGCCACGATATCTAAAAAAAAGCAATCTGTATGAATTTTAGAAGGCGTGTTCTTTTAGTGAATTTTCTCAAACAAAATCACAGATGAGATCCCGCCTTTAGAAATTTTTTTTCAAATGAGCGCGAACGAGACCCTCTAGAACCCATATCCAGGGGCAGCTACAATTTCTATATGTTTATATATAAATATATGTATATATATATATATATATATATATATATATATATATATATATATATATATATATATATATATATATATATATATATATATATATATATATTTCAACAACATACCATGAGGGCTTACAGCATAAATACTATCGTACTGTGGGTGTCGACAAGGAGGAAAGAGGCTACGGGTTAATTTTGGACTTGAAGGTTTGGAGGTTCAGTGGAGAAGGAAAAACATGTGCCGGCAAGCAATTCCACAAGTTGGAAGTCCTCGGGACAAAAGAGCGGGCATAACAAGATGTTCTATGTCTGGTGACCTGGACAGTAAAAGCGTGCATTCGCTCTGTTCCCCTGGTAGATCTGTTGGGGGCAGCAGGTGGAGGAACTATGGAAGAAAGCTCCACTGAGCAGTATCCGTGCAGATATCTATAAAAGAGAGATAAAGGTCACCAACTGCACGTCGATGGGCAAGGGATGGCAGCCTTTGGGTGAGGGTAGGGTCACCGATAAGACGTATAGCTCTCTTCTGAATGGAGTCCAGGATAGGCAATGTAGAAGCGGCAGCGGCACCCCAGATGTCGGAGCAGTATTGGAGGTTTGACCTTATTTGTGAAGTATATGAGGTATAGAGATTAGCTGGTGAAAGGTGTTTGCCAGCCCGGAAGAGGAAACCTAATTTCCTAGCAGCCGCTTCTGCAATTGATGTGACATGTTGGCGCCAATTGATATTTTGATCCACAGAAATGCCAACAAATGAAAAGGACTCATTACTTTGAATATCTTGGTTGTTCATTGTGATAAGTCTAGGGCCGGTGTATCTCTTATGAGATAGAAAGCAAGACTGAGATTTGGTGGAGTTGAATTGTACAAGATTTCTACTTCCCCAGTCTAATATGTTTTGGAGATCCACAGAGACAGAACCCTCCATGAGTCTGCGATCTTCATCTAATTGGGCTAAAGAGACAGGCTTAGAATATATATACGAATACCGATAACTTGAAAAATAATGCGCCGATTTTGACCAAATATGGTAGGAACCGTACTTTTGCAAGTGGGTTGGATATGTTTGTTAGTCAGGATTATCATACTAGTTTTTTGAGGAAAATTTTGGGTTTTCCTTCAGACGAATGTAGTATCTCCGGAGATAATAAAGCTATAGTAACAAAATTCAGTACGCTTGTTTCTGCCATAAAGAGATCCTATATACCAAATTCAAATCTTTAAGTTAAAAGACAACAAAGTTATAGGTAAGCCTCTTATGAAAAAAAGTTAAAACGTCAAAATTGAGAATTATGGTAATCGTACTAATGTGAGTGAAAAATACGACACAAAGTGACTAACAAGCTCCTAGATCTGTGTCTAAGTCATTATTTTCCTTCATTTCGTTAAAATATGCGCAAAAAATCCATTGTAAATAAAAATTGTTTGGTATAAATAATGAAGACGTTAGAAAACTAACATACTAGCGTACATACATATGTCATGTCAACGGTGGTCGGGTGGTCTAAGCGGTGTGCATCAGATAATTGAGTCCTTTAATAAGACGAGTTCTAATGCTAGTTAGTGACTTCACTTTTTATTATTTTTTTAGTCTTTTATTTGATTCTATCATTATCTCTGATCAGATTGTTGTTATTCCGATGATTTTTTAGCGAGTTTTTGTATAAAAAATAATATAATAAAAAGGAGATGAAAACTTTTAAAACTAAATTTAATTTGAATAGCATTTCCGGTTGTTTGTTCTTGCCCTAACTTAGTGAAACCGTTCCATATTTAATACAGTCGTAGAATTTTCCCATTCACGCACAATAAGCCAAAGGCTGCAGTGCTATCGGGGCGGCAAAAGATGCAGATGAGCCGTGAGGGAGAAAAAAAGACTTTTTCCATGGCTTCACAAGTGCTAGTTTTTTTCTGCAACCGATTTATATTTTTAGTGAATTTTCTTTCTTTCATTAATGAGGAAACCGCGAGTTACCATTTTGATACGTCTGGATATTAAATGTTGCACTTTTTGTTACAATATAGGCTATAGTCTTTGTATTATCGTAGTAAATAAATAAATAAATAAATATATATATATATATATATATATATATATATATATATATATATATATATATATATATATATATATATATATATATATATATATATATATATAACAGAAATAACAAAGTTATCGCAACCAAATTTTGTACTCCGGTTTGCGTCATAGAAAAAAAAATACGTACCAAAATTTAGATCTGTAGGTTTAAAGACAGAAAGGTATAGGCATTTAAAAAAAAATGTGATTTTCCTCTTAAAACGCCAAAGTCGCGATTTGAAACGTCAAAATTGGCAACATTTAGGTAAGGAAAGTAAAACGAATACGGGTTATGTAGACAAAATGTGGCAAGAAGTGTGTTTTGCAAACCCTTAAGTTTCAGCTTTAACCGTAATTGTCTTTTTTACTAAAATATTTACAGAAAATTTATTACATATATTTCTCTGATGCTTTGGCAGTAGTTTCAGTTATAGAATTTATTGTTTAATGTTCTATTTTCAGCGAATGTTTGCAGAAAAAATTCGCTAATGAGGAGACCACCACTTTTGAATTTTGAGAATATTTCCTCAAATGAGCGCGAACTAGACTCCTTAGAACCCATATCCGGGGTTAGTTTCAGTTTTTATCTGTTTTCATAAATACAGGGTGACGCATTTCTACTGGAAAGCTCAATATATCCGTTGTTATACAAGATACGAGAAAAAATTGCATACATTAATTATAGGCTGTCTGAAGCTGCACCCTCAATTTAGTTTTACCATAATAGGTGGCCCATAAGTTGTTGGTCATACAAATTTTCTCTTTTTTTAATCGAACACCCCTCATGTTATTACATTTTTGCATTTCCATCGAAATATAATGCATGTTTGTAAGAAAAAAACTCAAGACGCAGTAAGCGCGTATTTTAGTAAATAGCTTGGACATGTTCGTTAACCCGGAAAAGTTTGGGTTCGCTTTTCGACAATTTTTATATCTTTGGAAAACAGAAGCTATTGGTACCAAATTTGGTACGCAAGTTGCTCTTATATAACATATAGTATATGTCAAAATTCTGCCCAGCGACCTAGCTGGGCAGAATGAGGTCACCCTCATCTAGGTGCTGGGTCACTCGGGGTCAAAGGCAATGAAGAAGCCGACAGTCTCGCGAAGAGAGGGTCAGCAGAACCATTTATGGGACCAGAACCGGCTCTGGGCGTGACAAAGAGCACTGCCAGGAGAGCCATTAAGTCCTGGGTCAGAAACCAACACAAGGTGTACTGTGCAGACTGTCCAGGGCTCAGCCATGGGAAGTCCACAATTGACGAACCCAGTTCAAAGAGAGCTGTGGAGCTGCTAAATCTTATCAGAGGACAGCTCATAAACATAACAGGTCTCTTGATGGGACACATGGCCGTCAAGAAATACCTGCATAAAATGGGGCAGCTCGAGGGGGACTTTGCATGCAGACTCTGCGGCGAGGGGGAGGAATCAGCCCAGCACATTTTGTGCGAGTGTAAAGATCTGGACCTCAAAAGACAACTGATCTATGGTCAGCTTAGACCGGAGACAAAGCATTATAAAACTTCACCCTACTAATCGCTGTGCAGACTAGTTCAAGGCACAGTGATTTTGGAATGGGTCGAGTAAAAAGACTAAGGGCATGCACAATAAGCCAAAGGTTGCAGTGCTATAGGGGCGGGAAAGCCGCGTACGAGCCCTGAGGGAGGGAAAAAATATGTACAAATTCGGATCTCCAGGCTAAAAAAAGTGAATTAAAAAATTTTGGTCGCACGAGAGTTAAAGAAATTCGCTAAAGCGGACACAAGACCAAAATATTATATGTGGTTAACGAAATCTATAAAATGTTACAGACGAAGATTAAGTGTTGTTGGTGCAACAGTGTGGATGTGTGTTTTGTTTCTTTAAGGTCGGTCTATTTTCGCGAGTATGGCCAACACCAGAGAGCAGTTTCACCTCACTATCCTGGATATTTTGCCGAACCCCTACCTTTCTGTAAGGAGGGTAGAAATCTTTAACGTGCCCAACATTGCATGGAGACAGGACCGAGGCCTTCACGTCCTCTCCGAAGGGCGGAGCGTGCATTCAATTTGCTCCAATCTAATGCCACAACCTCAGTATGTACTTAAAAAGTGAAAGGAGTTCCCTGGGATCGAACCCGGTACCCTTCACTTCAGTCGCACACGTTCTTATCACTGAGCCACCGAGACTCTCTTTGTGCAAGAGAAACAAGTACAAAGCTTATAAAATCTTATGGTTTTTATTCTAAAAACCTCAAAGTGACGATTTGAAACGTGAAAATTGGTGATTTTTTAACAGACATTCTGTAACAAATGCGGGTTGTGGAGATATATACATATACATACACACACACAGATATATATATATATATATATATATATATATATATATATATATATATATATATATATATATATATATATATATATATATATATATATCACACACATCCTGTTGTCAGCATAGTTTTAAGTTAAATAGTTAAATATGGCAAAAAGATGTAACTTTTATTTGTCTGGATTTCAACCCAAATTAATTCTTTCTTGATAAAGTTATTGTAAGTATATTTTGGAAACTTTCATTAGATATGACAACGATGTAAACGAAAAGCCAGAACTGCAAACTAGGGAAAGAAACAGGACACGACACTGTTTCTGTTACATTTGTACAATTTAAAGGATCGTGACTTGAATATGCGTCTTTTATATACTGCCCGCCTTATAAATTTTAGATTGGTCGAGTTGAGTAAGCTCCAAGACTCCAGAGTTCTAAATTTACCACGGTGTTCCTTGTAATAAAATGAAGGAACATCTAAAACTATTGGTGAGTTTTTATTTAAAAAAAATCACTAATAGAGAGGTATTGATGGTGAGACTTCGAAAAAATTTTTTTCAAATGAGCGCGAACTATGACCCCTAGAACCCATATCCGGGGTCAGTTTCAATATATATATATATATATATATATATATATATATATATATATATATATATATATATATATATATATATATATATATATATATATATATATATCCGGCAAGTGCCTTTATTAATGGCTTGAATGAGTTTGTTAGCCAGGAAAATCGGAAAAGTTTAGGAAAATGTTTAGTTTCTTTCAAAAAAATTTTTTCTCCGAAAGTTATAAAGATATTTTAATAAAATTTAGTGAACATGTTGCCTTGGGAAAGAACTTATTATACATCAAAATTCAACTTTCTAACTTTATACAAAATTGAGTTATTCAAATTAAAATTTTCATTCGAAAAAAAAATTTTCTCCGAAAATTACAATGCTTTTTTATGAAATTTGGTGAATATCTTGCATTGGGAAAGGCCTTACTAGATACCCAAATTCAACTTTTTAAGTTTATAGAAAAGTGAGTTATTCAAGTTTGAAGCGTTTAATAAAAATTCACTACCATAACGCACTTGTTGCGTCGCGAACCTTTTTATATTTTACTCTTATTTTCAAAGCATCTCAATTAATCTCTCTTTTTTTTTTACAAAAATATAGCAGGTGATTAGTTTATACTAGATGCACTTTAGCGGCCATAAGATACACATACCAGTTTCGCTCTTACTGGAGCTGATCGTTACGTCGTAGTTGTCATAGACAAACGCATATATTTTTCTTTCTTTATTGGTCATTAGTGCCGTAGTCAGATTGTAAATATATTCCTTCCGAAGTCTTGTCTTTCACTATATATCATTCTGACGTTATCACTCTTGACGTCTCTATTTTTTGGCCATATTACTTCGGACATGTCAATTATATCTTTATCTATGTTTTTTCTCCGAAAGTTATAAAGATATTTTAATAAAATTTAGTGAACATGTTGCCTTGGGAAAGAACTTATTATACATCAAAATTCAACTTTCTAACTTTATACAAAATTGAGTTATTCAAATTAAAATTTTCATTCGAAAAAAAAATTTTCTCCGAAAATTACAATGCTTTTTTATGAAATTTGGTGAATATCTTGCATTGGGAAAGGCCTTACTAGATACCCAAATTCAACTTTTTAAGTTTATAGAAAAGTGAGTTATTCAAGTTTGAAGCGTTTAATAAAAATTCACTACCATAACGCACTTGTTGCGTCGCGAACCTTTTTATATTTTACTCTTATTTTCAAAGCATCTCAATTAATCTCTCTTTTTTTTTTACAAAAATATAGCAGGTGATTAGTTTATACTAGATGCACTTTAGCGGCCATAAGATACACATACCAGTTTCGCTCTTACTGGAGCTGATCGTTACGTCGTAGTTGTCATAGACAAACGCATATATTTTTCTTTCTTTATTGGTCATTAGTGCCGTAGTCAGATTGTAAATATATTCCTTCCGAAGTCTTGTCTTTCACTATATATCATTCTGACGTTATCACTCTTGACGTCTCTATTTTTTGGCCATATTACTTCGGACATGTCAATTATATCTTTATCTATGTTTTCCATTATTATCTTTGCTTTTTAGTGAATTTTCGTAGACAAAATTCATGGGGAGATCCCGACTTTTGAATTAAAATTTTTTTGGCAAATCAGCGCGAACTAGGACCCCTAAAACCCATATCCGGGGTCAGTTTCAATTTATATATATATATATATATATATATATATATATATATATATATATATATATATATATATATATATATATATATATATATATATATATATATATATATATATATACATATGTATCACACTGATAACTCAAAAAATAATGGGCCGATTTTGATAAAATTTGGCGCGTACCTTCCTTTTGTAAATGACTTGGATAAGTTTGTTAGTCAGGTAAATCGGACGAGGTTTTCCGGAAAAATTTTGTGTTTTCATTCGAAAAAAAATTGTACCTACAAAAATAAAAAAGCTATGATAACAAAATTTAGTAGGCAGGTTTACGATATAAAAAGTAAACTATAGACCAAAATTTAGATTTCTATGTTACAAGAAAAAAAAGGTATAATAAAATATTTTGTGCCAGATCATTTCTATAAAAATACACTACCATAACCTCTTGCTACGTCCAGACTTTTATAGTTTTCTGTCCTTGGTAAGCTTCTAAGACTCAAGCTATGATAACCAAATTTGGTAATTTTATCAAAATCGGTCCATTATTTATTGAGTTTCCGGTGAAATACATATATATATATATATATATATATATATATATATATATATATATATATATATATATATATATATATATATATATATAGAGAGAGAGAGAGAGAGAGCAGGGGTAGTTTTGATACATATTATACACAAAATAAAACATAATACACTATTATACAAATGTAAACACTGTGACTACAAAATAAAACCTAGTTATGGGCGGATACAATGGTGATAAAGTAAAGATAAAATGATATAATTGGTAGATCAGTCACTAAGTATAAAAGCTATGTATATGTATATGCCATGTACTCAGGAAATAAATATAAACAGGGAAGTTAGAACCTGAAGAATTATTTTTTAATCAAAACTTCAAAAATCACAATATAAACCATAATTTTGAATTTACAAAGATAAAATTCACGAATGTAGTGATAGATAAATAGGGAGGACGAGTGATCAGGCATTAGTAAACGATTATATATAAAAATGTATGTATAGTTATAAGGCCTTAATGAAGTGAAAATCAAACCCTAAAAGATATAAAAGACTGCAAGTACGACAGGACAATTTTAATAAGAAGTGCTTATGTAAAAACAGTGCAACGTATATAGACTGGAAAAATATTATCAAAATACAGATATCACTGATGGCGTTAAAATCGTTTCACGGAGTTTGTTTTATATAATGTTCTAGAATAACGTGTTGATATGTGTTGGTATAGAGTTAGCTTAGATGAGAAACAATAGCAGCGATCAAATGTCACAATTTATATGTATTTAGTTTAAATATTCTTGACAGAAATGTACTTTTATGAAAATGAAAAAAATACTATCAAGTATTCCTAGCAATGCACAATACAAATAGGAGGATAATGAAAAATTAGCAGACGAGAGAAACAAAATGAGGGTAGTAACGGTTGGTTGGAAGAAAAATAATAACAAAAAAGGGATTTTCTAAAATTGTGACGGAGGAAGAAACATATAGGTGTAAGATTAGAGGGACATTTGGGTTGAAAGAGTGGAAATTTGAAGTCTGATAGGAAAAGGAACAACAGTTTAGTCAGCCAAGCCCTGCCAGACAAACAAACAGTAAGTTTCCTTTAAACAATACCTAGGTACTTACGTATTTTCGACTGAAAACAATTCGGTGGTAGCCACAAGCCAACAAAACCATTTTCTGTGCATATAATTTCATAAAATCACCTTTCACCTACAAGAATAGTTAATCAAAATACATAATAAGAACATCAGGCCTCAGAAACAAATTAAACAACAACCATCTTTACCATAACCAGACAATAAAAAAGTAGAGATTCATTCTCTGCAAACGTTAGTATCACGCGTGTAAATAGCCAGGAAAGACGGCGACGAACGCAACACAGTTGTCACTGAATGGAAAGGAGGAGTGCATAATAGTAATAACTTGTTAAATATAGAAATTGTTGATTGACTCATTGTAAAAGGCTGCAGACTTATATTTATATATATTTCCTCAAAACTATTAATCAATATATCAAAAATTTAATAGAGTTAACAAAAAAGGTTAAAAATTTAGATCCTGCCAGACAAAGAGAGTTAATTAATTAGTATTAAATAAAATAACGATAAGGAAGTTGATTAAATAATAGAATTGCCTTCTGTGACAATAAGTAGACAAAATAAAGTAAGAGTTCTTGTATTATAGTAACAAAATCAGTGTTTATTCATTTTATCACCATATTTGTGATATCACCCGTACAAAAATAATCTAAGTTCTAAGATTCGTTTTCGAAACATAAAAAATTATACAAAAAATATATAAGGGAACCATTTAACATCGCAATCAGACTTTGAACCTAAAGAAAATCCCTGAGACAGAGCAAACCGAGGCGAAAAAAAAAGAGAAAGCAACGTAAGAGGTCATTAATTCATATACAAATATAAACAATTAGGTATTTTTGATTGACATAAGTCATATATTATGTAAGACATTTAATATACTAAACTTCAAGCACTATATTCGTCGATAAAAGGTTAAAATATTAAAGATTTACGTACCTTTATTATCAATACACTTAACCACAATAACACACGATACATACTCAGACAACAAACAAAGAAAAAAGAAAATTTTGTACATTTATTTAAATATTTACATGACAAATTGGGACAATTATGTGAGTGCATGTAAGTGCAAGTAGGTGTGTGTGCGTGTTTGTGTGCAAGGATATATTAGAAGCAAACAATATAATATTTTAGTTTATATGTGTACATTGTGTCGTTTTAATTAGAGTTTAAGTTGGGTAGATATTGAACACCTATTATTTGTCCAATTGTTACACCTCATTTATCCGTGGCCACCTGTGACTGTCAGAATGCTGCCTTGATAGGCCCCAAGGCATGAAGAAAAGTATCACTGTGTATTTCCCAATTATTTTTAGTCATAAAAAAATTTATGTATAAAATAAAATATTCATAATTCAATAAAATATGTGTATAGATAACCAACAAGAGATTATGCAAGCCATGTAACATATATGACATGACTGTAAGGATGGATAGAGGTCGGTATCTAGAGGTTCATGTAAAAAAAGTCCGTGGCCATATGAGTGAATGCTCGAGGTCAAAAATGTAGTTACAAAAAATTAAATATTTACATACATTAATAAAACAAAATACAATTTCACACATAATTCAAATAAAATTTACATTCTTTACATACATCTAGACACATAATATACACAAATTTTTATAAATTTGTATACATCTCTATAAAATCTAACCTATAACATATAAAACTATAATGAACATTATATAAACCATAGCAATAGCCACTTGTATCAATATATATATATATATATATATATATATATATATATATATATATATATATAAATATAAACATATAAAAACTGAAACTGACCCCGGATATGGCGTCTAGGGGCATTGTTCTACGCTCATTTAAAGACATTTTTTCAAAATTCAAAAGTGGGGATCTCCCCATTAGTGATTTTTTTCTACGAAAATTCACTAAAAACCGAAGACCGAGTTTCCTGGTTGCGACAACGTAATATAGCTGTAAGACTGCGCTGAATATTGCACTGTTTCCTAGCACAGGTTGAGGACCAGTTTTATATCTAACACCCATAATTTGGCCCTTTTATGTTACAGGGTTTTTGATTTATTGAAATAGTTATACTTAGTAAGTTATTTTAATAGGTTGTAGTGGTAAACATTTCGTTGCTTGTTCTTAAACTCATTCAACAGTTTGTGATAGTTCAGGGATCACACATTTTTTCTCAGTCTAGACGTAAAAGTTTCTACTAAACAACGTATATTGAGTACATTCCACCAACAGACGTTGAGTTTACTTTAACGTGACTTGAGGCATCTACAAATTGGCATAAAGCAAACAAACTCCGAAGTAGAGAGTAAATTGTTAATCAAAATTTATCACAGGAATTGGACCAGTTTCAGTCTCATTGGATTATTGAACGGTATTTAATAATGTTCGTCACAACTATAAGGGATGTAATACTTGGAAATAACATGATCAAAAAGTCTGGACGCAGCAAGTGCGTTATGGAAGTGAATTTTTAGAAAAATGCTTTGAATAGCAAATATGTCTTTTTAATGCAAGCAGTCATCAATTTAGTTACCGATATAACCTATATAGTAGAGACAATGTGCCATATTTTATCAAAATAACTTATTGTTTGAAAATGTACAAACATTTTCCGAAAACAAACTTTAAATGTTAGTTTCCTAGCCAACAAACCTTAGGTTAATAAATAGCAAGTTGAGTTATTGAAATTTGAAGCGTTTAATGAAAATTTGTTACCAAAACGACTTACTGCGTCTAGATTTTTTTTATTACAAACATATTTCCATAAAAAATGCAATAAAATAAGGGTGTTCGAAAAAAATTGTAGGGATCACCAACGACTTAAGGGCCAGCCTATGATTGTCAAAATAATTTTATAAGATGCAGCTCAAGACACTCCATAATTAACTTATACAATTTTTTCTCGTCTCTTGTATAATAATTATTATATTGAGCTTTACAGTAGAAATGCGTCACTCTGTATAATGTAAACAAATAAAAACTGAACGTAAACCCGGATATGGATCCTAGGAGGCCTAGTTTGCGCTCATTTGAAGAAATCTTTTTAAAATTCTAAAGTCGCGGTCTCCTCATCGAATTTTTTGTATGAAAATTAGCTAAAAATTATGGACCGTTATATCATAAACTTAACTAAAACTACCGCCCAAGCATCAAAGAGAAAATAATTAACCTGTTGCATATCAGCCCTTTTTATAAAACTTCGATCCTTTATATCTGTTGACAAAACATAACAAACACTGTTTAGTTCACCCACTAATATTAACAAAATCGCAAAGAAATAATTTGCACTTGTATATTAAAATTCCCAAATAACACAAATAATTTGTCGACTGAAATTGAAAACAGATAAACTTTATACGATTATTATACGATAAACGTCAGTTACAGCGTGTAACTGACCTGCGCAATGATATCAAATGTGCCGTTGCTAGGTAACGACTCAGACATACTAGACTCATAATACACCTATAAACCAGTTTACCATTGTCAATAAAGAGCGGTGATATTGAAAATAAATGTTTCAAATTTGAATAGCCCAATTTTCTGTACACCTAGAAAGCTGAATTTTGGTACGTAGTTAGGTGTGTCCACAAAATTTCATCGAAATAGCTTTGTAATTTACGGAGAAAAAATTTTTTTTCGAAAGAAAACTCAAAAATTTGCAGAAAAACCTTGTCCGATTTTCCTGGCTAACAAACTCATTCAAGCTATTAATAAAAGAAAGGCACTTGCCGAGTTTACAAACACGCATACTAAATTTCGCTGCCGTTACTTTGTTATTTCCGGAGATCTAATTTTTTCCGGAAGAAAAAATAAAATTTTTTAGGTAAACCTGGGCCGATTTTCCTGGCTAACGAGCTTGCCCAAGCCACTTGGAAAAGGAAGGTACTCAGAAAATTTGATTACAATTGGCCAATTTTTTTGAGTTATCGGTGTGATACATTGTATATATATATATATATATATATATATATATATATATATATATATATATATATATATATATATATATATATATATATGCTTCACTTGTTCCAAGAACAAAGGAAAGGAGGTCGGCAGTTAATCTGCACTGACGGAATCCATACTGCCTGTCGTGGATTAGACTGTGTTTTTAAAGAAATTTTAGTAATTTGGTGTTTATATACTTTTCCATCACTTCAGAAACGACTGAAAGGAGAGAAACAGGTCTGTAGTTGCTAGTGAGCGCTTTGGATCCTTTCTTGGGGACGGGTTGTACTCGAGCGGACGACAGCACCCTCCACTCAAATATACAATATTCTAAGCCTGTCTCTTTAGCACAATTAGATGAGGATCGCAGACTCATGGAGGGTTCTGTCTCCGTGGATCTCCAAAAAATATTAGACTGGGGAAGTATAAATCTTGTACAATTCAACCCCACCAAATCTCAGTCTTGCTTTCTTTCTCATAAGAGATACACCAACCCTAGACCCATCACAATGAACAACCAAGTTATTCAAAGTAATGAGTCCTTTTCTCTTGTTGGCATTTCTGTGGATCGAAATCTTACCTCCACCTCCACCAACATGTCACATCAATTGCAGAAGCGGCTGCTAAGAAATTATTTTTCCTCTTCCGGGCTCGCAAATACTTTTCACCAGCTAATCTCTATACCTTATATACTTCACAAATAAGGCCAAACCTCGAATACTGCTCCCACATCTGGGGTGCAGCCGGCGCTTCTACACTCGCTATCCTGGACTCCATTCAAAAGAGAGCTATACGTCTCATCGGTGACCCTACCCTCACCCAAAGACTGCCATCCCTTGCCCACCGACGTGCCGTTGGTGACCTCTCTCTCTTTTATAGATATCTGCACGGGCACTGCTCAGAGGAGCTTTCCTCCATAGTTCCCCCACCTGCTGTCCCCAACAGATCTACCAGGGGAACAGAGCGAATGCACCCTTTTACTGTCCAGGTCACCAGACATAGAACATCTTGTTATGCCCGCTCTTTTGTCCCGAGGACTTCCAAGTTGTGGAATTCTTTGCCGGTACATGTTTTTCCTTCTCCTCCGAACCTCCAAACCTTCAAGTCCAGAATTAACAAGTTGCCTCTTTCCTCCTTGTCGACACGATAGTATTTAGGCTGTAAGCCCTCGTGGTGTGTTGTTAAAATTTAAAAAAAAGGGAATATGCCTCTATTGTAAGGTGTCTGAAATCAGGACAGGAGCAATTTCTGGTGCGCAGTTTTTGAGAACAATTGCTGGGATCTCGTCAAGGCCAGAGGCGTTCCAGGTATTAAGAGGAGAGAGCATCTTTCGTACCTTTTTAGTTTTCAAAACGATATCCGTCATTTTATGCGCGACATTGGGGACTGTTGGTGGTTGAACATTTGGAGGTGGGTTAAAAGTAGAATTGCCGGCGAACAACGAGGCAAAACGTTTAGCCTTGCCCAGGGAGGTAGAAACAATTTTATCCCCTGAAACAAGACGTGCTTTTGCAGAAATTATTCCCAATAGATCTAGTAAGAGTCCAGAAGGGTTTGCTGCCGTTGGAGCTTGAGAGGGCTTTGTTTTTGACGTAGCTATTAAACGAGTTTTTTGCCTTATAAAACTTTGCCTTGCGTCGTTAAATGCTTGATAGTTTTCTTGACTGGGATTGTGTAGAAGCGTTTTGTGAGCTTTGACCTTTTCAAGTCCGGCCTTGTCACAGGATTTAGAAAACCAGGGCTTGTGAGTGGCTGAAGAGGTTTTCTGTGTACGTGGAATAAATAATAGCAAGCACATTTTAGAAGAAAATTTACAATTTTCCATGAAAAAACTTGACACTGAGAACTGACCAAGGAACCTAGCACCCACAAAGAATTTTCCAGTGTAATGAAACAAACCACAAGCTTCTAGGTGACGTATATATATATATATATATATATATATATATATATATATATATATATATATATATATATATATATATATGTATATATATATATATATATATATATATATATATATATATATATATATATATATATATATATATATATATATATAGAGGCTTCCGGGTTGTTTCATTACACTGGAAAATTCTTTGTGGGTGCTAAGTTTCTTGGTAAGTTCTTAGTGTCAAGTTTTTCCATGGAAAATTGCTATGTTTTGAAACACTTTAATTTATTTTTTATATATATATATATATATATATATATATATATATATATATATATATATATATATGTATATATATATATATGTATATGTATATATATATATATATATATATATATATATATATATATATATATATATATATATATATATATATATATATATATATATATATATATATATATAGAGGCTTCCGGGTTGTTTCATTACACTGGAAAATTCTTTGTGGGTGCTAAGTTTCTTGGTAAGTTCTTAGTGTCAAGTTTTTCCATGGAAAATTGCTATGTTTTGAAACACTTTAATTTATTTTTACAGAATTTTACTCACATATTGCCATCAAATTACAGATGCAATGTTCAAAAATTCAGTTTTGTTAAATAATTGTAATCCAAGTCTTTTCGCAATAAAATTTAACAGAATTAATACTTCTTATCCCCCAGATGAAACAAAACTCTAAGAATTAACATTCGCCGAGCTTGTGGCTTTGTGTTTGAGTAAGTTGGTTGCCGTACGTTCCGCCTCTTAAAGGGGCATAAAGCCGTCGGTTCTGTGTACTGAACGACGTTAGGCACGTTAAATATCGTCACCCTCATTACATAAATGCATGGGTTCGGCAAAATTTCCAGGGTAGTGAGGTGAGCTCCCTGACGTCGGTGATTGGCCATATTCACGGAAATAGACCAAACTGAATGAAAAAAATCAATGGCGAATATTATACCAACTTATTGGACCGATTCAATGACGATTAGAAGAGAAAAATGACCGCATTTGGTCAAGAAAAAAGTTCTCTTCCACCAAGACAATGCAAGGGTGCACACATGTGTAGTCTCCATGGCGAAATTGCATAAATTGGGCTACGAATTGCTCCCTCATCCGCCCTATTCTCCGGATTTAGCCCCGAGTAACTATTTCTTGTTTCCAAACTTATACAAATGGCTAGGCTGAAAGAGATTTGACTCTAATGATGAAATCATCTGACTAACACATACCTATTTTGAGGACCTCGACAAATCTTATTTTTTGGAAGGGATAAAAAAATTGGAGAAATGTTGGACGAAGTGTATAGAGCTCAAAGGAGACTATGTTGAGAAATAAAATCATTTTTTGTTAAAAAACCTGTGTTTTATTCAAAAAGTCACGGACTATGGACACGCCTTCGTGTATATATATATATATATATATATATATATATATATATATATATATATATATATATATATATATATATATATATATATAATGATTATTATTATTATTACCTTTATTGCTTTAAATCATACAACATGTTTATTCAATAAGTCTAAGACTTGTGCTGAAAATTAACATAATTTAATATACATAGTTGGATCCAAAACAGCTTGACAACACTCCAAATTCAACAACCTTAAAATTTTGACATTCGAAAAAAATTTATTTTCTATTCCATTTCGTTCTTCTAATGTTTCACCCGATACCTCCATTTACAATTAATACTGATCTCTCCATAACACTTTTCCAACTACAAATCTTTCTCAACTACCCATATTTTTGCCGAAATTGTAAATTTTGTACGAGACCAAAAATAACATTTTAATTTGACATACTAGTCATTTATATATATATATATATATATATATATATATATATATATATATATATATATATATATATATATATATATATATATATATATATATATATATATATATATATATATATACTGACCCCGGATATGTGATCTAGGGGGCTAGTTCACGCTCATTTGAAGAACATTTGAACATTTTTTGAAAAGTCGAGATCTTCTCATTAGTGAATTTTTTCAAGAAAAATCACTAAAAGAAGAGATATTTGTAAATCTTTAAACTGGTGCATTATTTTCACTAATTTATTGCTGTAAAATAATTTTAGGTTAATTTCGATTTAATTTTATCAGTGCAATAAACAGTGATCTTGCGACGCCAATCAAATTGATAATCAAATTTAGTCAAGTTGAGGCTTTATCGGTAAAAGTGAATCATTTCAAGCGCCAGTGTGCAACTTTATGTCAGTATTATTAATTATTATCTACAAAATAATTGTGTTCATACGAAGGGTACTGGGTTCGATCCCAGGGTACTCCTTTCACTTTTTCAGTACAAACTGTAACATTAACATCAACCGAGGTTCTGGCATTGTATTTGAGCAAGTTGAATGTCTGCACGTTCCGCCCTTCGGAGGGGGCGTAAAGCCGTCGGTCCCGTGTCCATGCGATGTTGGGAACGTTAAAGATCCCTACCCTCCTTACAGAAAGGCAGGGGTTCGGCAAAATTTCCAGGATAGTGAGGTGAAACTGCTCCCTGGCGTCGGTGATTGGCCATAGTCGCGAAAATAGACCGACGTTAAAGAAACAAAACACACACACAATTGTGTTCATATTGGTTTCCCAGCAGGTAACGCTTCACATGGTTCGGGACGACGACAAACACGAGATCATTTGTTTGTATGATTAGTGGCAAAAAAATAACACTGCCACAGCGCGAGGGTTTAATCGTAATTCCCAAATAGATCAGTATACGCAAGTTATGTAAAGCCTGTGGCTTCCTAATTCACCACAACATTTAGTGTAAAAGATGCACCGCGTAGCGGACGCCCGTCCATTAAAAGTGATGGGTTTCAATCACGAGTTCTAGCCACGATGAATGGTTTAGCCAAACTAATTTGTTCGAACAGTTGCTGTAGAGCTGGGTATCAGTAAATATATGGTCTCTGGAATACTAACAAAGGTAAATTTCATTCCTGTAAAATGAGCTTATACAAGAATTCAATGAAAATGACCCGGGTCGCAAGTTACATTAATGCAAAGGAATATTAAATTTCATCAATCGAATTCTAAATTATTTAAATATAATTTATTTTAGCTACGAGTCAAGTTTTTATCTTAATCGTTGTCTCAACACAGATAACTGTCGGTACTGGGAAGACGATAATACTCATTTAGTTCAACACGCCGATACACAGACAGAATAACTGTCTAACAACAATATCTGAACGACACAGATTTGTAAAAATGTTTTTTATAGCAAATATGTTTTTTTAAGAAAGCAGGCTCCAATTTGGTTACCAGTTGTTAGGGTTTTTTTGCTTTTGAAAATAAGTAATCACCTTATTTTGTTGATTAACAGTATATTAAACGATTTACACTAGTTTTAATTTTAACTACAACAAATATTAACAATAACTTTTATATTTACACAATGGAGTTCTAAGCACATCTATCGTCTATCGTTTCAAGCGTTCTACACTGCAATGCCGGATGCTGAATCGTCTCTGCCGGCTCCCGCCCGGCTATATGAAGCGAATTCCTGGAAGGTCGTACTCTGTCCCAACACAAGTCACGTCAATTTTAGACCTGAGATCATAAATGTCCTGAACACCAGTATAACCTATATAGTAGAAACAATGCGCCATGTTTCATTCAAATAACTTTATTGTTTGAAAATGTACAAAAATTCCCGAAAGTAAACTTAAAGTGTTCCCGAAAAAACTGGTTTCTTGGTCAACCTTATAGGTTAATAGCAAATTGAGCTATTCAAATTCATAACGCACTTGCTGCGTCCAGAATTTCTTTTGTTACCAAGATGTATTATATTTCGATGGAAAATGCAATAACATAAGGCGTGTTTTATTAAAAAAAAAAAGAAAATTGGAATCACCAACGACTTGGGCCACCCTATAATTGTAGAAATATTTTCTTAAGATGTAGCTCAAGACACCCTATAATTAAGGTATACAATGTTTTTCGTATCTTGCATAATAACGGATATATTGCGCTTTAATGATTTTTTACGAAAATTCGACAAAAATGATATACCATTAAACGATAAACTCTATAGCCAACACTACTGCCATAGCATCAGAGAAAGGGTCTATTTGAAATGAATTTTCTGCGAATATTTTAGTAAAATGAAGGACAATGATGATTGAAACTAAGACTTCAGGCTTTGTAAAACATTCTTCTTGAGACATTTTCTTTCCATACCTTATATTAGTTTCAGGTTCGTTGCCTAAATATGACAAATTTTGACGTTTTAAATCGCGACTTTGACGTTTTGAGAAAAACCCAATTTATTTTTCTTTAAATGCCTGTAACTTTTTTGTTCTTTAACCCACAGAGCTATTTTTGGTAGGTAACTTACCTATAATGATACAAACCCGCGTACCAAATTTGGTTGCTCTTACTTTGTTAATTCCGGAGATATAAATTTTTTTCGAAAGAAAACACAAAATTTTCCGGGAAAACCTCGGCGAATTTTCCTGGATAACGAACTTATCCAAGCCACTTGCAAAAGGAAAGTATTCACCAAATTAAATCAAAATCGCCCCTCTAGTTTTTGAGTTATCGGTATGATACACACACACACACACACACACACACATATATATATATATATATATATATATATATATATATATATATATATATATATATATATATATATATATATATATATATAAACTTATAAAAATTGAAACTGACCCCGGATATGTGTTCTAGGGGGCCTAATTAGCGCTCATTTGAAGAAATTTTTTCAAAATTCAAAAGTCGGGGTCTCCTCATAAGTGAATTTTTTTAAAGAAAATTCACTAGGAAGGAGCCAGCTCAAGATAAAAGCTCTTGAAAAATCTGGCCTAACTGATAATTTGTGGAAGCTACAACGACAAAAACCGTTGTAAAAAGCGAAAGTTATAGTCGTGACGATAAGAAGATGTAGCTTTTACTATGTGATAGGCATACATACCACATTAAATTATGTAATGTCTGCACGCTTGGTAGCTAAAACTTTAATTTGCTTCATTTTGTGTTTCATTAGAAAGCCCACAAATCTATTTGTGTCACAAAGTCAGAAAAATGAATTAGGGGTGGCTTTTATAAATAGTGACCCACGTGTCAAAATTTAGGTTGAAAGCCAAAAAATTTATAGGCATTTAAGTACACAAAATTTGGGGTTTTCCTCTGAACGTCAAAGTGCGATTTGAAACGTCAAAATTCGCAACATTTAGGCAAAGAACATGAAACAAATACGGATTATGTAAAGAAAGTGTCGCAAGAAAAGTGTTGTACAAACCCTTAAGTTTTAGGTTCAACCGCCATTGTCCTTTATTTTACTAAAATATTTACAGAAAATTCATTTCAAATAGAACCTTTCTCTGATGCTTTGGCTGTAGGTTTAGTTAAGTTGATGCTTTGGCTGTAAGTTTAGTTAAGTCTATGGTTTAACGGTCTATAATTTTTAGCTAATTTTCGTGGAAAAAAATCGTTATTGAGGAGACCGCGACTTTTCAATTTTTTTAAAACTTCTTCAAATGAGCATAAACTAGCCCCCTGAAATCCATATCCAGGTTTACTTTGAGTTTTTATCTGTTTGCATATATACAAGGTGACGCATTTATACGGTAAAGCTCAATATAATTGTTATTATACAATATACGAGAAAAAATTGTATACGTTAATTATAGGATGTCTTAAGCCGCATCTTATAAACATATTTTGGCAATCACCGGCTGGTCCATAAGTCGTTGGTGTCCTACAATTGTGTTTTTTTTTCAAACACGCTTATATTATTGCATTGTTGCATTTTTTATCGAAATATGATGCATGTTTGTATGAAAAAAAATCTAGACGCAGGAAGTGCGTTTTGGTAGCGAATTTTTATTAAATCCTTTAAATTTCAATAACTCAATTTGCTATTAACCTAAGGTTTGTTGGCTAGGAAACCCGTTTTCTCGGAAATATTTTAAGCTTGTTTTCGGAAACTTTTTGTACATTTTCAAACAATAAGTAATGTTGATAAAATATGGTACATTGTTTCAACTATATATGCTATACCGGCAACCAGATTGATGCCTGCTTGCATTAGAGTGACGTAATTGCTATTAAAAACATTTTAAAGAAAATTCACTTCCATAACGCACCTGCTGCGTCCAGACTTTTTGTATATAACAAACTTTTTAAAGAAACCTCAATTCCGGGAAAACCTGGTTCAATTTTCTTCGCTAACGAACAAAGTCACTTACAAAAGTAAGGTATCTGCAACATTTCATGAAAATCGGTCGACTCTTTTTTAAGTTATGTGATACATACATACATACATATATATATATATATATATATATATATATATATATATATATATATATATATATATATATATATATATATATATATATATATAAGCAAACATATAAGAATTGAAACTGACCCAGGATATGGGTTCTAGGGGACCTAGTTCGCTCTCATTTGAATAATTTTTTTCTACGAAAATTCACTAAAAAATAAATTTTTCTTAACGAAAAATCGTATCTGAAAATAACAAAAGTTATTATGATGAAATTTAGTGTGCACGTTGTCCTAATAGATACTTTACTGGATACCACAATTAAAGTTTCTATGATAATGGCAAATTTAGTTTTTCACAGTGAAATTTAGTTATTAAAAGTTTAGCATTTAATGAAGTTTCCCTACCATAACGCACTTGCTGCGTCCTGAGTTTTTCCAATTTATTTACGTTTTTGGTCACGATAACTTATTTACTAATATGGTAATTACATAAAAATTTTCATTTCATTAAATATTCAATTCGGTTGTTAAAATTAAAATAATATTTATACAAATGGTTTATTGTGTATTCCTACCTTTATACATGGTCAAGAATCATTATCTCACTTATGTAACTGGACAACAAAATTGTTGATTTCTACCTTTATCGGAAATTCCTTTTCTTATCTTTTAGTTTTTTGTCGTCGTTCGTACTGCAAACATGTTTTAATTTCTAGGAGACAGTCTTAATTTAATTCGTGTCGGGGCAAGTCCACGTTCGTTGAGGGCTTCTCGCGACTGGTGGCTATTCAAAAAATTTGGGAATTATGGCTAAATGTTATTTCATTTAGCCCCAGATGCCTTAACTTTTGAAAGTCCCGGTAGTGCGGTTTTTTATTTTTATAATTTGTCAAGTCAAGTGAAGTTTTAAAAAATAGTATATGTATTTCGTTAAAAGAAAGCCGGTGTTTTGTGTCCTTTATGGGTTATGGTTCTGGTCCTGGCAATGGTTATGGTGCCTTTTACTGCGCGGCAGGCAATGGAATTCAAGTATAAGTGTAAGTGTTTACTTTAATTATTTGTCTTGTTACATCCAATATTTTAATTGATTAAGAAAATAGGTTTTTTAACAGATTTAAATTTTAAAAAATTAGTAAATACAATTTGTAACGTTTTCACTCTACAAGGGTAAATACAAATTAACGTCTAATTAGTTACTTGAAGATGCCACGGAGTAAAACATGTTGTAAAACTAAAATTAGAGCTATTGTAATAAACTTAAAAACAGTATGAAATAAAAAAATAGTTATTGTTTTTTAATAAGATCGTATTCTGTTTGTTTCTTTTAATTTATTTTTTGCCTTAGAACAGTGGTTTACATAATACAGTTTTAAAGCATATTTTGTCATTAACAGCAACTCATGGTATTAATTACCGACATCCTATTATTTTTTTTATGTTTATGCAACATTTTTAAGTGCTTTTAAGACATCAGTAATTTTAGCAAAAATTATTTCCATAAATAGAGATATCCTGACATTGAAACTTTACTTTTTCTAAATATGCACGAATCAACCCTTAACCTAGGTCCTTATATATATATATATATATATATATATATATATATATATATATATATATATATATATATATATATATATATATATATATATATAAATATATGGCGAGTCAACGAAATGGTAGGCCAGCTGCGCCTATACCTGTGGAGATAATTGAATTCTGTTTTTGTTTTGTCATTGGCGATGGACTGTATTAGCATAGATTTTAAAAGTCTGGACGCAGCAAGTGCGTTATGGTAGTGAATTTTTCATAAAAATGTTTTTAATAACAAATATGTCTTTTTTTTAAAGAAAGCAGGCATCAAATTTGGTTACCAATATAACCTATACGGTAGAAACAATGTGCCATGTTTCATCAAAGTAACTTTATTGTTTCAAAATGTACAAAAATTTCCTAAAGTAAACTTAAAATGTTCCCGAAATAACTGGTTTCTTGGCCAATGAACCTTATAGGTTAATAGCAAATTGAGCCATTAAAATTTGAAGCATTTAATAAAAATTCGCTACCGTAACGCCCTTGCTGAGTCACGAATTGCTTTTCTTACAAACATGCATTATATTTCGATAAAAAATGCAAAAATTCAGTAACATAAGGCGTGTTCGATTAAAAAAAAAGAAAATTTGTATAACCAACGGCTTATGGGCCAGCCTGTGCTTGTATAAATATTTTTTTAAGATGTAACTCAAGACACCCCATAACTAATGTATATAATTTTTTTCGTATCTTGTATAATCACGGATCTATTGAATTTTATTGATTTTTTACGAAAATTCGCCAAAAATTATATACTATTAAACGATAAACTCTATAGCTAAAACTACTACCAAAGCATCAGAGAAAGGGTCTATTTAAAATGAATTTTCTGGAAATAGAATACTTATTTGTAAGGCGTTTTGTACTATTATTGTCACAATAAACTATAACTCTAACTATATTTTAGCAAAATGAATGGACGGTTTAAGCTAAGATTTCCGGGCTTGTAAAAAATTCTTCTTGCCACATTTTCTAACCCGTATTAGTTTCAGGTTCTTTACCGAAATGTTTGCAATTTTGGCGTTTTAAATCGCGACTTTGACGTTTTGAGGAAAACCCCAATTTTTTTTTAATGCCTATAACTTTTTTTTGTCTTTTAACTCACAGAGCTACGTATTGGTATGTGATTTACTTTTAATGGTCTAAACCCGAGTACCAAATTTAGTTGCCATTACTTTATTTCCAGAGATATAAAAATTTTCCGAAAGGAAACAAAATATTTTCCTGAAAAAACCAGGCCGATTTTCCTGCTTAACGAACTTATCCAAGCCCGGTGTGATATATATATATATATATATATATATATATATATATATATATAAACATATAAAAATTTTAACTGGCCACGGATATGGGTTCTAGGGGTCCTAATTTGCGGCCATGTAACAATTTTTTTCAAAATTCAAACGTCGAGATCTCCTCATTAGTAAATTTTTGTTAAGAATATTTGCTAAAAATATCGTATCAATACATAGGTATCCCAAATCTCTGTATCAAGCTTTTTTAAATAAGACTTGACATTTTTTATCCATTTTAGATTCTCTGAAAAAATCTCTCCCCCCCCCTCTCTCTCTTTCTCTTTATATATATATATATATATATATATATATATATATATATATATATATATATATATCACTTTCTTGATTTTTTTGTTACAATCATCACTAAACATAAGTGACATTTCAGTTAATTTTCATTAAAAAAATTTGTTCGAGAGATCGATGGTAAGACTGCAAAAATGTTTTCAAATGAGCGCGAAGGATCCCTTAACTTCTATTTAGTTATTTGAAGATGCTAAGGAGTAAAACATGTTGTAAAACTAAAATAAAAACTATTATAATAAATTTTAAACAGTACAAAATATAAAAGTCTGGACGCAGCAAGTGCGTTATGGTAGTGAATTTTCATAGAAATGAGCTGGCACCAAATATTGTTTTATAACTTTTTTTTTCTTGTAACATAAAAATATAAATTTCGCTGTATAGTTTACCCCTTATATCGTTAACGTACCTACCAAATTTGGTTACCATAGCTTTTTTATTTTTTGAGATAAATTTTTTTTTTAAAGAAAACTCAAAATTTTCCCGGAAAACCTGGTCCGATTTTCCTAGATAACGAAATTATTCAAGCCATTTACAAAATGAAGGTACGTGCCAAATTTGATTAAAATCGGCCTATTATTTTTTGAGTTATCGGTGTGGTACTACATACATACATACATACATACATATATATATATATATATATATATATATATATATATATATATATATATATATATATATATATATATATATATATATATAGTATTAAGTTTTTGTGACGGTAATATTGTTATTTATCAAAAAGTTGTGGGAAAGTCGTCAGTTGCAAAATAAAACTCTTTATTATATGCCGAGCTTTCGGAAAAAAATTATTCCATTCTCAAGGAAATAACGTGAGTTTTACTAAACTAATTATTCAATAACAAACATGATAAATAAATATATATATATATATATATATATATATATATATATATATATATATATATATATATATATATATATATATATATAAAGATATAAAAATTGAAACTGACCCCGGATATGGGTCCTAGGGGTCCTAGTTCGCGCTCATTTGAAGAAATTTTTGCAAAGTCTCACCATCGATACCCCTTTATAAGTGCATTTTTAAAATACAAATTCACTAAGAATCTGGACGCACCAAGTGCGTTATGGTAGTGAATTGTATTTTCATAGAAACTATCTGGCACCAAACTTTTTTTAAATTAAATGTTTATAACTTATTCTTCTTCCAATATAGATCTTAATTTTTGTATATAGTTTACTTCTTATAACATAAACCCACATACCAAATTTTTCTTTCATAGCATTGTTATTTTCGGAGATAAAAAACTTTCTCGAAAGAAACCAAATATATATATATATATATATATATATATATATATATATATATATATATATATATATATATATATATATATCTTTTGGGATGTTGCACTACACTGTAATCACTTTTAAATATATACTTTATTTGTTTGCTATACTTTTTGTGATTTATTATTGGTTTGCGTGGACTGCAGTTTGAACCGTACCGCTTCATTATCAGCATTATACTGATATATATATATATATATATATATATATATATATATATATATATATATATATATATATATATATATATATATATATATATATATATATCCGATAATTTAAAGAAATAATTCACCGATTTCAATGAAACTTGGCAAGTACATTTCTTCTATTAATGACTTAAACGAGCTCGTTAGCCAGGAAAATCCGACAGGCTTTTCCGGAAAAAAATTGGGTTATCTTTCTAGAAAAAAATTTTTTCTCCGAAAATTTCACAGCTGTTTTAATAAAATTTACTAGATATGTTTCAATGGGAGAGACCTTACTACCTACCAAAATTCAACTCTCTAAGTTTATAGAAAGTTCAGTTATTTAAATTTTGAATTTACTTTTGAAAACATTTTTTCTCCGAACATTACGAAGTTATCTTAATAAAATTTGGTGCATATCTTGCACTAGGAAAGATCTTACTACGTACCAAAATTAAACTTTCTAAGTTTATAAAAAATTGAGTTATTTAAGTTTGAAGCATTTAATAAAAATTCACTTGCTGCGTCCCGTATTTTAAAAATTTGTCCCGCAAACATTTGTAGATTTATGGTGTTACTAAACCTTTTGCTATTAGTGAATTTTTATGAAGAAAATTTACTAATAGAGAGGTATCGATGGTGAGACTTTGCAAAAAATTTTCCAAATGAGCGCGAATTTGGGGCCCTAGAACCTATTTCCGGGGTCAGTTTCGGTTTTTAAATGTTTACATATATAGGTCCAACCGATAACTCAAAAAATAATTAACCGATTTAGATGAAACTCGGCAGGTGCCTTTCTTTTATTAATAGCTTGGATGAGGTTGTTAGTCAGGAGAATCGGACAAGGTTTTCTGGAAAAATGTTGAGTTTCCTTTCGAAAATTTTTTTTCCTCGAAAATTACAAAGCTATTTCGATGAAATTTGGTGGGCATGTTGCTTTGAGAAATACCTAATTATGTACCAGAATTAAGCATTTACAGAAAATTGAGCAAATTTGAAATATTTATTTTTAATATCACCGCTCCTTATTGACAATGGTAAAAACTGGTTTATAGGTATATGAGATCTAGTATGTCTGAATCGTTGCCTAGCAACGGAACATTTGATATCATTGCGCAGGTCAGTTACGCACTGTAACTGACATTGGTCGTATATTATTAGATCGTTTGTCTGTTTTCAATTTCAGTTGACAAATTATTTCTGTTATTTGGGAATTTTAATATACAAGTTCAAATTATTCCTTTATGATTTTATTAATGTTAGTGGGTGGACTAAACAGTGCTTGTTATGTTTTGTCAACAAATATAAAGTATCGAAGTTTTAAAAAAATGGCTGATATGCAACAGGTTAGTTATTTTTTCTCTGATGCTTTGGCTGTAGTTTTAGTTAAGTTTATGGTTTAACGGTCCTTAATTTTTAGCTAATTTTCATACAAAAAATTCGTCAATGAGGAGACCGCGACTTTAGAATTTTAAAAAGATTTCTTCAAATGAGTGCAAACTAGGCCTGCTAGAATCCATATCCGGGCTTACGTTCAGTTTTTATCTGTTTACATATATACAGGGTGACGCGTTTCTACCATAAAACTCAATATAATTATTATTATACAAGAGACTAGAAAAAATTGTAAAAGTTAATTATAGGGTGTCTTGAGCTGCATCTTATAAAATTATTATGACAATCACAGGTTGGCCCATAAGTCGTTGATGATCCCTGCAATTTTTTTTCAAACACCTTATTTTATGGCATTTTTTATCGAAATATGTTTCTATGAAAAAAATCGAGACGCAGTAAGTGCGTTTTGGTAGCAGATTTTCATTAAATGCTTCAAATTTCATTACTCAATTTGCTATTAACCTAAGGTGTGTTGGCTAGGAAACCAACATTTAAAGTTTATTGTCGGAAAATTTGTGTACGTTTTCAAACAATAAGTTATTTTGATAAAATATGGCACATTGTTTCTACTATATCGGTTATACCGGTAACCAAATTGATGACTGCTTGCATTAAAAGACATATTTGCTATTTAAAGCATTTTCATAAAAATTCGCTTCCATAACGCACTTGCTGCATCCAGACTTTTTTTGTCTATTGTTGCTTTACTTTCTATATCATTTACATTTTGCTTAAAGTGGTTTCTTTGTTACAGAGTACGTATTGAAGAGATTGTAGCTGCGACGAGGGATACAGCCAGGCCCTATGGGCGTTTATTCTAGGTTAGTGACTTTTAATTTTATAATTTTTGCAAAAATGCGGATAAACATATAAACCGGCTACTGGCGTCTGACGTAATCCTTAAAACTTTGCTGTTTTAACATATTTTCGTGCGTATTCGGTTGTTTTAGTGCTGTGTTATTTTACTATCCGACTGTATTCTCGCTGTTAATATCTTGCAGTGTGTTTTGTGAAATTAGTACTAAAATTGAAACAATAAATCAGGTAAGTGCATGTTACACATTTGCTGTTATAAGAGACGTAAAATGTTTTTTAAATTTAATATTTGTCTTTTTGTTTTAGATGTTTAAATGAAGACAAAATCTTGTTTTGTCAAATGGACAAGGCATTGCAAATAATAATCCAATGCAATGGTAAAAACACATTTTTGGCTCTTATTAATAAATATTAAATAACCAAGGTAAAAGGTTTTGTTAATGTACCTGAGTATATTTTTAAAATCTCGGGACGCAGCAAGTGCGTTATGGTAGTGAATTTTCATAAAAATGTTTTTATTGCAAATATGTGTGTTTTCTTTTTAAGAAAGCAGATATCAATTTTGGTTACCAGTATAACCTATATAGAAAAAGCAGGCATCAAATTTGATTACCAGTATAACATATATAGTAAAAACAATGTGCCATGTTTCATCAAAATAACTTGATTGTTTGAAAACGTACAGAAATTTCCAAAAGTAAACCAAAAGTGTTACTGAAAAAATCCGTTTCCTGGTCAACCTTATAGGTTAATAGCAAATTGAGCTTTTCAAATATGAAGCATTTAATCAAAATTCGCAACCACAACGCACTTGCTGCCTCCAGAATTTCTTAACTTACAAACATGCATTATATTTCGATGGAAAATGCAAAAAAATAAGGCGTTTTCGACAAAAAAAATATATATTTGTATTACCAACGGCTTATGGGCCACCCTGTGATTGTCGCAATAATTTTTTAAGATGTAGCTCAAAACACCGTATAATTAATGTATACAATATTTTTTCATATCTTGTATAATAACGAATATATTGAGCTTTATTGATTTTTTACGAAAATTCGACAAAAATTATATACCATTAAACAATAAACTCTATAGCTAAGGCTACTGCCAAGCATCAGAGAAAGGGTCTAGTAGAAATGAATTTTCTGGAAATATTTTACTAAAATGAAGGACAATGACGGTTGAAACTAAGAGTTCGGTGTATGTAAAACATTCTTCTTGAGACATTTTCTTTCCATAGATCGTATTAGATTCAAGTTATTTGCCTAAATGTTGCGAATTTTGACGTTTTCAATTGTCACTTTGACGTTTTGAGGAAACCCCCAATTTATTTTTCTTTAAATGCCCATAAAGTTTTTGTCTTTTGACCTACAGAGCTAAATTTTGGTAGGTGGCACACCTATAACGATATAAACCAGCTTACCAAATTTGGTTGCCCTTACTTTGTTAATTTTGGAGATATAAATATTTTGCGAAAGAAAACACAAATTTTTCCGGGAAAACCTCGGCGGATTTTTCTGGCTAACAAAATTATCCAAGCGACTTGCGAAAGGAATGTACTTACCAATTTTGACGTTTAAAATCGCAATTTTGACGTTTTGAGGAAAATCTAAATTTATTTTTCTTTGAATGCCTGTAACTTTTTTATCCTTTAACCTACGGAGCTAAATTTTGGTAGGTAACTTGCCTATAATGAAATAAATCCGCATATGAAATTTGGTTGCCCTTACTTTGTTAATTCTGGAGATATAAATTTTTTTCGAAAGAAAACACAAAATTTTCCGGGAAAACCTGGACCGATTTTCCTGGCTAACGAACTTATCCAAGCCATTTGCAAAAGGAATTTATTCACCAAATTTAATCAAAATCGGCCCATTATTTTTTGAGTTATCGGTGTGATACATATATATATATATATATATATATATATATATATATATATATATATATATATATATATATATATATATAAACATATAAAAATTTAAACCGACCCCGGATATGTGTTCTGGGGGGCCTAATTAGCGCTCATTTGAAGAAATTTTTTCAAAATTCAAAAGTCGGGATCTCCTCATTAGTGAATTTTTTTTAAGAAAATTCACTAATATGAACCTTTTGTAATATTATTTTACATTTTATGAGTTTCTCATTGTGACATTCTCGTGTTGTGGTGTGCCAATTAGTTTCTTTTCAGCGTTTGTAAAGTGTTGATCACTTGTGTCTAACACGTCTTTGTATTTAAAGCAACTTTTTTTTCAGGGACCAGTAAAAATTTTTTTTCTAAACGTATTTTTTTCAGCTCTGGTGAGTATTTGTGTACGTAATATTTTGCCAGTTGTACATGTTACCTGATATTTCTTAATTATTGATCATTGATTGCTATATATTTGTGTAGGTACATTACCACTACATAGTAGTAACCATTTTTAGGTTTAAGACCATTCTTGCTATTTATTTGATTTTTTGTTGTGATAATTTTGTTAATTAATTTTTTTGCAGGGCTAATATAACTTTTTAATTTAAGGCCTAATCTGATGGTTTGTTTTAACTAATAATTTTTTTCAGGTTTTTATTTGATTTATTTGCTATTTGTGTATTGTACATTTTTGTAAGTACATTTGATCGTATATATGGTAAGTTATTTATTTATTTTTATTTATTTTTTCTATGATTTGTCTATTTATATATATTTTTTTCTTTCAGGCGGCGAGGGTGCTCAAATACCTCCTCGTGGTCCTCGCTGGAGTGTAACATATAATAAATTTAAATACAATTTTTTGTTCCATTTAATTAAACCTTTGTATAATCCAAAAAATATACAATATTTAAAATGGGTTTAGTTCAGATTTAACTTATTGATTACTCATCTGCGATGCCTCTAACTATGTAAACTCATCTTTTAGTCGGTTGTGTTTACAATTATAATTTTATATTTGAAGTCTACTTATTTGGCCACATTAGAATTTTTTATTACTTAATTTGAGGCAGTAGGTACTTTGCCTTGAATGTTTGAAGTTAAACAGTGTATTTATATGTTTCAGTGAAATATTTATTATATGTTGCATACCAAATTTTGAGCAACCATATTATGTTCGCGCTCATTTGAAAAAGTTTTTGTAAAATCTCACCATCGATACCTCTATTAGTGAATTAAAAAAAAAATTCTCTAAAAATAACAACACTTTGCGAAATACCCTATTAAGCTCAGACACAGTGCTTCGGCTTCACGACTATTTTAGATGAACACAAGATATAAAACAGATCCTAGTAAACATCTTGTGTTCACTGGAAATAGTCGCGAGACCGAAACACGGTGTCTGATCTTAGTATGGTATACCACGCGAAGTTTTTAACAACTGTTTTTATTATTTTTTCTTAACCAAGATGTGCCAAATAGAAATTCACTTTCCTTCACGTATTTATGTCCATATATTGCTACAAAGCAGCTTAAGTTTCAGTTTAACTTTTAAAATGAGTAGCTGTAGTTGCTTCTAAAGTCAAGTAGCCTTTTTAATACATTTTATGTAATTTACGATAAATATAGTCAAATGTAAATTATTAACTTTGGTTTTAATAAAAACTCAATTTGATTATCACAGCTCAAAGGCTGACGTCGCCTTGTCGTTTCAACAATGACTATTGACTATTTGTCGCTACCACGTTTTTCAATTCGTTGTAATATTCAAATTTCATCGCTTTAGCTTTAGCTTTTCACAAGGCTTCCTCTAGCTCCGCCTTGTGCTTTTTTCCAAATATGTGTTCTTCAGATATTGTTGAAGACAGTTTTTGTTAGAATATGTATTTTTTCTCTTACTAATTCTAACACCCTTTTAATAGTATTTATATCCGTGTACTTTGTCTTTTAGTGAATTTTTATTTAAAAAAAATCTAAGACTAATATATATATATATATATATATATATATATATATATATATATATATATATATATATATATATATATATATATATATATATATATATATATATATGTATGTATGTATCACACCGATACTTCAAAAAATAATGGTCCGATTTTGATCAAATTTCGCACGTAGCTTACTTTTGAAAGTGGATTGGACAATTTTGTTATCTAGGAAAATCTGACGAGGTTTTCCGGAAAAATTTTGAGTTTTCTTTCAAAAAAAAATTTTTATCTCAAAAAATAAAAAAGCTATGAGAACAAAATTTGGCAGGTAGGTTAACAATATAAAAAGTAAACTAGACACCAAAATTAAGATTTTCATGTTACAATAAAAAAAGTTATAATAAAATATTTGTGCCATATCATTTCTATGGAAATTCACTACCATAACGCACTTTCTGCGCCCAGACTTTTTTCATTTTTTGAGATAAAAATTTTTTTCGAATGAAAACTCAAAATTTTCCCAGAAAACCTCTTCCGATTTTCCTGACTAACGATTCAAGCCATTTACAAAAGGAAGGTACATTGCAAATTTCGTCAAAATCGGGCCATTATTTTTTGAGTTATCGGTGTGATATATATATATATATATATATATATATATATATATATATATATATATATATATATATATATATATATATATATAAACATATAAAAATTTAAACTGACCCCGGATATAGATTCTAGGGGCCCTAGTTCGCGCTCATTTGCAAAAATTGTTTCAAAATTTTTATAGATGATAACAGAGGACGTCTATTTGTTCCAAAGCTATATAATAAATCACACGCTATTAAACTATAAAAACTCTGGACGCAGCAAGTGCGTTATGGAAATGAATTTTCTTAAAATGTTTTTAATCGAAAATATGTCTCTTTAATGCAAGCAGGAATCAATATGGTCACCGGTAAAACCTATATAATAGGAAAAATGCACCAACAAAACTTGTTTGAAAATGTACAAAAATGTTTCGAAAATAAACTTAAAACATTTCCGAGAAAACTCGTTTCCTAGCTGACGAACCTTAGGTTAATAGCAAATTGCGTTATTTAATTTTGAAGCGTTTAATGAAAATTCGCTACTAAAACGCACTTATTGCGTCTTGATTTTTTTTACAAACATGCATCATATTTCGATGAAAAATGCAAAAATGCAATAAGGAATGTTCAAAAAAAAAAACGTAGGTATCACCAACGACTTATGGGCCATCCTGTGGCTATCAAAATAGTTGTAAAAGATGCAGCTCAAAACACCTTATGGGTAACGTATACAATTTTTTCTCGTATTGCTCTCGCATAATAACAATTATATTCAGCTTTACCGTAGAAATGCGTCACACTGTATATATGAAAAGAGAAAGCAAACCCGGATATGGATTCTAGGGGGCCTAGTTTGCGCTCATTTGAAGAAATCTTTTTAGAATTCAAAAGCTGCGGTCTCTTCATAAACGAATTTTCTCTATGAAAATTAGCTAAGAATTATAGACTGTTAAACCACAAATTTAACTAAAACTACTTCCAAAGCATAATAGAAAGTGTCTATTTGAAATGAATTTCCTAGAAATATTTTATTAAAATCAAGGGCAATGATGGTTTAAGCTGAAACTTAAGGGTTTTCAGAACACTCTTTACATAATCCGTATTTCTTTGAGGTTCTTTGTCTAAATGTTGTCAATTTTGACGTTTCAAATCTTTATTGTCTTTAAACTTACAGACCTACATTTTGGTAAATTGTTCACCTGTATATATATATATATATATATATATATATATATATATATATATATATATATATATATATATATATATATATATATATAATTGAAACTGACCCTGGATATGGGTTATAGGGGGTCTGGTTCGGGCTCATCTGAAGAAATTTTTTCTAAATTCGAAAGTCGGATCTCCTCGTTAGTGATTTTTTAAAAAGAAAATTTCACTAAAACAAGCACTTGTGAAGCCACAGGAAAAGGCTACGACTGTGTTAAATATGAAATTGTTTCACCAAGTTAGGGTAAGAACAAGCAATCAGATATGCTAATCAAATTGAATTAAGTCTTAAATCTTTCATCTCCTCTTTGTCTAATTATTTTTTATAGAAAAACTCACTAAAAAATTCATCCGAATAACAACAATCTGACTAGATAACGGTAAAGTGAAATGAGACTAAAAAAAAAATTGAAGAAAGTAAAGTCACTAACTAAGATTCGAACTCGTCATGCAGGAGTCAATTGAATTTGATTATCCGATGTACAGGGACTTAGGCCATTGAGCTATGCTATACATGTTTCTACTAGCAGCTATATCCCGTAATACATTGGTTCCATGTTTTAAGATTTCTACAAAACCATTTCGATTTACAATAGATTTTTTGCTTTTATTAAATGAAGAAAAATAACGACTTAGACACATATCTAGGAGCTTGTTAGTCACACCTTGTAGTATTTTTAGTCTCATTCGTACTCAATCAATTTTGATGACGTTTTAACCTTCTTGAATCAGATTTAATTAATTAAAAATTAATTTACGTCTAGCTTTTTTGTATTTTAAGATAGAGATCTGAATTTTGGTACACAGGATATACTTTATGACAGAAACCAGCTTACCAAATTTTGTTGTTCTTACTTTGTTATTTCCGGAGATATACATTTTTTTCGAAAGAAAACACCAAATCTTCCGGGAAAACTTGGGACGATTTTCTCGACTAACGAACTTATCCGAGCCACTTGCGAAAGGAAGGTGTGTGTAAAATTTGATCAAAATCGGATCATTATTGTTTGAGTTACCGGTGTGATTAAACATATAAAAATTGAAACTGACCCTGGATATGCGTTCTAGGGGGCCTAGTTCGCGGTCATTTGAAGAATTTTTTTCAAAATTCAAAAGTCGGGATCTCCTCATTAGTGAATTTTTTTTAATGAAAATTCACTAAAATGATTAAACGTAAGAGTCCAAATATTGTGAAGGAACATAAAAGAAATACAATCTTGTAATGATATTTTCTTCTTAATTTAAAATGTAATAAAGGATATATTAATTTAAGAATGAGTTATTTAATATTTCAGGCTGGAATGATTTGGGCTTTGTAAATAAAATTCAGCAATATGTATGTCTCAAATAAAAATTCCTTCATATTTTTTCACTCGATTATTCAGATCGTTTTAATATGAAATAATTAGCTTTAGCATTTCTGTAAAAAATATTTATCTTTTTGAAAGCTGGGTATTAAATTCCTTGAATTCGACAAAATTAAATTACGTTTTAAATTTTTCATTAGGAAATTCCGTTCCTTTATTGGCTTAAATAAAATTGAGTTTACATAAATATCGTCATAATGTGATTTTAATATTGCGAGGTGATTTGATTCGCGACTTATTAAATATGAAACACCTAAGAGACATTTGAAATCCAACGAAAAATTAATTTGTTGAACTTTAGGTCGATATCTGTAACCTTTTCGGAATTTCCATAAAACAAGTTGTTTTAGCCAGAGTAACCATAATTTAAAAAATAACTGACAAACTCATTTAAGCTGGGAAACGTAATAATAATAATACGCGTAGCGTTCACTAGTTATAATATATTAGATAAAAAAGATTTAACAGCCACCACCGAATTAAGCCAATCAAATGATTATTTAGTGATAAGTGGCATATATTCAGCTACCTGCATAATCCAGCAGACCCAGTAGGCCACATCAGTACAAATTAGTGATGGGCAAAACGGTTATTTTCTATTAACAGTTTGAACCTGTTAAAGTTATTTAATAATAACAGTTGAAAATAACAGGTCCGTTATTTATCTGTTACCTATTTTGAACTGGATAATCTACCGATAGCATATTTTACTGTTATATGTATGAAATATGAATTATTAAGAATTTCACGTAGACGTAGTAACAGTAGCTGAACCCGTCCGGTGGTGTAGTTAGGTTAGGTTAGGTTTGATTGTGAGTGGGCCATATCGGTCCCTCCATCGCGACCATAAGCTCAATTGTGGCTCACGCCTAATAGTCTATATTTCGCCCAACAAAGCCAGCCTCCTGCAGAGGTCGATAATCTTTGTGGGCGAAAGTTGATCCAGATCCTTCGGAGCAAGCTTTATCTTGCCAAAGAGCAGGTATCTAGTCCTGTCCGCTGCCGGACAGGAACACAGTACGTGCTCTGCTGTCTCGTCACTCTCCATACACAGCCGGCACTCGGTCTCCTGACCGACTCCAATACGGTGCATGTGGTGACGCAAGCGGCAGTGTCCTGTATACAGAGTACTCAGTTGTTGTCTGTTTAACTCTAGAAGTTTTTTAGCCCTTGACTCAGACAGGCCATTTATGAAGGCCTTAGAGTGAGCTAATCCTGGAAGATTTTGCCAATACTGAATTGTCATTCTTTCTGTCCAGGTCTTTAAGGTGCGTTTTGCTGTGCATGATGTTATCCCTAGCACTGGTTCTGGTCCGACAAAGTCTCTTTGGGCACCACTTATGGCAAGCGCGTCGGCCGCAATATTGCCATCATGGTCCGAGTGACCCGGTATCCAGACCAGCGACACCTCATTACAGCTGCCCAGTTCGTTAAGGGCAGATTTACAACTCCATACCGTTTTTGAATTACACCGGTAGGAACCAAGCGCTTTTATTGCAGCTTGGCTATCTGCATATATCTTTATCGATTTGTGTGTGCACTGGTTTTTTATACTTTCCCTTGCACATATCTCGATGGGATACACTTCTGCCTGGTGTATGGTTTCGTACTTGCCGAGGCTAGCTGATAGTCTAGCATTGGTGCTGCCCCCATATGCGCCTGCTCCTACTCCCATATGGGTTTTGGAGCCGTCAGAGTACCAGCAGAGATCGGCTCTCAATAGGGTCGTTTGATTTTGCTCCCAGTCCTCCCTTTCCGTGGTGTAGTTAGGTAAAGGAGATTCGCTGCTACACGGGTTCAATCCCCGGGCGATGTAACTATCAGTTAATCCGGCCTGAGGTGTGAAGGTGATTAATTTGAATAAAAAGACAAAAATAATTATGAAATAATGTGGATAGAGCAAAAACTTTCGATATCTCTAATTCTCTAAAACATAATTATATTGTTTACTATACTATGCAGCTATAATGTTTAAAAAAAATTTGGTCTATGTTTAAAACAATTAATAATTTTTTTATAAAAAAAAATGATCAAGTTTTTTTGGGTATTCATCACTGCATTGTATTTTTACCCCGTTATTTCACGTAGTGTATAAATCTCAAATTTTGTCGATATCAAACAAAGGGCTAAGAAATTATAATAAGCGTGTCGTAAATCTGTTGCCACTCTGAAGTGAAACTTTTAGAAATTATAAAGGAGTCTTTTATAAGTATTTACTTACTTAGATGTTTTAGGAATTATAAATTAGTCATTTCTCACAAATTTATTTTATTAGGGGTCTTTACCTAATTTTCAATGCCACAGCAAGAATTATCACGTCTTGGGACGTTAGAACTTTTATTGCAAGGCAGCACTATCTTCAACAAATAAATGCTTTATACACTACTACACTACAACGAGAGTAATTCTAAGAACTGCAACATACTGCAGCTCTCATAAAATTTCGGTAAAGAAATTTGCCTTTATTCTGTACATATGGTTTGTTATTACATTATGCTTTTATTCTTTCTTAGAAGGATCTCTAGTTACATTTTAGATTTTCGGTTCACCGGTCATCTTTATCAGTACGCTTACCGACGATTCTACGTTTCCAAAGCTGCGAGCGAGAGCGAGCACACTAGTATAAAGTGTTCAGTCACAGCATAAAGAAGACTGTTTACTTATGCTGTGGTTCAGTTTTAAGTATTATGTTATGAAGTAAAGTCCACTATATACTGTATACCCATGCATATTTAGCATTCCCAGTCTCATGTCCATTCATCCCGTTAAATTTAACAGTTGCCGATCAAAATCGATGTTTATTCATCGAAGCTAGTTGCAGTGGAACAGAAACAGATACGAGTCCGAATTCTAGTGAAGTGTAAAGCGTTATTTTGTACCTGTTGTTTTTATATATCCATAACAAGTGGTTACCATTGCGGCTCGGCCACCGCTAAAAAATAACAGATTGTTAAATAACGACCCATAACTAGTACAAATATATATTTAAGTTTAAAGAACCATAGAAACATAAAAAGGGAAGTGGAACAAGAAAAGAGTAAAAAAAGAAAGTAATTGTCAACTTATCAACATTGTCCCGTATTTACGCTTAAAAGTCAGATCCAACCGAGGAAGAGTAAACGGACAGATGTAATCGACACAGTTTGCTATATTGTATGTGGACGATCTCTTAAAGAGCTCTTTAGATTGATGAGGTAGAGAGACCATTTTTTTCTCCGGTGTGTGTGTGTTTATGTACATCAGTTCAGTATGAGAGCATTTCGTGCCAAAATGACTAACAAAGTAAACAACCAAAGTTATAAGATAGATAGATAGAGAGACAACTTTTATTCAAATCGCCTTAGGACAGCACATAACACGACAAATACATACAAAATTAAATAATATAAAAATCCTAATTCTAACTATATAAAACATTTCACAATGTACAACACAAAATTACGAACTAGAAGATTTACACTTTAAAACCTTTTTAAAATTTACACAACAGTATATCACAGATAAGTTTAGTCTAATGCAATTTCAAACACATAAAATACGCATCAGTACATACATCTATATATTACAGAATAAATTCACAGCTTTTAGTGATTTTTCTTTAAAAAAATTCACTAATGAGGAGATCCCGACTTTTGAAGTTTGAAAAAATTTCTTCAAATGACCACGGACTAGGCCCTTTAGAACCCATATCCAGGGTCAGTTTCAATTTTTATATATATATATATATATATATATATATATATATATATATATATATATATATATATATATATATATATATATATATATATATACATATATATATATATATATATATATATATATATATATATATATATATATATATATATATATATATATATATATGTATGTATGTATTACACCGATAGCTAAAAAAAAATGGTTCGAATTTGGTAAAATTTGGCACATACCTTCCCTTTGCAAGTGGCTTAGACAAGTTAGTTAGTCAGGAAAATCGGCCCAGGTTTTCTCAGAACATTTTTGTGTTTTCTTTCGAAAAAAAAAGATATCTCCGGAAATAAAAAAAGTAACGGCAACCAAATTTTGTACGCTGGTTTCTGTCATAAAGGGTACTCTATGTACCAAAATTCAGATCTATATCTTAAAAACCAAAAGTTTGAAGTAAACTTATTTTAAATTATTTAAATCTGATTCAAGAAAGTTAAAGGAGCCTAGATAAATCAACCGTCATACATTTTACGAGGAGGAGGAAGTGGGAGAGCCACAGAACTTTTACTCTATATGGTAGAAACATCCCAATGGCAAGGGAGGTAAAATATCTTGGGGTCGTATTGGACTCCACCTAACCTGGAATGGTCACGTTGAAAAAATACTGCGTAAGGCAGTCATGACCTTAGCCGTCATTAGGCGGCTATATGAAAAAACGTGGACACTAAGACTTAGTATGGCCCACTGGCTGTACACAAGGGTGGTCAGACCATCGTTAAGATACGCGGCACTGGTTTGGTGGCCTAACAATCCAGTGCCAAACAAAAATTAGGCAAGATCCAAAGGATGACTTGCCTGGGCATCACAGGGGCCATGACTTCAACCCCAACAGCTCCCATGGAGGTGTAGCTAAATCTGCCCCCCTACACTTAGTTATCATGGGGGAGGCCAGGCTAGGACTATACTAACTAGCCTGCAATGGTAGACTGAAGATTAACCCAGGGACCACTGCAAAATTCAGGAGATCGTGAAGGAGCCCATGCTTGAAATGAGCCCGCGAATCTGCAGGGAAAATAATTTTACAGTGGAAATCTCCGACCGCGAGGAATGGCGACAGGAGATGCCGGGCTTACTACGGGACGCGCTTGTCTGGTTCACGGACGGAAGGACCGAGGGTAAGTCATAGTATTTCCCTCGGAGCCCATGCAACCGTCTTTCAGGCCGAAATGTACGCCAACCTGCAGTGTGTGCGGGATAACAACAGGAGGGGATACACCAACAAGCGGATCCTCATAGATACAGACAGCCAGGCAGCCCTTAACGCCCTAAGTAGCACACGGGTAAATTCCAGGCTGGTAAGTGAATGCCGAGACGAGACGAGCAACCTGGCTGGGCAGAAGAAGGTCACCCTCATCTGGGTCCGGGGTTACGCGGGGGTCAAAGGCAATGAAGAAGCTGACAGTTTTGCGAAGAGAGGGTCAGCAGAACCATTTATGGGACCAGAATCGGTTTTGGGCGTAAAAAAGAGCACTGCCAGGGTAGCCATTAAGTCCTGGGTCAGAAACGAACACAAGCTGTACTGGGTAGACTGTTCAGGGCTCAGACATGGGAACTCAGTAATTGACGAACCCAGTTCAAAGAGAGCTGTGGAGCTGGTAAATCTTAGCAGAGGACAGCTCAGAAACATAACAGGTCTCTTGACGGGGCACATGGCCGTCAAGAAACACCTGCATAAAATGGGGCGGTTCGATGGGGACCTCGCATGCAGACTCTGCGGCGAGGGGGATGAATCAGCCCAGCACATCTTGTGCGAGTGTAAAGCTCTGTGCCGCAAAATACAACGGATCTACGGTCAGCCTAGACCAGAGACAGAGCAATATAAAACTTCACCCTACCAATTGTTGTACAGACTAGTTCAAGGCACAGTGATTTTGGAATAGGTGGAGTAGAAAAGACAGAGGGCATGCGCAATCAGCCAAAGCCTGCGGTGTTATCGGGGCGGCAAAGACGCGGACAAGCCCTGAGGGAGAAAAAAATCACAATGATTGTTTCCATTATTTACATTTATTTGTTCTTTACGTCAAACCGTTTATTTAAATACAATACACTAAAGTTTAATTAAACGCCCGAAAATGAATAAAACAACTTTTGTTATTTTTAGATACAACACAATCGATAAACCTGCTTTTATATTTAAATTGGTGCGATGAAAATGTTTTCGCTTTAACTATAAATTGTAATTGAATGACATAAATAAACATACAATCTTAGTCTTATCTGTTGAAACTAACCATTTACTTTAAAATTTAAAATAAATTGTGAGTTTCATGGTATAAAATAACAGGAGCATATTGGGGTAATGAAAGGATAACCCTGTCGAGGTGATAGAATATGGATTAGGGTACAATTAACGACTAGCTATACTGCGCTCTGTGTTGGCTACTTCGTGATGCTTTCATAGTCCCTGTTCTGCATCACCAGACTCTTGGTAACAATAAGCTGCGATTAATAGCATCAAATTCTGTTGAATAATCCAATGATACGGAACCCAGCCTTAGTCTCGTTCCTGTCATAAACTCCGATTAATTATTCAGCTGCACTTCCCTTGTTTACTTCTGCAGTGTCAATCCAATAAAAGCTCAATACACTCTATTTGGATATTATTCTTATATATTATTAATTTAATTAATTTAGCTACTGCAACTGTTTTTATCTTTTTGCGATTTTCCGTAGAAAAAATTCGCTGAGGAAGAGATTACGGCTTTTAAATTTCAAAATACTTTCTTCAAGTCAGCGTGAACTAGCCCCTAAAAGCTATTTCCGCGGTTAGTTCCAAACTTTATACGTTCATATATATATATATATATATATATATATATATATATATATATATATATATATATATATATATATATATATATATATATATATATATATATACGAGCCCTAACAACTGTATGTTGGGACAAGCTAATATTTCGGAAATAATACAACGGCTTTTCCAAACGACTGAATTATTTAGTTTTTACTTTTAAATACAAACATAACAATATATCTTAGACGACTTAAAAATGTTTCTATGATTTGGTAAAGCAATCGACATTAGCAGTGGAGTACTTTGTCACTTAAGGTTCAAATTAACTGACAACTAAATGTTGGGACAACTTGAGAATAAAGCTAAATTTAATATCGGGTCACATCACCCTTAGCTTTAACAACTGCTTGGACTCTTGCAGGCATTGTATTGACCAAAGATTGACACATTTCAACAGAAAAATTGTCCCAGATTTCTTGTAGTTTTGTCTGTAAATCAGATATTGTACGTTGAGGGTGGTTTCTTAAATACTGCTTCATTTTATGCCATACGGTTTCTATCACATTTAAATCCGGACTGCTAGCTGAATGAGATAAAACCTTTACATTATTGTCACCAAACCACTTTTTGGTTGATTTTTTCGAATGGCATGATGCTCCATCTTGTTGAAATATGAAATCATTGTCTCTTGATATTTTTGGGCATTTGCAGTGCCCTCTATAAATTTTAAAAACCTAAACCCCTTGCCGACATGCAGCCTCACACCATAATTCCCTTTGGGAACTCAACAACTTTTTTCAGGCAATCTTTATGAAAGGCTTCTGTTTTATTCCGTATTACTCGTTTACGGTGGTCTCCAACGCAAACATCAAATTTAGCCTCATCACTAAATACTATTTTATTCCACTCATTTTCTCTCCAGAGTAGTTTAGATCTTGCTCAAATATATCGGTTTTTCTGTTCACAGCGGCTTTTCTTTTGCCTAAATAAGACATTTTATGAGACTTTTGATACTGTATGAACCATTCAAAAGTAAACTTACCTTGTAAAATCCATTTACGCATGTATTTTCGACAATATTCTCTAGATATATTTAAGCCAGTTACCGTGTTCCATTTAGCAGTTATTTCTCGAAGGGTGCTTCTTCTTGACGACTTGCATATTTTGACTAAATTTCGCAAATATCTTTCAGAAACGAGTTGCGGTCTTCCCGAACTTCTGCCCCGAACATCCACATTAGCAGACTCACTGAATTTTTAATTATTTTGTACACTGTAGATTTTGAAATAGTTAAATCACTAGCAATTTTACGTATTCTTTTACCCTTATGGTATTGATGAATAATAATTTCACGTAATTTCTGATTCGTAGCCTTTCCACGACCCATTATTTTAATTAAATTAACAATAAAGTATGTTAACAATTACTAACATCACTACTTGACGTTTTACATTAATGGCCAACTGCCAATGGACAAATAAAATAATTTTGGCGTTTATACCAACGCCGCCTATAACTTATTTAAACATTTTAAGTACAAGATTTGTGCTTGTCCCAACTTTTAGTTGTCAGCAAGTTTGACCTTCCAATGACAAATTACGCTATTATTAATAGAGACTACTTTACCAGGACATGAAAAGGTTTTTTAATAATATAGAATTTACTGTTATGTTTGTATTTAAAAGTAAAAACTAAATAATTCAGTCGTTTGGAAAAGCCGTTGTATTATCTCCGAAATGTTAGCTTGTCCCAACATATAGTTGTTAGGGCTCGTGTATATATATATATATATATATATATATATATATATATATATATATATATATATATATATATATGTATAACCTCGACAACTCAAAAAATAATTAACTAATTTTTATGAAACAAATTTTAATAAACAAATATTTCTTAATGATTTTTAGAAAAAAAAAGAGTCCTACCGAATTTTCAAGGCAACGTCTTTTTAGTGAATTTAAATAAAATCTTATACTAAATTGTTTTAGCATATTTTCGCAATTTTTTTTGCGAATTTTGGTAGGAATGTTTTTTTTTCAGTGAAATTAAATAAATTGTTTTTATTATAACATTTCTATCACAAATTCTAAACAATGCAGGTCATAAAATAGATTTTGAGCATCTAAAAGTCTACACAACTGACTGAAACCATTTCAAGAGATGTTTTTAAAAAATGTTTTTTAGTAATCAGGAAAATAATATTATTAATAAAAGGACAGATATTTAAAACTTAAACATTATTTTTTCTTATTTGCTTTCTATCGAAAATAATTTAAATTCACACAGTAACCTTAATTGTAATATTTGAAAAATATTTTAAAAATAAATCAGAGTGTGTATTTTAACGTTATCTTGTCATATAATGTACATCTATTTGTCAAAACTGTAAGTGTACTTTAAAAAGATTATTTACTTAATTTCTTTTAAATATTTTCTACATTTTTATATTAATCATTGTGTATTTACTTGTATTCTTTTTAGTGACTGACAAAGCAATAAGTAATTGCGAAAGTTCTAAAAAATAGATTTCTTCTATTTATAAATAGCTGATATCCACGAGTTAATAACACATAATATATATATATATATATATATATATATATATATATATATATATATATATATATATATATATATATATATATATATATATTTAAACTTATTGAAATTAAAATATTTTCTAATTTATTTAAATAGCCAGCAGAACAGTGTTCTAACTATCTATTTGTTTAAAGACCTTAGATTGTTGTGTATCAGTGCACTTTTAAACTTAATTTACACGGGTTTCTACCTGTTTTTTTTGCATTTTTACTGCTTTTGCATTGTTGTTTTGCTGCATGGAGATGCCTCGACCAAGGGTTGGACATTTTATGTTTTTAATTTATCAACTTTTAGCTTTGATTTTATTAATGTAACTGTTGTAGAGCATGTTAGCGTTGACTTTAGTTTCTGTTTAGACATTGTTTATAAGACTGTTTAGAATTTTGTAACGGCTTGTGTCGTGTGATACTTGCCGACCTACCAGAAACTTTGTTTCTGACACAACCACCTTTTGCAATGTTTCAGGAAGCCCCTGAAGATGGCCAGAGATATGGGCCGAAACGCGTAGGGCTTTTGCTAAATAAATTCAGTCTGGAGTATAGCCTTGTTCTGTTCTTTTCTACCTTGGAAATATGTCTAACCCAGACGTTGTGACGTTCAGAAATTACTTGTAATTATAGGATATTATGGACAAAATAAGGTACATGTGCTCATAGACAATTAAGAGATACAATTATATGAATTAGCCCTCGAATACTAATTAAAAAACAACAGATAAACCATATCCGATATACATTATAAAATGTAAAAAAATAATTAAATGAAATAGGCACGTAACTAAGGCAACTTCACCAACGGAGTGGTGTTAAAGAATTGTACGTAAAACAAAGCTTAAGCTATAGTTAATTGAATCCGCATTAATCAATATACCTTGTATATGAGTTTTCGTGGCTCTATTATACATTCATTGAAAGAAACTAGGTCCTATAGTCGTGATCTTCACAGAAATTTGCTACCATAACGCACTTGTTGAATTAAAAAAAATGTTTTAATTTATCATCTTGCATATTCCAGTATTAACAAACTAGGCCTTTTGATAAGAAAGCTCAAAGTATATTAGTTATTCTATTAAACATTTTGTGATTTCACACTTCAAAATATTGGTAATCTATGCCGAAAATTTTAAACCCCTCGTCTGGCGACATTATTTTGGTTAGTGTTTATTTTCTATGCGAATTCGATATAAAAGTAGGTTAAATGTTGATTAGATATTACAACAAATCAAGTAACGGAAGCATAAAGTGGATTTATCTGCATTACAAAATCCTGCTCTTCTTAAAAGTGGCATGAAATATACAATTTGTAAAGTCGTTCCTCGAGATTGGGGAATAAGAGGATTATTCAGGAATTCCAGTCGACGCAAATCACTGCTACGAGTTTCTTGAAGCAAAAGTGCAGTTTAAAATCTAACTGGCATGGTTGCACTCTTTAAGCTTGCAAATGGAACAAAAAATATGCTATAACAGATTTGATGGGATAATGAAATTTGAATTTTAATTGTGCGAACCAAGCACAGAGTAATTAGAACGAGCGTTTTAATATTCATACAGCGGAAATCATTGAGCAGTTGTTCAAGGCAATGAAATCAGAGAAAATATTATTCAGTACATTTAAGAGGATTACTGTAAATTAACAAACTGTTTAGAGCAGGGTAAATTAGGGACGCAGCAAGTTATGGCAGTGAAGTTTCATAAAAATGAATAGCAAATATGTCTTTTTTAATGAAAGCAGCCATAAAATTTGGTTACCCATATTTTTTCCTCTCAGTACTCGTCCGCGACGTTGCCGCCCCGATAGCACTGCAGCCTTTAGCTTTTTGTGCATGCCCTTAATCTTTTTGCTCCACCCATTTCAAAATCAGTGTGCCTTGAACTAGTCTGCACAGCGATTGGTAGGGTGAAGATTTATATCGCTCTGTCTCCGGTCTAGACTAACCGTAGATCAGTTGTCTTTTGCGGTACAGAGCTTTACACTCGCACAAGATGTGCTGGGCTGATTCCTGCCCCTCGCCGCTGAGTCTGCATGCGAGGTCCCTCTCGAACTGTCCTATTTTATGTAGGTGTTTCTTGACAGCCATGTGTCCCGTCAAGAGTCCTGTTATGTTCCTGAGCTGTCCTCTGCTAAGATTTAGCAGCTCCACAGCTCTCTTTGAACTAGGTTTGTCAATTACTAACTTTCCATGTCTGAGCCCTGGACAGTCTGCCCAGTACACCTTGGTTACCCATATAGTATAAGCAATGTGCCATATTTAATTAAAACAACTGTATTGTTTGAAAAAGTACAACATTTTTCAGAAAAAAACTGGTATGATTTTCCTGGCCAACAAACCTCTTCAAGGTATTTACTCACCTACCAAAATAATAAATAATTATTCACAGAAACCTTTTCGACGAAACTTAAAATAAAATTTATGAAAATTTGCAAACAATTTTTTCAAGGAAGTCCGAGAACATTTTTTTTATAATAACTTTTTAAACATTTATCACTAATTACCAAAATTTCACAAAAAAAATCTTACAAAAAATTATTTCAACGGAAGCACAAAAAAATTCTACGAAAACAGGCTAAATATTGTTTTGCACAAAATGTTGCTAAAAGAATACATAAAATTTAATCCATACACTTAATCTGTAATTAAAATTGTAAATAAAATAATTCGTTTGCACGAAAGTCCATAAAAACCTTCTTTTCGACAGAAGGTATATATGGTTCTTTCTGAGCCCAGCACTGTCAACACCACCGTCGATTGAACATTGGTGCGACGTAACAGCCACGTCACAGGATGTGCATGCCCTTGGGTTGTTCTACCTCACCCATTCCAGAGTCACTGTGCCTTGAACTAGTCTGCACAGCAATTGGTAGGGTGAAGTTTTATATTGCTCTGTCTCCGGTCTAGGCAGTTGTATTTTGCGGTCCAGAGCTTTACACTCGCACAAGATGTGCTGAGCTGATTCCTCCCCCTCGCGGCAGAGTCTGTATGTAAGGTCCCCCTCGAACCGCCCTATTTTATGCAGGTGTTTCTTGACGGCCATGTGTCCCATCAAAAGTCCTGTTATGTTCCTGAGCTGTCATCTGCTAAAATTTAGCAGCTCCACAGCTTTCTTTGAACTGGGTTCCTCAATTACTGACTTCCCATGTCTCAGCCCTGGACAGTCTGCCCAGTACACCTGATGTTTGTTTCTGACCCAGGACTTAATCAGTCCCCTGGCAGTGCTCTTCGTCACGCCCCACCCTCTCTTCGCGAGACTCTCAGCTGCTTCATTGCCTTTGACCCCCGAGTGACCCGGCACCCAGGTGAAGGTGACCTCATTCTGCCCAGCCAGGTGGCTTGTCTCGTCTCGGCATTCACTTATTAGCCTAGAATTTACCCGTGGGCTACTTAGGGCCTTCAGGGCTGTCTGGCTGTCTGTGGCTATGAGGATCCGCTTGTTGGTGTAGCTCCTACTCTTGTTCTGAGTGCAAGATGGCGTACATTTCGGCCTAAAAGACCGTTGCATAAGCTCCGATGGAAATACTGTGACTTACCCTCGATTCTTCCGCATAAATGCCTGTCCCCGTCCCACGCTTCCGACCGGATCTGTCCGTGAACCAGACGTGCGCGTCCCGTTGTAAGCCTGGCGTCTCCTCCCGCCATGCCTCGCGGTCGGGGATTACCACTGCACCAATGGTAATCGGAGTCCCACGAAAATGACGCATTTAGGGAGGTTTTTAATTATACTATTCGTCAAAAAAATGGAGTTGCCATACACAGGATGCTCTCAAATGACTCAGCCAATTTTTGTAAAGAAAATGGCGAATTATCATGAAACAGATTGTTTACAAATCTGGAAAGTCAGGCTAGTTTTTTTACATTTATCTTCGGAAAAGTTTTGTACTTATTTAAACAAAAAGTTAGCTTCATAAAACACATTGCTTCTACTCTAAAGGTTACAGTATCTACTAAAATTCATCAAACCTATTTAAAATTAAAAACAGTTCTATGAAAATACGTTACCATAAAGCACTTGCTGCGTCCAGACCTTTATATAATCTTATAAGATAACGTTAAAATAAGGTATAACGCAAATAAGTAAAAAAAAGAAGAAAACCGACTTCATTAAAGATATTTTAAAAAATGCATATTACCGCTGCCACCATTTGTTAACGTGTTACCGGAGGTAAATTAACGATAAATCAAAAACTACCGGTCAGATCTTGATGAAATTTATATGTGACCACACATGAAGCACCAGCTTTCAAATAAAAATGAATCATCCAAATCGGTTAACCTAGCAAAAAGTTCTGAGGTAACATAGATAAAAAAAAACTTACAGTCGAATTGAGAACCTCCTCCTTGTTTTTAAGTCGGTTAAAACAAGTAAAAATGTAAAGAAATAGAAAACCGACTTCATTAAAGATAACTCAAAAATGCATATCTTCGCTGCCGCCATTTGTTAAACGTGTTACTGGAGGTAAATTAACGATAAATCAAAAACTACTGGTCAGATCTTTATCAAATTTATATGTGACCACACGAGAAGCACTAGCTCTCAAATAAACAAGAATCATCAAAATCGGTTAAGCTAGAAAAAAGTTCTGAGGTAACACATAAAAAAATATACAGTCGAATTGAGAACCTCCTCTATGTTTTAAGTCGGTTAAAACAAGTAAAAATGTAAAGAAATAGAAAACCGACTTCATTAAAGATAACTAAAAAATGTATATCATCGCTGCCACCATTTGTTGACGTGTTATCTGAGGTAAATTAAGGATAACCCAAAAACTACTGGTCAGATCTTTATTGAATTTATATGGGATCACACGAGAAGCACCAGCTTTCAAATAAAAAATTCTGGATGCAGCAAGTGCGTTATGGTAGTTAATTTTCATAAAAATGTTTTTAATAGCAAATATGTGTGTGTTTTTTTTAAAATCAGGCATCAAATTTGGTTACCAGTATAACCTATATAGTAAAAACAATGTGCCATGTTGCATCAAAATAACTTTATTGTTTGAAAATGTACAAAAATTTGCGAAAGTAAACTTAATGTGTCCCCGAAAAAACTCGTTTCTTGGTCAACCTTATAGGTTAATAGCAAATTAAGCTATTCAAATATGAAGCATTTAATAAAAATTCGCTACCATAACGCACTTGCTGCGTCCAGAATTTCTTTTCTTACAAACACGCATTATATTTCGATGGAAAAGGCAAAAATGCAATAACATAAGGCATGTTCGGCTAAAAAAAAAAGAAAGTTTGCATCATCAACGACTTATGAGCCATCTTGTGATTGTAAAAATAATTTTTTAAGATGTAGCTCAAGGCACCCTATAATTAATGTATGCATTTTTTTTTTCATATCTTGTATAATAACGGATATATTGAGATTTATTGATTTTTTACGGAAATTCGACAAAAATTATATACCATTAAACGATAAACTCTATAGCTAAGGCTACTGCAAAGCATCAGAGATAGGGTCTATTTGAAATCACTGGAAATATTTTAGTAAAATGAAGGACAATGACGGTTGAAACTAAGACTTCAGGGTTTGTAAAACATTCTTCTTGAGACATTTTCTTTTCATAGCCCGTATTAGATTCAAGTTCTTTGCCTAAATGTTGCCGATTTTGACGTTTTGAGGAAACCCCAATTTATTTTTCTTTAAATGCCTATAACTTTTTTGTCTTTTGACCTACAGAGTTAATTTTGGTAGGTAATTTACCTATAATTAGATAAACCCGTCTACCAAATTTGGTTGCCCTTACTTTCTTATTTCCGAAGATATACATTTTTTTCGAAAGAAAACACAACATTTTCCGGGAAGGCCGATTTATCTGGCTAACGAACTTATCCAAGCCACTGGCAAAAGGAAGGTATTCACCAAATTTAATCAAAATCGGCCCATTATTTTTTTAGTTATCGGTGTGATACATACATATATATACATAAAAAAATCGAAACTGACCCCGGATATGTGTTCTATGGCGCCTAAATAGCGCTCACTTGAAGAAAATTTTTCAAAATTCAAAAGTCGGGATCTTCTCATTAGTGAATTTTTTAAGGAAAATTCACTTAAAAGAAAAATCAAAATCGGGGATCACCTAGAAAAAGTTCTAAGGTAACACACTTAAAAAAAACTATACATTCGAATTGAGAACCTCCTCCTTTTTTTGAAGTCGTTTAAAAATGAAATACAATATTTTTTCCTACTTTATGATCTTTTTGCGCCAAGAAAAGTTAAATTGTGACTACTTTTACTAAAATATTTCCAGAAAATTCATTAAATAGACTCTTTTTTTTGGTGCTTTGGCAGTTAGAGTTTGTGGTTTAATAATCTATAATTTTTAGGAAATTATCGTAGAAAAATGCTCAATATATCCGTTAGTGTACAAGATACGATTTTGTTTATATATACCTATGTTAATTATATAAGCGCCTCTGTGGCTGTGCGGGAAAGTCGATTCAGACTTTCCAATTCGGACTTGGGGGACGACGGTTCGAGACTCACCGGCAGCGGATGATTTTTCAAATCACTGCTGTCGTTGAGATCGAGCTTAAGGTGGAGGGTAGGTTAGTTTAGATGAGCAAAAAGGGTCAGCAATGGCCTAATTGCCAGTAAGCATCTTACCTTTACCTTTATGTTAATTATATAATTTTACAACCACAACGTGGTGCATAAGTCTTTGGTGATACAAATTTTTTTGTTTTTTAATCGAACACCTCTTTTTCATCGAAATATAATACATCTTGGTGAGAAAAGGAATTCGGGACGCATCAAGTACGTTTCGGTAGCGAATTTTCATTAAATGCTTTAAATTTCAATAACCCAATTTGCATCTAGCTTACGATTCGTTGACTAGGAAACAAGTTTTTGCGGAAACATTTTAAGTTTATTTTAGAAAACGTTTTGTACATTTTCAAAAAATCAACTGGTTGTGATGAAATATGTTACATTGTTTGTACTACAATACCGGTTATACTGGCAACCAAATTTGATACTTAGTTTAATTAAAAAAAGACCTATTTGTTATTCAAAAAACTTTAGGGTACAAAAAAGTGTCCCCCTAGCAAGAAAAACCGACGTCTTTTAGGGTATTCGAAATTCTCAGCAGTTGTTAGGAAAACTCTGGTGCAAACTTTTACAATGGACACTCTATACAGTGTGCTCCAAACTGGATGAGAAAATATTTCTATCTCCGTTATTATTAGAGATAGGGAGACGGTTAAATTAGTAATGTTTTGTAGAATGTCATGCTCGTTCCAAATATAACTTGCATTTTGCCTCGCCTCCTTTTATTTTCAAGTTATTTTGAAAAAACCAAAATTTGTCGATTTCTATTTTCTTCAATATCTAAGTAGGCGTTGATCTGATATGTCTAAGACTTGTACACTATCAGGACACTTTTTACAGTGTAATTTTCTTGTGCTATTCTCAACTTTGGATTGCTATTTGTTTTTGAGCTGCAGGTATCAACGTTTATTTTTATTATGGTAGCCATATTTGATTTTTTGCTCACGTGATAGCCTGTGACAAGAGCTCTCCAATGGTGTACAACATGCTTGAGAAATCTTGTAATTACACTGACAATTTTGAGAAAAACCGGTTTGAGGATAGTAGGCTATGAAATCCAATACCAGAAAATAAATGACAAAAAAAGTGTTCAAAAAGCAGTAGGCCATGGAGTCTAACAATAGACTTCTACATTTAACATAATCTTCCGTAATAATTCACGATAAAAAAATAGAAACTTTGTGCGCACCAATGAATCGGCCCATTATTACAAATGATATTTTACATTACAACATTATCCTAAAAAATTGTTATAATTTAATTAAATAGGTAAATCTAGTAAACAACTAAATTTACTAACAGAACTCAATAAAAAGCAGATTAAAGATTTACGACGACGCCTTTGAAACGTGTAAGATTTTTAAAACGTAAGTTAACTGAAAAACAACAGAAGAAAGGTTGCTATGGATATAACACTATCGCGACAATTAAGAATACTTTCAGTCTTAATTATCTAAACAATTTGAGGTTTATTTAACACGCTGCTTAAAATTTTGTACTAAATTGTTTCTTGTTTATTTTAAATATTCTTCAACAATATGTTTTGTAATGAAGAATATTTTGACATGTTGGAATGTTATATTGGTTCCAGCCGAAATACTGAGGCAGCTGCAAATTCATATCAACAACGCAGAAAGACGACAACCAAACACCAAAATATTTCACAGGATAGTGATCAATCTATTGTTCGACGGTAGCTTCCACGCAACGAAACTACTAATTCCTGGAAATGAAAAATGGGATAATGCCGTCTTACAGGTTTAAAACGAAAGCCCTCCGCAATCTGTTCGGTTTTATGGTGAACAAATTGACGTTCCAAAAAGTAGGGTACAGTATTTAAACAAAGTCATTACCATCCATACAAACCTACCACCGTACAAGACTTAAATGTTGACAATTACGCGACTTCAATTCTGCAGATGGTATCAAGGACAATGTCAGCAAGATGACAATTTTCATCTAAAAATCATATGGACTGATGAATCCAGATTTACAAATTGTGGTGTGTATAATCGCCATAATAGGCATTATTCGGCAAACTGAAATCCCCATCTAAAGGAAGAAAAACGATTGCGAGACAGAATTGGTATTAATATTTGCTGCGGCTTATTAGGTAAAAAACTGTTATTTTTATTTGTATATTAGACAGTTAATTTGACAGGTAACCTTGTTAGTCCGTTATTTTTTGAAAATAATTTAACCGGGGAAAGGTATCTCAATCTATTGAGAAATGATATCTTACTAACAATTAGAAGAGTTCGTGATAATTTAGACGAGATCTGGTACCAACAAGACATTTGTCCAGCTCACAATGCTAGGATCCTCAAAGAATTTTTGTACCAAAATTGTAATAATCGTGTCACAATGGGCCGGTTCATTGCTGTGATCGAAGTCTCGATATAACACCCATGGATTTTTATTTTTGGGGTACTCTGAAGAATGATGTGTATAAATTCGATCCACCACAAAATCTCAATGAATTACGAAACAGAATCTATAAATCATATTAACCAAAACACTCTCACCACAGTCTGCAGGCATGTTTTAAAAATATGTATATAGTGCATTAAACAAAACGATGGCAATATTGAACAATTTTCTATTGAGTACCGTTTCTAATTGTGTTGTTTTGTGGAGTTTAAGTTTCTATTTGTTATTGCCGGGTTTCGTTATTAAACTGTTTCACATAATATTACCCAGCATTATTGCCTAATTAAGTAATGAAAATTAAATCACACCATTTTTTGATCGTGAATCATTACGGAAAATTATGTTAAAAGTAGAAGTCTATTGTTAGACTCCATGGCCTACTGCTTTTTGTACACTTTTTTTGTCATTTTTTCTGGTATTGGATTTCATAGCCCACTATTCTCAAAACGGGTTTTCTCAAAATTGCCAGTGCAATTATAAGATTTCTCAAGCATGTTGTACATCATTTAAAACTCTTTTCACATGCTATTATATGGGCAAAAAATCCAATAAGCTGCCATAATAAAAACAAACGTTTATACCTTAAGCTCAAAAACAAATGACAATCCAAAGTTAAGAATAGCACAAAAAGATTGCTCTGTAAAAAGGGTCCTGATAATGTGCAAGTCTTAGACCTGTCAGATCAACGCCTACTTAGATATTGAAGAAAAAATAAGTCGACAAATTGGTTTTTTTCAAGATAACTCGAAAACGAAAAGAGGTAGGGCAAAACGCAAGTCATATTTGGAACGAGCATGAAATTATACAAAAAATTGCTCATTTAACCCTCTCCATATCTCTACTAATAACGGAGATAACAATACATTCACATCCAGTCTGGGACAGACTGTATAAATATATCTCTGTTTTATTGCTTTATGAACAAAACAAAAATACTCGTTTGCATACAATTAAATCTAAATAAATGTAGGGACATAAAGCTACAAATGAATTGTACTGCACAATAAACATTAAATTTTCATTGATTACCTCGTGCAAAATATATGCATTTGTCGCTATAAAAACCTTTACAATTAACAATACAAATTTATTTTGTAATCGGATATTAAATGAATAGTTGTTGCCAATCTATCGGCAATATTTGCATGCGAACATAAATAATTGTGAAACATTTGTGGTAAAAATAAATACATCTAAAATTCTTAAAACGTTAACTGCTTTCCATTGCGTGTTCCATTAGAATGTCTTAAAAAATCTACACGCAGCAAGTCCGTTATGCTGCCGAATTTTCACAGAAAAACAAAGTTTTTCAAAAAAGTTACATCAACATATAAAAATTTTAACTGACTTCGGATATTGGTTCTAAGGGTCTTAGTTCACGTTCATCGGGAACACATTTTTAAGTAGCAAAGTTGTGATCTCGTCACAAGCGAATTTTTTCTATGTAAATTCGCTAAAATCCACGTAAATTAGAACAAACAGCCACAAGAATGCGCTAAAAAATTGTTTACAAAAACCCAAAAAAATTTGTTTTCCTGAAAATTGGCTTGAAGTGTTATTTTTGCAAAAATTGGCTAACAAAATTTTACGTGAAAAGCTCGATAAAATATTTTTCATGAAAATCCATAAAAAAAAACAGTTTTTTTCGCACGAAAATTCCTAGAAACACTATTTTTTACGATTCCTTTAAAATAAGTATGTCATTAAAACTTCGCTAAACTGTTTTAAAAATTCGAAACTACTTTTTCTTTCAAGAAAATTAGAACACTAAGTGAGTGGTGAGACACGAAGCAACGTGGCGCCACCTAGTTGCGGAACCAAGTAGTATGTTGTCACGCCAGCTCCATATAATAAGTGTTAAAAAATAGAGACTGTATACAACCAACTAACAATTTAATAGATTGTCAGCCCTGGCCCATTTCTACCCTAATATAGCGGCAAAGTATGTAAGGCTATATGTATTCTCGCCACAATTAGTACCGTAGACCGGTTTCGCTCTCATTAGAGCTCTTCAGTACGACATACTAATTGTAGCGAAAATACACATATAAAGTAAAACGGCGATGGTAGCCAGCCTTCCAACACCAAGTGAGTGGTGGAACACGAAGCAACGTGCCGCCACCTAGTTGTGGAACCAAGTAGTATGTTGTCACGCCAGCTCCAAATAACACAAAGTGTTAGAGAGAAATACAGGGTAGAAATGGACCAGGGCTGACAATTTATTAAATTGTATACAGTCTCTATTTTTTTAACATTTTGTGTTGTTTGGAGCTAGCGTGACAACATACTACTCCACGTATTGAGCGAGACGTCTCCCAGAAGTTAACAGAGGACGTTGTCGAGGAAGTTGGGGTACACTCGGCCAGTTAAAATGCCATCGAAAAAGTGATCTGGCACCAAATTCTGGTTGTCTACTTCTCGCAGCCAATGAGGATTTTCTTGAGACCAGTAATGGGCATTGTGAATGTTGACCTCCCCGTTGCTTTTGAATGCAGCCTCATCGGTTTAGAAAATCGATAGATGGAAGTCAAGATCTGTGGTTAATAGAAAAAATCGTTACGTTCTTGATAATCCCTTGGTTCAAGTGCCTGTTGCAGGTTAATGTGGTAGGGATGATAATGATTATCTTTTAAAATCCTGCATATTGACTCACACCTGAATCAACAGCGATCCTCCTGGTTGTGTGGTTTATAGCAGTAGCAGCCAAAATGTCAGGTGCCATTTCGTCTCTTGCCGGCTGCCTAATCTGCTGATTCTTATTGTGTTGGGGATGAATTTGACCAGTTGTTCGTAATCGATGCGCCAGACGCCTGAAAACCTTGTGAGATTGAGGAACACCGTCAGGGTACCTCTCTGCATAGATTTGTTCGACTTGTCTGTAATTTTGAAGACATTCGCCTAACACCATGAGAATACCGAAACCTTCCCGTTGGAGAACATCTTTGCCTTGTCAAAAATGACACTTAAACAATTGTACGAAGTAGTGACTAGATGACTGATAATGTTTGACAGCAATGTTTATTGCTGACATTTCCATGATTACATCTGGTATTTGTTTGGTAGATACAGGAATCTGGGAATCAAGGTGGCAGACACTTTAAACATTTATGAACGCTTACATTTTCTGCCATCCATTCTCCCCACACACAACAGCAACGTCCTTGTCGTTGGCAAGTTGGCAAATGATTTCGGTTAAATTTTTTGCGGTAATAAAATGATTAATTTTTACGTTGCATATAAAAAGAACCTCGGTGGTTCGGGGGTAAAAACGTGTGCCTCTGAACCGAAGGGTACTGAGTTCGATCCGAGGGTACTCCTTCCACTTTTTCAGTACAAACTGTAAAATTAACATCAACCGAGGTTCTGGCATTGTATTTGAGCAAGCTCAATGTCTGCACGTTCTGTCCTTCAGTGGGGGCGCAAAGCCGTCGGTCCCGTGTCCATGGGATGTTGGGCACGTTGAAGATCCCTACCCTCCTTACAGAAAGACAGGGGCTCGGTGATTGACCATAGTCGCGGAAATAGACCGACGTTAAAGAAAGAAAAAAAATTAAAATCATAAATTCTATACTAGACGAACGAATAAATATTACAAATAATATCATTATAGGTTTGCTCGAGACAAGGGTCTTCACGTGCACTTTTATTTTAATTGTTGCTAGTAACCTAGTGCACCAATAAACTGCAGTTATTGCGATAGGTGCACTAGTGTAATTCCAAGTCATATAACTAGAAATCAAAAAATCACCCATTTGCTTTTCACTTACGATAATCTAATCCTGTTACAAGATTTGCCCGTTTATATATCATACATACAGTTTTGTATGAATGTCTTGTAATATAATTTGGCATAGTGCAATTTATTTGAAAATATATGCAGCAAAACTGTTTGGCGGAAGCAGGTTATGCAAACAAAATAAAAACAGAAAGCTGAACCTGGTAGAAGTAACCACATAAATTCGGTATATGAAATTTCCATTGAAACACAGAGACAGTAACCCAAATAAATTACACCTGTTTATTACTGCACAGACACATATTTCAAAGCCATTTCGAGAAGCAGAAATCGACGGAAAACGTAATAAGCCACAAGTTATAACGCTCTCGAGACCAGACTTCTGTCAGAAATATAATTAAGGAAGCAAACAAGACGACTGCGCCAGGAATACTGAAAGTAAACTTGTCAATATGATAGGGCCCTTTTTTATTTCAAATGACCAATAACTGTACCGCATAATGGTCTGATATCGCTCTCTTATTTCTTTAATTCATACATTCGAATCGGAAATAGCCGCTTGTGAGCCACCCATTAACATTGAGGGCTTATTTTTGCCTAACAGCTTCACATTATTTCTTAGCTTTCCTGCCGCTTTGTTTTTATAGACCAACTCTCAGTAGCTCAGAGGGTAGAACGTCGGTTGCAAATATAACAAGTGGGAAAAAAACTACATGCAAAAAAACCGGGTACCATAATTTTTAGTAAAAAAGTAGCCCGTATCATATATATATATATATATATATATATATATATATATATATATATATATATATATATATATATATATAGAGCATTAAAAATATCTAATCAGCATATGCACTTAAAATCCTGATTCAGGTAAATTTTTGTTTGTAAACGTGATTTCCGTGAGATATTTATTTTATTAGTTACGGCTTCCTCTGCGTGAGCGTGATGACGTCATCGATTATCTTTTAGATGGAAATGTGGGTCATGCGATAGATCTTTTGGAACGTCTTGTAATTATCTATCCAACCACACCAATAAATTTTTTAATCAAATTTTAATAGCGTCCAAAATTATTTTTGAAATTAGAACAAAAATATATTTCATAATTAACATTTTTCCGAAAATTAGAACCTAATTTACAGTGAATGTTCAAGTTGGTGACCTTCATAATCCACAAAAGTAATAGGTTGTCGCATTACTCCGTCAGGGTAGCGGAAAGGGGGGAACGCTGACGTCATTTCTGTGCTCGCTCAACTGACAGTCTGTTGATTTTCGTGCATTTTTATTTATTTGAGTTTTTATGTGCTTTGATTTTGTATTTTCGTTCGATAAAGTTAAATGGACTATATTTTAAGACTTTCGTTAATAAATTATCCTGTTTGATGTTTAGAAACGAAACCTTGAACATTGTGAGATGTACGACATGGTCGCCATCTCAGTGCGGAACCAGGTAGTATGTAGTCACGAAAGCTCAAATTGCGTACAATCAACTAACAATTTTGTAAATTGTCAGCCCTGGCCCATTTCTTCCCTAATATACGGACAATGTATGTAAGGCTAGATGATCTGGAAGGTGGTAGTTAACTTTTCCTTTACGTGATAGTAAATGATTCTTTTCACCCGAGGAGGTACCACCGCTTACATCAAGTGAAGTCCCAACGGACGTTTCCGGTTCTGGTGTATGAGTCGGTTTCCCTTATAAACAAACATAATGATGGCTCCTCCTTGTACAAAAGATTCCGGAGATAAAATACCCCTCCATTCGGATCTCCAGGAGAAGGGTGTGCAGGGGGCGCCGGCAGAAAAATTTTACATATACTTCTCGAATACATGTGGCCTAAATTCTAACCTGAATTCCGTCCACCATTTCCCCCAGGCTGATAGGCCCCAACTCCTCTTACTCCCCGAAACCCAAATCAGTGCCAAAACAGCCACTAATCCCCTTAATTTCCCGGGGTATGAGCTCCTTACTTCCTTAAGATTGCATGGAGACGTGTGCGCATGCGTCCGTAGCAATATACCCTGCACCAGACTCCCCAATTTAGAAGCTGGAAGAAAAGACATACTTTGGATGAAACTCTCTCTCAGGGCTGCAACTAAATTCATCTGTTGCATTTACCAGTCACCTTCTGACAAAAACTTTGTCCAGCTCTTCGACTACGTTTCTGAAAAACCGTCCATCTGATTTCTGAATATCCTTCCTCCGAGGTCACTATTCTTGGTGACTTCAATGTCCACAGTAAGGAATGGCTAGGAACTTCAAAAACCGATCCACAAAGGTGAGCAGCGCAGGCCTTTGCAGTCAGCAATTCTTTAGCCGATATGGTTCAGCAACCTACTTACTTTCATCGCATACCAACACACAGCTCAAATCCTTGGATCTCCTTCTTACTACAAAACCTGAATCCTATAAGACATCAGTTACCGCCTCCCATGTTTGCTCAGACCACGGCATGGTCACTGCTTCCTGCGCAATGCAACTCGAGGCATTACAACGCCGCGAACTAGGATAAAATAGGGGATTACTTTTCCTCATTTCCATGGGCGTCTGTCTGCTTCTCTCATCCTGATCCCTCTGATATCTCACAAAACATCACAGAAACCATCCAAGCTGGCATATAATTATTTATTCCACGTACAGAGAAAACCTCTTCAGCCACTCAAAAGCCCTGGTTCTCTAAATCCTGTGACAAGGCTAGACTTCGAAAGGTCAAAGCCCACAAAAGCTTTTTCACAATCCCAGTCAAGAAAACCGTCAAGCATTTAACGACGCAAGAAACCGCCATGTCCGCATTCTATCTGAGGCAAAAAACTCGTTTAATAACCACTTTAAAAACAAAGTCCTCCCAAGCACCAATGGCAGCAAACCCTTCTGGACTTTTGCTAAATCTATTGGGAATAATTTCTGCAAGAGCACGTTCCCACCTCTTGTTTCATGAAACTGTTTTTACCGCCCTGGGCAAGGTTGAACTTTTTGCCTTGTTGTTCGCCGGCAATTCTATTCTCAACCCACTTCCAAATGTTCAATCACCAACAGTCCCCAATATCGCACATAAAATGACTGATATAATTTTCAAAACTAAAAAGGTACGAAAGATGCTCTTTTCTCTTAATACCAGGAAAGCCTCTGGCCTTGACGAGATCCCAGCAATTGTTCTCAAAAAATGCGCACCAGAAGTTGCTCTTGTCCCGACTCGTCTGTTTCAGACCTCTTAGAATAGAGGAATATTCCCTAGTAGCTGGAAATCTGCTCGAGCACAACCCGTTCCCAAAAAAGGAGACAAAGCTCTTCCTAGCAACGACAGGCCTATTTCTCTCCTTTCAGTCGTCTCTGAAGTGATGGAAAAGTATATAAACACCGAATTACTAAAACTTTTTAAAAAACACAGTCTAATCCACGACAGGCGGTATGGATTCCGTCAGCGCAGATCTACTGCCGACCTCCTTTCCTTTGTCACCAATTCTTGGAACAAGTCTATGGAACTACACAGTGAATCCCAGATTGTCGCTCTAGATATATCCAAAGCGTTCGACTAGGTCTGGCACGCAGCGCTGCTTAATAAAATTCCGGCCTATGGCCTACCACCAAAACTCTGTACCTGGACAGCAAATTTCCTCTCCAACCGAAGCATTTCTGTTGTCGTGGATGACCATTCCTCCAAACTGTATCCAATTAATGCAGGAGTCCCTAAATGTTCAGCCTTAGCCCCCACTTTGTTTACTCTCCGTATCAATGACCTCCTCTCTAGCATATCCAACCCAGTTCACAATTACGCAGACGACAGCATCCTCCACTCAAATATACAATATTCTAAGCCCGTCTCTTCAGTCCAATTAGATGAGGATTTTTAAAACCTGCTTTATAATATGTAAGTATTTAAAACTTTTTTATTTTTCCTATGTACATTGTAATTTATTCCTTGCATGTTATAGCCATGATAAAGGATAAAAGAATCCCGAAAGCTCTGCAATACAATAGAGCTTATGTGTTGCAAAGGACGGTTATCCCATAATTTTCTATATATATATATATATATATATATATATATATATATATATATATATATATATATATATATATATATATATATATATATATATATATATAACGACCGACACTGTACCCGAATAGGAGTTCTAGGTGTCATAGTTCACCCTCACTTGACGAAATTTTGTCCTTAATAGCGAATTCGTTAACCATGGTTTTAAAATGCGCAATTTTCAGATAATACAATTTAAATATGCGATACAGATTTTTAACAATATCACTTTAATTAGTTTAGTGGTATATAATATTAACAATAATTCTACCACCATCTATGTTTTATAAAAGATATGCCAATTCTTGTTTTGATGCTGTTTTAATTGAGAACATATAGAATTCTATGCTTACCTAATACCACCTATAGTACTATAGGTGGTATTGGCTTACCTCATCGATGGCGCCATAGCGTCGTTAGACATGTTAATTTAACAAACTGTAAACCTAATAACTGAGCTTTTGAAATGTATGTGTCATAATCAATTTGTCATTAAAATCAATAACATACAATTAAAAAATGAACAAGTATTGACTACACAGCCCGTAACTACCGGTCACAAACGTACATACAATTGAATGTCAAAGTTGAAAGCAACATTTTCTTTAGCAGGAACGGCAATATCTGACGTTCCGGAAAGTAATTACAGACTGTGAAGCTAATAACAGTGTACAGTACAGTATTCTGGTCAATGTACTCACCTATTAGTGGTCGGAGGCGGTTGCTGAGCTCGCCGCCCCTTGGTGCAGCCCCACAGGGGATAGGTCCTCAGGATGAACCGCTTGTACGTTTTGTTAACCCGGCAATGGCAAGCTGTCACCTGCATAGATACACTCATGTTAATTTTCTCTTATTGCTCTTTCCCTTTCTCTTTCTGTTTTACTTTAACACATTTATCACTACTTTATCTAATGCTCTTGACGTGATGTTATGATTTATATGGACTGTTATAAATGAAATGCTGTGTGTGGGGGGGTGTTGTTACGGGGAACAGCGGAGAATTGGGAACGGCGGGGTGTGATGGGAAGAACGGTACATGCGCTACAAACAAAAATACGATTAATTAAACAAAATATCAAAAGATATAATAAATGACTTGATCATTAGTTATGTTACAGAAACGGATCTGGAATTGTTTGCTTAATAGTTTGCCTCAGGGATTTAATCATAACAGATGTGATTCAAAAATAAAAACCATATACACAAAAATAACGATTTTACTATTGGCAGTAAGCAATTCGTAGCCCTAGCATTACCGGGTTCTGTACTCTTTTTACGATCAGTATGGCATGACGTCATGTTTAGTAAATAAGGATGAGCAAGAGCAACACACAAATCTAAATTCTCATGGCAGATGATTATATTACAATACAGCTGAAATAAAAATTGTACTCTAATAAGTTGGCAACACTTCACGTTGCGCAATCGCATAATTTAAATAAAAATTAAATTCTAAACTATGCGCTTCAACCTTATAGGGTATTACGCGAACTAACAACACTTGTACTTAGGTTGCTTTTTAAAAATATATATTAAACTATTTAAACTACTTAAGAACAAACTGACATAGTTACTGCCTAAAATATAACTGACATAATATTATACAAAACAATGGCTTTATATAGTAATCGGACCAGTGTTCGTTACAGGTTCTCACGAGAACATGTTGATCTAGCTTCTTGCGAACTCGCACTGCTGACACTATCTGCAACGCTCGGTATAATTCATGGAATCTGCTGATGGGAACTGCTGCATGGTAATGCAACTCAATATCATCTACGTGACTAATCGTGAAAAGCTGTGTGCTAACTCCTCCCCCCATTAGAGGGTAAAACCTGTGGGTTTCGAAATTCTTAAAGGATTTTCCACTTCTGCTTTGTTTTTTTCATTCTGTAGGGCACATCTTCGTTTGACAAAAACTGTAATAAATATTCTGCTAGCAGGATTAATATAATGTGGAGCAGGATCGTCCAAATACTTGTGTGGTATAACGGGAGTCTAATTTTGTTGGGAATTCTATTTTTGATAGAATACAGATGAGCCCTGATTTTGCTTACGTCGTGCAGAGGAACGTTTTCCAGGTCCTTTGCTGGCAATTCTTCTCTGTTGATTTTGCTTTCTCGAACTTCTTCCAACTTTGGTAAGGAGAACAATTGTTGTGTCTCAACTGAGCTTTGTACAGTACTGTATCGTTTACCACCAATCGACAACTGACATCTTGGTTTCCTTTGGAGCCACCACCATAAACGGTGTGTCGCCATATTTTGAAACGATAGTCCTGGTAATTTTTACAGTCTTTTGTTCACAATTATTGATAGGCTGTTGGAAATTAATTACCTAATTCCGGACTGTGCTTATGTTTTTATGTATCCTTTTACGCCCATTATTAACATCTCGCTTAAAACATCAAAGTTTCCTACCATATGGAAAACAGGTCACTCTAGTCCAGGTTCTAAAAAGGTGATCAAACCCAGGTTGAAAACCATAGACAAACCATCACCTTGAATAATTTTTCGAAGGTGTTTGAATTCGTTCTGGCCGATTTTATCATTTTTAATGTCAAATATTTAATTTCAGAGACCTAGCAGGGTTTTATAAGGGGTCGCTCTACATATACCAATTTAGCCTGATTTACAGACCACATAAGTGCAGGAATGGACAGGGGATCTCAAACTGACGTTATCTACTTGAATTTTTCTAAGGCTTTAGACAGACTGAACCACAATATTCTACGTTAGAAGCTTGATTGGTACGGGTTTGATCCTAAGCTGTTTAGGTTTTTAGCTCATACCTTATTGGTGGAGTCTACTCTGCTTTTTACCATGGATTTCGGTTTGTCGAGATTTTGGCTGCGTCAGGTGTGCCGCAGGTATCTGTTTTGGGGCGTCTGATTTCTAATTTATTCATCAATGACATGGCTAACGTCCTTGAGGTTCCTCACCTACTCTACGCCGATGACTTGAACATTTTCTATACCATTAACAACCGTGATGATAACGTTAAACTACAGGAACCTTTGTGTAAAATATATTTCTGGACCTGCCAAAATGAGGTGCCGCTGAATGTTGGTAAATGTAAAGTTAGGACTTCTACACTCAATAAGCAAATTATCAGTTTTCCGTATGAATTATGTGATTCAATACTTAATAGACCTAAAAATATTACCGACCTAGACGTTGTGTTTGTCGGCAGACTATCATTTGTCAATCATATTGAGAATGCCATCTCTAAAGCCTCAAAAACCTTGGGCTATGTCATCAGAAACTCAATTTTTTTTCCATGTATAGACACCTTAAAAACTCTCTACTGTGCCTATGTTAGACCGCATTAAGAGTATGCTGCAGTAGTTTGGGCTCCCTATTCTGGCGTTCATAGGGATGCACCAGAGGATGTTCAGCGTCGGCTTCTCAAGATGCTGGCGTATAGAGCTGATAATATTTATCCGGCTATTGGCACACCGCAGAGCTGTCTGTTGTTGCGCTTCTCGTTGGAATCGCAGACAGCAGGCGAACCGACTTAGATTTGGTCAGCTCGTTAATAGTTGGCTGGTGTGGTATACTTGCAATATGGTAGGTGGTAGTGGAATTTACCTTTACGTGATAGTAAAGGATTCTTTCACGCCCGAGGATGTACCACTTCTTGCATCAGGGTGAAGTCCCAACGGACGTTTCCGGTTCTGGTGTATGAGTCGGTTTTCCTTATAAGTGATGGAAAAGTATATAAACACCGATGTACTAAAATTTCTTGAAAAACACAGTCTAATCCACGACAGGCAGTATGGATTCCGTCAGCGCAGATCAACTGCCGACCTCCTTTCCTTTGTCACCCATTCTTGGAACAAGTCTATGGAACTACACGGTGAATCCCAGATTGTCGCTCTAGACATTTCCAAAGCATTCGACTAGGTCTGGCAAGCAGCGCTGCTTAATAAACTACCGGCCTATGGCCTACCACGAAAACTCTGTACGTGGACAGCAAATTTCCTCTCTAATCGGAGCATTTCTGTTGTCGTGGATGGCCATTCCTCTAAACTGTATCCAATTAATGCAGGAGTTCCTCAAGGTTCAGCTTTAGCCCCTACTTTGTTTCTTCTCCACATCAATGACCTCCTCTCTATCACATCCAACCTAGTTAACAGTTACGCGGACGACAGCACCATCCACTCTAATATACAATATTCTAAGCCTGTCTCTTTAGCCCAACTAGATGAGGATCGCAGACCCATTGAGGGTTCTATCTCCGTGGATGTCCAAAAAAGATTAGACTGGGGAAGTAGAAATCTTGTACAATTCAACCCCACCAAATCACAGTCTTGCTTTCTTTTTCATAAGAGATACACCAGCCCTAGACCCATCACAATAAACAACCAAGTTATTCAAAGTAATGAGTCCTTTTCACTTGTTGGCATCTCTCTGGATCGAAATCTCAATTGGAACCAACATGTCACATCAATTGCAGAAGCGGCTGCTAAGAAATTAGGTTTCCTCTTCCGGGCTCGCAAATACTTTTCACCAGCTAATCTCTATACTTTATATACTTCACAACTAAGACCAACCCTCGAATACTGCTTCCACATCTGGGGTGGTGCTGCCGCTTCTACACTCGCTATCCTGGACTCCATTCAGAAGAGAGCTATGCGTCTCATCGGTGACCCTACCCTCACCCAAAGGCTGCCATCCCTTGCCCACCGACGTGCCGTTGGTGACCTCTCTCTCTCTTTTATAGATACTGCACGGGCAGTGCTCAGAGGAGCTTTCTTCCATAGTTCCTTCACCTGCTGCCCCCAACAGATCTACCAGGGGAACAGAGCGAATGCACCCTTTTACTGTCCAGGTCACCAGACATAGAACATCTTGTTATGCCCGCTCTTTTGTCCCGAGGACTTTCAAGTTGTGGAACTCCTTGCCGGCACATTTTTTTTCTTCTCACCCGAACCTCCAATCCTTCAAGTCCAGAATTAACAAGTTGCCTCTTTCCTCCTTGTCGACATCCACGGTACGATAGTATTTAGGCTGTAAGCACTCGTGGTGTGTTGTTGAAAACAATTGTTATTTTTATTCGGTCTGTTACATAATGTGGAATGTCCACATATTTTACGCTTGTTGTGCTTCCATACGCCCAGAGTTAATTCCAGATCTCAGGTCCTGTTTCACATCACCTGTCCTAGTACAAATGTAAGACTGAATCCACCAGTATAAAGAATGTGCTCTATATATAACTATGTACATTCCTTCATTGCCTTCCATTGCAACAAGTCCACTCTCAGATCTGTTACTGGGCTCATTAACTTACGATCCAGCTGTAGCTCTTTTTTATATATGTGTTTAGTTAACTTATTGATCTTTGATTATTGTTGTAATTTTTACTGTTTGTTCAATCTTTTCATTTGGGGATTCCCCGTTGGGTATTGTATTTAATAAGTAAATAAATCATGAAATACTGTAAACTCTGTCCCATAATGCAAACAAACTGTGTATCTGCTTGAACCAAACTGTTTTGTTCCTAATCTGTTTGTTGTCTGATAGTATAAAACACCCTTTAGAGCCAGCCTCGTATAAATATCCTGCATTTTAATTGGTTTGCATCGAAAATATTCGACCTATATTTTAAATAATAAAAATCTCAAGTTTCCCACATACGAAGAAGGCTAGATTGAAAACAATGACCCGAGAAAATGTCGTTGATGAAATCGTAACGACGGTTGTCGTTCTCAACTGTCCCCTAAATCTGTATTCAATGAGGCTAAGAATAAAGTGCCGATGTTAGACCTATGGAAGAGCAAGCCACAAACCGTAATCATTCAGTAGCAAACCAGCGACCATAAGAAGAACCAGCGTTGTCAAGTTTTCGCACTAAAATATCACGTGTGTATAATATAGCTGACTTCTGTGAGTAATGTATTCAAGTTTAGCATTGGAGGTCTTTAAGCGCATGTGTCGCAACCACAACCTTTCTGATTACAGGTTTTAAAAGCATGGACAAGGAAATCCTTATTAAATCAAATATATGTGAAAACTGGAACCTGTGATGAGCACTAATAAGTACACTTGGAGAACACCCAAATCACCACAACACATATTTCAGAGACCTTACGATCGTTTCGTTGACCAGGTCAACATCTTCAGAGGAAGAAAAATTCTAACATAAGAAACTAGATCCCGTATATTTATATCGCGTCAAAGAAAACGAACTAGTCCGAAGGAAAGTTGTCGTCCAAGAACGATCGTTTGTTTATTGCGCAGTGAAACAGGTCGGAGACCTGCACCTGTGTTGTGGTGATTTGGGTCTAAACAGGTTCTCCGACCTGTTTCACTGCGCAATAAACAAACGATCGTTCTTGGACGACAACTTTCCATCGAACTAGTTCGTTTTCTGTGACGCGATATAAATATACGGGATCTAGTTTTTTATGTTAGAATTTTTCTTCCTCTGAAGATGTTGACTTGGTCAACGAAACGATCGTAAGGTCTCTGAAATATGTGTTTGGTGATTTGGGTGTTCTCCAAGTGTACTTATTAAATCACATATTTCATATTTTGGAATTGTAAGTTTCTTATTATATCACATAGCTAATAAATTTAATAGTTCAGTCGTTGGATATAAAAAAATAAATTGGTTTTACGTTAACAAGTGTTTATAAAAGCAAACTGTGTTTGAATGGGAATTGTAAAAAATTGGTAGATGTCGAAAAGCAAGAAAATGAAAAGCATAAATGTAAACATCAACTGAGTTATCTAAAGAAATGCAACTTAAAAGGAAATGAACGACGTGCATACGCGAGGAAATAACTAAATTAAAGACGTGTATATCGAAACTTGAAATGGAACTAAAAGTTATAAAAGACCGTGAATTGGATTTAAAAGAAAATATGAGATGTATCTAAACTTACCACAAAATATAATAAACTTGATGAAATGTAGCAGGTGAAACATGATATCAGACTTCGTTTCCTACATGAATTTGCATCTAAACATGTCTGGGGACGTTCAAGCGGAACAGAGCGTTAAAAATAGAAAAACTTAAAACGACAATATTTATCGCTTTTGCAAACGGAAACGTTTAGATACAGGGTTACTGAAAGGTACAAAAAGACCCTAAGTAAAGATTGGAATATGTGATGAGCACTGATAAACACACTTGAAGAACCCAAATCACCACACCACATTAAAAAACCTGGCGATCGTTTCACTAGTCAAGTTAGCGTTATCAGAATATAAAAATTCTAAAGATCTTATATCCAGAACTCCATTTATATTCTTCTGCAGGTAGTTGGTCACTAACGATTTTGTTTCGCGGAAATATCTGTATTCTTTTATTATCTATCGGACGTGCTTCTGCCGGTATTTATTTTATAAGGTAATCTATAAGGAGACTACCCATAGGCGGCGGAGCGAGATTCATACATTTTTATATTATTATATTTATATATACTTTCGCAGACGCTTAGCTGTCCTGGTTGTCTAACATTTTTTATTAATTTTAGATTCTCCTCATTAACGTGGTGATTATTATCCCAAATATGTCGGGCGACGGAGGATCTATCTATAGTACCGTATCTTAATTTTGATAAATGTTCTTTGAATCTAATTCCAATAGATTTTTTGTTTGACTAACGTATTTAAGATCACAATCGTTACAATTTATTTCATAAATTACCAACATTTTGGCCGTACTATTCTTGCCTTTTGGGTTACCTAGCAAGTTATTTTAACGTATTTTTTGTCTAAAATGTTGGCAATTTGGCTATTTAAAAAAATGCTATCTAGACCACTCGTGATTCGAGGTGCAAATGGTAAGCAAACAATGTTTTTTTGGCGTTCTCTCTTCTAAAAGTTATTGATTCCGGTAACATTTTCTTTGCTTTCTGTTTGTTAATCAATTTCACCACTAGGCAATCAGTGTATCCGTTATTTCGGGTCAGGTTCTTAATATACTTAGTTGGTATATCTACTTTTACTTAAAGGAAAATTAATTAACCTGTTTACTAAAAAAATCAGACTTTCCATTTTTTCTGCGTACGTATGATGTGAGTCATTCGAAATGTAGCTTAGAGTGGTGGTTTCCTTTCTATGGACATCGAATTATAAAGTGCCTTTATTTCTGATAACTAGTACATCTAGAAAGGGTAATGTATTATTAATTTATAATTCGTGGGTAAATTTTAAAGAATAATATTTGTGGTTTAATTTGGCAATAAAATTTTCTATTCTGTCAATGTTTGTGTTAAGCACTGAAAAAATACCATCCACGTAACGAAATCACACTCCAGGAGAATACTCACTTTCGCTTTCAATATCTGTTTCAAATCTACTCATAAAAAGGTCTGCAATAAATGGCGATGGGGGGTTGCCCATTGCCGTGCCTTGGGTTCGTTAGAAACACTCATTGTTGAATTGAAAAATATTTTGTTTAATGCAAAGGTTTGTTAAAGTTAAATATTCTTTGCAGCGCTTTTCATTTATGTTATTCATTTTTTACAACTCTTCTAAATACGTGAACCTTTGCTTCGTGTGAACGCTAGGAAACAATGAGGTTACACCAAATGAAATTAAAACCTCGCCTTCAATCACTTTAACCTCTTTAATTTAATTAATAAATTCAAGCGAATTTGTTACTGAAAAACTGTTTTATTTGACCGGTAAGCTTTTAAACTAATTTGTCAACCACTTTGTTAAATTGTACGTTGATGCATCTATATCCTGGCACCTGTATTTCTGAAGATACTCGTTATTTAGAAGAAAAAAAAAAGGTTTTACAATAGTTTTCCAAAAATGTTTTTACTACAAACTTACGATATTCAATTATTTCTTGGTTTTGATGACAAGAAGCAAATAAGATATTTAATGAACGATTGCCCGAATGGCCTATTCATAAAATATTTCAACATCTACGAATAGTGCAACTATAATACGGATAATTTGCTAGGATTGGCAACATTGCGAGGCAATAGTGGAACACTAAGAACATACGAATCACGAAAATGAAAAGAATCGTCAACCTACTGGACCGTTACAATCTTGTAATGAAATTGATGGAAATAGTTCAGTACATGAAGAAAAGAAAAGACGTGGCCTAACGCATGATTTTATTGGAGATCTGTCAGTGGACTTTGTAGACATTTTCTGTATCAGAGATTTAAATGTATAAGTTAAGTGGAGCAATTTTTTATCCTTTAACGATATTTGAGTAAAAAGGGCTATGTTAAGAATGTTTTTTTTTCGACACTAATTTTTCTGAGTTAAGCTTATAATTTTTTGTTCAGAAAGAAGGTTTCTCACATGTATTTCAATTAAAAATTAAACTGAACAAAGAAAAAATGTACGAAAAGATATTAGGAACGTCCAAGGATTTTCCTGATAGCAACAAATTGCTATAAATCTTAAGAAAACTAAGTGATACAATTTTTCCCGTGTAAATTTACATCGATTTACATTTTTGATAACAATAATTAAAAAGTCACAATACTAAATGAATTTTGTGTTAATTTTTCTCTTTTTTTTTCAATAGTTGTGTGATTATACAACCTAGATTCGAATATTTTGACATAGGCTTAGGTTAATCAACCCTTAGACATTTGGAACGACCTTGGTGTGTTTTGGGCAGTAGGTTGATTGTGGCCCCAGATTCCAACTAAGATTAAGCCCACCTATTTGGGTAACCTTCTCCACAATACTCGTATGAAACCGTATTACTAATTTAAGGGTTATAAGACCAAAAAGGGCAAAATTTTAAAGTAAAGTCTTTATTATTTTTTGCAAATATTTCGTCTTGTTTTTAAGACTTCATCAGTGCATCAGCTGAAAGATAAAACAATACATGTCAGTTTTTAAATTTTACGTTATAAGTTATTTCGATATATTTTGACATATAATGATGTTGTGTTGTAGTGCAGAATGTTCTGTTTGCATGTGTATGCTATTTTATCTTCTGGATCAAATTGTAAGTTCAAACAGAAATAACTTATAATGTAAAATTTAAAAACTGACATGTATTGTTTCATCTTTTAGCTGATGCACTGATGAAGTCTTAAAAACAAGACGAAATATTTGCAAGAAAGAATAAAGATTTTACTTTAAAATTTTGCCCTTTTTGGTCTTATAACCCTTAAATTAGTAATATATATATATATATATATATATATATATATTCAGAAATATTTTCGCGGTCATAGGCACTTGGTTCTCGGGTTGACCCGCGCCCAGAATGTTTTTGAACTCGACATTTTGGTTGCGGCTCCTATTTTGGAGCTATTTATAAGATACTAAGGGAATATGAAAGGAATATAACTCTAAGGATTTAATCTGCCAACTCATTAGAATCGTGGATATAGGTAGGTTGTACTGTTGTAGCTCCATTACGCGGCCCCAATCTGCCTACTTCCCAAAGTTCACTTATCGCCTCTAAGATATCCTTGTGTTCAGCCCTAGAATTGAGACCGTTCGGTACCTTTTGCATTCACTCCTGCTTTGTTATATTTATACAGGGCCAATATCATAGCGTCCTTCCAGTCCATTGGTTCTTATTGTATTTTTGCACTTGTTTATAGCTTACATAACCACACAGTGAAATTCGAACATAAGTGACATTTGTATCATCTAGGGGAGACTCGGTGAGATAACTTTGTGACACTTTTCCTGCCGCAAATAGACTTTATTTGGAGATGTTTTAACGATATCACTATAAGCAAATTTTTTTGAGTTGTGCCACTTTCCTTCCATATTGTTATGTTAAAATATTATTAACCTCGAAATAGGCACAGGTGTTATGACCAGTTAATTAGTGGGTAGCTTTTGCTTGCAGCGTTAGTCAAATTTTTGTAAAGTGTATACTGCTGTCGCGAATAAAAGATTATTATTATGACTCTAGTCTGAAGGGCTTTCACATTTCCTCAAAGAGGAACATCCACTCATCCTAGGTATCTCAGCCAGAGGCACTGAGCTCAGATGGAGCCCTTTCCAAGTCATCGGGCCGAGAACGATTTTGCGACATGTCCTTATTTCCCAGAAATCTCCGCACGGTGTGAGCAGTTGCCAGTATCACCGCTTTCTGCAAAACCTTATTAAGGTGCTCTCCAAGGCCCAGTGCTTTAATGTTCTCTCGAAGATTCTTAGGGACCACACCATTTGATGGCATAACTATCGGAATCACTCGGACACTACCTGCCCCCCACTGCCTCTTTACTAGCATCTCGAGATGTCTATACCTAATGATCTTCTCGTTGTATTAGTGAATTTTCTTTAAAAAAAATTCACTAATGAGGAGATCCCGACTTTTGAATTTTGAAAAAATTTCTTCAAATGAGCGCTATTTAGGACACCTGGAACCCAAATCGGAGGTCGGATTATATATATATATATATATATATATATATATATATATATATATATATATATATATATATATATATATATATATATATATATATATATATATATATATATATATATATATATTTATGTGTCACACCTATAACTAAAAAAATAATGGACGGATTTTGATAAAACTTGGTAAGTACCTTCTTTTCGCAAGTGGCTTGGATAAGTTCGTTAGCCAGGAAAATCCGCCAAGGTTTTCCCGGAAAATTTTGTGTTTTCTTTAAAAAAAAAATCGAAAAATAAATAAAGTAAGGGCAACCACACGCAGGTTTATATCATTATAAGTAAGTTACCTACCAAAATATAGCTCTGTAGGTTTAAGGACAACAAAGTTACAGGCATTTAAAGAAAAATAAATTTGGGTTTTCCTCAAAACGTCAAAGTCGCGATTTTAAACGTCAAAATTGGTAATATTTAGGCAATGAATCTCAAACTATTATGAGATATGGAAGGAAAATGTCTCAAGAAGAATGTTTTACAAAGCCTGAAGTCTTAGTTTCAATCGTCATTGTCCTTCATTTTACTGAAATATTCCCAGAAAATTCATTTCAAATAGACCCTTTCTCTGATGATTTGGCAGTAGTGTTGGCTACAGAGTTTATCGGTTAATGGTATATCATTTTTGTCGAATTTTCGTAAAAAATCTTTAAAGCCCAAATATATCCGTTATTATGCAAGATACGGAAAAAAATGTATACATTATTTATAGGGTGTCTTCAGCTACATCTTAAAAAATATTTCTACAATTACAGACTGGCCCATAAGTCGTTGGTGATTCAAATTTTATTTTTTAGGGAATTTTCTTTATAAAATTCACTAATGGGGAGATCCGTTTATATATATATATATATATATATATATATATATATATATATATATATATATATATACATATATATATATATATATATATATATATATATATATATATATATATATATATATATATATATATATATATATACATATATATATATATATATATATATATATATATATATATATATACATATATGTATATATATATATATATATATATATATATATATATATATATATATATATCGTACCGATTACTCAAAAAATTAGGACCGATCTTGATCAAATTTGGTGAGTACCTTCCTTTTGCAAGTGGCTTGGATAAGTTCGTTGGCCAGGAAAATCTAGCCAGGTATTCGCGGAAAATGTTGTGTTTTTTTTTTCTAAAAAAATTTATATCTCCGGAAATAACAAAGTGAGGGCAACCAAATTTGGTACGCGTATTTGTATGATAAAGAGTGAACCATGTACCAAAACTTAGGTATCTAAGTTTAAGGACAAAAAGTTACGGGCAGCTAAAGAAACAAATTTTGGAGTTTTGCTCAAAACGTCAAACTCGCAATTTAAAACGTCAAAATTGGCAATGTTTAGGCAAAGAACGTGAAACAAATACGGATTGTGAAAAGAAAATGTTGTAAGAAGAGTGTTCTGCGAACCATTAGGTTTCAGATTCAACCGTAATTGACCTTCATTTTACTAAAATATTTACATAAAATTCATTTCAAATAGACCCTTTCTCTGATGCTTTGGCTGTCGGTTTAGTTAACTTGATGCTTTCGCTGTGGGTTTAGTGAAGTTTATGGTTTAACGGTCTATAATTTTTAAATAATTTTCGTAGAATAAATTCGTTACTGCATTTTAGCATTTTTTATCGAAATATATTGCATGTTTGTAAGAAATAAATCTGGACGCAGTAAGTGCGTTTTGGTAGCGAATTTTCATTAAATCCTTCAAATTTCAATAACTCAATTTGCTATTAACGTAAGTTTTGTTGGTTAGGAAACCAATATTTAACTTTATTTTCGGAAAATTTTTGTATAAACGCGGCAAGGGCGTTTTGGTAGCGAATTTTCCTTAAATGTTTCAAATTTCAATAACTCAATTTGCTATTAACCTAAGATTCATTGGCTAGGAGACCAGTTTTCTCAGAAACATGTAAATTTTATTTTCGGAACATTTTTGTACACTTTCAAATAATTATTCTGAAAAACTCTGGTACATTGTTCCTACTATATAGGTTATACTGGTAACCAAATTGATGCCTGCTCGGATTAGAGCGATATATTTGTAATTAAAAACATTTAAATGAAAATTCACTTCCATAACGCACTTGCTGCGTCTAGAGTTTTTTATTTCTAGATTATTGGTATTCCAAATGGCTACTTTCTTGATGAAGCATTCTCGTAATTGCGTCGTGCTTCTCTTTGCACTCTCTTGCAGCAAACGTTTGACATCGTTCGGTGACGTGCTGGATAGTCTCTGATGACTGACACCCAAATCTGCATTTGTGATATTGGACGGTCTTATCTCCAGCTATAATATACTTCAAGTAGTTTGAAACGACCTGATCTTGTATGGGCAGCCAAATCCCCTCTCTCTGTAAGCATCTGTCCAGGCACCAACCAGTAGTTCGACGTCAATTGGTCGACATGTACCTGGGAGATCTCATTCAGACGTTGCTCATAGAGATGTCTTTCCATCTAAGATTGCAGCTTGTCCTGATATTCCGATGGTCACTTTGTAATTCACGTCTTTTAATTGGAGCGGTGTTGAATCATCTGCCTCGCATATGGCACGGTCTAGTTCAGAGGTAAGCGCATTATTATTATTATTATTATTATTATTATTATTATTATTATTATTATTATTATTATTATTATCATTATTATTATTATTATTATTATTATTATTATTATTATTATTATTATTATTATTATTATTATTATTATTATTATTATTATTATAAAGAGATTCCACTTAGTTTATTCTAAGGATATTTCTGCATGAGTTGAGCAACACCGAATGCACTCCGTTTACCTAGGGTGTTGCTCTGCGTCTGGATGTCAGGTAAGTATTATAGTACTTTCCGTACTATATGCGCTGTACCCAGGACCACTGCCTTTTGCATTAGCAGGAGATTGTGTTTTCCTGGAACTTCCTTCATGAAATTGGTGGTGGCATTGGAAATAAGTCCTGTGGCTCCGATGATGACGGGGATTATTTTGGCCTTCAGGTTCCACATGCGCTGTATCTCAATTTGCAGATCTTTATATTTAAGCATCTTTTCTGCTTCCTTCTGTGTGATGTTGTAGTCAGAAGGTATGGCCACGTCTATTATTAGGCAATGTTTTTTCTTCTTATCCTTAACTATGAAGTCTGGCTTGCTTGCAACTATTTCCCTATCTGTATGCACCTGTGTGTCCCATATGATTGTCACATCTTCAGTATCTATTACAGGGTCCGGGGTGTGTTGGTACCACTTTTCATTTACATCTATCTTGTAGTATTTGCAGATGTTCCAGTGAAGCTGCCTGGCTACCGTGTTGTGTCGCTCCAGATACGAATGTTTTGCTAGTATGGGGCAGGCCGCAACAATATGGTGAATGGTTTCATTGAAAGACCGACAGAGTCTGCATTTCGGGTCTGTGTCGGTTTTCATTATTTTAGCTTTCATATAATTTGTTGCAATAGCTTGATCTTGGCAGGCAGTTATCAGAGCTTCCGTCTCGGTCTTGAGATTTTCATGGGTGAGCCACACCCATGAGTTATTTTGTCCATGAAGTTGCTTGGTTTTCCATTTTATAATTCGTTCTTCTTTCATCTGTTGTTTCATTTTCTGTTTCATTTCTTTTACTTTCTTTGTTTCAGGCACATTATGGCTGCTGTGTTCTGGTTCTTTTTTTTCTCCGTTATATTCGTCTTCCTCTGTGCTGTCATATTCTTTAGGGGCACTTTTTTGTTGTCTGTACACCATTCCCAGGTATTTATCTTCTTGTTTTAGTTGTAGGTAACTGCTGATTCCTTGCTTGGCGATGTTGTTAGTATCCTCAATGCTAATCAATCCTCTGCCTCCTTCTTTTCTAGGGATATACAATCGGTCAATGTCGGCACGTGGATGGAGAGCACCGTACATTGTGAGGAGCTTGCGTGTCTGAGTGTCTAGCTTCCGAATCTCTGCCTGGGTCCAATTGATGATCCCTATACTGTATTAAATGACAGGAACAGCTAGAGAGGTTATAGCCATGATCTTGTTTTTGGCATTGAGCTCGGTTTTAAGAATCGCTCTTATTCGCCGGTAATATTCTTTCTTCAATTTGGTTTTCATTCTCTTGTGCTGGATACCGTCGTGTTCATCTATGCCCAAATATTTGTACACATTAATTTGGTCTAAAGATTGGATGGTTATTGAGTTATCAATTTTGATGTTCTCCTTTGCTTGTAGTCTTCCCTTCAGGAATGTTGCCTTTGCGTACTTATCTAATCCAAACTCCATGCTGATATCATCACTGAACTCCTTGACGGCTGCGATTTGTTCTGCAAGTTCCTCATCAGATTTTGCTACTAGCTTTAAATCATCAACATAGAGCAGGTTGCTGACTTTTTCGCATTCATTTTAACAATGACATCCTGTCCCTGATTTGTTGAGGATGGAGTTTAGCGGGAACAGAGCGACACAAAAGAGCAGTGGTGATAATGAGTCCCCTTGATATATCCCACTTCTTATCTTTATATTTTTGATGGTGATGTTGTTTGAATTGCTTTTGTCGCTCTTTGTTTCTGAGGCCAGGTACAGGTCAGTATTCCAGGTCTTCATTGTCTTGCTGATAAAAGATAGGAGGGTTGAGGGTGTTCTGTAGATGTTCAGAGCTTCGATTATCCAGGTGTGCGGGACCTTATCGAACGCCTTTCTGTAGTCTATCCAGGCTACTGACATGTTTTTCTTCCTTTCTTTACAATCTTTCTGTAGCATTTTGCTTGTGAGTAGATGTTATTATTATTATTATTATTATACTATTATTATACTAGTGTTATATTATTATTATACTATTATTAGAGTTTATTATATTATAATTATATTATTATCATATTTAAAAAAAGTAATATTACATCGAAATACAGACCATATTTAATAAATGTTTTGTAACATTCCTTAAACAAATTGGATTGGTTTAGATAAATTGTTTACACATTGCACATAAAATTTGGCAAGTGGATTTCCTTAAGCGAAGCCGTTAGCGTTATATATCTTCACATGTAATTGCTGTTGGCTGGAAATGGAATGTCCCTTGCATGCGGTTAATACGTTACATAACAGTAGGGCTTCCAAATCCCCGTCTTATACTTTCCTCAACTCTTTCAGTCAGCACTTTAGAAACCTGTAACTTGGAAGAGCTGAAATTGTAACGCTGCCAAATTCTATTCTCGACTTGAATTACACCTGCTAATACAAGTTATTTCCAACGATAACGCCATTGCGAAAATATGCAATTAAATCTGTCGTCTAGTAGAAAACCAGTTAAGATAATGTCTGCATCTAGATGTGACATTATCAAGCTTCCAAACATTTTAGCTGTCCATTTAGCACACTACTACAATAAATTATCGAACTTTTAACTGACTTTGATTTGTCAGATAACAAGTAGCTTAAATATTTATAAAGGATGCTAAATTAATCTAGAAAGCTTCGCGACTACAGACTCGATAAAGAAAAACTCGGGACGCAGCAAGTGCGTTATGGTAGTGAATTCTTATTAAATGATTCAAATTTAAATAACTCAATTTGCTATACACTTGGAGAGTTTAATTTTAACACTCGGTAAGGCCTTTCCTAAGGCAAGATATCCACAAAATTTCATTAAAATAACTTTGTAATTTTCGGAGAAAAAATTTTTTTCGAATTTTTTTTGAAATTTGAATATCTAAATTTTTTCTAAACTTAGAAAGTTGAATTTTGGTACGTAGTAAGATATCTCCTAAAGCATCACATATAGTAAATTTCATTAAAAAAGCTTTGTTACTTTTAAATTTTTTTTTTTGAAAGAAAACTCAATAAAAGAAAGGCACTCTCCAAGTTTCATCGAAATCGGTTAATTATTTTTGAGTTATCAGACGGATATATATATATATATATATATATATATATATATATATATATATATATATATATATATATATATATATATACAGGCTGTTTCAAAAAACATGCACCATAGCTCGTGGGGCAATTCCTTACTAAAAAATAAGAAAAAAAGTTCCTGTGCACATGGGCCCGGAAACGCATAGTTTCCAATATACAGGGAGTTGAATTTTAATTTTTTTTTAAATTTTTTATAAATAATTTCAAAACCACTGGATTGATTTTAATGAAACTTAGAACTTGAAAGTGTATTATGAAAGTGCATATTTTCAAGTGAAAATCTGCTTACAACTGCGTCAGTGGCGTGCGTACGGGGTAACTGTAAAAATTCATTTGGGGAAAAGTATGTGCGCCACTGTCTTTTTCCAATTTTGATACATCAGTTATGAAGCTTATTACATAAGCCACAAAAGCTACCTCTTGGTATTTTTTCGTTCAGGGTATCCCCTAGGAGATATGATTAATTTTATAAAAAGGGGCAAAGTACCGATTAGTCGGCGTAATAATAATAATAATATATGTTTACTGCAACCATAAGAATATGAAAAACAAAACATACAGTAAACATTACAGCAATAAACGTGCAAATAACTAACCTACGTAAAACTTATTGGTGATAAACATTGAAATGAATATTACAAACATTGATAAAAAATGATAAATAAAAAATAAAAATAAAAAATGAAAAAAGTAATCGTAAAGACACCATGATTTTTCCAAACTCTTGTTTTTTGTACATTACTTAATTGACTTTAATAACAAAGCTAAAGAAAATGTTGAAAGTGACCACTATTAGCGTCGTTACAATTATTTAACCTTCTGCGCAAAGATCTTCTTACTCTTCTGCAAATATTTTGATCTTCTCTAATGCTGTCAAATGCATATTCTATTCTTCCCAACAATTCTTCTCGTGTATTTACTGGTGTTTTATACACTATTTCTTTTAAATGACCCCACAAATAAAAATCGAGAAGATTCAGGTCCGGAGATCGAGGTGGCCATGACACCGGACCTCCACGACCAATCTATCGGTGACCGTATGTGTTGGCTAAATATGTTCTTACAACTGATGCAAAATGTGCGGGCGCACCATCATGCTGGAACCACATTGTACCATTTTTCATAAAAAGCGTTAGTAACAACGGCAAATCATTTTGTAAAAAGTTTAAATATGATTCATGGTCAAGACGATTCGGTAGAACGACAGGACCAATTATGTGATTTTCAATAATAGCAGCCCAAATATTGATGGAAAATTGATACTGCGAATGTGCAACTCTTAGAGAGTGTGGGTTTTCATCGGCCCATGTATGTAAATTGTGAAAATTTACGATACCTTTTCGCGTAAATGACGCCTCATCAGTAAATAGTACACGTTTAGAAAAATGTTGGTCGTGCCTAAGTTTGTTTAAGAACCACTGACAAAACATTACCCTTGGTTGAAAGTCTCTAGGTAGAAGTTCCTGGACACGTGTAAAATGATAGGGATATAAACTTTGATCCTTCAGAGTTCTGTGAACTGATGATGCCGAAATATTACCCAGTTCGGTGGCAATAATTCTCGTACTCGTACTAGGATCACGTTCAACTCTATTTAATATTGCCTCTTCAATTCGTACAGTTCGGCGGTATCTTCTGCGTCCAGAGTCAGCTTTTAAAGGTTTTAAAGAACCAGTTTCTCTCAAATGTCTTACAATACGTGGGAAAATATTTTTGTCAGGAATTCTTCTTTGCGGATAAGTTTCCTGATAAACTCGCACAGCTTGTCTAGCATTTTGATTTGTTTGTCCATAAATTAACAACATATCAGTCAAATCCGCTGAAGTGCACTTAATGAAAACCATCTTGAGAGGAGGAAATAATATTAATGAGCAGCTCAGTATCAACAAATAACTAAAAACGAAAATACTGCACCGTATCAAAATTTAAAGAATAGCACGAAAACTCTTTTGACGCCTACAAAGCACTTCAAAATTGTAGAATTTAGAGAACTGTCAAAAATTATAGTTTCATGGCACTTTACGATTACTGTTTTCATTACTCCAACGAATCGGTATTTTGCCCCTTTTTATAAAATTAATCATATCCCCTAGGGGATACCCTAAACGAAAAAATACCAAGAGGTAGCTTTTGTGGCTTATGTAATAAGCTTCATAATTGATGTATCAAAATTGGAAAAAGACAGTGGCACACATATTTTTTCCCCAAATGAATTTTTACAGTTACCCCGTACGCACGCCACTGACGCAGTTGTAAGCAGATTTTCACTTGAAAATATGCACTTTCATAATACACTTTCAAGTTCCAAGTTTCATTAAAATCAATCCAGTGGTTTTGAAATTATTTATAAAAAATTAAAAAAAAAATTAAAATTCAACTCCCTGTATATTGGAAACTATGCGTTTCCAGGCCCATGTGTACAGGAACTTTTTTTCTTATTTTTTAGTAAGGAATTGCCCCACGAGCGATGGTGCATGTTTTTTGAAACAGCCTGTGTATATATACACACATAAAAATTAAACCTATTTACAAATGAACTTTAATAAGATATTATGCTGTGACAATATCTCTCTCAAGCAGTGACGATTTCTCCTAGTGAGCTAGGTGTGCGCCGCACACCCTAAAATATAATCAAAATGTGCACAGTTATATATGTTTTATTTCTTTTTCCCTTAGTCTTAATACACTACATATTTTATGACAATCGATTTAATTTACTTATTTGATTTCATAAATAGTCGGTTAATAGTGACTTGGAATGAAGTAGATACCACGTCTTTTAACATGTTCAGAGAATTTGAGTAGAACAAAGCAACCGGGAATGAATTCGGTCAGTCCCCCAGGCACGTGTTTAACATAGTGAGGCAAATACGATTGATTTTAACACTGCAGTGAGCTATAAAAATTTGATTAACTCAGTTTTCTATAATCTTAGAAAGTTTAATTTTGGTATGTAGCAAGATATTTCCTAGGACAAGATATCCACCAAATTTCTTTAAAATAACTTTGTAATTTTTGAAGAAAAAAAATTGTTTCAAAAGAAAATTTAAAATTTGAATAATTCAATTTTCTCTAAACTTAGACAGTTGAATTTGGGTACGCAGTACAATCTCTCCTGAGGCAACATATATACTAAATTTCATTAAAAAAGCTTTGTTAGTTTTGGATAAAAAAAAATTTCGAAAGAAAACTCAAAATTTTCCCGGAAAACCCCGTCAGATTTCTCTGACTAACGAACTCATCCAAGCCATTAATATAAGAAAGGCACTTGCCATGTTTAATCGAAATCGGTTAATTATTTTTTGAGTTAGCGGTTGGATACTTGATGTATAGAGTCATGTAGATGAAAAAATAAAATTGAGAATTACCTGGCTGAAGATCAAATCGACTTTAGACCTAGACGAGGAAAAGAAGCAGTGATGGAACTCAATACATTAGGAAGCAGAATACTTGAGAAAAATAGATATACCTTTATTGCTTTGTATCTATTAGTAAGATGTAGGTAAATAATTACAACATACACAAGCCCGCAGATATTCGCATTTGTTCTCGTTTAGTTTACTTGGCAAATATGAGCCAGGAAAATATGCACTGTATGTAAACAAGTTTATGAGCTAAAGTCAAAAACGAACTTTATTTACTTTCTACTGTGCAGTATAATCCAGAGCTACATTTTAAATATTTGCATTTCAATATTATGTTTACGAAAACTGACGACATATTTTCAAGTTGTTATGAGTTTCAGAATAAAAAGTGCAAAATTTAAAAACTTATATGCGACTAGGATTCGAACTAAAAGTAAATATGCAATCGATTTCTATTCCCAACAGCATTACTATTCCAGTACAAGTACCAATGTGGTGACTCCAAATATTGAGTTAGAAAATTCTAGATTTCTAAGCACTATTGTAAAGCGTCCTCCAGATGAATTTACATATCAGCTATTTTAAACTACTTCCAAAAGGAATTTCCACTTTTCAGTGCATTTTCTGAGTACTTCAATATATAGAGTATAACCGGTAAGGCTATTAGAGTTCACAGCAAGCTATGTGAGTTGATTCGGTTCTAGTAAAGTTGGGAATGTGATTTCACAGTTTACACTTAGATATCTCTACGTTGTAACATCCCAATTAAAGGACTTATCTCTTAGTGCTTGTGACACCTCCATTAGTTGAAACTATGATCACCACCAGTGATTACCTATCAGAAAATGTGATATTATCATATTCTAACTTTTATAGCGGTGCCTCGGTGGTCCAGGGGTAAGAACGTGTGCTTTTGAACCGGGAGGCTACTGGGTTCGATTTTCGGGATTTCCCTTTCACATTTTCAGTACAAACTGTAATACATTTTTAGTGAATTTTCGTAGAAAAAATTCACTAATGGGGAGATCCCGACTTTTGAATTTTGAAAAAATTTTTGCAAATGAGCGCGATCTAGGACCCCTAGAACCCATATCCGGGGTCAGTTTCAATTTTTATATGTTTATATATATATATATATATATATATATATATATATATATATATATATATATATATATATATATATATATGTGTATCACACCGATAACTCAAAAAATAATAGGCCGATTTTGATAAAATTTGGCATGTACCTTTCTTTTGTAAATGGCTTGGATAAGTTCGTTAGTCAGGAAAATCGGATGAGGTTTTCCGGGAAAATTTTGAGTTTTCATTCAAAAAAAATTCTTATCTCAAAAAGTAATAAGCCGATTTTAATAAAATTTGGCACGTACCTTTCTTTTGTAAATGGCTTGGATAAGTTCGTTAGTCAGGAAAATCGGATGAGGTTTTCCGGGAAAATTTTGAGTTTTCATTCGAAAAAAATTCTTATCTCAAAAAGTAATAAGCCGATTTTAATAAAATTTGGCATGTACCTTCCTTTTGTAAATGGCTTTGACAAGTTTGTTAGTCAGAAAAATCGGACGAGGTTTTCCGGGAAAATTTTGAGTTTTCATTCGAAAAATTTTTTTATCTCAAAGAATAATGGGCAGATTTTGATATAATTTGGCATGTACCTTCCTTCTGTAAATGGCTTTAATAAGTTCGTTAGTCAGAAAAATCGGACGAGGTTTTCTGGAAAAATTTTTTGTTTTGTTTTATATTTCAACAACACACCAGGAGGGCTTACAGCCTAAATATTATGGTACCGTGGGTGTCGACAAGGAGGAAAGAGGCAACTTCAAGGTTTGAAGGTTCGGAGGAGAAGGAAAAATATGTGCAAGGAATTCCACAACTTGGAAGTCATTGGGACAAAAGAACGAGCATAACAAGATGTTCTATGTCTGGTGACCTGGACAATAAAAGGGTGCATTCTCTCTATTCCCCTGGTAGATCTGTTGGGGGCAGCAGGTGGAGGAACAATGGAAGAAAGCTCCTCTGAGAAGTGCCCGTGCAGATATCTATAAAAGAGAGAGAGAGAGAAAGAGAGAGATAGAGAGAGAGAGAGAGAGGTCACCAACGGCACGTCGGTTGGTAAGGGATGGCAGACTTTGGGCGAGGGTAGGGTTACCGATGAGACGTATAGCTCTCTTCTGAATGGAGTCAAGGATAACGAGTGTAGAAGCGGCAACGGCATCCCAGATGTGGGAGGAGTATCCGAGGTTCGGCATTATTTGTGAAGTATATAAGGTATAGAGATTAGCTGGTGAAAAGTATTTGCGAGCCCGTAAGAGGGAACCTAATTTCTTAGCAGCCGCGTCTGCAATTGATGTGACATGTTGGTGTCAATTGAGATTTCGATCCACAGAAATGCCAACAAGTGAAAAGGAATCATTACTTTGAGTAACTTGGTGGTTCATTGTGATGGGTCTACGGTTGGTTTATCTCTTATGAGATAGAAACAAAGACTGAGATTTGGTGGAGTTGAATTGTACAATATTTCTACTTCCCCAGTCTAATATTTTTTGAAGATCCATAGAGACAGAACCCTCCATGAGTCTGCGATCCTCATCTAATTGGGCTAAAAAGACAGGCTTAGAATATTGTATATTTGAGTAGAGGGTGCTGTCGTCCGCGTAACTGTGAACTTGGTTGGATGTGCTAGAGAGGAGGTCATTGATGTGGAGAAGAAACAAAGTAGGGGCTAAAGCTGAACCTTGAGGGACTCCGGCATTAATTGGATAAAGTTTAGAGGAATGGCCATCCACGAAACAGAAATGATCCGGTTGGAGAGGAAATTTGCTGTCCAGGTACAGGGTTATATATATAAACATATAAAAATTGAAACTGACCCCGGAAATGGGTTTTAGGGGTCCTATTACACTCATTTGAAGGCATTTTTTTTCAAAATTCAAAAGTGTTCGGAAAACAATAAAATAATATTCCCCAAAATACCTCGAAGTGAAACATTTTTACAAAGATCAAGTAAAGAGGAAACAATTGTTATGTTAAATGAGGCTAATATGGCATTTATAAAATGTGTCAAAACATATACCAAGCAACACACATTCATAATATTTCCTAGTGTTCTCATAAAGTTCTGCTCAGCGGTGTCGCCTGCTAGTGAATCTGCTTTCAGTCAGTTGAATCTATAGCTGTTCATTTGAATTATATTCTAATGCCTTTGTCCTTTGTTGTGTAATAGTTTGCTTAAACGATATTGTTCCGATTTTAATTGCATGTTTTAACTCTTGATGTAATCTTTTAGCTAATTTTTACTGTTTGACTTTGTAGGTTAGCTTTGACTTTTTCTGTATTAATTGTTTTGATATCATTGTGCTTCATTCACCATAATTGCCTACCAGAAAACACTGTTTTGTGACATACCTTTTTAATTGTGGTTTTAGATTTACCCCTGAAGGTAGCCGAAAGACGTAGGGAATAGTAAATTTTACTGTCTAGAAAAAACCGTTTTCATTTAATGTGTTTAATTTGAGGCCAAAGAAAACCAACAACAACCAAGATCAATACAAATAATCTAACATTTTTTTAAGACCAACAAGTGAGCTCAAAGCAAGAAAAATATTTTAGTACTGAAAAACACTACATCCTAGGTGGTATTAAATACCAGTTAAATTGCTAAGAATAATAGCAGATTTGATAGCGGTTCCTTTAGTTCACATATGTAATTTTATGTTTGTGGAACGAAAATCTCCAGATAAAATAAAACTAACTGATGTAATAGCACTTTATAGACATGGAAATCAGAGATTATTATCACATTATAGAGGTTGCATTGCTGCCGCAAATAAAAAATTTTCTTGAGAGATTAATAAATATACGTTTAATATATTTCTTGGAGATTAATTCACTATTCAATAAAAGTCACAGTGTGTTTGCGTGTGTTTTTGTTTCTTAAACGTTGGTCTATTGCCGCCTAAGGAGGGTAGTGGTCTTTAACGTGCCCAACATCGCATAGACACGGGACCTACGACTTTACTCCCCCTCCGTAGGGCGGAACGTGCAGACACCCAATTGGCTCAAATACAGTTCCACAACCTCGGTTGATGTTAATGTTGCAGTATGTGTTGAAGAAGCGAAAGGAGAACCCTGGGATCGAACCCAGTACCCTTCAGTTCAGAGGCACATGTTATTACCACTGAACCACCGAGGCTCTAACAGTGGGTTTAGGAGACATAAAAAAAAGGTATTTCAGACTATGCTAGATATCTTTGAAGCATTTAATGATCGACACATTTCAATGGGCCTCTTTTAGATTTATCTAAAGCCTTTGATTCAATTAAACAGCACCCTAATTGAATAAATAAATAAATATGGAAGCAGAGGTTATACATATTACGTGCTTATCTTAACTATTACGTTATTATCATTCTCAAAGACCATAATCCTTAATTGTGGAGGATACATCGGAAAATGAATTAACAACAGAGTTTTTACATTACCCAAGGGGTCCCCAAGGATCAATCCTCGGACCACTTCTATATATAATTTATAACTATGCTAGAATATACAAAAAACAAAATTAGGTCATATGCCCTTTATTATCCTACACCACAATAAAAGTGAATTGCAAAAAGGATTGAAAAAAGGTTTTTTCAACGTAAAGATGTTTTTTCCCTTAGGGCTCGTCCACGTCTTTACCTCCCCGTGCATGCCCTTTGTATTTTCTACTCCACCCAGTCCAAAATCACTGTGCCTTGAATTAGTCTGCACAGCAATTTGTAGGGTGAAGTTTTATGTTGCTCTGTCTCCGGTATAGGCTGTCCGTAGATCAGTTGTCTTTTGTGGCCCAGAGCTTTACACTCGCACAAGATGTGCTGGGCCGATTCCACCCGCTCGCTGCAGAGTTTGCATTTCAGGTACCTTCCGAACCGCCCTATTTTATGCAGGTGTTTCTTGACGGCCATGTGTCCCGCGAAGAGTCCTGTTATGTTCCCGAGCTGTCCTCTGCTAATATTTAGCATATCCTCAGCTCTCTTTGAACTGGGTTCCTCAATTACCGACTTCCCATGTCCGAGCCTTGGACAGTCTGCCCAGTACACCTTATGTTCGTTTCTGACCTAGGACTTAATGGATCCCCTGGCAGTGCTCTTCGTCAAGCCCAGGGCCGGTTCTGGTCCCATAAATGGTTCTGCTGACCCTCTCTTCGCAAAACTGTCAGCGCCTTCATTGCCTTTGATTCCGTGTGACCCGGCCCCCAGATGATGGTGATTTCATTCTGCTCAGCCAGGTCGCTCGTCTCGTCTCGGCATTCACTTACCAGCCTAAAATTTACTCGTGGCCCACTTAGGGCCGTAAGGACTGCTTGGCTGTCTGTGGCTGAATTTTGCAGTGGCCCCTGCAGCCTAGGTTCATCTTCAGTCTACCATTGCAGGCTAGTCTGTATAGTCCTAGCCTGCCCCCCCCCCCATGATAACTAAGTGTAGGGGGGGGGCGGATCCAGCAACACCTTTATGGCGGCTGTTGAGGTATGTAAAGAAGTGGTTTTATTTAAATTAATCGAAAGTAAATACTGACCAAATTAAATTATCCAGTATGTAAGACTAGATGCATTCTCGCAACAATTAGAACCGTATACCGGTTTCGCTCTCATTAGAGCTCTTCAGTACGGCATACTAATTGTAGCAAAAATGCACCAAAAATAACACGGCTATAGTATAGCCAGTCTTAAAACACTAAGTGAGTGGTGAACGTGTCGCCACCTAGTTCGGAACCAAGTACTATGTTGTCACGCCCGCTCCAAATAACACAAAGTGTTAAAAATAGAGACAGTATACAACTAACTAACAATTTGAAAAATTGTTAGCCCTGGCCCATTTCTACCCCAATATAGGGACAAATTATGTAAGACTAGATGCATTCTCGCAACAATTATCTCACAAAAAATTATCCAGTGTCAAAACTTTACAAATTGCAGCACAATGCATATTTCAGTCTAGTGAAGATTTATAATAAGTTGCCAACTGAGGTAAAAAGTTTGCCAAAAAAGACTTAATGAAGATCTTAAAGAAACACTTGATGGCTCCATGCGATATAGAGGAATAATTACATACTTCTTGAATTAATATGTCTGTGTATATTTGGGCTTACACATAATAGTAGATTGGTTTTTTAACTTCAAATTTTTTAAAATTGTTGTGTATTATCACAAATATATACAGGGCGTGAATTAAAACTTCCCAGCTGCAAAATATCTGAATGAAGAGAAAAAAAAAACAGAGACACGTCAATTTTTGTTCCAATGGAGACACATGGCGTAAGTTTTGGTGTCTCGGAACCTACCCCCTAGGAAGACGCGTAAAGTACCCTTAAATTAAAAATAACACTCTATATTGAGTGACACCTTATTTTAGAGGTTTTTCAGTTCTGCTCACAACATACGACTTTTTAGATTTTGCTTTGGATATGGCAGTAAAATCATCAATCATGAAATGCCATATGAGGTGGTCTCCCAGTATGCCCGCCCAAAGATTTAATTTCCCCGGATGCTGCGTATCAATTTCACAAAAAATTCTTGGACTTTCATCACTCCAGCAGCGGCAATTATGGCGGTTGACTTGGACATCCAGTTAGAACGTTCATTCCTCGCAAAAACAGATTGAGTACAACAAGGTTGGATTCCTTCTGGGACGTTCACTCATTTCTTCACATAACTGCACTCTCCGATCAGAATCGTCTTCATTAAGTTCCTTTACCAAATTAATTGTACATGGGTGGTACTTATTATTTTTTAAGATTCTGCGGCAACTAGCTACAGAAATTACTGAAGTACTTGCAAGTTTCCTGAGACCTGGTTTCGTTGTGATGTGACACAGCTACCTGCTTACTCTCATTACGTGCGACTTGCTCACATTAATACTTTCTATTTACAACCGATCCAGTTTCCCAAAATGTATGCATTAAATCAAGGACGTCCGAGGCGAAGTGTTTTTTTCGGCTTGTCTGTCGTTGACAGTTGTCATTCTTGTAGAACAAACAAATTATTTCAGCAATTGTATAAACACTACCACGGATTGGGATTCAATTGACTTTGTGATGATTTTACGGGATATTTACTTGTCTCGCTTAAAGTAGTAAGAAAGTTGAACTGATAAAGTTGATTAAGAGAAAAACAAAAAATCATAAAAGAAAATATTTTTATCCATAAATTGTTAAGAAAAGTCGTCAGATAACGCCCAAAATACTTCGAAATGTTCGTTTGGAAGTGGAGCAAAGACATTATAATTGTGTGGAATTGGAGGGAAAACAATTTTAACATTTTAATTAAATAACATTTTTTCATTCATTCATTGATATTTTGTCTTAATCGTAAATTGATAATTTTATTGCCGTACCCAAACCAGAATTAAAAAGTCGTATGTTCTCGCAGAATTAAGAAAGCTTAAAAATGATGTCATTCAACATGGGGTGCCGTTTAAAATTTAAAGGTACTTTACGCGCTGCCTAAGGGGTAAGTTCCAAGACACCAAAACTTACGCTATAACGTGTCCCCCTTGAAAACAAAGTTGAAGTGCCTCTGCTTTATTTTATTTTAATTCCGATATTTTTCAGGTGGGAAGTTTTAGTTGGCACAAACTGTAGATTTATTGTATTGTTATTATCATCGATAATTATATATATATATATATATATATATATATATATATATATATATATATATATATATATATAGTGTTTTTCTTACTAATCTACGTTATTAAGTTTCAAAACAAATTGTATAAACTGTTTTGTTTAACATATTTTACATACAGTTTCAAAAAATAATTTAATAAAACACCGAGGTTGAGCACTGCGGACGGAAACTGCATCAGAAACAGAAAGCAAAATCACCTCAAAATACTTTTGGGGTAATTCTGATTTCTGTTAAAAAAATAAGGGGTTTAAAAATTTGGTTGATATTGAAATTACCTTTAAAAGCGCTAATGATTAGTGTATATTTACTATATGTATTTATTTTAAGCAACCAAAAATCTACGGTAATTAACTGCTCTGGCACTTTTTGTTTATTATAGAAACAAGCCAAGGTATCAACAAAATTAAAGGAATTTCTAAATTGTTCCCGCGTGAACTTCATAATCCTTTAAGGTTAAGCATTTCTAATTATAATACTACCAAATTCCTTTCACAAGTGGAATTAAATACGCCAATTTAACTTGTTTGAAACTCTAATGGCTTTGGTTTGAGTGGATTCCTTCAATGAGTCTAGATACTTTGAAAAGCAGACACTCAACCTCACTCGTAGACCATAAAGTGGTTCAAGTGAAATCAGATAAAATATTTTGCCAGATGTGTTATTTAGAAGTAAATTTTAGTTAATATTAACGAATGGATCAATACAATTCTACCAGACAATACTTCTATAATATAATTTCCAACACAGCGGTTTAAGCCTAAAATGTAAAATGCCGAAAATATGCTTCCCACAAATATTCCACCTTAATGATTTAGTTATTGCCTTGTGCTTTCCATGACGTGCTATGCAGGAAATTGACATATTTAGTTATTGCGTTGTATTTTCCATGATGTGCGATACAGGAAATTGACATCGACATCCTGAATTACGTTTCTATATTTAGCCGAGATCGATCTATTGTCTTATTACAGAAAATTAAATTCAAAATATACTTGTAATATGACCTGACTCAAAGTACAATTTGGAGAACCCAATTCACCACAATATATTTTCAGACCTGACAATCGTTTCGCTAACAAAGCTAGCGCCATTAGAGGGATGAATAAACTAAGCAAATAAAAATTAGACCACCTATTTATATGTTAGTTTTCCGGCGCTTCACGCTAGGGATGGGCACCTAACATCGATGTTTTTGGAATATCGATGTTTTCCATTGAACATCGATGTTTAAAACATCGATGTTGTAATTTCGATGTTATATTTTTAACATCGATGTTACTTGTAATCATCGAAACATCGTTACGTATTCCACAAATCCTGTTGCAAATGCATATCGTTTGCAAATTAAAAAAATTGTCTTGCTATTGTTTGACGACAGATATATGGACAGATATGCAATGTAGAAGTTTTATTGGTGTTACTATGCACTTTGAAGATAACAATTCCATAAATTCTGTTGACTTAGGTGTATATCTTTTAGATGAACGGCATACAGCCGAATACATTTCAGGAGTGTTAAAACGTATATGTGAGGAATGGGGTATCCTAGAAACTAAAGTTACTACTATTGTTATCGATGGATCGGCCAATATGACAAAAGCTGTTGAGGAAACGTTTTCCAAAAAAAAAAAAAGACACATTCATTGCTTCGCTCATCAAATAAATTTAGTTGCTGACAGAGCTATAAAATCTATTTCGGAATTGTGATCAGTTATATCTAAATTAAAACAATTGTAACGTGGTTTAGGCATTCAGTAGTAGCTGCTGATGAATTACGGAAGGCACAAACAAGCGACCATAAACCTGAAAAAAAAAATTAATACAAGAGGTGTCCACCCGCTGGAATTCCACATACTACATGATTAATCATTTTATTGAACTGCGAGAATACATAAATACCATAGTGAACAGACATCCTTCTGCCCTCACAATGGTTACAGCCAAGGAAGTTTTTGAACTGAATAAAATCATTGAACTTCTAAAGACGTTAGAAGCAGTAACAACAGAAATTTGTGGTCAAAAGTATATTAGTTCGAGTCTTGTAATCCCTCTCACGTATAATTTGGAAAAAGAAGTTTCACACATTGAATGTGATGTAAACGACACCTTAGGTATTTCACTAAAAGAAGCACTTCTCCAAGAATGTAGGAAACGATTTTCTGCTGTTGAACAAGTCCAACAATTAGCCGTGGCAATCTTGCTGGATCCGAGGTTCAAAAAGATTTATTTTAAGAGTCCTCATAATGTGGCAGCAGCAGTTAATCTAATACAACAGTTATCACTGTTAGCAGAAACGCAAGGAGATGATGACCACAATCGCGAAATAATAAAAAGTGAAACGACAAATAATAAACAGGACACGGGTAAGTAGGCTAGATTGTCACAATGATGTTTGGTAAAAATTGAAACATAATTATAGGTACTCCAAAGGGCAATATATGGGCGCATCATTCTCAGTTAGTTCAAAAGAGTGCTTCACAAGAGAAAGAACAATTAAGCGAAATGTCTTTGTATTTAAAGAATCCTCTAATCAATCTTACCGAGAATCCACTGAAATGGTGGTCAGATAATAAAAATGTATATCCCCATTTATACCCTGTCGCGAAAAAATTCTTGTCCATAGTGGCGACTTCTGCACCGGCAGAACGTTTATTTTCCAAAGCTGGACAGACAGCCACGCAAGAAAGAAACCGTTTAACTGGAGAACACTTGGGCAAAATATGATTCCTTCAGTCCATTGACAGAGATTACTGGGGTATGGTGAGATTATCAGTATTATCACTAATATTGGTGAATTATATATATATATATATATATATATATATATATATATATATATATATATATATATATATATATATATATATATATATATATATAAACAGGGTTATTAACAGTTTAGAATTAAATTTGAAGTTTACTTTTTATTATTAAAGTCATTAGAAGTTAAGTTTTTCTATTTTTGTTTTACACATTCTTTCTTATTTTATTGCAGTACAATAAACATTTATTTATTTTTGTTGCCACTTATTTTTTGTATCACTTGCACCTACCATAATCTGCATCGGAATATGTTTCCATTTTCTAATGCCTACAAAACTACAAACAATTTTTTTTCTCGAAAGAACATAGAATTATAGAATTAGTAAATTCACAATTATTTTGAAAACATCGATGTTTCCCAACATCGATGTTTTCCAGCCGATGTTTTTCCTACCATCGATAGTAGGTTTCGATGTTAAACATCGATGTTAACATCGATGTTTTAAGAAATGTGCCCATCTCTACTTCACGCTGTGATTCCCCTCTGCTGTACAATATATTTGTCGCAGACATTCCGACAGCCCCCCCTAAACGTGAGATACGCACTGTACGCAGACAACACTACCATCCTCAGCAGCTCCACTCAGCCGAGGATAATAACAGAACGACTTCAGACCGCCGTAGTCGAGCTGCAATCATGGTATAGGAAATCCCTTCTAGCCATAAACCCCGATAAATGTTCAGCTGTCCTATTTTCCAAGAGGAGACACACACCTCACGATCACGTTTCATTAGACAACCGTCTAATCCCCTGGCAAGATTTCGCCAAATACCTCGGGGTTTTCCTCAACAAACGCTTAACATGGCGCCCCCACGTCGATCACGTTCGAAAAAAAGCCTCGATGTTCATCTAGAAGCTGTTCCCACTTCTAAATAGAAACTCCAAATTGTCCATGAACAATAAGTTGCTCATGTACAAAGTCATTATCCGGCCAGCCTTGACCTATGCATCACCTGCATGGGCCACCGCGGCTGCTACACACATCGAGACCCTTCAAATCATCCAGAACAAAATTCTGAGAATGGTTACCAGAGCGCCATGGTTTGTCCGAAACAGTCAGATTCACTCTGATCTGGAAATGCCTTCGATACTTGAGTTTATAACTCAATTATCCACTACCTAGTTTGCAAAAGCCGCTTCTCACCCAAATGCTCTTCTCCGTGGTGCTACCGACTACGACGAGCAACTTCCACATAAGCATAAGCGTCCAAAGCTTATGCTTACCCGCCAAAGGCCGCCGCGGCAAAAACAGAATGGAAATATTCATACCCAAAAAGTCATTGTGTGTAATTCTTTCCGACGGAGGTATGGACTAAGGTCCGGTACTCTCAGGGAGGGGGTTTTAGTGAGTACAGTCTCACAGTACCTCGATATCCCACGGAACCTACGGGGCCGTGAATGGGGTCTGCATGAGTATTTACCCCTCCTGCATAAAAAAAAAACCGCTGACAGGAAAGGTGGAAAGGTCCCTACACCATGGATAGTGTGCATTAGCTGTGTTTTTTGATGTTGAGGTTATATTTGATAAAGCAAGGACGGATGCGGTCTGTGCCACTTTACAGAACAGGGGGTCGCCTAGATCCCTTACAAGTTGGGTGGCGAGCATGCTGGAAGACAGGATAGTTTCACGGGCCTTAAGAGGCCGGGGACTGGAGGTTGGAGTGACCGGAGGCTGTCCCCAGGGCTGTTGCCTATCGCCTCATCTATGATGTCTAGTCATGGACGGCCTCATGGAACGGCTCTTCGAGAATGGCTTCTTTGCCTAGGCATATGCTGATAATGCGTTGGTCTTCGTCAAAGGCAAATTCCTTAGCGTCGTCTGTGCATGCACGCAAACAGCTTGTAGTATAATGAAAAGGTGGTGTGGTGAGCTGGGACTTTTCGTAAGCCCAGGGAAGACGGAGATGATCCAGTTTACCAAGAAGAGGAATATTAGGGCGCTGGTGATGTTTGGAAAATCTCTAGCTTAAGTGCGGGAGGTCAAATATCTGGGGGTGGTCCTGGACTGAAAATTATTACGAGGGTCGCAAATAGAACGCGTAGTGAGGAAGGGAGAAGCGATCCTCTGGCAGTTGCACTGTGTGATAGGGAGGACCTGGGGACTTAGTCCTCGGATCCTTCATTGGATTTACACTGCGATCGTCATGCCGAGGGTCCTTTATGGGGAAACGGTCTGGTGGTGTGGTGTGAACCAAACTGCTACTCGGTAGCTGGCCAAACTTCAGAGGTTGGGAAGTCTTGGTATCACCGGTGCTATGAAGATGACACCTTCAGCCGCGCTAAAGGTTTTGCTGCCACCGCTACCCACCTGTATCAAAAGGGATGCTATGGCGTCGCATCTCAGAATACGAGACTCTGGAGGCTAGTGCGGCAGGGAGTAATAATAGGACATGCAAGGAGGTGGGAAAGGAAATTCCAATTTCCACCATCAAGGTACGAAATGCAGCGGATTATATTGGGCTGACTAGGACAGATACCCTTAGAATCCCAGTAAGGATCAATGGTGGTAAAATGAGGTTGTTCTCCAGCCTTCTAGCCTGATCTGTTTTACCGACGGATCTGGGCTGGAGGAGCAGCACTCCTCCGGGGCAGGAATATACATCGCTGGCCTAGGTGCGCGAGAGTTATGCTCAGGGCGCTCATAACACGGCATTCGAAAGAGGTGTACGTTATTCTGTATGTAGCTATATCGACAGGATGTGAGGATGGGCCCTAAGAAATATGTTTACATTTCCTCAGATAGTCAGGCGGCCGTCCGGGTAGTCTGCTTGTCCAGAATTAGGTCAGTGCTGGTTTAGGAGTACATTGACGTTCTTACGAGACTGTCCAGGACAAAGAAGGTTAAACTTGTGTGGGTTCCGGGACACTGTGGGGTGACGGGGAATCAAGTGGCGAATGACCTCGCAAGGCTTGGTTTCCGGCGGTCGTTCTGTGGCCCAGAGCCTGCTATAGGCATAAGTAGGAAGGTGGTCTCCGACGTCCTAGATACATGGACTGAGGAGGCCATGGAGAAGTACTGGAGTTCGGTCAGTGGCTGTAGGCAGGCAAGGGATTTCGTGAAGAGGCCGAATTGAAACAAGACTGTCTGGCCCATTGGTGGGAGTTGTTCTACGCTTCGCTGTATCATAGGGGTGCTAACAGGCCACTATAGTCTCAAGAGACACCTTACATTGGTAGGTGTCGGGTGGATCCCATTTGCCAGGAATGCGGCGAGACTGAAGAAACGTCACCATTATCTGTGGGAATGCGAGGCTTTGGGGAGTCTTCGATCAGAATTGTTTGGTTCAAGGACTTTACAGGGGAGCCAGGTAAGTTCCATCCAAAAGAAGATCGCCACGGCCTTTATTTCAAGGTCGAAGAGGTGTGATGATGAAACCGAGGAGGGGTAGGGCGTGGTTGCTGAGTTTTTACTTATTGGCCCCAAGTCCGCTGACAATTTAGCATAAATGTCTACCGCATATAAGGGTCTATTTAACAAACCAAGAAAAATACCCCTTATAAAATTCCATATATCCTTTGTTTTGGAACATTGCACGAAGAGATGCCAGGACGTTCCGATTATTTGGCACCAAGGACACAAGTCTGAATCTATCTTTCCTGCCCTATTCAGAAAAACCAGGTCCGCTAAGCGGTTCTTTGCTAGACGGAAAGCTATCGAGTGTTGGTGGGAAACTGTTGGATGCTCTATAAAGCTCTTTCAGTGAACTGGATCATCAGACCAAGCTCCCTTTAAAGGAGCTCCGATCCGATAATGTTTGAGAGTTATTTCTTTGAGTAGGTCTCTCCTTGAATCCATTGAAATATCCTTAATTTGTCCTCGTGAGTCAACAAATTGCTATGTGATGGAAGCCAAGTAGTTGTTATCTATATCATTCTGATTAATGAAGTGGGAGCTAAATTTATCTTGTAACTGTTGAAAATTTATCCGTAAGTTACACTTAATATATGGATTGTAACCTGATATAGTTAGATCCTGAAAGTCTACCCAGTGGTCGTTGTCAATTAGCTGAGATATTTTGTACAAACCTAAACTAAACCATAAGTTTGAAATTGTTAATTGAGCAAAATTTACAAGTCTACAGTCAATCAAAAGCAAGTCGCCAATCTTACATGATCTAAACAAATTTGCAGCATTTAATTCTATTATGTCAAGAAAGGCCATTACTTAAAAAAAATTGGGGAGGTGATTATATCTATATGAGGAGGGCTTCATGAAGAGAACTGGCCAGGTAAGGCCACAATTTCGATAGGTCCACAGAAAATATCGCGTCATTTCTAACCAGCTAGGTTCTTCTATGCTGGATAAGAACTTACAGGCAAACAGTAATTGAAACAACTTTACTTTACATTCGAAATTAACCAAACCTAAACCACCATGTGATATAGGCAAGCAAGGATGCTGTTCTATGACCAAGTGCTTTTTTTCCACCCCAAAATAATTCAATTAGAAATTTTTGTACGCTTTTGTGTGTGTGTATGTGTGTATGTATAAACATAGGCTCCAAATGTCTTGTAAGCTCTGGTTCGCGCTTATTTTGAGTGCATTTTTTAAATAGTTTCTTTATTTATTGGTCATATCTCGTATTTCTGGTCTGAGAAGATAAATTAAATATCCCTTACTTGTCATCCAATCACCAGATATCAAAAGCTCTAAAATCAAGCTTCATTTAAGCAACTAATGAACGACACTCGTTTAATAATCGATTCGATTTAATTCTAGATTGTGTGTGTAGAGCGGGAACAAAAACCCACACACTCTAATTCCTAGTGACCGTGTGTTAATTTACTCCATATTAAATTTAATTGCTAGCTGCAATCCAGGATATCGAGATATCGCCAGGATATTATATTTAATAAGTGCTCAGCGTCCGTAATGCTCACTGTATTATCGATATTAACTACTCCATAATAATTATTGGCTAATTGGGTTTAGAAGCATATCAACTTCATCGTATTTTTTTTCAAGAGATCGACAAGTTGTAAAATACACCACCACAAAATCATTTTTCGCTAATAGTCTTCACTTAAATACTAAGTTAACTAAGTGAAGATTGGAACCCATAATGAGCACTCATAAGTACACTTGGAGAACCCAAATCACTACAACAAATCTTTCAAAAACCTGACGATCGTTTCACTAACAAAGTTAGCGTCATCAGAGGATGAAAAATTTCAAACCACTCAACTGCTACACACTATATTAAACCCTCCAAATTTCAATAACTCAATTGCTATTTGCGTAAGTTTTGTTGGTTAGGAAACCAACATTTAACTGTATTTTCGGAAAATGTTTGTATGAACGCAGCAAGGGCGTTTTGGTTGCGAATTTTCATTAAATGTTTCAAATTTCAATAACTCAATTTGCTATTAACCTAAGGTTCATTGGCTAGGAGACTAGTTTTCTCAGAAACATTTAAAGTTTATTTTCCAAAAAGTTTTGTACATTTTCAAATAATTATTTTAATAAAATATAATACACTGTTCCTACTATATAGGTTATACCGGTAACCAAATTGATGCCTGCTCGCATTAGAGCGATATATATGTAATTAAAAACATTTTTATGAAAATTCACTTCGATAACGCACTTGCTGCGTCCAGAGTTTTAAAATCTTGTTATAACTTTATCTATCGATTTTCGGAATATCTTTTATATCAAAGAGGCAGTGCAAAAAACGAGCTATTAATCAGTTGCTGGGCTCGGTTTAGGAAAGTTTTGCTTTTTATGGACTTAAAGATATAAATGCTCTCGTAGGCGTCTAATTTTACCGGTAGTCTAAGATTTTTCAGAACCTTCAGATATTATTTTTCTATGTGGTAACTATTATACCAAATATGTTGTGCCACGCATATATATATATATATATATATATATATATATATATATATATATATATATATATATATATATATATATATATATATATATATATATATGAGACATGCTTGGTTCTCGGGTTAAACCGCGTCCAGAATTTATGGAAACTCGACGTTTCGGCTCCTGTTTTGGAGCCATTTTCAAGAGGTAAAGGAAATATGTAAGGACACTCTAAGGCCTCAATCTGCCTACTCCTTAGAATGGTGGACAAAGGTGGGTAAAGGAAATATGTAAGGACACTCTAAGGCCTCAATCTGCCTACTCCTTAGAGTGATGGACAAAGGTGGGTAAAGGAAATATGTAAGGACACTCTAAGGCCTCAATCTGCCTACTCCTTAGAGTGGTGGACAACGGTAGGTAAAGGAAATATGTAAGGACACTCTAAGGCCTCAATCTGCCTACTCCTTAGAGGGGTGGACAAAGGTAGGTTGGGTTGTTGTAGCTCGATTACGGGGCCTCAATCTGCCTACTCCCCAAATCTCGCCGGAGATCGTCTGTGAGGTCTCAGTGTGTTCAACCCTAGCCCTCAGAGAGATCTGGCAGTTCGTTGCAAGTCTTGTCTTATATATGTCGTTCCGTCTACCTGTTGCGTCATCAGTGAAAGTAGTGGGGTCACGGTCAATTAAGTGGGGGGCTTTGGTCACGGTATCTAGAGGAAGATTAAGAGGGTCACCGGCATTTGTTACGGCAGATAATAATGCAATAAAATTGTCTGTGGAATTTATTTCCTTTTTGTGTGTTTGTAAAGAAGATATAATAGGTTTCCAAGTAGTCGGAAGGCGAAGACCATCATCTCTCTTATTTAAACAATCGGGACGTTTTTCAATCTCAATTGCTTCGCGGATAATTCTCGTTTTGAAATTGTAAACCGGTGCTATTGTTTTGGCATTATCGAAGTCTATTTTGTGCCCTGTATGAATATGATGCATGGCCAGCGCCGATGAGGGGTCGGATTTTCTAACTGCGAGGGTGTGTTCGTATATTCTATTGTGGATGCGTCTGTTTGTTTGTCCTACGTAAGTTCGGGAACAGTCGGAACAAGGAATTTCGTAAACACCGTGGGATTCGTTTGGAATCGTATCCTTGGGAGTTTTTATAAGATTTGACAGTTTTTGGTCTGTTGTAAATACGGTTTTGATATTATGGGTTAAAAAAATTCGGCTGATTTTGTCGGTGACACCTTTAATGTATGGTAAAAACGCTGTGTGTTGTTGTGTGGACGCTGTTTGTTCTTGTTGTGGTGTAGTGGTTTGTTGTTGTGCGTTTCTAATGTTTCGTAGTATGTGATTGTTGTCGTATCCGTTTTCTAGCAATGTCTGTCTTAAAAAGTTTAATTCTGTCTGTTTGTTGTTGTTGTCCGTTAGTCTAAGGGATCGTGTTACTAATGTTCGAACCACGGAATTTAGTTGCGATGGGTGATGGTGAGATTGGGCGTTAAGATACCGATTAGTGTGGGTTGGTTTTCGGTATACAGTGTAAGAAAATCCTCTGACTGGGTTTTTAGTGATGCGTACATCTAAGAAAGGCAAAGAAAAATTATTTTCCATTTCCATGGTGAACTGGATTTGGGGGTTGATGTTATTTAGGTAAGAAAGGAATTCGTCTAGAGATTCTTTGCCGTGTGGTCAGACAGCGAAAATGTCATCAACGTATCTTAACCAACACGTTGGTTTAAGTTGGGATGAATTGAGGGCTTGTGTCTCAAAGTTTTCCATGAAAATGTTGGCCAATGCAGGAGAGAGGGGTGAACCCATTGGAGCACCTCGAACTTGTTTGTAAAATTTGTTTTGAAAAAGAAAATAAGTGTTAGATGTGCAGTGTTCTACAAGAGCTAAGGTATCGTGGTAAATTTTGTGTTTATTTTTGAGAATGTCAAGGAAATCTTTCTGAACATATATATATATATATATATATATATATATATATATATATATATATATATATATATATAATCTAAAAAATATACCAATATACGACGAACTTACTTTATGCAATAGTTGACTCACTTTAAACAAAACCGTGACAATTGCATGATTTAGATCGCTTAGCTCAGTTTTCTCGTCTTCTTGCGATTTTTGCATTACAAATGTTAAATTTAAATATGTGTAGGTACACGATCTTATGTTTGAGGAAATAAGAGTGTTCATTTTTGTCCAGTGCGGTACTGAATTGTGAATTTAAAAAAAATATGGTCTACAGCAGTGGTATAAAAACAAATTCTAAAGTTAATATACAAAGTGGTTTAATATTAGCTATGTCAAGATAGAAGTTTCACGGAAATTAACTGGACACCCTGTATGTCAGTAACGTGAGCAATCTGACATCAGATTTTCACCTTTTTGTGACCAGCCTATGTGTACTAAACATATGCTATGTACGCTTTGCTTAGAATATATCAAGGCTTAGGCAGGCTTAGGATTTTTAAATTTTGTATTCCTACTCAGTTTTTCTTTCCGATCAATTTTTCTTAATAATATTTCTTCGTATCTCCTAGAGAAAAGGCACTTTACAAGTGTGAAAAATTAGTTTCTTGGCAATTTCCAAGGCATACCTGACTTCTGGAAATTAAGATTTTGAAAAATTTTTTGTTTCTATTCAAGCAGGGGTTTTATTTCCAGAAAATTAAGTTTCAACTCAAAAAATTACAGTCGTTTACTCATGTGTCGATCCAGAGACACTATATATATATATATATATATATATATATATATATATATATATATATATATATATATATATATATATATATATTATGATTTACTGGTCCTACATTTACGTTTTGTTGCGTATTTTTTTTTATGCCCCAGGATTTCATGTCAATTGTTAAGATTTTACTCGTCCTAATGTGGGTGTAATTTGGGTATATTTTAATTTTATGTAGATATCTATATAATTTTTGTATTTAAGTATAGTATTTGTAGAGTTTTAGACTCAAATATTTGTATACTTGATATTATAAAGCATATTATGTATTATATTTATGAAATTCAAATTTTAAATTGTTGGGCGTCTTTAAATTTCTTTATTTATAATATTTATATTGATTATTTGATTATTGGATTCACTATATTATTTAATTTTATTTATAAATCAAAATCTGATACTTTTAGAACATATATATGTAAATATGTAAGTAAAATTTTGTTAATTTTTGAGAATTATATCCAATATTAAAATAATTTATGTTTATATGAGTATTTGAATAAATTTACCTTTTATTTATTTTATTTGCTTCTTATTTGCCCACGGCTTTAGTTTGAATCCTTTCTGCAGGTCTGTAGTGGGTTGCAATTGAAAATTCTTACCTTTAATCCCTTTTCAAACCTTAAGTTTCTGTAGAACCTTTTATCAAATTATGTATCTTGTTAGGCAATGATGTATGCAATGTACAACAATTTAAAAACCTTTTGACCTCTATTTTAATACCTATTTTCATTAATACAAAGAATTGACAACAATATTAGTTAATCTAGCATGACAATTTATTTTGATTTGACATTTATTTACTTACTGGATCCTTTTAACAATTATAACTATTGGCCGTTTAAATTTACAAATTTCTTTGAACTTTAATTTGCGTTCCAACTGACTATTGTTTATATTTACCGCGATATTTGTCTTCTACAAACTGTTAGCATCTCACAAAATTCAAATTCCTGTTCTTATCGCAACCGTATAAGGCAAAAATGGACCATATTTTCAATTTAATATTCTGACGAGTGCAGAGTAGCGACATCTACAGAAATTTATACGAGACTCCTTGTTCTACCATTCTAAAATCTATTTCTACAAAATTTTAGCGACGTGAAATGACATTTCAATCTTTATTGCTGTTGTAATTGGTTATGTGGTATTGCTTTTAAGGTTATTTCGACCGGTATTAACGATAATTATGTTAAAATGTTACTATGTTGATAAATACCTTCAATGGCAAGTATGGTTACTTCAGCTATGTATAGTTTCGGTCACAATTTACTATCTGGGCTTATTTCTTTGCTATAAAAGCATGTGCACAAGAAACTGTGGGTATACACTGTCGTTTTGATCACTATACTGGATTGTTCTTCACGTTTTATCAATGTTTTTTGATTATAACACAATCGATGATTGCAAAGCTGGTATTCGCTTCGGTCTCTGCAGTTAACAACCTCTCATCGAAGCTGCTAGATATGAGAAATTAAATTCTCAACCAATCACATTTGTGTTCTCACAAAACTCGCAGTTTGTTTTTATTTGTTCCAGTGGTTGCTGTTAATTCACAATATTAGTCAACACAATCACTCCCTGTAATATTCATGAATTAAAAAACCACTGAATTAATCGCTAAGTACAAATCCAAATCCAGCACAATTCTCTGCTGAAAGATTCTGATCAACTAAAAAACTCTGAATTATGCTAGCGATTGTAGGGGCATCTTGAGATTTTAGCTCAACATAGCCTACAAATTCCTCTCTGATTTTTTCTTGATTTTCATCATAAAACCGCAATCCGATAGAAAGCTGGTCTTTTCCAGTGATATCTCCTGTTTCCTGCGCCATTACAGCGTAAGCCTTTGCTTGTTTACAATCTTCAATAATTCTTTCTTTGACAACTTCACCACATAATCTTATAATCTCATTTTGAATTTTTGGTGAAGTGTAGACTGCATTTTTTCGGCATGCATCCAAATGATTCTTTAGCTTCACATCACCACAGTCAATTCTCTAATTTAAAAGGTCAAAGAAAACTCCCTCATCTCCTTCCTTTCCTCTAAGTGACAAATCATCAGTTCCACAAAATATGATACAAGAAATAATTGATGACAGTATTTGTTTGTTTTTTTCAATCATCTTCTGGTGACCACTTTGCAACTGTACATCAACTGGAACATTTTCAAGGAACGCTTTTGCAGCAGCTGTTGAAGTTTTGTGGTAGTGACTGCCGACGTGTTTTCTACAATCTTCATGTATATCTTTAAATTTCACGTAGGACCTTACCATGAATTACCCCAAAACTCCCTTAACTGTAGCAATACTAGGAGAAAAAAGAACACAGTGCATACATAGAGCACCTTTCAAACGACTTGAGTACACCAACCAAGGAGTATATTGATCTAACCAGCGGCGGTTAAATTTTCTTTTCAAATCGCTGGCATCAGAACCAAAATCGTAATTTGATGGTGGAACCCAGGGATTTGTAAGCAAATCCTTCCTTATTTCTGATGGCAACTTAAGGACATGACCAACATAACGACCAATGTCATTTTCATGGTAGCCATCGTATTCTTCAATCGTTTTAGATGTGCCGGGAACAGCTACGTGTAGAGGTGAACAATTACTAGACCCATGTTCCATAATAGACACAGAATTGACAGAATCCGATGGTTCGGTAAGTTTAGTTCCATCTTCATCAACATCACTGCTTCCACTTCCACTAGTGTCATCTTGATCTTGCGATTTAACCACTCCTTGATACCTACCCATTTACACAAACTCAACCTTAAAAATGACCCATATTGCGAATGTGGTGAAGAAGGAAGCGCACAACATGTTTTACTAGAGTGCTCAATTGGATGGGATTACAGAAATGAATTCCTAAACAGAATACACAACTTAAAAGACGTTGAGCAACCCTTTAATTTGGGACAACTTCTACAAATGGAAAGTAATAAAAACATATATTTGCTTATATATAAGTTAATTAAAAAACTCCAACTAAAAATATGAAAAAAACTAGGCTTTAAGTTTATGTGTCATTTGTGTCTATCCTTTATATGTACCCATGACGTCAGTGGCCCTCCTGTATGTCAAAGAGAAAAGTTGCCATGATAGGCCCCATTGGCATGAAGAATATGTGTCCCTGTCTAAATCCCTTAAATAGTATCTAGATCTTAAGTAGGCTTAAGTTAACATAAAAAGCACCATTATTAATATTATTATACAAATAAATAAAATAAAAAATATCCAAAACTCCATGTTGGAACAAATTTCAATGCACCATGACAGAATGCATATGAACTGTTGAATTCACATACTAGTTGTAACAAAAGGCTTTTAAAATGTGCGAATGGTAACCATACCGCAGCCAGTGCAATCTGACGTCACACACACACATCTTGATCCTTTTTCCGTTTGAGAGGTTTTCTGCCTGAAAATAATAGAAATTGACATAATTAAAATTTCAATAAAACATCCGTTAATTGAAGACAATACGAAATTCACTGCTTTAACCTATATCAATAAATCCAGCAATAGATTGAAATCATTTTTATCAAATTTTAATTTAAATATTGCGTTCAGAACAAACAATAATCTCAGTAAATACATTAAGAACAATAAAGCAAGGAGTTTGAAAGAAAATAAATCAGGTGTCTATTAACTAAATTGCGGCAGTTGCGATAATATTTATATCGGAAAAACTTTTTAAACTCGTATTTCAGAGCACAAAAGAAGTTTTGATTTGGATAATGGTATTTCACATTACGCGACTCATTTAAGAAATGAAAATCATAATTTTGATAAAGTGTAAATTTCATTTTGAAGTAATTTTCATTATATTATATGATAAATTTAATTAAAAATTTTATTTTCTACATAAATTGAGAAATTACTTAACTTACCTTTTTGAAACCAGTTTCTTATATCCATTTAGGCAGCCTCAGTGTTCTCCAAACGTAAATAAGAAGATAATCTAATAAACTATAATAATTGGTTGTTTAAAAAAATACTTAGTAGTAAACACCAACAGTTCAACTAACATACAAATACTGATCAAGTAGCGGCGGGCGGGTCAGTTTATGTAGTGATGTGGACATGCGGAACTCTCTAGATCGAAGGGGAAAGCGGAGACTTTTCTAGAGGATTTCCTTTCTCTCATTGGCTGCCGCCTGTAGACTCTAGCGTTCTCTCAGTCTTTCTCGAATCCCACTAACTGGCTGACATATTTCGCTACCAGTCGCTAGATGGCTCTAGATCAGTGTAAAGCTTTGCGAGATGTACAATAATTCAATAATTATCCAATTTGTTTGTGGTATTATTTTTTTATAAGGATTAATTTTTTGGCATCCGGGGGGGGGGGGGGGGGAGGTGGTGGTGGTAGTGTTGTGGGGTGGTGTTGTGGGGTGGTGCGGGCAGCTGCCCCCCTGCCCCTAGCTGGGTACGCCCTTGCTAACATTTAAATTTTCCTAAATCAATTGTTAATCACTTTCACATTAAATTCACACTACCTTAATTGTCTCTGTTTACATTACATCTAACCTAACAATGGAATTTGTTATAGTTAATTAGCTGATTTTCTCTACCAAAATACATAACTTTAATGTTTTTTTAGTGGAATATACCATTTTTAATAGCAAACTCAATATCAATACCTGCGTTAGACTTCCTACCATAACAATATATATATATATATATATATATATATATATATATATATATATATATATATATATATATATATATATATGTGTGTGTGTGTGTGTGTGTGTGTGTGTGTGTGTGTGTATGTATGTATGTATAAACCAGCTATAAGTAACCACCATGTGTACATCAATAAATCAATCTAAAGCTTTCGCTCTGTATCAGCCAAATGTGCAAATTAGTACTTCGGCAATGTTATGTTTTGGAGCATGTAAGAAAGAGAATCGTGGGAGTAGAAGGATAAACGGCAACGACAGCTATATGAAAGGCACTGGCATATACTTACGATGAGGGCCACGATGACAAAAGCACAGGCTAGGGTCCCTGCGGCGATATACACATTATGCAGATGATCCAGATGAATAGAAATCGGCATTTGCAGCTCTAGTTCATTTTCCTTGTTCATTGGATCCATGTTCGTTATTGTTTCGACCACAAATTCATCTGGAAATAAGAAACACCGATTTATTGACTAGCTTCCAACCAAATATCTGCATCTGTGTCCGCACTGATGAACAAGCTATGAACCCGTCAGTCAAGAATATATTAAGTTCGCTGGCGTATTCGTTGTTGCAAATGTTTTTGTGTTTTACTTGGACATCGAAATAATCAGCGTTGACTTATTTTTACCTAAAACCTACTGGTAACATATGAATCACATTTTTTGATCGTCTTATAAAAAAAGGATGGACGCAGCAAGTGCGTTATGGTAGTGAATTTTCGTAAAAATATTTTTACTAGCAAATATATATGTCGTTTTTTAATGAAAGCAGGAATCAAATTTGGTGACCAGTATAACTTATATATAGTAAAAACAATATTTCATAATATTTTGTTGCTTGAAAAAGTTTTCCGAAAATACTGGTTTCCTAACCAAAGAACCTTGGGTTAATTGAATTACTTAAATTTAAGGCAATTAAAAAAATCGCTACCATAATGCACTTGCTGCGTCCCGAATTTTTTTCTTACAAACATGCCTTATATTTTGATATAAAATGCAAAAATGCAATAATATAAGGTCTATAATTTCTTTTCTTTTAGCTTATAGATCTAAATTTTAGTACGCACTGTACTCTTTATAACATAAACCTGCATACCAAATTGGGTTGCCATAGGTTTTTACAAATTCTTCAGATTCCCTGATATATTTATTCCGTAACTACTTCACAGATAGTGTATTCGACTTAATAGTCGACGCAACGAATAAATATGCTTGTCAAAAGTGAGTGAATTTACAATTAGAAACACCAGAACTTCAAGCATTTTTTGGCATCTTCATTATAATGGGATTCCACCGTCTCTCTGGCCTGAAATTATACTGGTCCACACATAAAATTTCCACAATCAACGGATTAGTAAGATTATGTCACAAAAAAGGTTTTTACAAATTCTCCGGTTCTTACACTTGAATGACAACGAACTTATGTCTTCAAGAGGTAGCGCTGATTGTGATAAACTTTATAAAGTTCGTCCCCTCCTCACTCATCTAAATCGTAATTTTTAGAGTCCTATAAACCTCACCGATGTCCTGTAATCGACGAAAACATGGTGGGCTTCAAAGGTTGAACTTCTTTGAAGCAATATATGCCGATGAAGCCTACAAAGAGGGGAATAAAAGTTTGGACAATAGCTTGCAGCAAAACTGGATATAACTTAGGCTTCAAAATGTATGAGGGCAAACAAAGAGTCGTGGATAATGATAGAAATTGGGGATTGGGTGAAAAAACTGTTTTACAAATGGCACAACCATTTTAAAATAACGGGTACTGCCTTTATTTCGATTATTTCTACAGTACTTTCTCGTTGTTGAGAACTCTAGTGGATAGAAATACTTTTGAATGTCGCACTTTCCGCCAAAATAGAAAGTACTATCCGAAAAAAAAATTTGAAAACCGATAAAGCTCCCAAGAGAGGCGAATCGGATTTTTGCTTGTGTGGTGATTTATCAGTGTGCAAGTGGAAAGATCGTGGTACTAAATGTGTCAGCTTTGTTAGCTCTTTCCATGGTCGCACCCAGACAACCACAGTTTCAAGAACAAATATTAAAGGAAGGAAAGAGCAGATACCATGTCCAATAGCTGTCTCTGAATACAATTCCTTTATGGGAGGAGTTAATAAGTTTGATCACCTCATGGAAAATTACAACATAAAAAATCCTGTATTATTGCTTAGACGCAACCGCTGTGAATAGCTATATTTTATATAAACAAAAGATACTTCAAACTGATAACCGGGTGAAGCTAATATCACATTTAACTTTCAGAAGCGTATTAGCTAACCAAATGATTGGGATATTTTCTGGACGCAAATTATCAGGACCAAATCCACTAGTGAATAAAAATAAAATAAATAAAATTGGTGGACGTAGAACGACGGTGAAAAACAAACTCGTAAAGTTAATGTTGGCAAAACTTGTAAAGTCAATGTTGGAAGGTTGTCGATTCAAGAAACGAAGCGAAGATGCGCTTACTCTAGCACCAAGAAAAAAGTAAAGCGAACAAAAATTCAATGTTACGAATGTAATGTAGGTTTATGAATCTGCTGTTTTCAATCTTTTCATAATAAGTAATTAAAAACTTTGTGATTTGGTTCAATAAAAAAACCTCTCACAAATGGTCTTTAGTGTAACCACCATTCATTAATGATTTGTAGATATGTAAAGAAATTGCATTTCGCTACCGTAATTCTAGTTCGTATTTTATAATTAAACTCTGCAAATATTTATTTTCAAAGAATTCTGCCGTATACTTATTTTAAATCACCTGTATATAAATAAAAAGCTGCACAAAATACCGGCCCACCCAGATTAAATCAATATTGGAATGTTATTTACTGATAAATAATACTCAAACTTCGTAAATTCACAAGATTTTCAGTTTATTCCGACTATAAGAGGAAGATAGACACCAAGGATTCTAGAATTAACAAGAGATGCATATATTTTCCATTATATAAGGCGCTTCGCCTACCTGGTAAAATCAGTTCAGTTCCGCCGCATGAATCTCTTGTTTTAGTATCGCCTTCACCGCAAAAGTTAATAAAATTACGTCATAGCCCAAGTGGTCCTCAGTACAGTCACCGTCAAAACCCCCAAATGTTCACACCGCAGCAAAACCGCCAACCCGTAGTCTGGAACCTATGGTGAGAAATATTTTACGAATGAGAAATATTTTACTAATAATATTTTTGCTATTTTTATCTTTGCATTTGGATTTCATCTGTTCCGTTGTCTTCCAAGCTCATCTGTTCTCGAAACATAATTGCCTGTTCCCGGATTTTCTTGCCCGGCCGTTTTCGTTAAACAGGTGCTCGCCCTCGTCCTCTACCGTTAAACCGTTTTCCCCATAAAAAGGAAATTTGCAGAGGTTTCTTTTAATTTTTTGCTTGTTGCGATAACTGGCCCAAGCCCAATTAACCGAAACATTTATTTTGCTTTATGTATATTATATTTAGTTCCAGCTATAGCTTCTTTGCATTAAGCTAAACTATTTTTTTTATTTAACCGAGGGACTCCAAGCTTCAGAACCTCTCATGCCCGCTGGGTGGCTAGTCCAGAGGATTGAATTTAGGGCTTGAAGGTCTTCATATAGCTTACGATATTTCACCTCCCATCTTGATCCGCTATGTGGCGGGGGGTGGGATATCGTAAGGTATCGTCGTTTTTTTAATAAGTTAACCATAACCCCTTAGGGTACGAAGCTGCTGGAACCAGAATAATTCCATGACAAATTATCCCATACTTGGGTAAGAGTGGAAACGAGAGGAGTAAACGATGAGTTTCTATTTACCTTGTTTTAAATCTTGCAACCCTAGCGAGAACCTTTAAAATATCTATTTAATTTTGTAACTATTCTTTTTTTTACTTTTTTTTAGAATTCTAAACATATTTCTGATTTTAATAAATATGTATTTTTGTACATTCAGCTTTTACTCACTAGTATAAGTTTCCCCTGAACCTAAAGTAATTCCGACCCCTGGACAGCAACCTTTTTTACTGAATTCTACCCAGGCATCCTGCATCCACAGGGTGGTCCGTCTCCGCGATTCCGCCTTTATTTCTTTAGGGCTCCCACATTATCCCTAAACCGCCTGTATCCTCATTTTTAGAACTTGGTGGCGCTCGAGACTCTTGTATTGGCATTTTTCCGACCGACCACTCCACCCTTCGGACTTAGCAGGTTACAGATATACCCAGATGATCAGTGGTCCCTATAGGGACCTCCCCTTACAGAAAAAAACTAAGAAGAATGTCATATAAAAAAAATGTCTGTATGCATCTACCTGAGTTATTTACAATCAGAAATAACGAAAAGGAAAACACTAGTCGAAAAAATAGTCCTGCAACTTAGAGGGTTAAAAAGGACGCAATAATTATTGGGGATTCTATGTAGCTTTTATTTTGAACAAAGATAGGTAGTTAATGAGCCAGCAGGTAATCGTTTCTACGATAAAAGGCACCAGGTGGCGCAGTCTACCTACTTTTTGAACAGTCCAGTGGCAAGTGATACGCTGAAGGCTCAAAATTACGGCTGGTATCGGAGGCAGAGGGAAATGTCTTGTTGTTATCGAACAAAAGCCAAGCTAGGGGTGTATTAAAATAGCGGCCCGTGTCGAAATGTCATGTAAAATTTGCTATTTATAGATATGCTTTACACAAAAACGCGTACTGGTTAGAAAATAAATTCAAGCTATATGTTTTACGACATACAGGGTGGAGTCAATATTAAAATTGACGCTGAAACACGTCAATTTTAATATTGAGGGGGGCATGTTTTGACATAAAACTCAACTTTGTCACATCAACCCTTTAAGGGTGGTGATAACAACCCTTATATTTTAAATAGATATTTCTTTTCTGAAATCAGCACACAAATTTTTCTTGAAGTTTTATCAACTCGTTTAAAAATTATTCACAGTTCGAGTTGCAAGAACGTATTTCATTCATTGTGATAAGAAATGAACTAATTAGTCAATTTTTCGTTAAAAAAAAAACTAAAAAACAAAACCAACCGTTCAAAAATGTTTATTCAGTTAAGTAAGTGTTCAAATTGTTGACCACCAGCTTCCATACAAAAGTACAAATTTTGTTCAAAACGACCTCTCACATTATGGAGTATTTGTGGAGTTATTAGACGGCATTCTTTAACAATGTGTCGTCGTAATTCTTCCAGAGACTCCGGTTCTGTTGCATAAATTCTACTTTTTAAATGGCCCCATAGGAAGAAGTCTAAAGGAGTTAAATCGGGTGATCTAAGGGGCCACTCAATAGCACCTCTACGCCCAATCCATTGCTTTGGAAACTCTCGGTTCAAAAACTCCCTAACACCTTGTGAAAAATGCGGAGGAGCTCCATTTTGTTGAAACACTAATTGATTTTCTTGGTGGCGATTATCATTGTCAACAATGTCAATTAGTAGAGGGTAAACGATATTTTCTAGTAACTCCAAATACGTTTCGCCACTCAAATTGCCATCAAGAAAAATTGGTTCGATTAAACGGTCTCCAAAAATACCAGTCCAGACATTGAATTTCTGTGGAGTTTGAGTGTGGACTTCATGAAAATTTCTTGGATTATTATCTGCCCAATAACGAGAATTATGACGATTGACTGTAGAGTTTAATAAAAACGTACACTCGTCTGAAAAACAGATATTGAATAGAAAGTTCCTGTTATCAGCTATTCGTGCAGTCATAACTACACAAAACTCCAGCCGCCGATCAAAATCATCTTCATTCAATTGTTGTACAAGATGAATTTTATACGGGTGAAATTTATGATGTTTCAATATTCGCTGAGTAGTTCCTCTTTTGATGTTTGAAACAGTGACCAATTTTCTCGTGCTCAAAGTTGGGTCTGCAGCAATTTGTCCTAAAACTCCAATCTCAGTAGTCTCATTTCTAACCGGAAATTCACGTTCAGGATCCCGTTTTTTCTTGGTTACTGAATCACTTTGTCGAAACTTTGCAACTAACTCCAAAATGTATTTGTCGTTCATTAAACAAATTTGCGGTACGGTTGGCACAGTCATCGTTTTTGAAAAAAGGAGTAACTATTTCAACTCTTTCTTTTACAGAATACACCATTGTGAACTTAATTTTCGGTAGTACTATCAAGTATCAAACCGACCGATAAACTGAAATAATAAACCGCATTTCTGTCATTCCGATAAGAAATGTTCTGAAAGTCAATTTTTTGTTTACAAACCAACAAAACATTCACTATCAGCACATTTCTTATCGGAATGAGTGAAATACGTTTTTGCATTTTCGACTGTGAATAATTTTTAAACGAGTTAATAAAACTTCCAAAAAAATTAGTGTGCTGAATTCAGAAAACAAAGGGCTTTCAAATGATATAACACTTGACCCGTGTTCCCTATTTAAAATATAAGGGTTGTTATCACCACCCTTAAGGGGTTTATGTTACAAAGTTGAGTTTTATGTCAAAACATGTCCCCCTCAATATTAAAATTGACGTGTTTCAGCGTTTCTTAGAAAAAAAAATTCTCTGAACGCAAATTAGTCTGTTTCGTTTTCAATGTGCCACCCTATATAATATGTTTTAGGGTATTTTATTTAAGTGATTTTTTTAGTACAAGTAATAAATAAATAAATGATTAATAAGTAAATATGGGTTAATTGAAAGATGAAAATTACTAAAAGCGAGCTGTGGACTAGAAGCAAAAGTAAATTTATTTAATTAACCCATTATATGTTCTTATCTCAATTTACACTGTAAAGCGTCAGGTACAACAGTTTAGAAATCTTGAGCGGTATTTTTGAACATGTAATTACAAGAATACAATGATAAACATGTGTGGAGAATTCTTACTGACGCTATAACCTAAAAACAGATAACAATGGAGTCACAATATATATATATATATATATATATATATATATATATATATATATATATATATATATATATATATATATATATATGTTTTTTGCATTTTTTTGCGTATCATAACCCCCTTAAATCTGGAAAGTTTCTCCATACTCTCACTGTATATGCCGTGTAAGCTTCCTGTTTGATACACTACATCTTAAGTAGAGTTTACTTAAATTACCCACTATTTCTTCAACGAAACAATGGAACCTCGAAAAGTAATTAAATAAAATAGTCTGGAAGTTTTTTAAACTCCATTATTCTCTGTTCCCCCGTGTGGATATATATCCTGTTATCTCCAGACATACTGATATTCCTGATGGGAGTTGTTTAACAGCAACAGGACACTTATACATATATAGTGTAACGGAAATGCAACTCTTACCTTCGCAGGTTTTTCCTGTGAATCCTGGCTTGCAGGCACAATAAAATGAGTCCATACTGCTCCAGCAAGTTCCTCCATTAAGGCAAGGATTCGTGCTGCAGGCCTGGAACAAAACTTCTTTATTACTAGGGCTCATACTAAAGATATCACCACACACATTAAAATGTTCCAACTTAATGCATCTACCAACCTTACGTTAACTAAAAGAATAGAATGAATAACATTTTTGTCTACGTAGAATCACATAAATAACATTCCTCACACGGCAAGTGTTTTAGGGTAAGAAGAAACTAATTCATTTGGTTAATTTTATTAAAGAGGTTTCTGAACGCTGAATACATATTTGACGTTTTTATATATAAATACTATTTATAGTTCCTATTCGTTTGGCTTATTTACTCCTCATCACGATAACCTTGTTAGAGAAACGATAGTCAGGTCTTAAAAATGTGTTCTGATGAATTCAGATCTCCAAAGTAAACTTATCAGTGATCACCAGAGTTTCCAATTTTCACTCAGTGAATTATGGCTTCCGGGTCCACAGTTTAGAGGAATGACCATCCACGACAACAGAAATGCTCCGGTTGGAGAGGAAATTTGCTGTCCAGGTACAGAGTTTTGGTGGTAGGCCATAGACTGGAAGTTTATTAAGCAGCGTTGCGTGCCAGACCTGGTCGAATGCTTTGGATATGTCCCATATTGTCGCTCTAGACATATCCAAAGCATTCGACCAGGTCTGACAAGCAGCGCTACTTAATAAACTTCCGGTCTATAGCCTACCACCAAAACTCTGTATCTGGACAGCAAATTTCATCTCCAACCGGAGCATTTCTGTTGTCGTGGATGGCCATTCCTCTAAACTGTGAACTCGGAAGCCATAATTCACTGAGTGAAAATTGGAAACTCTGGTGATCACTGATTTTTTAATCTCGCAAAACGTCGAGAAAAATTACTTTAAGAATTTTATAATTTTTTTAATGTTTAAATGAAGCTTCTATAACTAATGTGGTCCCTGAATAGTAAATATTGCAAGAAATGTATATTAGAAGGTACTACATTTTTAGTTCAAATGATCTCATTTGATTACAATATTGAAAAATAATGCATCTATAACAGATCAAATGATCTCATTTGAATCCAATATTGACAAATAATGCCTCTATAATAGACCTTACATATTACAAATAAATAATCGAAGACCATTATGGGTTAACTACGTTTTCTTATAGGTTAATTTGCATGGTACAATGGCCTGGGGTTTTAGATAACTGACTCGTCAGCCAGGAACGTTGGGGGCGTGGGTTCAAATCTGAAACTTTTAAATTTTTTTGTGTCTTTGATTTAATTTTAACCTTATCTGATTATATTATGCAATCCCAATGATTTTATAGCGATTGTTGAAACAATCACTAATGAGGGGATAAGGACTTTTAAGACTTTAAGTTTAATTTTAATAGCAGCTGTTGTTGCCCTTAGTTGGTAAAATCGTTTCATAGTTAACACACACGCAGATGTTTTTTGTGTGACTTTAGACATGTTTGTTTTCTTCTCTGCAACCGGTTTCATTTTTTACAGCATCTCCGGACAAAATAATTTTCTCTGTAGAAAAAGTATCTATTTCTGTATTTAGATTAGGTTTTGAATATATTTTTTTAATTCATTTCATTCATTTTTATTAGCGAATATTCTTGTACAAAATGTTACTTTAGTAGCAAATTTTCTTATAAACAAATTTAATTATATTTCTTTGAAGAAATATTCGTCACGAATTTTGGTGTGAAAAATGAGTCAACGAAGTTTTGATGGAAATTTATTTAACGAAATTTGTCCAAAATAATGTTTCAATGGATTTTCGTGCAAACAAATTATTTGATTTTCAATTTTAGTTACAGATTAGGCATATAATTTCAATTGTATGTATTCTTTTAGCAAATTTTCGTGTAGAAAATATTTAGTCAGTTTTCGCAGAATTTTGTTCGTGTTGCCCTAGAAAGCATTTTATTGTGAGATTTTTGTTAAATTTGGTAATTAGTAATAAATGTTTAGTTATTGTAAAAAATATTTTTCGGATCTTCTTTTTTTGGAAGTTTCGTCGAAAAGCTTTTGTGAATATTTATATCTTGGCAGGTGAGTAAATATCTTGAAGAGTTCGTTGGCCAGGAAATGGGACCAGTTTTTTGGGAACATTTTAAGTTTATTTTCGGAACATTTTGTACTTTTTCAAACAATAAAGTTATTTAATGAATTGACGAAATATGGTACATTGATTCTACTATACTCGTAACCAAATTTGATGCCTGTTTTCTGCAAAAAAGGACATATTTGCTATTAAAAACATTTTAATGAAAATTCACTACCATAACGAACTTGCTACGTCCAGATTTTTTTTAATTCCTATATTTTCCAGGTGAAAAGTTGATTGCGGTATCGAAGAAATGAAATATCTTGTATATATGCAATTATTATACAATAAAAGACTAAGAGAAACAAGGCTTTAGCTAAAAGAGCAACATAATTGAACGCTTTGGCAAAATACAAATACACTATATAGACGGGCCTACCAGAATCCAAAGCCTGAGTATAAAAATTAAAACATCGTGGCAAGTTAGTTGTACTATATCTGCCAGTTAGAAAACCAGGCTGGTCCTGTGGAATGATGTTAATTAAAAATGTCGTAACATCCCGTGTGGTTACTGGTTCCAGTATTCTACAAATTATTCTTAACTCACATGTCGATAGTTTCCGGCTTACAAGTTATCTCGGGATTTAAAAGTCATAACTACGAATTCCAGCAACCATACTTTTGGCAAGGTGGCAGTCTTCATGAAGAATTTCAACAAATGCGTTATGTGAGCAAAATCTTATAGGTTCAAGATTCATTTTCCTGGATTGAAGACAAATGCGAAATCATGTCCTCAAGTCCAATGTGCGCAGTTATCGTCCACTCTTTATCACTCCCAAAGTAATTAAGTTATTTTAATGGAATTTGGTAACTAGGCCTCTGCAGCCACTGAAAAGCACTGGTTCTCTAAATCCTGTGACAAGGCCAGACTTGAAAAGGTCAAAGCTCACAAAACGCTTCTACACAATCCCAGTCAAGAAAACCGTCAAGCATTTAACGACGCGAGAAACCGCTATGTCCGCATTCTTTCTGAGGCAAAAAACTTGTTTAATAACCACATCAAAAGCAAAGTCCTCTCAAGCTCAAACGGCAGCAAACCCTTCTGGACTCTTTCTAAATCTATTGGGAATAACTTCTGCAAGAGCATATTCCCATCTCCTGTCTCAGGGGATGAAATTGTTTCTACCGCCCTGCCTTTTTGCCTCGCTGTTTGCTGGAAATTCTACTCTCAACCTACCTCCAAATGTTTAACCACTAACAGTCCCCAATGTCAGCATAAAATGACGAATATCATTTTCATAATTAAAAAGATACGAAAGATGCTCTCTTCTCTTAATACCAGGAAAGCCTCTGGCCTTAACGAGATCCCAGTAATTGTTCTCAAAAAATGTGCACCAGAACTTGCTCCTGTTCTGACTGGTCTGTTTCAGACATCTTGCAATAGAGGCATATTCCCTAGTAACTGGAAAACTGCTCGAGTACAACCCGTCCTCAAGAAAGGATCCAAAGCGCTTCCTAGCAACTACAGGCCTATTTCTCTCCTTTCAGTCGTCTCTAAAGTGATGGAAAAATATACAAACACCGAATTACTAAAATTTCTTAAAAAACACAATCTAATCCACGACAGACAGTATGGATTCCGTCAGCGCAGATCAACTGCCGACCTCCTTTCCTTTGTCACCCATTCTTGGAACAAGTCTATGGAACTACACGGTGAATCCCAGATTGTCTCTCTACACATATCCAAAGCATTCGACCAGGTCTGGCACGTAACGCTGCTTAATAAACTTCCGGCCTATGGCCTACCACCAAAACTCTGTACCTGGACAGCAAATTTTCTCTCCAACCGGAGCATTTCTGTTGTCGTGGATGACCATTCCTCTAAACTGTATCCAATTAATGCAAGAGTTCCTCAATGTTTCCTCTTCCGGGCTTGCAAATACTTTACACAAGCTAATCTCTGTATCTTATATACTTCACAAATAAAACCAAACCTCGAATACTGCTTCCATATCTGGGGTGCTGCTGCCGCTTCTACACTCGCTATCCAGGACTACATTCAGAAGAGAGCTATACGTCTCATCGGTGACCCTACCCTCACCCAAAGGCTGCCATCCCTTGCCCACCGACGTGCCGTTGGTGACCTCTCTCTCTTTTATAGATATCTGCACGGGCACTGCTTAGAGGAGCTTTCTTCCATAGTTCCTCCACCTGCTGCCCCCAACAGATCTACCAGGGGAACAGAGCGAATGCACCCTTTTACTGTCCAGGTCACCAGACATAGAACATCGTGTCATAATCGCTCTTTTGTCCCGTGGACTTCCAAGTTGTGGAATTCCTAGCCGGCACATGTTTTCCCTTCTCCCCCGAACCTCCAAACCTTCAAGTCCAGAATTAACAAGTTGCTTCTTTCCGCCTTGGCGACACCCACGGTACGATAGTATTTAGGCTGTGAGCCCTCGTGGTGTGTTGTTGAAAAAAAAGGCTTTCTTTATAAAGACTGTAACAAGTGCTAAATCTGTTCAATATTAATTTACAGAAAGTTGCGTTAATAACATCTAAAAAATGTTTATGAAAATTCGCTACCATAATGCACTGCATTGGGACGGCGTCGTTAAATTCTCTAGTAAAGAAATAGACAAACCTTTTGATTCTATTATTAATTTAGAGGGACTTTTGTTTTATTTTTTAGGGATTAAATTCTTAAGAATTTTTTACCAAAATTTATCTTTCCTTTATCTTGTGGTGACATCTATTAGTTTTGCAGCGCTGCTATTATATAAATGATTAAATCTCACAACACCATATTGCAGACGTTGTCTGTAAATCTCGCAACCTAAATAAATAGAATGAATCGCTGTCATATGCTTTTGTTTCCACAGGAACTAAACAAAAGGTTTTCTGAAATCTAGATGATAACAGAAATGTTCATTATTCGAACAGCGTTAGCTTGGTGCATGCAGCATTTATTTTACCCATAGGATGGCTATAAATTAATTATATTCCCGAACAGTCGTCATTGAGTTGGTCCGCAGTTTGGCAACAACCAGTTATGTGTACCTGAATATTTTATGTGATGCAGTTTACATTCAGCCAACGCGAAAAATACAGTATTATGCGTTAGCGGCTTCCGTCCAATCGGAAAACCGACACATAAGCGATATTCATGATAAAAATCTACACAACGTCTGTATAACTTTACATTACATTCTTAATTTTAGTTTATCATAGTAACGTAATAACGAACCATGCTATAATTTTACAAAACTTGGTTGTTTAACTCGTTTTGTGTAAGGTGAAGTTACAAAATACTGCACGGATGTATTCAGGTGTGCCTATTCAAACTTCCCACCTAGAAAATATTGGAATTAAAAAAAAAGAAAAAAAAAGCCGAGACACGTCGACTTTATTTTCACATGATGTCGGGACTTTTGGTGTCTTGGAGCTTACCCCTTAGTTAGGGGCGTAAAGTACCCTTAAATTTTAAACTGCACTGTATGTTGACTAACACCTCGGTTTAAAGCTTTCTCAATTCTACTCACAACAACATACGACTTTAAATTTTGGTTTGGATGTGGCAGTAAAATCATCCATTAAGGAATAAGAGAAAATATCAATGAATGAAATAATGTTATTTAATTAAATAATGAAATTGTTTTCCCTACACTCTCATGCAATTTATAAAGTTGTTACTCCACTTCTGAACAAATATTTAGAAGCATTTCGGACGTTATCTCACAACTATTTTTAAAAGTTTCTCGATACAAATATTTTTTTATGATTTTTCACTTATCTCCTAATAAACTTTATCAATTCAAATTTTTACCTGTTTTGCTTTAAACGAGACAAGTAAATATCCTAATATTCAATATTTTGAAAATGCTTTATACGATTGATAAAAAAGTGGAAATAATTAGTTTGTTCTACAAGAATGGCAACGGTGGGCGAAAGGTAGCATATATTTTTAATGATCATCATCGTGAGAAAAACACTTCGCATCGGTACGTTCTGGATTTGATGCAAACATTTTGGGAAACTGGATTGGTTGCAAGCAGAAAGTTGTGGCAGTATTGGAGAATGACAACGCTTTGGCAGAAGAGGATGTCTGGTTTCAGCAGGATGATGCTCTACTACATTATGCCGCAGTTGTGCGCAATTTTCTTAATAAGAACTTTTTCAATTACTTGATAGGACGCAGAGTTTCAATTGAATGTCCTCCCAGATCGCCATATTTAACACGCTTAGATTTTTTATATAGTAATACTTGAAGTTGAAAATTTACGCACCACGACCTAACTCACTTGAGGAGGAACTTTGTTGGCGAATTGTTGAAGAATATCGTCAGATAACGCCCGAAGTGCTTCGAAATGTTCGTCCGGAAGTGGAGCAAAGATTTTAGTATTGTATGGAAGTGGAGGGAAAACAATTTGAAAAATTAATTAAATAACATTATTTAATTAATTGGTATTTTCTCTTATTCTCCAATTGATGCTTTTATTGCCATATCCAAACTAAAATTTAAAAAGTCATATGTTGTCGTAAGCAAAATTGAGAAAGTTTAAAAAACAGGTGTCACTCAACAAAGGGTGTCATTTAAAATTCAAGGGTACTTTACGCACCTGCCTAAGAGGTAGGTTCCAAGACACCAAAACTTACGCCTTCATGTGTCCCCGTGAAAACAAAGTCGACGTGTCTCGTTGTCTTTTAGTGAATTTTTATTTAAAAAAATCACTAATAGAGAGGTATCGATGGTGAGACTTTGCAAAAATTTTTGCAAATGAGCGCGAACTAGGACCCCTAGAACCCATATCCGGGGTCAGTTTGAATTTTTATATGTTATATATATATATATATATATATATATATATATATATATATATATATATATATATATATATATATATATATATATATATATATATATATATATATATATATATACTATTTATACTATAGATACAATTTCTTTTCCCAAATGTTTTAAGCCACCCTATGGGTAGCCTACCCACCCTTACATATGCGCGGGCCCACACGTCAGACGCCAGGCGTGTCTCGTTGTCTTTTAGTGAATTTTTATTTAAAAAAATCACTAATAGAGAGGTATCGATGGTGAGACTTTGCAAAAATTTTTGCAAATGAGCGCGAACTAGGACCCCTAGAACCCATATCCGGGGTCAGTTTGAATTTTTATATGTTTATATATATATATATATACTATTTATACTATAGATACAATTTCTTTTCCCAAATGTTTTAAGCCACCCTATGGGTAGCCTACCCACCCTTACATATGCGCGGGCCCACACGTCAGACGCCAGGCACAAGAAACACAAAATATAAAAGAAAGACCACTACACTAGCATATTAACTTCTATGACCCTGTGGATTACTTCACGATCTACTCAAACTATCCACTTTTTTAAACCGATTTTAAGTCCATGCTGCTAGCGAATTTGGGCTGGTATAGAATTATATATTCTTACGCAAAGGTAAGCATAGGATTGCTGTGCAACAGTCTTCTTAGCTCTTTCCGTTCAAGATGCGTGTGCGCAGTGTCTCGTATTATAGTTGTACTCAACTCCTTCAATTCACATCGATGAATATGCTGGTATACAGCAGCGTTAAAATAGAAAAGCTGCCTCATACCCAGCAGTTTTGTCTCAGCGTATAAAACATCAGTAGCATATGTGTGTTCTTTACCATACATCACCTTTATGAGACAATTTTGAGCAATTTGTAATTGAGATATATGGCACCTTGCAGCACCACCCCAAGCTATTATAGCATAGCGTAAGTGACTCTCCACTAAAGAATAATATAGAGTCCTGAGGTATTTGATGTGTAGCATCTCTTTCAATACTCTAAATTTTATCATCACAGAGCGAATCTTTTTAGTTACATTTAAAATGTGGTGCTCCCATTTCATATGTGAATCTATAGTAACACCTAAGTACACTGCATGCTTCACATTCTTTATCTTCATGCCATCACATATTTCCAAGGTGGTAAAAGTTGGTAAGTTTCTTTCGTAACATGAAAATGGTATATACACTGTCTTACCGCATTTACAGTCAACAATCGGTTTTAAAACCATTCCAGGATGTTTCGAAAATCCGATTCAACTGTAGATTTAAGTATATCCCATGATGCTGCGTTATAAAATATATTAGCATCATCCGCGTATCCAACTATCTTTCCTAGCGATCTAACATAAAAAAGGTCGTTTATATAAATATTAAATAATAAGGGTCCTAGAATGGTTCCTTGCGGAACACCACAGTTAATTTTTAGCACATCACTCAGAACACCATTCACACACACCACCTGATATCTGTCAGACAGATAGCTCTGCAATAGCTGTTGTTGTCTTCCCCTAAACTTTATTGTCTTCAATATTTCAAGCAATCTTATGTAATTAGCCGTATCGAATGCCTTTTTTAGGTCCACTAAGACACACAATGATGGTCTGGTGTTATCCAGACTCTGATAGATGTTACTTCTCAGCCCAATTATGGCATCCTGCGTAGATGTTTTTGTCCTGAAGCCATATTGCCTCTCAGATAATAATCCATATTTATTTAGATAACTATCGAACCGTTTTTTCAGGACACACTCAACGACTTTAGCAATACTGGAAATCAGTGATATCGCTCTATAGTTAGCGGTATCCAACACATCGCCTCTCTTAAATAAATCCACTTAAAATTATATATATATATATATATATATATATATATATATATATATATATATATATATATATATATATAAATAAATATATATATACATATATATATATATATATATATATATATATATATATATATATATATATATATATATATATATATATATATATATATATATGTATATATATATATTTATTTATTTATATACAGACTGGGCACTTGAAAATGAAATAGGCGCGTTTTAGGGCACCATCGCAATATCTGATTATCACAATGTGAGTTAATAATTTTTTAAATTTTTACTAATAATGATTAAATTGTGCTCTTTGGTTTCTTTATTTGTGAAGAAACCTTGGCGTACGAGTGATTTTCATTTTATTTGTCTATCAGGTTATTGTTACTTGTGTAATTATTTAACAAAATGGTTTACTTGACTGTAGAAAGTGTGAGAATAATTTTAGTTTTTATGCAAATAATTAATGTGCTAATAGAACAGGAGAATTATTTAATCAACAACATTTAGATAAGCATGTTAATCGAAAGTATCTTTTGGAGTTATCGGCAAAGTTTCAAAAGACCGGGTCTGCTTTTAATAAAAAGCGGCGGATCTTATTCATGTGGCTTTGAATCCCAGGAGTACAAGGTTAAGTTACAAGTTACAAGGTTAAGTTACAAGGTAACTGGAAATTGAATCTGGTTCTGGGAGAACTCCTATCAAAAACATTTTGAAGCGTCATAAATTCTACCAATACAAAGTCCATTTTGCACACGTAACTAAATGAAGATGACTTTGACCGCCGTCTGGACTTTTGTGAACTGATATGATCCAAATTTTCCTTTACATACTTGCTTTTTGGACTAGTGTTCGTTTTTCCTAAACTATATTGCCCATCGTCATAATTGACGCTATTGGGCCGATTATAATCCCAAATTATTTCACGACATTCATTAACAATACTCGAAAAAACTTTGTTTGGGCTGGAATTTTTGGCGATCACATTTATTGTCTTTTTTCTGACATAATAATCTGACTGGCAATATGTACTTGGAGTTGTTGGAAAACACCAATGATCCAATGTTGACTGACATTATTCTGAATGATTAGCATTATCTCGAAGACCAGTTGGTATTTTAGCAGTATGGAGCTCTTCCACATTACGTTTGCCTATTTAATAATATTTCGACCAGATATTTCAGAAGAAGAGGTTCATGATGGCCTACACGATCGCCAGATTTATCATCCCTACATTTGTTTCGTGAGGATTACATAAAAAGTAAAATTTATTTGTCACAGCCCGATTTATTACAAAATTTATGCCAGCGTATCGTAAAAAATTCCGCCAAATCACTCCAGAAATGTTACAGAATGTGCGCCGACGTTTTGAACAAAACTCGTACTATTGTATGGAGGCTGGTGGTCGAAATTTTGAACATATAAAAACTTTAGTAGTCAATTTCTCAGAACTCACTACGTCAAATTTAATAAATAAGGCACCGTCGAAAAGATGTTTACATCATTTCTAAAATGATGTGCTACTTCACGCCCCCCTTGTTATTGCAAAAAAAGCCCCAGATTTCCGAACTTTAAAGGGTTAAAGTAAAGTTTTACACATTTGCAACGTTATTTACAGACAAAGTTTATTTTAATTGAAAAAAAAAAACAAATTATCAAACGATAATCAACCAGCAGACAAGGAGAATACAACATGTTTGAAGGGCAAGAGTTGATAAGTAGCCTAATTGGATGTGTATCGACTAAGAAAACAACTCTAATACTAATTAATTTGTGTACTGCAAGACGATTTGTTATCTCGTCTTTCAGTCTGGGAGGAAATCTTGAAAAACACATTTGATTTATGAGCTCTACTGGAGAATATCACGTCCCAAAAGGACTAATAAAACTAATAAGAAGAAAAAGGTATACATATATAGCGCTGTATGACATGTATTCACCTCACCTACTTGTTGAAAATTAGATTTAGAAAAAACGTACAAAATGAAAGGTTAAAACTGTAATTAGCAATTATAATGTGGAATGTAAATAGAAGCAAGAGAGCAAACAGCGTGTGAAGGGGCTAGTGAAGGGGTTGTTCTTTCCATTTCAGTGCGCGGAGTTGGTAATGGGAAAAATATAATGTGAAATACCTAACTCCTTTATAATGTGACGTGAAAAGTTGTGAATTATTCCAGAAAATAAAACTCACGGAAAATATGTGCTGGGAGATTTCTAACAGCATAACTTGCCACTTCTGAGATGTTGGTTGTGGAAAATAAAGAGTAAATTTTTTCGGTTTATTTTTGTGCTTTAATTTTAATCCACCCATTCGCAAGTGCATTCTCTACATTTACTAGCTGGTTATGCCCTCAAGGTTCCAGACGTAAAAAGAGTTAAATAAAATTTTAAAGCAACTTTAATAGAAAATATTTAAGGTTTACTTTCATTCTGTTAGATTTATAAAGATGGTTTATAATTCACGCTAAATTAAATACGAAAAAAATATTTTTTTATAACTTTTTTTCCTGTAACATAGAAATATAATTTACTATTCTGGTATGTAGTTTCCCTTAAATGTCATAAACTTGTGTACCAAATTTGATTACCATAGCTTTTAGTGAATTTTCTTAAAAAAAAGTCACTAATGAAGAGATCTCGACTTTTGAATTTTGAAAAAATTCCTTCAAATTAGCACTAATTAGGCCCCCGACAACACAAGGTTCGTTGGCCAGGAAACTAGTTTTTTCGGGAATAATTTAAGTTTATCTTCGAATTTTTTTTTTACATTTTCAAACAATAAAGTTATTTTGATGAAATATGATACATTATTTTTACTATATATGTTATATTGGTAACCAATTTTGATGTCTGTTTTCTTAAAAAAAAAACACATATGTGCTATTTAAAACATTTAAATGAAAATTCACTATCATAACGCACTTGCTGCGTCCAGGCTTTTTTATTTTTAGAGATACAATTTTTTTCCGAAAGAAAACCTGGGTCGATTCTCCTGGCTAACAAACTCACCCAAGCCACTTGTATAAAAATAAACTTAAAATGTTTCCGAGAAAACTCGTTTCCTAGCCGACGAACCTTAGGTTAATAGCAAATTGAGTTATTGATCTTTGAAGCATTCAATGAAATGTCGCTACCAAAACGCACTTACTGCGTCTAGATTTTTTTTACAAACATATGTCGATGACAGATGCAAAAATGCAATAAGGATGTTCAAAAAAATTGTAGGTATCACCAACGACTTATGGCCAGCCTGTAATTGCCAAAATAATTTTATAAGATGTAGCTCAAGACACTCTATAAGTAACGTATACAATTTTTCTCGTATCTTGCATAATAACAATTATATTGAGAAATGCTTCACCCTGCATATATGTAAACAGAAAGTAAATCGGGATATGGATTATAGGGGGTCTAGTTTGCGCTCATTTAAAGAAATCTTTTTAGAATTGAAAAGGCGCGGGTCCTCATTAACGAATTTTTTCTACGAAAATTAGCTAAAAATTATTGAACGTTAAACCATAAAGTTAACTAAAAATCACCCAATCCGCTTACAAAAGGAAGGCACTGAGCAAATTTGATCAAAATCGGCCCATTCTTTTTTGAGTTATCGGTGTGATACCTATATAATATATATAAAAGTCGGGATCTCCTCATTAGTGCATTTTTTAAAAGAAAAATCACTAAAGTAAGCACTTGTGAAGCCACGGGAAAAGTCTACGACTATATTAAATATGGAACGGTTTCAATAAGTTAGGGCAAGAACAAACAACCAGATACTTCTGCTCTTCAAGTTGAATTAGGTGTTAAAAGTCTTCATTTCCTCTTCATTAAATTATTGTTCACACAAAAACTCGCTAAAAAATTCATCGGAATAACAACAATCTGATCAGATGACGGTAAAGTGAAATGAAACTAAAAAAAATTGATAAAAAGTGAAGTCACTAACTAGGATTAGAACTCGTCATATAGAACTTGATCATCTGATGTACAGCGCTTAGCCCACTCGGCTACGGTCGACATGACAGTATATGTGCTAGCAGGTATATCCGGTAGTATGTTAATTGTCTAACGTCTTTACTATTTACACCAAACAATTTTCATTTACAATGGGTTTTTTGCTCATATTTTAACGAAATGAAGGAAAATAACGACTTAGACACAGATCTAGGAGCTTGCTAGTCATTTAGTGTCGTATTCTTCACTCACATTCGTTCTCCTCATAATTATAAATTTTCACGTTTTAACTTACTTTAATCAGATTTAATCAACTAAAAATTAATTTACCTCTAACTTTTTCGCCTTTTAACAGAGATATCTGAATTTTGGCACATAGGATATGATTGAAATCAGCGTACCAAATTTGATTGCCCTTACTTTGTAACTTCTGGAGACATAATTTTTTTCCAAAGGAAACACAAAATTTTCCGGGAAAACATGGGTCGATTTTCGTGGCTAACGAGCTTATCGAAGTCACTTGCACAAGAAAGGTATGTACCGAACTTGATCAACATCGGCCCATGATTTTTTGAGTTATCGGTGTGATACACACGCAAATATATATATATATATATATATATATATATATATATATATATATATATATATATATATATATATATATATAAACGTATAAAAATTCAAAAGTGGGGATCTTCTCATTAGTGAATTTTTTAAATAAAATTTACTAATTGAATAACTTAAAAAACATTCAAAATATGGTCTAAATACAGAAGTAGATATTTAGTCTGTGGCGTCACAGAAAAAATTCATTTGCCTGTCAATGCTGTAAAAATTGAATCCGGTTGTAGAGAAAAAAAACAAATTCTTCTGGTGTCACAAATCTCTACGTCTATGTTAACCGTGGAACGGTTTTACCAACTAAGAGCAACAACAGCTGCTATTAAACTTCAATTAGAAGTCTTAAAAGTGCCTATCTTTCGTTAGTGCTTTTTTCTACAAAAAGTCGCTAAAAAAATATTGAGTTTTTACAATCTGATCGGATAACGTTAAAATTGAATCAAAGACGAAAAAAGAGATATTCAGTCAACGGTGAGAGTTGAATCCAAGTCCCTTCGCTCATAAGCCAGTCGCCTAACCCTTCAACTACCATAAAGCTTGGAAAGGAAAGCGCAATAGAAGGTAGAAAACCCATAATGGCCTTTAGTTATTTATTTGTAATATGTAAGGTTTTTAGAGGCATATTTTGCAACTATGTTAACAAATGAGAAGAGTGCATAAATCTAAAACATTCTAATATACAATTTATGCAATATTTACCACTCATAAACCGTAATACTAATTTTCACGTTTCAAATCTTCAGTTTGACATTTACAGGAGAAAAATTATAAAATTTTCAACGTAATTTTTCTCGTACTTCTTGACATTTTTGCGCTATGAAAAGATAAACGTTTTATGTAATATTTTATAGATTCGTTAAACACATACAACATTTTGGTATTGCCTCTTCTCTGACTTTTAGTGGCACTAAAATGTTGCTTCATTAAATGCCTATAATTTTTTTCCTTCAACTTAGAGATCTAAGTTTTGGTGTATGATTTGGTTTTTATAAGGTAAACCTGCCTACCAAATTTGGTTACCATAGCTTTATTATTTATGGATTTTTTCCGGGAAAGAACTGGTCCGATTTTCCTGGCTAACGAACTTGTCCCAGCCATTTGCAAAAAGAAGTTACGCACCAAATTTGATTAAAATCTCAAAATCGGCCTATTTTTTGGGTTATCGGTATATATATATATATATATATATATATATATATATATATATATATATATATATATATATATATATATGACTTCGTAATTCAATGGTAAGAACGTGTGTCTGTGAACCGAAGGGTACGGGGTTCGATCCCAGGGTTCTCTGTCACTTTTCAGTACATACTGTAACATTAACATTGTGGCTTTGTATTTCAGCGAGTTAAATGTCTGCACGTTCCGCCCTTCGGAGGGGATAGTGTGGTGAAACTGCTCCCTGGCGTCGGTGATAGGTCATAGTCTCGGAAATAGACCTTATTGTATAATATGATTTTATATTCTTTTCCATACCGAGTTTTATCAATAGTTCTTTTGCATAAACGACTGTAACACAATAAACGAAGCCGAATTAGGCTAAATAATTAACCATAAAGGGTTGAAATCTGACATGAATAAAGATTGGCGAGCCGTATATAGGACCATTATCATTTAACGAATGTCAGATCCTGTCTAGTTATTGAGTTAATATAAGAATGCTTAACAGATTTGGTAAGTAGGCCAAGGGTATGAAAAATACGTTACAACCTAGCCTCTAGTTTTGTTAGAATAAATTTACTGGTATATGAACCCTATAAAAAAGGAAAGTGACCATGGGTATAGGTTACAAACGTCTTGGTTAGGCTTATTTAAAAAATGTTTTGAGTGGCTCAAATTAGTGATATTATCTTTTTCCCATGAAACTTGCTTAAAATGCTACACGTCAGTTTCAGAGTTAATAAAACACATTTTGACATAAGCCTGACTTTTATTATTTACTTAAGCACGTTTAAGCTTTGTGATAAGATTAATAATTAACTGAGAATTCTTTTGTGCTGTTAAATTATGTTTATCTTCTAGAGATTGTTTGATGAAGCAGAAGTTTAATAAATCTTTCTCATGATACAAAATCCAAATATTGTTATGTTTCAGTTTATGAAAGAGCGTAATCAAAACACGAAATGAGAATACACACTCGAGAGATTCCTTAAAGATTTCTAATTTCCACAATTCCTCAGTTATGTACGCTTTCGCTTTTGCAATAATTTCCACACGATTTCCTTTCAGCAATTTAGAACTCCAATCTGAAACTAAAATATAAGAAACGATCTTGGAGGGTTTTTTTGGTGATTACAAACATGATATATTTCCCTCCAACATTGCATATATTTTACAAAATATTCTGTCAAGCCTTTGTGTAAAAGAGAACGTGATTTCCTTAAAAAATTTTACCAAGATTTTATTGGAAAACCAACTAGCTCCGGCAACTTCGTGTGAAAATTATATTAACTCCTTCGTACCTGTTTATTTCCACTTCTCTCTTTTGCCACAGAGGTATATTTATTTGTTACTTATGATAAAATTAAGAGTTAAACACAACACAGTTCGTAGTTACGCCCGAGCTTTACAATACACCTTAAAATGTTCCCTGAGTACCTTTACCCAAGTTACTTTGTATGTGTTTTCATTGTCATTAGTGTAGCACACCAACCTATAACACTGGTCAACAGCGGTTTTGTTGCGCTTGATATTCGAGCCATCTAGGAAAGAATTGATGTCAACGACGCTAGAAGTAGGCCTAGTTTTTCAACATTTGCTCTAGTTACTTATTTTGTAGACATTTTTACATATTACCCGAAACAGCAATATTTATTATTATATTAATTCGGTCTTTTAGTGAATTTTCTTTAAAAAAATTTACTAATGAGGCGAGATCCCGACTTTTGAATTCTGAAAAAAATTCTCAAATGAGCGCTAACTAGGCCCCCTAGAACCCTCATCCAGGGTCAGTACGAACCTTCCTTTTGCAAGTCGCTTGGATAAGTTCGTTAGCAAGGAAAATCTGCCCAGGTTTTCCCGGAAAATTTTGTGTTTTCTTTCAGAAAAATTTATATTACCGGAAATAACAAAGTAAGGGCAACAAAATTTGGTAAGCGTGTTTATATTATAATAAAAAAGTTCGCGACGCAGCAAGTGCGTTATGGTAGTGAATTTTTATTAAATGCTTCAAACTTGTATAACTCAATTATCAATAAACTTAGAAAGTTGAATTTTGGTATGTAGTAAGGCCTTTCCTAAGACATATGACATATCCACCAAGTGTCATTAAAATAACTTTGTAAGTTTCGGAGAAAAAGAAAATTTTTTTTCGAAAGAAAACTGAAAATTTTAAAAACTAAACTTTCTATAAACTCGGAAAGTTAAATTTTGGTATGTAGTAAGGCCTTTCTAAAGGCAATATATCCATCAATTTCATTAAAATAGCTTTGTAATTTTCGGAGAAAAAATTTTTTTTTGAAAGAAAACTTAAAATTTTCCCGGAAAACCTGGTCAGATTTTCCCGGCTAACGAACTCATCCAAGTCATTAATAAAAAAAAGGCACTTGCCGAGTTTCATCGAAATCGGTTAATTATTTTTTGAGTTATCGGTTGGATACCTATATATATATATATATATATATATATATATATATATATATATATATATATATATATATATATATATATATATATATATATATATATATATATATATATATATATATATACATATATATATATATATATATATATATATATATATATATATATATATATATATATATATATATATATATATATACAGGGTCGCTGATAAGTCTGGAAACGGTCGATTATCCGGGAAAATATACAAGGTGTCGAAAAAAGTTTTATACAAAAGTTTTTGGGTTCTTCAATGTCTACTAGGCGGTGATAATTTCATTTATACAGGGTTGGTCATACAGGCGTGGCACACCAATATTAATTTTTTTTTAATGGAACACCCTATATATTATTCGATATTTCAATCCTTCTCTTAATTTTGAGCAACATTTATCAGAAGCATGATGTACATAAACTCAATCGTTTCCGGGTAAAAAAATAAATAAAAATAAACGCTACTGTTTTTAAAATCTATTGGATGAAGAACAAAAATAAATGAAAAGTGGAATATCTCTTGAAAACAATCTGTGAGTGTGAAAAGAACCGGTTGCGATGTTTTTAACATTGTTTGGAATCCTATTTTATAAGATGTTCAAAGTGTTCTCCATTGACCTCCTGACAATAATGAATTCGCTTAACAAAACATTGCACTGCATTTACAAGAGCGTTTTGAGGAATGTTATTAATTTCATGCACAATCCTTGCTTGCAACTCTTCAATATTCTGCGGTCTATTTTGGTAAATTAAATTTTTTACATGACCCCACAAAAAAAAGTCAAGCGGCGTCATGTCGGGAGACCTAGCTGGCCATTCAATAGTTCCCCTGCGCCCTATCCATCTGCCAGGAAAGGTTTGATTCAGATATTCCCGTACCTCAATTCCAAAATGAGGGGGTGCCCCATCCTGCTGAAACCATATTTCTTCCGCTGGTAGATTTGGGTCGTTATTGTTCGGAAATAATCGACTTACGTCTGGAACAATTGATTCTTGCAAAAGTGTCAAATATCGAGCAGAGTTCAAATTACCGTGTATAAAATAAGGTCCTATGATATGTCCACCAATAATAGCACACCAAACATTTACTTTTTGCGGTCTTTGGGTGTGAATTTGTTCCATCCAATGTGGGTTTTCGTCTGACCAGTACCTACAGTTGTGTCGGTTGACTTGTCCATTCAAACAAAATGTAGATTCGTCGAAAAACAAAATGTGGTTGGCAAAGTTAAAATTTTGGCGTAACTTCTCCATAATAAGTTCACAGAACTCGATTCTGCGATCAAAATCGTCTTCACTCAGTTCTTGCAATAAATGAATTTTATATGGACGGAACTTTTCCCGCTTCGTAATCTTTTGAATTGAATATCGACTCATATTGTGATTTAAAGCCAATTGCTGTGCCGAAGTTTTCGGATTTTCCACCACATCCAATATTACATTCAAAGAATTTTCTTCGTTTGTAACGGTTACTGGCCTTCCAGTTCTAGGTTTATCCTTGATAGCGCCAGTTTCGTGAAAACGATGCAAAGTTTTCGAAACTGTGGATTTGGAGATCGATTCCCGCTCAGGATGCAACTCATTGAACATAATCACCACTTGAGCAAAACTTCGTGTTCTATCACCGTACCCTATCATCATTAAAATTTCGATACGTTCGGTTTCACTTAAACTTGCCATTTTGCACAAAAACTGTTGACACTAAATTACTAATGTTTCAAAACTGTTGACACTAAATGAATGTTTGACATTCGTTGTCCTGGAAACATTTTAAAACAAAAGAATAATACTGCGTTTCTTATGGGCATCTTATCTTATCTTGGGATTCCAAACAATGTTAAAAACATCGCAACCGGTTCTTTTCACACTCACAGATTGTTTTCAAGAGATATTCTACTTTTCATTTATTTTTGTTCTTCATCCAATAGATTTTAAAAACAGTAGCGTTTATTTTTATTTATTTTTTTACCCGGAAACGATTGAGTTTAGGTACATTATGCTTCTCATAAATGTTGCTCAAAATTAAGAGAAGGATTGAAATATCGAATAATATATAGGGTGTTCCATTAAAAAAAAAAATAATATTGGTGTGACCGCCTGTATGACCAACCCTGTATAAATAAAATTATCACCGCCTAGTAGACATTGAAGAACCCAAAAACTTTTGTATAAAACTTTTTTCGACACCTTCTATATTTTCCCGGATAATCGACCGTTTCCAGACTTATCAGCGACCCTGTATATAAACATATAAACATTGAAACTGACCCCGGAAATGGGTTCTAGGGGTCCTAAATCACGCTCAATTGACAAAATTGTTGCAAAGTCTTACCATCGATACCTCTCTAATAGTGAATTTTTAAAAATAAAAATTCACTAAAATGTGAGCCATCTAGCAAAATTTAGGTCTGTAGGTTTAGGGACAAAAAAGTTATAGGTATTTAAAGAAAATGGGGTTTTCCTCAAAACGTCAAAGTCGCGATTTGAAACGCTAAAATTGGCAAGATTAAGGCCAAGAACCTGAAACTAATGCGGGTTATGTAAAAAAAATGTCGCATGAAGAATGTTCTGCAAACCTTTATGTTTCAGCTTCAATCGTCATTGTCCTTCATTTTACTTATATATCTTCAAAAAATTCATTTCAAATAGACCCTTCCTGTGATGCTTTGGCAGTATTTTTAGTTTATGGTTTAACGGTCTATTATTTTTAGCTCATTTTCGTAGAAAAAATTCGTTAATGAGGAGACCACGACTTTTTAATTTTAGAAAGATTTCTTCAAATGAATGCAAACTAGGCCCCCTAGAATCCATATCCAAATTTGTTTACTTATATACTGGGTGAGGTATTTCTACGGCAAAGCTAAATATTCTTGTTATTATACAAGATACGCGAAAAAATTGTATAAGTTAATTATAGGGTGTCTTAAACAGCATCTTATAAAATTATTTTGACAATCACAGGGTGGCCCCTAAGTCGTTGTCGATACCTACAATTTTTTTCGAACATCGTTTGTATTATTAAACTTTTGCATTTTTTATCGAAATATGATGTATGTTTGCAAAGCATTCGACCAGGTCTGGCACGCAGCGCTGCTTAATAAACTTCCGGCCTATGGCCTACCACCAAAACTTTGTACCTGGACAGTAAATTTCCTCTTCAACAGAAGCATTTCCTCTAAACTGTATCCAATTAATGCAGGAGTTCCTCAAGGTTCAGCTTTAGCCCCTACTTTGTTTTTTCTCCACATCAATGACCTCCTAGCACATCCAACCCAGTTCACAGTTACGCGGACGACAGCACCCTCCACTCAAATATACAATATTCTAAACCTGTCTCTTTAGCCCAATTAGATGAGGATCGCAGACTCATGGAGGGTTCTGCCTCCGTGGATCTCCAAAAAATATTAGACTGGGGAGGTAGAAATCTTGTACAATTCAACCTCACCAAATCTCAGTCTTGCTTTCTTTCTCATAACAGATACACCAGCCTTAGACCCATCACAATGAACAACTAAGTTATTCAAAGTAATGAGTCCTTTTATCTTGTTGGCATTTCTGTGGATCTAAATCTTAATTGGCACCAACATGTCACATCAATTGCAGAAGCGGCTGCTAAGAAATTAGGTTTTCTCTTCCGGGCTCGCAAATACTTTTGACCAGTTAATCTCTATACCTTATATACTTCACAAATAAGGCCAAACCTAGAATACTGCTCCCATATCTGGGGTGCAGCTGCCGCTTCTACACTCGCTACCCTGGACTCTATTCGAAAGAGAGCTATACGTCTCATCGGTGATCCTATCCTCACCCAAAGGCTACCATCCCTTGCTTACCGACGTGCCGTTGGTGACCTCTTTCTCTCTTTTATAGATATCTGCACGGGCACTGCTCAGAGGAGCTTTCCTCCATAGTTCCCCCACCTGCTGCCCCCAACAGATCTACCAGGGGACCAGAGCGAATGCACCCTTTTACTGTCCAAGTCACCAGATATAGAACATCTTGTTATGCCCGCTGTTTTGTCCCGAGGACTTCCAAGTTGTGACATTCCTTGCCGGCACATGTTTTCCTTCTCCTCCGAACCTTCAAACCTTCAAGTCCAGAATTAACAAGTTGCCTCTTTCCTCCTTGTCAACACCCACGGTACGATAGTATTTAGGCTGTAAGCCCTCGTGGTGTGTTGTTAAAATTGAAAAAAAATATCCATACGCAGTAAGTGCGTTTTGGTAGCAAATTTTCATTAAATACTTCAAATTTCAATATCTCAATTTGCTATTAACCTAAGGTTCGTTGGCTACGAAACTAGTTTCTCGGAAACATTTAAGTTTCATTTCGGAAAATTTTTGGACATTCTCAAACAATAAGTTATTTTGATAAAATATGGTACATTCTTTCTACTATATCAGTTTTACCGTTAACCACATTGATGCCTGCTATTGATAGTGGTTTTTTGATAAACTTTTCATAATAAAAAAGTTTGGATGCAGTAAGTGCGTTATGGAAGTGAATTTTTATTTAAATGTTTTTAATAGCAAATATGTCTCTTTAATGCAAAGAGACATATTTGCTATTAAAAACATTTAAATAAAAATTCACTTCCATAACGCACTTACTGCATCCAAACTTTTTTATTATGAAAAGTTTATCAAAAAACCACTATCAATAGCTTTATTTATCCTTAATTTATTCAAATAAAGGTGAAAGAAAATAAAAATATATAATACTTTTCAGAAACTTCTCTTATACGATTTACTTTTGTACGACTTTTGGGAACTGCAGAGTTCATCAGTAATTTGCCATCATGTGACTATCCTCCCGACCCTGATATCGGTCCTCCATCACTCTTGAAAGCGTTATCCCTGTTCCCACGTCTAGTAGTAACTTCGTAATATTGTTAAAATAGATCTTCGATGACACCAATGTATGATAAAATTTAATTTTCCCTTGTTCGATTCATTGTAATCGCTACGTCTGGTCGTAGTAACTTTTTTTCTTTTAGTGTTGACGGTACGAATTCCGATGCTTGCTTTGATCAACTCAGATCTTGGATTCCATCTTATTTTGAGAAAATAACTGTGGAGCAGACGTTCCTCCTGCATGTTACTTCCACTTGTACCTGAAGATGGCATAGAGTACCGTGATTCTGAGAACACAGTTACTTCCGATGGCATACGCTCCAGTTGTGAGGCGTAAATAGGCTGATGAAGTTCTTTGTTTCATAATACGGGGGGTTTTGCAGACTCAAAATCAGGATATTCCCATTTTTATGACCACTAAAGCTTTTGGTGTCTACCATGCGGAAATAACAGTCATCAAAACTTTTTTTAGCCGTGTGGAGATCATAGAGGCATTAAAATCTATAACTGGGCGTTCCCCTTCTTCTATAAGCGCAAAGTTTTGGCACAAGATTTACAAACGTTGTGAGGAATCCAAGGCTTATGTTGTCTCACGATTTGTAGTCCAAAATAATAAGTATAAATTTCCTTTACAAAATCGGTAATACTTCCTCTATTTTTTCTACTGTATACGCACCACAAATGTAGCAAAAATAACCAGACTCATGTCGACATTTTATTCGCGGTGAACTTAAATTTATACAGACAAAAACCGTAAGTTAATGAATAAAATGCAAAAAACGAATTTTATAATAACGTTGGGCTATCGTAAAATGGATTACATAATCTAAATCGTCGCTTGCTAGGTAACGTAGAGTTAAACTTAAAAAAATGCTTTTTACATTTGAAAAATCTGCTTTTCTTCTCACCATAAACCCACTGGACTGCTTTCCCGGCTTTCATAACATTTGGCGATCACATTACAATCGAAGGGCGATTTCGCAGCTATGATACTTGTTCTCCAGCAGCTCTCTTTATCTCATTGTAACTTCCACACTTCATCAGTTGTGCCAGGATTTCCAGAAATTGTTTCTTTCGTCTACTTCTTCTATATTTGCTAGGTATGTGTCCTTCAAATAATATTTTCAAAGAGTTATTTTGTCTCAGAATATAACCAATTAATTTTGCAAGCATCTTTTTGTCTCGGCCCTCTCCTACCACATTTTTATTCGTTTTTTCTATCGGTGAACCGTGTCTTTGTCACTTTTCTTCATGACCACATTTCAAAAGCTTCTATTAGCTTCATGTCTTGCTAAGTTATAACCCAAGTTTCCGCCCCATACACTACCACACTCCACACGTACGACTTGGTGAACTGTTTCCTTATTTAAAATGTTTATATGTAAGAAAAGTACCTTGTTTGTTGCATTGCCGTCGCGATCTTCCTTTTCAGATCTTTGCTATATTTACCATCATCTGTGATAATACTTCCAAGGTACGCGAATATTTAGACTGGTTGTGATCAATTTGAATAATTCGTCTATCATTATTTTACTAATATTTAAATATAGCAGACCAAAATCGTAATTATGATCGCTGACTGAGGCGATAAGATGTTTTCGTTGACTATTTTAAAGTAAATACGTCAGTAAGTGTTAAAGTTATAATTGAAACCGATCCTCAAAAGTAAAAAAATTACCACATAATCAAAAATCTCCAAATCATATTAAACTTATACACAGTATGCAGTGCGTCATAAGGATTCATAAAAACTATACTATAAATTGATATCAATTACAGGTGCAGAGTTGCAGGTTTTTTCTTGTCACAATTGTTTTACTTTTGAAGATAAATCATTGTAATTCAAATGATACAAAAGATATTGACACGAGGTTTGTTTTATTAGTGAATTTTCATTTAAAAAAACCACTAATAGAGAGGTATCGATGGTGAGAATTTTTTCAAATGAGCGCGAATTTGGGCCCCTAGAACCCATATCCCGGGTCAGTTTCGATTTTTATATGTTTATATATATATATATATATATATATATATATATATATATATATATATATATATATATATATATATATATATATATATATGTAATATAAATAATAAATAAAAACCGACAACTCAAAAAATAATTAACGGATTTTGATGAAACTCGGCAAGTGCCTTTCTTTTATTAATAGCTTAAATGAGTTCGGTAGCCACGAAAATTTGACAAGTTTTTCTGGAAAAATTTTGAAGTTTCTTTCAAATTTTTTTTTCCAAAAATTGCAAAGATATTTCGATGAAATTTGGTGTACATATTTCTTTGGAAAAGACCTAACCATGTACCAAAATTCAGTGTTCTAGATTTACAGAAACTTGAGATATTCAAATTTGAAACATTTATTTTTAATATCACCGCGTTTCATTGACAATGGCAAACCTGACTTAATGAAATCTAGTATGTTGTTGCCTGGCAACAGAACATTTGATTTTATTGCGCAGGTCTGTTTTATATATTTTATATATATATATATATATATATATATATATATATATATATATATATATATATATATATATATATATATATATATATATATATATATATATATATATATATATATATATATATATATATATATATATATATATTCAAATAAGATAATTAACGCAATTAGGTACTGTAGAAGGCGCGCGCGCTCTCGACCGTTTTTCGAAGCACAATGGAACTGTGCTCGAGCGGCGAGAACAGGCGAGCGCGAGGGGTGCGTGCGGAGGAGTCGATCCATTGATCGTGTACGCAACACCTACACCTTGGCGGGAATTTTATAACTTGCTTGCGCGGGCCATTTAAAAATCGTCCCGCGAACTGTCGTGGCCCGCGGGCATAGGGTCGAGCAGCCTTTGTCAAAGAGTCTGGAAATAGGAAGCTACTTCTAAACAAGTTGCGAAAACTTTGTTTCTTTAAAATTTTTTGGTATTAAATTTTTATTGAGAAAGTTTTGACGTTTCTAATTTTGAAATAAACATACCATAGATATTTTCGAATCATATTTTGATTGTCTTTAAAGACGTAAATCTCATTTATTTTATTGTTTAAATATATGGTTTGTAAATTGGCTTATACCTATATATATTTTATGAACCGCTTCTATAGCTCTGTTCATTACCGGGATAAATAATAGAATAATATACGATAAAATTTGTTTAATCTGTTCGAAAAAACAGAACAAAGGTATTCTGTTCCGCCTGAGATGCAAAATTTAATCAGATGAGGGTAGACAAAAAATTATTTTGTTCTGGGTCACTCTTTTTTTAATGAAATAGTTCATGAAGTCTATGTGTCCCTAAAACATCATAAATTTGATTGTAGTGCTACAGGATGGGTGTTTACCGGCTTCTTAAATATTCCTACGAAATCATTGTCGCCGGGACCACGCTTCGGCGCTTAGATTCTCTAGGACAGAACGAGGATTTGTATCAAACTGTTACTTCACACGAAAGACGTGTGACTAAGCGGGTTGTCCAATTAAATGCAGTAAGTAGAGATACTAACGTCGCAGTGTCTGGGGAGCAATGTCGGTGATAGCATCGATATAAGAGGCAGAGATCTTCAATCTTTGTTCTGTAATCTAGAGGTATGATTGCCCGTAATAGAAGGCGGATCATTAAGTCCGTGATTTTTTAATTTCCCGCCTCTTCACAGGAGGGGCAACACTGCTCCTGTCAACAACCATCTGTCAGTTGACTCCTGTTAAATTTTGAACAAGCTGCGTCATTTAGTTTGTGTTAGATAGCCATTGAAAGCAGAGAACCTCTTGAGTTAAAATGAAAATGGAAAAAGGTGAATGTCGTGTGCTCATCACACATTATTTTTTTGCGGAAGAAAACCATCACTCAAACCAAGGCTAAGCTTGATAAATACTATCGGGACTCTGCACCATCAGTTTCCATTATAAAAAAGTGGTTTACTGAATTTAGTTGCGGCCGTACAAGCACAAATGACGCAGAACGTTATGGACGCCCAGTTGAGGTCGCTACATCCGAAATAATTGAAAAAATTCACTATGTGGTGTTGGCCGATCGAAGACTGAAAGTGCGGGGGATTTTTGAAGCCATAGGTATATCACATGGCTCTGTGGTTTCGATTTTGTATGATTACTTGGGTATGAGAAAGCTATCCGCAAGATGGGTGCCGCGTTTGCTCACAATCGACCATAAACGGTATCGTGTGACAACTTCGAAGGAGTGTTTGGCGTTGTTCAACCACAACAGGGACGAGTTTTTGCGCCGTTTCGTAACCGTGGACGAAACATAGATTCACCACAATACACCAGAGACCAAGTAGCAGCGAGAACAGTGGGTTTCTCCATGCGAATCGGCGTCAAAGAAGACCAAGGTGGGTTTCTCAGCCAATAAAGTCATGGCGACCGTTTTTTGAGATGAACGCGGTATAATCCACATTGATTACCTTCAAAAGGGAAGAACAATCAAATGAACGCGGTATAATCCACATTGATTACCTTCAAAAGGGAAGAACAATCAAATGAACGCGATATAATCCACATTGATTACCTTCAAAAGGAAAGAAAAATCAATGGCGAATATTATACCAACTTATTGGACCGATTAAATGACTTGAAAAAAAAAAACGACCGCATTTGGCCAAGAAAAAAGATCTTTTCCGCCCAGAAAATGCAAAGGTGGACACATGAGTAGTCTCCATGGCAAAATTGCATAAAATAGGCTACGAATTGCTCCCTCATTTGCCCTATTATACGAATTTTGCTCCGAGTGACTATTTCTTGTTTCCAAACTTAATAAATGGCTCGGCGGAAAGAGATTTGACTCCAATGATGAAATCATCTCACAAACAAATACCTATTTTGAGGACCTAACATTTTTTTATTTTTTGGAAGAGATAAAAAAATTGGAGAAACGTTGGACGAAGTGTATAGAGCTCAAAGGAGACTATGTTGAGAAATAAAATAATTTTTTTGTCAAAAACCTGCGTTTCATTAAAAAAGTCACGGACTAATTAACCCGCCTCGTAGATAAATCTCCTTTAAGTCAGTGGCGGATTCAGGAGAAGGGGGCATGGCCAACGAACCTTAGGTTAATAACAAATTGAGTTATTAAATTTGAAGCATTTAATGAAAGTTCGCTACCATAAGGCAATAGCTGCCTCCCGAGTTTCCTTCTGAAGTAATTAGCTCTTGGATGAAGACAACTTTGCGAGTAAAATGATCATTAGGTCAAAAGCAGTGCTTTAATGAATCAGGTTCTACCAAATATACTTATTTAGAGAAATACTTCAGTTTATTTTTAATGTAGATAACTATAGCGTAATGTTTTAAGCCTGATATACTTTTATAAGCAAACAATTAATTCAAGGATGTATTTTCTTGTGGATTTAGGCGAATATCGTAGAATAGGAATAAGAGAACACATATTTAATCACTAATTATAATGCTGCATGTAAATACACGTTAACAGAGTAAGCAGCGATTTAATGATTTGTTCTTTTAACTTGAGAGCACATTCTAAAGCTGATAATAGAGAAATACACTCTATAATATGACATGGAACTGGAGAATAACCCTGTAAAATAAATTTTATAAGCTCGGAGATTGTGAGGATGCTGTAAGCTCTAGTTGAGTTACCTAGTATTTAGTGTCGGTTGGAGGATTAGATATTAAATAGATGTTCTTGTCTATTTATTTTGTAGTATATTTTTTTTGTGTAGAATGTTTTAACAAGCACCAATTTAGGTTTACGTATTATTTATTTTTCCGTAAAGAGTATAGTAATGAGACCTTCACAATCAGGATTTGTATATAGGCTGCTATTTTATTATAAGGTATGTCACAATCCCTTTTTTGCAGGGGAGGAGACCTCAATTATGGGCTCCTGGCGTTTTAAGCTGTGGTATATGTTGAACTTCTACTAACTGAAATCTCCTCGCACAATCCAAAGCAGGCGTCGCACTACACTACCTTTTGGTATTATTTCACACCAACTTCTTCTTTTTTCTTATGTTTGTATCGTCACTACTGAAGAGATCGCGAGCTCCATATATATATATATATATATATATATATATATATATATATATATATATATATATATATATATATATATATATATATATATATATATATATATATATATATATATATATATATATATATATATATATATATAATATATATATATATATATATATATATATATATATATATATATATATATATATATGGAGCTCGCGTGCAGAACCGGTTATATCCATTCTTACAAATTTTACAGGAGTGGACCAACAACGTTTAGCAATTGGGCCCAGCGACATAATCGGAAATTTCAAACGTCATATTATTGTGACTTTGAATATAAATAAAGAGTGTGTAATAGTCTTTAAAGATTTTTTTTCAAATATTTTTTATTTCAACAACACACTACGAGGGCTCACAGCCTAAATACTACCGCACTGTTGCTGTCGACAAGGAGGAACGAGGCAACTTGTTAATTCTGGACTTGAAGGTTTGGAGGTTCGGAGGAGAAGGAAAAACATGTGCCGGCAAGGAATTCCACAACTTGGAAGTCCTCGGGACAAAAGAGCGGGCATAACAAGATGTTCTATGTTTGATGACCTGGACAGTAAGAGGGTGTATTCGCTCTGTTCCCCTGCTAGATCTTTTGGGGACAGCAGGTGGAGGAACTATGGAAGAAAGCTCATCTGAGCAGTGCCCGTGCAGATATCTAAAAAAAGAGAGAGAGAGAGGTCACCAAGGTGGGCAAGGGATGGCAGCCTTTGGGTGAGGGTAGGGTCACCCATGAGACGTATAGCTCTCTTCTGAATGGAGTCCAGGATAGCGAGTGTACAAGCGGCAGCGGCAGCCCAGACGTGGGAGCAGTATTCGAGGTTTGGCCTTATTTGTAAAGTATATAAGGTATAGAGATTAGCTGGTGAAAAGTATTTGCGAGCCAGGAAGAGGAGACCTAATTTTATAGCAGCTGCTTCTGCAATTGATGTGACATGTTGGTGCCAATTGAGATTCCGATCCACAGAAATGCCAACAAGTGAAAAGGACTCATTACTTTGAATAAATTGATTGTTCATTGTGAAAGGTCTAGGGCTGGTATATGTCTTATGAGATAGAATCCAAGACTGAGATTTGGTGGAATTAAATTGTACAAGATTTATACTTCCCCAGTCTAGCAATATTTTTTGGAGATCCACAGAGACTGAGCCCTCCATGAGTCTGCGATCCTCATCCAATTGGGCTAAAGAGACAGGCTTAGAATATTGTATATTTGAGTGGAGGGTACTGTCATCCGCGCAACTGTGAACTGAGTTGGATGTCCTAGAGAGGAGGTCATTGATGTGGAGAAAAAACAAAGTAGGGGATAGAGCTGAACCTTGAGGGACTCCTGCATTAATTGGATACAGTTTAGAGGAATGGCCATCCACGACAACAGAAATGCTCTGATTGGAGAGGAAAATTGCTGTCCAGGTACAGAGTTTTGGTGGTCGGCCATAGACTAGAAGTTTATTAAGCAGCGCTGCGTGCCAGACCTCGTCGAATGCTTTAGATATGTCAAGCGCGACAATCTGGGATTCACCGTGTAGTTCCATAGACTTGTTCCAAGAATGGGTGACAAAGGAAAGGAGGTCAGCAGTTGATCTGCGCTGACGGAATCCATACTGCCTGTCGTGGATCAGACTGTGTTTTTCAAGAAATTTTAGTAATTCGGTGTTTATACTTTCCCATCACTTTAGAGACGACTGAAAGGAGAGAAATAGGCCTGTAGTTGCTAGGAAACGTTTTGGATCCTTTTTGAGGACGGGTTGTACTAGAGCAGTTTTCCAGGTACTCGGGAATATGCCTCTATTGTAAGATGTCTGAAACAGACGAGTCAGGACAGGAGCAAGTTCTGGTGCTTAGTTTTTGAGAACAATTGCTGGTATCTCGTCAAGACCAGAGGCTTTCCTGGTATTAAGCGAAGAGAGCATCTTTCGTACCTTTTTAGTTTTGAAAATGATATCCGTCATTTTATGCGCGTCATTGGGGACTGTTGGTGGTTGAAGGGGGGTGGGAAGAGGATGTTGAAAATGGTGTAGAACAGTAAAGAGGTTTAGTAGATGGCAACATGGTGTGACCATATGTAAAAAGGGTCACACAATAAAAAAAACATCTGCATCGTAGGATATATAAGTTTTAGTTTTAAGGAAAGGCAAAAGTTAGCTGTGAACGAGATTTTAACGCATAAAGACACAGTTCGAACAAACGTTCAAGATGGTAATAAAAGTTATTAACGTAAATACGATATAGGTAGTAGTTATTATTCAATCGTGCATTATTAGGATTTTAAGTAGTTATGTGTACATATTCATTGTTTTCACTGATTGTGTTATTGTTATATTTGTCCCTTTTGTTTATTGAAAAAGCTGAACCAGCAACGTGTGTGTATTTTTGCAACGAACGCTAACATATTCTACAAGTAAAACAAAGCAAATTTGTTGCAGTTGACTTACCCGTAGAGAAACCATGCTGTTGTTCAATAATGACCGTGGTTGAAGGAAAATTTGAGAATCGGCATCATAGCCATCTCAAATACTTTTGGTAAGACAGAATTGACACAAACATGCCTATAATTTATGACATGTGATCGACTACCTGACTAAAAGAGAGAAATAGCATCAGAGATTTTGTGAGGTTTAATCAAATTTAATGAGAATCTTCCTTTTGCAAGTGGCTTGGACAAATTCGTTAGCCGGAAAATTTTTCTATATCCTAAATGACAAAGCTATGGCAACCAACTTTGCTGCGCAATTTTCGATTATAACGTATCCTACATACCTAAATTCAGATATCTGAGTTAAAAGGAAAAAAATTATAAGCATTGCATGGTATAGGGGACCGAGGGATTTACGCCCCCTCCAAAGGGCGAAACATGCAAACATTCAACTTGCTCAAACATAATGCCACAACCTGGGTTCATGTTAATCTTACAGTATGCACTGAAAAAGTGTAAGGGTAACGCTAGGAATCGAACCCAGTACCCTTGGGTTCACAGGCACACGTTCTTACCACTAGACCACCGAGGATCCAGTATAGGTTAGAGTCCGTGATTTTATAGTCTATAATTTTTAGCGAATTTTTGAAGAAAAAATCGCTATTGGGGAAATTGCTGCTTTTGAATTTTTTACTTCTCTGGACATAATTATGAAACTAAATTTTAAAATACCGACGAAGCAAGTGAGTTATCGTAACGACTAAAGTAAGGACTGAATTAAAAACAAAATTTAAATATATGGACGCAGCAAGTGTATTATGTGTATAAGATACTGGTTAATATTTAGCAGTAGTTAACGGTTGAAAGAGCGATTCATAAAAACAGCACATGAGTGTAAAAAATATTCAAATCTATAAAAAAGAAAGGTTAAGTTTAGATGTATATTTTGCATAATTTTAAATATTCACGAATACTTTTGCTTACCAGATATCGGAATTTCATAAATCACCTCTCAACCCGCTATAAACTTACTGTTTTTTTATATAGACAAATAATAAAGCCTCAGATTATACACAAACGCGGGAAATCTCATGTCGATTACCATTATCGGGTATAACCCCGAACGAATTTCTGGATTCCAGGAATTTGAGTGGTTTGCGCCACTTAATTGAAGCCATCATATATGCACGATCTTGTGGCTGAAGCGGCAACTACAACATTGGTCCCAGCTTGGCTCGGTTCGACCCGACTCTCTGCCACTCCATCACTCTGGTATCAACTATAAACGGGGATTCACCACCCGATGTTATATTCAATGCAGAATCATTAACAGTTATAAATTAGTTAACTTTGCATACGTAATTAATTAAATAGTGCATAATTTATTGAGGTTATGTTCAATTTGAATCAAAGCAGTTAACTAAAATACCTGCCTGTATTATTAAAGCTTTATACCATCCGGTCTTAAAAAATAAACGAAGTCGTGTTTAAATTTCTGAATTTTGTACAGTACTGTGAATGTTAACCTGTTAATTCGTTACGTTATTGTTGTTTATTTAATTGATTTAACAATTTGTAAGCACTCGTCAGTATTGTCACATACTTTTCTATGAAAGTCCAGTTCATAGAGCATTATTACTTCTAGTCGTAGGCAGCTTGTAGATTACGTTGGCAGCAGCGAACACTCCAGGATTATATTTAGAGAGGGAATGAGAAGTGACAGATGAAAAAATGTATTAAGGTCTGGAATTACCACAGACGGTACAGCTAAGCGAGCGGCAGATAGAGTAAGTGAATCAGTGATTCTTCGGAATAAGTGATAGTGGAAGGCGAAAAGTAAACCATAGACATTAGCTAATAGAGAAATATAATAGTTGGTGAGTTTATTGTGAGGGGATGGTTAGTTTTAAAAAATTAGTAGTTTCAAAAGCTTTTAGTCAACAAATAGACCACCCTGAAGAACGTAGCAGTACGTTATTCCAATGACAATCAAAACGCATAATAAAAGCAAAATCAGTTTGTGTTTCTAGGGATGGGTAGAATGCTCGTACATTGATACCTAGAGCCTCGGTGGTTCAGTGGTAAGAACGTGTGCCTCTGAACCGGAGGGTACTGGGTTCGATCAAAGGGTTATCCTTTCACTTTTTCAGTACCTACTCTAACATTAACATCAACCGATGTTGTGGCATTGTATTTGAGCAAGTTGAATGTCGTTCCGCGTTTCGGAGAGGGCGTAAAGTTGTCGGTCCCGTGTCAATGCAATGTCGGGCACGTTTAGGTTCCCTAACGTCCTCACAGAAACGCAGGGGTTCAGCAAAATTTCTAGGATGGTGAGGTGGAACTGCTCCTTGGCGTCGGTGATTGGCCAAAGTCGCGGAAATAGACCGACGTTTAAGAAACAATAAACACACAACAAAAAAAAAACGCACATTGATGCCTGTATTTGCGAACGAAGGTGATGAGATGAGCTACTTGAAAACCATTGTTTAGTTCCACACTACGACCTAACGTAATTATGGTCAAGATATATACCTATCATTATACTTCACTTAGCGTGTTCTCCGTGTCCGCGGAGTAAAGAGACTAGCATATCAGCAAATAAACGCAAGTTTAAATCATAGCGATGATTGAATTAAAGAAAAATTGTTAGTGTTTTATTCAATTTTAACTTTAACTCTATCTAAATTTTTAGACGAAATTTTAAAAGAAACTTGTGTTACAAATTTCATTAACCAAAATTACGACTAATTTATTAGGAGACCGTGTATACACACAATACACCACAAAATAAAACAGAACTGTTAAATTTCACCTTTCACACTGCAAAAATCGTAGTTAATAAGAAACGATTAATGATGCCAAGTACGGTTTAGATAAAAGACAAGATAAGAAATTTAAGATAAGAGTCAGTGAAGAATTCCATAGCAGATTATTTCGTTGTGTGCAAGCGAATGGAGAACATTTTGAACATTTATTATAAGAAAGGGATGTTTTTATTAAGTTTATTTTCGAAATTTGAATTTCATGGTAAACTGTTTAGTTTTAATTTTCCGGTAATAAATTTCCACGCCGCGCCGTATTGTAAACTGTAATATTAGACCATACTTATCTCCGCATTCAGAAAAAATGCTTCAAATTTGAATAACTCAATTTTCTAAACACTTAGAAAGTTTAATTTTCGTATGTAGTAAGGTATTTCCTAGGGCAAGATATCTCAAGGCAACATATTCACCAAATTTCATTAAAAGAACTTTGTAATTTTTGGAGAAAAAAAATGTTTAGAAAGAAAATTTAAAATTTGAATAACACAATTTTCTATAAACTTAGAAAGTTAAATTTTGGTACGTAGTAAGGTCTCTCCCAAGGCAACATATATAGTAAATTTCATTAAAGCAACTTTGTTATTTTCGGAGAAAATATATTTTTTTGAAAGAAAACTCAAATTTTCCTCGGAAACACTTGTCTGAATTTCATGGCTAACGAACTCATCCAAGCCGTTAATAAAGGAAAGGCACTTTCCGAGTTTCATTACAATCGGTTAATTATTTTTTGAGTTATCAGACGGATACATATATATATATATATATATATATATATATATATATATATATATATATATATATATATATATATATATATATATATATAAATTGAAACTGACCCCGGATATTGGTTCTAGGGGTCCTAGTTCGCGCTCATTTGTAAACATTTTTGCAAAGTCTCACCATCGATACCTCTCTATTACTGATTTTTTTAAAATAAAAATTCACTAAAAAATGTGATCCATCGAATTGTGATGAAAAAATGTAGGGTTGCTATTAAAAAAAAAAATGAATAAAGTGTTGGGGGTAAAATGGTGGGAGCTTAATGTTTTTAACTATGATTATAAGATAATCTCCGACAAATTAACCTTTACGTGTCTTAGCGTTTTCCACAAATACAATGTTTTGCCGAATAATGAATTTTATTCCATTAGTGTGCTTCACACTATATATATATATATATATATATATATATATATATATATATATATATATATATATATATATATATATATATATAACAATTCAAAAGGACCTTGGATATCGGTTCTAGGGGGCCCTAATTCGCGCTTATTTAAAAAGCATTCCAAAGGTCTCACCATCGTTACCTCTCTATCAGTGAATTTTCATAATAAAAATTCACCAATAAACATTATGTGTAATTTTTTCCAATTCCAAATTTAAGCTTTCTCGCCGAGTAAACAGATCACATATTGAATAATTAAATAAATAAAATTGTATCTTGATATTTTTGTAAAGCTAGTTTACATTTTCCATTGTAGATCTTCCATCAGTGTGAAAGCTATCGCTTTCATTTATATCTCGAGCCACCCATTCCATTATTTAGACTCTATTTGCCTTAGTGGAGGAAAATAGGGAGATGGAAGCAAGTAGGCTCCTTATATGAATACGTGTGTTATTCTGGCAGTGACACACATCATGCATATTCAATGTGCAATTACCTATGCGTGTGTTAGAAGTCCCGGTTTCCTTCTGAGGACTCTACACTGAAGACTGAAGCCAGCCTTGATACGATATCTTAATGTTCTCAACGATACTTAGCTACTGATATCCTGTGATACCTAATTCATAGGCTAATCTGTCATCAGGAATTCTCTCAGGGAATAATTAACTCCAGGATATTGTTCGAGTATTTAAGCTATGCTGTGTTAATTTATAAATAATATGAGAAAAATAATTAACGAGTTTTTATCAAATTTTCAGTGTTTTACAAGGTTTTGAGATTAATTTATTACAAGTTACGACAAGCGACTATTGTTCAACAAATAAAACAAAAGCTTATTCAGTGACTTTTTCTTAAAACTTGTTTTGGCCTCGAGCCTCCCTACTATAATACGATGTTTTACATAAAAAAAAGAACAAACAAAAGGGATTCTCTATGCTATCGTCTACCAAGCTCAGCAAACAAACCCTCAAATTTCCTTTACTTCATATAAACCAATAATAATTTACGAAGAGAGACTATGCCCATCATACTTTACATTTTGTTTTTGTGGGTAAGGTGTATGTGTTTAAGTCTTCTTAACTAGGATTATAATTAAGGAAAAAAAGACATGGGATCACAAACTTCACGCCTAGGGGTCCACCAATGCGACGTTATTTTAGACAAACTAGACTGAACCACGGTAAAGATGGGTTAGACACAGGGACAGACAAAAGGAAACTATAACTATATGACTATTAACAATCATGTCAATTGCCTCAACAAAATTACTTTAAGAAACAAAACAAAATTTTATCTCTTTTTAAGTTGAGCTAAATTACCTCATGTAATTTATTACACTTAATAAAGTTCAAAAGTATGTCCAACATTTCTTTTTCAACATAAAACGCTACATGCAACAAATATGCTATATTCAATGGTAGTGAAACTCCTTGATCAAGACATTTTTTAACTAGATTGTTACATGCGTGGATGTGTTTTTTACAATTAAAAAGGATATGATTATTATCACACACACTTGTTCCATCACAACTACACAGTGAATTGTCTGCCAACCCCATTTTAAATAGTTGCTTTTTGGTGGCACCATGCCCTACGATGATTCTAGCAAATGTCATGTATATTACTCTGTTAGTAGGGACTATTTCTGAGATCGATTTAGAAGGCAAGGTGGGAAATATTTGCTAAAATTTACTTTTTACTATGACTTGTTGTTTGCTCCATTGGTCTGACCATTCTTTCCTCATGTGACGTTTACAGGTAGGAAGAACATCTCTCGTTAAGAGAATATTGCAACTCTCTCCCATTATTGTTGCATTTTTTGCCAGTTTATCTGCTTCTTCATTGCCCTTGATATGTGCATGTGCTTTTATCCACATAAATATAGCCGTTTTTCCAGCCCTCACTAAGTTCAGGTAATTGGATCTAATAATGCCTATAAGTGGGTCCTTGAATACATTAGAGGGCTCCTTCAGAGCCAAGAGTAACGACTTGCTGTCGGTTATTATTATAAATTTGGAATGGGATGCTATTTCCATGGCCATTTCAAGAGCTTTGATAACTGCTACTGTTTCTGCCGTATATATGCTGATTTCTTTGTGTAGCTTAAAAACGAAACTGGATGTCGTCGATTCGCAGTATAAACTACACCCTACGAAATCAGATGTTTTGGATCCATCGGTAAATATTAGGGCAGATCCTGGAAACTTCTGGATATTTTCACGGTAATAGCTTTGAACATCTATGTCTTCACTATGGAAATCTGGTAAAACAACGATTGGATTCCATAGTAAAATTTCATATGACAACGTAAGCACTTCTGAATCGTACAATATGGTTGGCGTTACTTTTGTGGATGTGTACGATAAAGCTTTTGTCAATGGTGGTGAGTTTTTATGTCGCCAGTATGTGTTATTTTGGTTATGCGACAAGATGGTGTTAGTTTGGATGCTGATTTTTCCTTGCAATGGTTGCTTTATCAGGAAATTGCTAGAAAGATATTCCTGTCTTAATTTGAGAGTTGGCTCATTGGCCAAGACCAAAATTGATTCTGTGTAGGTTGTTTTTATTAGCCCGTGGACTAATGTTAAAGCTTTATATTGTATTCAGTCAATTTTTCTTACGTGTGTTTCCGCAGCAGACACATAGAAAATTGAGCCCTAGTCTATGATCGACCTAGTGTATGACTTATAAAATTTCATCGCTGTTCTGGTATCTGCACCATATTTCTTTTTACATGTATATGTCAAAATATTCACACTTTTTTCACCTTTGCTAATACAATGATCAACATGTTCCTTCCACAAAAGTTTTTGATCGATTATTACACCTAAGTATTATATATATATATAGAAGGGATTGCTATATAAATATAAATAATATATATATATATATATATATATATATATATATATATATATATATATATATATAATATAAATAATATATATATATATATATATATATATATATATATATATATATATATATATATATATATAAATTATACTGAGTTTTTTTGAAAATACATCCATCCATAAAATGAAAGTAAATAGGAAGAATGCGGAATTCTGAAACATCTCACTTCTCTAAAAAAAAAGAGGAATGCGGGTGACGTCACCATGACTTGGCGACTGACATATGCATGTATGATATCAAAACCAACTCACCCAAATAAATGTAACAGATGATGGCTGACTCAAGCACATGGGACGTCACGAATTTATCAGCTAAATACATATCTGCCGATCCCACTTAGTTCAGGATAGGCAAGTTAATAACTGGATTTGATTGGTTCTTAATTCCGTACGAAAATGGAATGCCGCCGCAAACCTTACGTGGTGACATTTGTATATACGTTTCCTTTTTGTTAGAATGCATTTCAAATTTTGAATCAGAAAGTACTTGAATATATTTTATCAGGTACCTCATCAACAAAATTAGCACTTACATTGTTGACTAATTCCATAGCCATTGTTATGTAAATAATGACAAAGTTATTCGTTGTAAATTAATCACTCTACTCATTTGTTCAAGTCGAACCACAAAGCTGGGACATATTGCATTGAACGCAATCGAAGAAGAAACTTAGTAGATATCTACTACACATATCTACTAAGTTTCTTCTTCGATTGCGTTCAATGCAATATGCCCCAGCTTTGTGGTTCGACGTTAAAAAAAGGAAAGAGACACTTGTATATAGGCACTTTTTAGTGAGTTTCGCAGAAAAAATTCATTAATAAGAAGATTGCCCCTTTTGAATTTCTTCAAATGAGCGCTAACTAGCAACCCTAGAATCCCTATCCGGGGTCAGTCTCAATTTATATATGTATATATATATATATATATATATATATATATATATATATATATATATATATATATATATATATATATATATATATACAGGGTGGCACATTGAAAACGAAACAGACCGATTTGCGTCCAGAGAATTTTTTTTAAGAAACGCTGAAACACGGCAATTTTAATATTAAGGGGGATATGTTTTCGCATAAAACTCAACTTTGTCACATCACCCCTTAAGGGTGGTGATAACAACCCTTATATTTTAAATAGGGAACATGGGTCGAGCGTTTCATCATTCGAAAGCTCTTTCTTTTCTGAATTCAGCACACAATTTTTTTTTGAAGTTTTATCAACTTGTTTAAAAATTATTCACAGTTGGAATTGCAAGAACGTATTTCATTCATTGTGATAAGAAATGCACTAGTTAGTCAATTTTTCGTTAAAAAAACTAAAAAACAAAACCAAACGTCCAAAAATGTTTATTCAGTTAAGTAAGTGTTCAAATTGTTGACCACCAGCTTACATACAAAAGTACAAATTTTGTTCAAAACAATCTCTGACATTCTGTAGCATTTGTGGAGTTATTAGACGGCATTATTCAACAGTGCGTCGTCGTAATTCTTCCAGAGACTCCGGTTTTGTTGCGAAAATTCTACTCTTTAAATGGCCCCATAGAAAGACGTCTAAAGGAGTTAAATCCGGTGATCTAGGGCCACTCAATAGCACCTTTACGTCCAATCCATTGATCTGGAAACTCTTTGTTCAAAAACTTCTTAACACGTTGCGAAAAATGCGGAGGAGCTTCATCTTGTTGAAACACTAATTGGTTTTCTTGATAGCGATCATCATTTTCAACAATGTCAATTAGTAGAGGGTAAACTATATCTTCTAGTAACTCCAAATACGTTTCGCCACTCAAATTGCCATAAAGAAAAATTGGTGCGATTAAACGGTCTCCAAGAATGCCAGTCCAAACATTCAATTTCTGTGGAGTTTGAGTGTGGACTTGGTGAAAATTTCTTGGATTATTATCTTCCCGATAACGACAATTATGACGATTGACTGTAGAGTGTAATAAAAACGTACACTCGTCTGAAGAACAGACATTGAACAGAAAGTTCCCGTTATCAGCTATTCGAGCAGTCATAACTTCACAAAACTCCAGCCGTCGATCAAAATCATCTTCATTCAGTTGTTGTACAAGATTAATTTTATACGGGTGAAATTTATGATGCTTAATTATTCGCTGAATAGTGCTTCTTTTCATGTTTGAAACAGTGGCCAAATTTCTCGTGCTCAAAGTTGGGTCTGCAGCAATTTGTCCTAAAACTTCAATCTCAGTAGTCTCATTTCTAGCCGGAAATTCACGTTCAGGATCCCGTTTTTTGTTGGTTACTGAACCACTTTGTCGAAACTTTGAAACTAACTCCAAAATGTATTTTCTGTTAACATGTCTGTTCGGATGTCGTTTATTAAACAAATTTGCTGTACGGTTGGCACAGTCATCGATTTTGAAAAAAGAGTAATTATTTCAACTTTTTCTTCTACAGAACACATCGTTGTGAAATTAATTTTTGGTAGTACTATCAAGTATCAAACCTGTATATATATACACACACACACACATATATATATATATATATATATATATATATATATATATATATATATATATATATATATATATATATATATATATATATATAGAGGGTGGCGCATTGAAAACGAAACAGACCGATTTGCGTCCAGATAATTTTTTTTTAGAAACGTTGAAACACGTCAATTTTAATATTGAGGGGGACATGTTTTGACATAAAACTCAACTTTGTCACCCCTTAAGGGTGGTGATAACAACCCTTATATTTCAAATAGGGAACATGGGTCGAGTGCTTCATTATTTGAAAGCTCTTTCTTTTCTGAATTCAGCACATACATTTTTTTTGAAGTTTTATCAACTCGTTTAAAAATTATTCACAGTTGGAATTGCAAGAACGTATTTCATTTATTGTGATAAGAAATGCACTAATTAGTCAATTTTTCATGAAAAAAAAACTAAAAAACAAAACCAAGCTTTTAAAAATGTTTATTTTGTTAAGTAACCGTTGTAAGTTGACCACCGCTTTCATACAAAAGTACAAATTTTGTTTAACACGAGCTCTGACATTCTGGAGCATTTGTGGAGTTATTTGACGGCATTTTTCAACAATGCGTCGTCGTAATTCTTCCAGAAACTCCGGTTCTGTTGCGCAAATTCTACTCTTTAAATGGCCCTATAGAAAGAAGTCTAAAGGAGTTAAATCCGGTGACCTAGGGGGTCACTCAATAGCACCTCTACGCCCAATCCGTTGCTCTGGAAACTCTCTGTTCAAAAACTCCCTAAAACGTTGTGAAAAATGCGGAGGAGCTCCATCTTGTTGAAACACTAATTGATTTTCTTGATATCGATCATCATTTTCAACAATGTCAATTAGTAGAGAGTAAACGATATCTTCTAGTAACTCCAAATACGTTTCGCCACTCAAATTGCCATCAAGAAAAATTGGTCCGATTAAACGGTCTCCAAAAATGCCAGTCCAGACATTCAATTTCTGTGGGGTTTGAGTGTGGACTTCGTGAAAATTTCTTGGATTATATTATCTGCCCAATAACGACAATTATGACGATTGTAGAGTTTAATAAAAACGTACACTCGTATGAAAAACAGATACTGAACAGAAAGTTCCTGTTATCAGCTATTCGTGCAGTCATAACTTCACAAAACTCCAGCCGCCGATCAAAATCATCTTCATTCCGTTGTTGTACAAGATGAATTTTATACTGGTGAAATTTATGATGCTTCAATATTCGCTGAATAGTGCTTCTTTTGATGTTTGAAACAGTGGCCAATTTTCTCGTGCTCAAAGTTGGGCCTGCAGCAATTTGTCCTAAAACTTGAATCTCAGTAGTCTCATTCATAACCAGAAATTCACGTTCAGGATCCTGTTTTTTGTTGGCTACTGAACCACTTTGTAGAAACTTTGCAACTTACTCCAAAATGTATTTTCTGTTAACACGTCTGTTCGGATGTCGTACATTAAATAAAAATTGCGGTACGGTTGGCACAGTCACCGTTTTTGAAAAAAAGAGTAATTATTTCAACTCTTTCTTCTATAGAATATACCATTGTGAAATTAATTTTCGGTAGTACTATCAAGTATCAAACCGACCGATGAACTGAAATAATAAACTGCATTTCTCCCATTCGAATAAGAAATGTTCTGATAGTCAATTTCTTGTTTACAAACCAACAAAATATTGACTATCAGCACATTTCTTATCGGAATGAGTTAAATGCGTTTTTGCATCTTCAACCGTGAATAATTTTTAAACGAGTTGATAAAACTTCCAAAAAAATAATGTGCTGAATTTGGAAAATAAAGAGCTTTCAAATGATATAACACTCAACCCATGTTCCCTATTTAAAATATAAGGGTTGTTATCACCACCCTTAAGGGGTTGATGTGACAAAGTTGAGTTTTATGTCAAAATATGACCCCCTCAATATTAAAATCGACGTGTTTCAGCGTTTCTTAAAAAAATTCTCTGGACGCAAATCAGTGTGTTTCGTTTTCAATGCGCCACCCTATATATATATATATATATATATATATATATATATATATATATATATATATATATATATATATATATATATATATATATATATAAATATAAACATCTAAAAATTGAAACTGACCCCGGACATGGGTTCTAGGGAGACTAGTTTTTCAAAATTTTCAAGTCGCGATCTGCTCAATAGTGAATTTTTCTACAAAAATTCGCTACAATATGAATGAAAGCCATTATAGATGATCGTACAATATAAGTAAACCTCAAAGGCATCATAAAAGCGATGTTATAAGACTTTATAGAAATCTAGAATCTCTCCGCTAGTCCGCTAGTGGACTGGCTTATAGAAAACAATGAAACATGTAGAATAATAATGACTTACCGCTCGTGAGGGAACTAAACAGTCAGGGCCAGAGTAACCCTTGGGACATTCGCAGGAATAGTTGTTTCCATGATCGAGGCAATATCTAGGCTCAGGACAGGGGTTGGGCTCACATAGATCCACCTGTAACAGAAGAAAAGGGTTGAGGTCACGTTATTAACTCCACATATGGGTTATACTAAAATAGAACTTAATTATACCTAAATTAAATATGCCGCATTATTATCTACGTGGTAAAGCCTCAAACTGTCCGCTGTTTTCATAGAATTTACCCTAAATTTATCAAATTACTAACTGTTCTACCTGAAATAATTAAACACTGTGAATTTAACAAAAACTTGTATACACAGATACTATATCTAAAATAGATAGACAGTTTTGGAACGCTATTGTACTGACATTAAAAAATTATATATTGAGTCCTGTCCTTTAAAGTAAACGAAAAAGTTAGAGACGCAGCAAGTGCGTTATGGTAGTGAATTTTTATTAAATCCTTCAAATTTGAATAACTCAATTTTATAGAAACTTAGACAGTTGAATTTTGGTACATGGCAAGGTCTTTCTCAATGCAACATATCCACTAAATTTCATTAAAATAGCTTTGTAATTTTTGGAGAAAAAATTTTTTTTCGAAAGAAAATTCGAAATTGAAATAACTCAATTTCCTATAAACTTAAAAAGTTTAGTTTTGGTACGTAGTAAGGTCTTCCCCGAGGCTATATACGCAACAATTTAATTAAAATATGTTTGTAATTTTCGGAGAAAAAATTTTTTCGAAGAAAAGTCAAAATTTTCCCGGTAAACCTTGTTCGATTTTCTTAGATAACGAACTCATCCAAGCCATTAATAAAAGAAAGACACTTGCCAAGTTTAATCAAAATTGGTTAGTTATTTTTTGAGTTAGTTTTTAAGAAACGCTGAAACACGTCAATTTTAATATTGAGGGGGACATGTTTTGACATAAAACTTAACTTTATCACATCAAGCCCTTAAGGGTGGTGATAACAACGCTTATATTTTAAATGGGGAACATGGCTCCAGTGTTACATCATTTGAAAGGTATTTCTTTTCTGAATTCAGCACACAAATTTTTTTAGAATTTCAAAACGAGCTCTGACATGCTGGAGCATTTGTGGAGTTATTAGACTGCACTTTTCAACAATGCGTCGCCGTAATTCTTTCAGAGACTCCGGTTCTGTTGCGTAAATTCTACTCTTTAAATGGTCTAAAGGAGTTACATCCGGTGATCTAGGGGGCCACTCAATAGTACCTCTACACCCAATTCATTGCTCTGGAAACTCTCAGTTCAAAAACTCCCTAACACGTTGTGAAAAATGCGGAGGAGCTCCATCTTGTTGAAACACTAATTGATTTTCTTGATAGTGATTATCATTTTCAACAATGCCAATTAGTAGAGGGTAAACGATATCTTCTAGTAACTCCAAATACGTTTCGCCACTCAAATTGCGATCAAGAAAAATTAGTCCGATTAAACGGTCTCCAGAAATGCCAGTTCAGACATTCAATTTCCGTGGAGTTTGAGTGTGGACTTCGTGAAAATTTCTTGGATTATTATCTGCCCAATAACGACAATTATGACGATTGACTGTAGAGTTTAAAAAACAGCCGCCGATCAAAATCGTCTTCATTCAGTTGTTGTACAGGATGAATTTTATACGGGTGAAATTAATGATGCTTCAATATTCGCTGAATAGTTCTTCTTTTGATGTTTGAAACAGTGGCCAATTTTCTCGTGTTCAAAGTTGGATCTGCAGCAATTTGTCCTAAAAATTCAATCTCAGTAGTCTCATTTCTAACCGGAAATTCACGTTCAGGATCCAGTTTTTTGTTGGCTACTGAACCACTTTGTCGAAGCTTTGCAACTAACTCCAAAATGTATTTTCTGTTAACATGTCTGTTCGGATGTCGTCCATTAAACAAATTTGCGGCACGGTTGGCACAGTCATCGTTTTTGAAAAAAAAGAGTAATTATTTCAACTCTTTCTTCTACAGAATACACCATTGTGAAATTAATTTTCGGTAGTATCATCAAGTATCAAACCGACCGATAAACTGAAATAATAAATCGTATTTCTCTCATTCCGATAAGAAATGTTCTGATAGTCAATTTTTTGTTTACAAACCAACAAAACATTGACTATCAGCACATTTCTTATCGGAATGAGTGAAATGCGTTTTTGCATCTTCAACTGTGAATAATTTTTAAACGAGTTAATAAAACTTCCAAAAAAATGTGTGTGCTTAATTCAGAAAATAAAGAACTTTCAAATGATGTAACAGTCGACCCATATTCCCTATTTAAAATATAAGGGTTTTCATCACCACCCTTAAGTGGTTGATGTGACAAAGTTGAGTTTTATGTCAAAACATGCCCCCCTCAATATTAAAGGCGACGTGTTTCAGCGTTTCTTAAAAAAATATATTCTCTGGACGCAAATCGGTCTGTTTCGTTTTCAATGCGCCACCCTATATATATATATATATATATATATATATATATATATATATATATATATATATATATATATATATATATATATATATATATATATATAAACATATAGAAATTTAAACTGACCTCGGATATAGGTGCTGGGGGTCCTAGATCGCGCTCATTCGAAGAAATTTTTTCAAAATTCAAAAGTCGGGATCTCCCGATTAGTGAATTTTTTCTAAGAAAATTTACTAAAACAGAAATGTGAGATGAAAAGATAAGAATGTAAATGAATGAAAGTACCGTATTTAACGAAAACTATTACCACTAAAATTTAGCAAATCAACAAAATAATGATAAAGCAATATAATATGCGAGATAACAGTTAAAAGTACAAAATTTCAAGATCAGTCTGCAAATACGCCGCTCAAAAATTAAATATGTAAGAACGTACAAAACAATTTGGTCTATAACCGATATCTGCCTACAGCATAAACAAGAAAGAGCAAGAACCCTGGAACTGAGCCTTAAGGAATACCGCTCAGCACACTGCATGCGTGTGAAACAATAGAGCCAATCCTGACGCGAAAAGTGTGGGCCAAATAAGTTCAGATAAGATCTGTTCTTGAGTTACCTCTGACGTATCCGGGCCGAGAGGGTTTTCTGCCGATTTCGGAAATCCTTGAAACTACTGAAGACACATGAGAATGGGCTGGAAAAGGTGTCAGAAACCTCGTCAGTGTCAGCACAAATATAGGCGTCACCCTAATTTGAAACTTGAAAGTTGTTACTTTTTTTTTAAAATTTCGACAACACACCACGAAGGCTTACTGCCTAAATACTATCGTACCGTGGGTGTCGACAAGGAGGAAAGGGGCAACCTGTTAATTCTGGATTTGAACGTTTGGAGGTTCGGAGGAGAAGGAAAAACATGTGCCGGCAAAGAATTCCATAACTTGGAAGTCCTCGGGACAAAAGAGCGGGCATAACAAGATGTTCTATGTCTGCAGACCTGGACAGTAAAAGGATGCATTCGTTCTATTCCCCTGGTAGATCTGTTGGGGGCAGCAGGTGGAGGAACTATGGAAGAAAGCTCCTCTGAGCACTGCCCGTGCAGATCTCTATAAAAGAGAGAGAGAGGTCACCAACGGCACGTCGGTGGGCAAGGGATGGCAGCCTTTGGGTGAGTGTAGGGTCACCGATGAAACGCATAGCTCTCTTCTGAATGGAGTCTAGGATAGCGAGTGTAGAAGCGGCAGCGGCACCCCAGATGTGGGAGCAGTATTCGAGGTTTGGGCTTATTTGTGAAGTATATAAGGTATAGAGATTAGCTGGTGAAAAGTATTTGCGAGCCCGGAAGAGGAAGCCTAGTTTCTTAGCAGCCGATTCTGCAATTGAAGTGACATGTTGGTGCCAATTGAGACCTCGATCCACAAAAATGCCAACAAGTGAAAAGGACTCATTACTTTGGATAACTTGGTTGTTCATTGTGATGGGTCTAGGGCTGGTGTATCTCTTATGAGTAAGACAGCAAGACTGAGTTTTGGTGGGGTTGAATTGTACAAGATTTCTACTTCCCCAGTCTAATATTCTTTGGAGATCCACGGAGACAGAATCCTCCATGAGTCTGCGATCCTCATCTAGTTGGGCTAAAGAAACAGGCTTAGGATATTGTATATTTGAGTGAAGGGTGCTGTTGTCCGCGTAACTGTAAATTGGGTTGGATGTGCTAGAGAGGAGGTCATTGATGTGGAGAAGAAACAAAGTAGGGGCTAAAGCTGAACCTTGAGGAACTCCTGCATTAATTGGATATAGTTTAGAGGAATGGCCATCCACGACAACAGAAATGCTCCGGTTGGAGAGGAAATTTGCTGTCCAGGTACAGAGTTTTGGTGGTAGGCCATAGGCCGGGAGTTTATTAAGCAGCGCTGCGTGCCAGACCTGGTCGAATGCTTTGGATATATCTAGAGCGACAATCTGGGATTCACCGTGTATTTCCATAGATTTGTACCAAGAATGGGTGACAGAAGAAAGGAGGTCGGCAGTTGATCTGCGCTGACGGAATCCATACTGCCTATCTTGAATTAGACTGTGTTTTTCGAGAAATTTTAGTAATTCGGTGTTTATATACTTTTCCATCACTTTAGAGACGACTGAAAGGAGAGAAATAGGCCTGTAGTTGCTAGGAAGCGCTTTGGATCCTTTCTTGGGGACGGGTTGTACTCGAGCAGTTTTCCAGTTACTAGGGAATATGCCTCTATTGTAAGATGTCTGAAACAGACGAGTCAGGACAGGAGCAAGTTCTGGTGCGCATTTTTTGAGAACAATTGCTGGGATATCGTCAAGGCCAGAGGCTTTCTTGGTATTAAGAGAAGAGAGCATCTTTCGCACCTTTTTAGTTTTGAAAATGATATCCGTCATTTTATGTGCGACATTGACTGTTGGTGGTTGAACATTTGGAGGTGGGTTGAGAGTAGAATTGGCGGCAAATAACGAGGCAAAAAGTTCAGCCTTGCCCAGGGCGGTAGAAACAATTTCGTCCCCTGAGACAAGAGGTGGGAACGTGCTCTTGCAGAAATTATTCCCAATAGATTTAGCAAGAGTCCAGAAGGGTTTGCTGCCGTTGGAGCTTAAGAGGACTTTGTTTTTGATGTGGTTATTAAACGAGTTTTTTGCCTCAGAAAGAATGCGGACATAGCGGTTTCTTGCGTCGTTAAATGCTTGACGGTTTTCTTGACTGGGATTGTGTAGAAGCGTTTTGTGAGCTTTGACCTTTTCAAGTCTGGCCTTGTCGCAGGATTTAGAGAACCAGAGCTTTTGAGTGGCTGAAGAGGTTTTCTGTGTACGTGGAATAAATAATTCCATGCTATAATCTCTAAAAAAGTTACTTGCGCACTAAATGTATGTGGGTTTAAATTTTTTTTTGTGAAGTGGCTACCGTGTCTTTAGCCAATTTTATATTAAAGTCGCTAAAACATAACATGGAGTAGTTTTATCTCAGTGCTTCGATCTGGCTAGATTCCGGTCTCACTGTCTTTAATTTAAGATTTATGTAGCCTAAACAAATTGGAACAGACATTATGTGTGCGTTGTAGGGGTTGGTTTGTAAATGTTTTTTGGCTGTTGAAGTCGCGATCGCGTCAAAAGTCACTTTTTATACGAAAATTCGCGTAAAGCATTATCTTGTAGGTTATATTTCATTTGTGTAAGCTAGAATATTATGGGAACAAAGTGTAGTCCACGCTAATACGCCAGCTAACCAGTTTGAACCCAAGTTTCTTCTAAATAAGCACGTGATTAAGTTGGCTTATATAACTAACTAGTTATTCAGCTTGTATTGTAACTAAGTTAAGGCTTAGTTGTGTAACACATACATAATAACACGTGTGTAATGTTCTATTCGTATCTCTTCATGTACAAGAGGAGAGAAGTAAGCAATGACAAAAGCAATACCGCAACACGGAATGCACTTTCTCAGATCTACTGCCAATTGCCGCGATGCATCGTCGCATGTGATGAATGCTTCTTTTGTTAGATCCATTTGTTGTTAAATGAGCAGTTGCACAAGATAAATTATCTCATATTGTGCTTCCCTTTTATATACCTGCATTCTAGTGCAATTGACAGCGTTTTCAGAATCTCTGAGGAGTAAATACAAAACCTTTCCCAACAGTTACTTAGAATAGAGCTACTTTTACATTAATGTTTAAGCCCGTTAAAAAAGATTAAATAAAAGATATAAAAAGCTTTTAAAAACGACTCTTTTATAGATGTATGAAAAAGAAAATACTATTTTTTTCTGATCTTATAATTTTGCTGCATCTTCGAAAGACAGAGTAATTAAAAAACTTGTTTTATATTTTTATTAGCGAATTTTCATTAAGAAAGCCATATTGGATTTTTTGCTCATGTGATAGCTTGTGAAAAGAGCTTTCCAATGATGTACAACATGCTTGAGAAATCTTGTAATTGCACTAACAATTTTGAGAAAAACCGTTTTGAGGATAGTAGGCTATGAAATCCAATACCAGAAAAAAATGACAGTGTTCAAAAAGCAGTATGCCATGGAGTCTAACAATAGACTTCTACTGTTAACATAATTTTCCGTAATGGTTCACGATAAAAAATAGGAACTTTGAGCACACCAATGAATCGGCCCATTATTACAAATGATATTTTACATTATAACATTATCCTAAAAAATTGTTATAATTTAATTAAATAGGTAAACCTAGTAAAAAAATAAATGTACTAACAGAACTCAATAAAAGTCAGACTAATGATTTACGAAGACGCCTTTGAAAATGGTTTGATTTTTAAACGTAAGTCAACTGAAAAACAACAGAAGAAAAGTTGCTATGGATATAACTATCGCGACAATTAAGAATACTGTCATTCTTAATTATCTGAACAATTTGAGGTGTAGTTAACACGTTGCTTAAAATTTTGTACTAAATAGTTTGTTTCCTGTTTATTTTAAGTATTATTCAACAATATGTTCAGTAATGAAGAATATTTTGACATGTTGGAATGTTATATTCGTTCTAACCGAAATACTAAGGCAGCTGCAAATTCATATCAAAACAACTAACTACCCAGAAAGACGACAACCAAACACGGAAATATTTCGCAGGATAGTGACCAATCTATTGAACGACGGTAGCTTTCACGCAAAGAAACTACCAATGCCTAGAAATGAACATAGAAATAATGCCGTCTTACAGATTTCCAACGAAAACCCTCCGCAATATGTTCGGTTTTATGGTGAACAAATTGACGTTCCAAAAAGTACGGTACACCGTGTATTAAAACAAAGTCATTACCATCCATACAAACCTACAATCGTACAAGGATTAAATGTTGACGATTACCCTAAGCGACTTCAATTCTGCAGATGGAATTAAGGACAATGTCAGCAAGATGAAAATTTTCATTTGAAAATAATATGGACTGATCAATCTCGATTTACAAATTGTCGTGTGTATAATCGCGATAATAGGCATTATTGGGCAAATGAAAATCCCCACCCAAAGGAAGAAAGGCGATTGCAAGACAGATTTGGTATTTATGTTTGGTGCGGCTTATTAGGTAAAAAACTATTTATTTTATTTGTAGATTAGACAGTTAATTTTCAAAAATTTCAGGTAACTTCATTGTTGGTCCGTTCTTTTTTGAAGATAATGTAACTGGGAAAGGTATCTTAATCTATTTAGAAATGATATCTTACCAGCAATTAGAAGATTTCATGATAATTTAGACGAGATTTGGTACCAACAAGACGGTTGTCGAGCTCACAATGCTAGGATCGTCAAAAATTTTTGTACGAAAATTTTAATAATCGTGTCATTTGTAACAATGGGCCGGTTCATTGGTTTGCTCGAAGTCCTGATATAACACCCATGGATTTTTATTTTTGGGGTACGCTGAAGGATGATGTGTATAAATTCGATCCACCACAAAATATCAATGAATTACGAAACAGAATCACGGAAGCTATAAATCATATTAACCAAAACACCCTCATCAGAGTTTGCAGGCATGTTTCAAAAAGGTGCATAAAGTACATTGAACAAAACGGTGGCTATACTGAACAATTTTCTATTTAGTGTATTTTTAAGTTTCTATTTAATTATTTGTTGAATTCCGTTTCTAATTGTATTGTTTTGTGGAGTTTAAGTTTCTATTTGGTATTGCTAAGTAAGTATTGTAAATTAAATCACAATATTTTTTATCGTGACTCGTTGCGGAATATTAGAAATTAGAAAAGTCGAACTGTATTGTTAGACTCTATAACCTACTGTCTTTTGAACACTTTTTGTTTGTCATTTGTTTTCTGGTATTGTATTTCATAGCCTACTATTCTAAAAACTGTTTTTCTCAATATCAGTGCAATTACAATATTTTTCAAGCATATTTTACATAATTGGAAATGTTTTTTCACATGCTATTACATGAGCGAAAAATACAATATGGCTGTCATAATAAAAACAAACGTCGATACATGTAGCTCATAAACAAATGACAATCCAAAGTTGAGAATAGCACAAAAAGATTACTCTGTAAAAAGTATCCTGATAATGTGCAAGTCTTAGACATGTCAGATCAACGACTACGTAGATATTGAAGAAAAAAGAAATCGACAAATTCTGTTTTTTTCAAAATAACTGGAAAACGAAAAAGGTAGGGCAAAATACAAGTTATATTTGGAAAGAGCATGAAATTCTGCAAGACATCGCCGATTTAACCGTCTCCCTATCTCTAATAATAACGGAATTAGCAATACATTCCCATCCAGTTTGGGACACACTATATATATATATATATATATATATATATATATATATATATATATATATATATATATATATATATATATATATATATATATATATATATATATATATCGACATATAAAAATTGAAACTGACTCTGGATATGGGTTCTAGAGGGTCTAGTTCGCGCTCATTTGAAGAAATTTTTTCAAAATTCAAAAGTTGGATTCTCGTTATTAGTGATTTTTTTTTACGAAATCACTACTAAAAAAGGCTTGTTTAACTTTTGAGTTGAAACAATTGATGTTGATTGAAACCATATGTACTAAAAATATACCATAATAGTTCGTATTATTTTGATGTTTAGGTTACTCTTCTTTTTATGGTTCTGGTGTGAAAAATGCATTTCATTTTATAAACAATGAATGATTTGAAATACTTGTTAGTTATGTTGTTTAATACCATTAAATAAATGTAAATGAAACGCATACCTTCAGCTGACAGTTTTTGCCAGTATATCCCCTACCACAAGTGCAAATATAGTGGGCAATTCTGTCGGTGCAAGTGCCTCCATTCATGCATGGAGATGATTCACATTCGTTGTACTCATATTCGCAATGAGTTCCGGTAAAGCCTGGAAAAGAATAATTAAATTCAACATTGATTGTTAATTAATATGTTTATAAAATACATGATACATCTCGGCCAATATCATTTAAATCCTAGCCTAATAATTTATTTAAGAGGATGACGCTAACGTTGTTAGCGAAACGATCACCAGGTCTTAAATATGTGTTGTGGTGGATTGGGTGGCCCAGAGTGTACTTATCATAGCAACTTGTTACAAAACTTAGCTACTAATGTTCCAGAAATGCAACCTGAAATGTAAAATGTAAGAATTTATAGAATTCTAAAAATGTGTGTGTGTGTGTGTGTTTTGTTTCTTTAACGTCGGTCTATTTCCGCTACTATGGCCAATAACAGACGCCAGGGATCAGTTTCACCTCACTATGCTGGAAATTTGCCGAACCCCTGTGTTTCTGTAAGGGGGTAGGGATCCATAACGTGCCCAAAATCGCATGGACACAAGACCGACGGCTTTACGCCCCCTCCGAAAGGCGGGACGTGCAGATATTTAACTTGATCAAATACAATGCCACAACCTCGGTTGATGTTAATTGTACAGTATTTACTGAAAAAGTGAAAGAAGAACCTTGGGAGCGAATCCAGTGCCCTTCGGTTCAGAAGCACATGTTCTAAGTGTGATACATTTAAGTGAAACCCAGCGTATAGAAATTTTAACTCTTGTTGGATGCGGTGATAAACCAGAATATAACAAAAAGTGTGCAATTGCTCAAAGCGAAATATCCAGATACACGTATTATCCAACCGATTGAGTAAAATCGAGATAAAATTTAGAGAAGTTGGACATATTAAGTGCAAAGTGCAAGGCGACCTAAGAAAATTAATGAAGACGTAAAACTTCATATTTTGTTAGGTGTGGGTGAGAATCCTCATGTTGCATATCGATCAAATGCAGCAGACTATGAAATTACTCGGCAGTCAGTATTATGTGCATTAAAATTAGAAAATTACCATCCTTACAAAATACAGCTGCTGAATGAAAACTACCCTGACCAACGAATGCATTTTTGTAAAATAATGCAAGATTTATGCAAACGTAATCCAAGCTTTATTCGCCAACTCATTTTTTCGGGCGAAGCATCATTTTACCTAAATGGAATAGTGAATAAACAGAAATACCGGTATTGGAGTAGAAAAAATCGTCACTGGATGACTGGAGCATATACACAACGCCCTAATAAAGGTAACGTGTGGGCAGGAATAGTCCACGATAGAATCATAGTTTATTTTTTTATTTCAACATTACACCACGAGAGTTCACAGCATAAATACTATCGTACTGTGGGTGTCGACAAGAAGGAAAGAGGCAACTTGTTAATTCTAGACTTGAGGGTTTGGAGGTTCGGAGAGAAGGAAAAACATGTGCCGGCAAGAAATTCCACAACTTGGAAGTCCTCAGGACAAAAGAGCGGGAATAACAAGGTGTGCTATGTCTGGTGACCTAGACATTAAAACTGTGCATTCTCTCTGTTCCCCTAGTAGATCTGTTGGAAGCAGCAAATGGATGAACTATGGAAGAAAGCTCCTCTGAGCAGTGCCTGTGCAGATATCTATAAAAGAGAGAGGGGTCACCAACGACACGTTGGTGGGCAAGGGATGGCAGCCTTTGGGTAAGGGTAGGGTCACCGATGAGACGCATAGCTCTCTCATAAATGGAGTCCAGGATAGCGAGTGTAGAAGCGGAAGCAGAACCCCAGATATGGGAGCAGTATTCGAGGTTTGTGAAGTGTATAAAGTATAGAAATTATCTGGTGAAAAGTATTTGCGAGCCCGGAAGAGGAAACCTAATTTCTTAGCAGCCGCTTCCGTAATTGATGTGACATGTTGGTGCCAACTGAGATTTATATCCAAAGAAATGTCAACAAGTGAAACGGAAGCATTACTTTGAATAACAGCTTTTGGGTGAGGGTAGGGTCACCGATGAGACGCAGAGCTCTCTCATAAATGGAGTCCAGGATAGCGAGTGTAGAAGCGGAAGCGGCTCCCCAGATATGGGAGCAGTATTCGAGGTTTGTGAAGTGTATAAAGTATAGAAATTATCTGGTGAAAAGTATTTGCGAGCCCGGAAGAGGAAACCTAATTTCTTAGCAGCCGCTTCCGTAATTGATGTGACATGTTGCTGCCAACTGAGATTTATATCCACAGAAATGTCAACAAGTGAAAAGGAAGCATTACTTTGAATAACTGGGTTGTTCATTGTGATGGGTCTAGGGCTGGTGCCTCTCTTATGAGGTAGAAAGCAAGATTGGGATTTGGCGGAGTTTAATTGTACAAGATTTCTAGTTCCCCAGTCTAATATCTTTGGAGATCCACAAAGACAGAACCCTCCATGAGTCTGCGATCCTCATCTAATTGGGCTAAAGAGACAGGCTTAGAATATTGTAAATATACAATATGCTGTCATACGCGTAACTGTGAACTGGGTTGGATGTGCTAGAGAGGAGATCATTGATGTTGAGAAGAAATAAATTAGGGGCTAAAAATGAACCTTGAGGGACTCCTGCATTAATTGGATACAGTTTAGAGGGATGGCCATTCACGACAACAGAAATTCTCCGGTTGGAGAGGGAAATTTGCTGTCCAGGTAGAGAGTTTTGGTGATAGGTCATAGGCCGGAAGTTTATTAAGCAGCGCTGCCAGACCTGGTCGAATGCTTTGGATAAGTCTAGAGCGATAATCTTGGATTCACCGTGTAGTTCCATAGACTTGCTCCAAGAATGGGTGACAAAGGAGAGGAGGTCGGCAGTTGATCTGAACTGACGGAATCTATACTGCCTGTCGTGGATTAGACTGTGTTTTCAAGAAATTTTAGTAGTTCGGTGTTTATATACTTTTCCATCACTTTAGAAACGACTGAAAGGAGAGAAATAGGCATGTAGTTGCTAGGAAGCGCTTTGGATCCTTTCTTGGGGACGGGTTGTACTTGAGCAGTTTTCCAGTTACTAGGGAATATGCCCCTATTGTAATATATCTGAAACAGACGAGTCGGGGCAGGAGCAAGTTCTGGTGTGCATTTTTTTGGGAACAATTTCTGGGATCTCGTCAAGGCCAGAGGCTTTCCTGGTATTAAGAGAAGAGAGTATCTTTCGTACCTTTTTAGTTTTGAAAATGATATCTGTCATTTTATGCGAGACATTGGGGACTGTTGGTGGTTGAACATTTGGAGATGGATTGAGAGTGTAATTGCCGGCGAACAACGAGGCAAAAAGTTCAGCCTTGCCCAGGGCGGTAGAAACAATTTCATCCCCTGAAACAAGAGGTGGGAACGTGCTATTGCAGAAATTATCCCCAATAGGTTTAGCAAGAGTCCAGAAGGCTTTGTTGCCGTTGAAGCTTGAGAGGACTTTGTTTTTAATGTGGTTATTAAACGAGTCTTTTGCCTCAGGAAGAATGCGGACATAGCGGTTTCTTGGGTCGTTAAATGCTTGATGGGTTTCTTGACTTGGATTGTGTAGAAGCGTTTTGTATGCTTTGATCTTTTCAAGTCTGGCCTTGTCACAGGATTTAGAGAACCAGGGCTTTTGAGTGGCTGAAGAGGTTTTCTGTGTACGTGGAATAAAGAATTCCATGCCAGCTTTGATGATTTCGGTGACGTTTTGTGAGATATCAGATGGATCAGGATGAGAGATACAGACAGACACTCATGGAAATGAGGAAAAGTAATCCCGAGTTGTAGTGCCAAACGATACGTGGATGTAATAGCTGTGTGACCACGGGTTGCATTGCGCAGGAAGCAGTGACCATGCCGTGCTCTGAGCGACCAATGGGGGCGGTGACTGATGTCTTATAGCATTCAGGTTTTGCAGTAAGAAGGAGATCCAAGGAATTTGAGCTGTGTGTTGAGATGCGAGGAAAGTAAGTAGGTTGCTGAACCATATAGACTAAATAATTGCTGACTGCGAAGGCCTCCGATGCTCTCCCTTGTGGATCGGTTTTTGAAGATCCTAGCCATTTCTTTTTATGGACATTGAAGTCACCAAGAATGGTGACCTCGGAGGAAGGATATTCAGAAATCAGATGGTCGGTTTTTTCAGAAAGGTAGTCGAGGTGCTGGACAAAGTTGTTGTCAGAAGGTGACCTGTAAATGCAACAGATGAATTTAGTTGCAGCCCTGAGAGAGAGTTTCATCCAAAGTATGTCTTTTCTTCTAACTTCCAGATTGGGGAGTCTGGTGCAGGATAGATTGCCACAGACTTATGCGCACACACCTCCATGCAATCTAAAGGAAGTAAGGAGCTCATACCCCGTGAAATTATGGTGCTTAGTGGCTGTTTTGGCACTGATTTGGGTTTCGGTGAGGAAGAGGAGTTGGGGCCTATTAGCCTGGAGGAAATGGAAATGGTGGACGGAGTTCAGGTTAGAATTTAGGCCACATATATTCGAGAAGGATATGTTAAACCTTGATGTCGGCGCCTTCTATACCCCTCTCCCGAAGATCCGGATGGAGGGTTATTTTATCTCCGGAATCTTTTGTACAAGGAGTAGCCATCATAATTTTTGTTTATAAGGGAAACCGGCTCATACACCAGAACCGGAAACGTCCGTTGGGACTTCACCGGGCCCCTTGATGTAAAGAGTGGCGTGAAAAAAATCCTTTACTATCACGTAAAGGTAAAGTCCACTACCAGCTACCTACTCAGATTAGTCGCCTCTTACGACAGATAGGAGTTACCTTGCGCCTATTCTTTGAGTTAGTCCCCGGACCCACAGGGGACCCTATTCTATTAGTTAGTCCCCGGACACACAGGGGACAAATGAGTGAAGATTGAAAGTTTGAGAGAAAGATTGAAGTTTCAATAAGTGAAGATTGAAACCTGTGATGAGCACTGGTAAGTACAATTTGGAGAACACAATTTATTACAATACAGTTCTCACGATCGTTTTGCTAACAACGTTAGCGTCATCAGGGTATGGATAAACTGAAACTTCACTTAAAGACCAGAACTACTATTTATATGTTAGTTTCTAAGCAGTTGCGAACAGCGTCCACTAGGAAGGTATATAGGAAGATCGGCACTGTTAAGCCTTAAATCCCTGTAACTAAAACTGCATACCTGCTTTTGTAATACTGTGTGTCGTTATCAAATATTACTTATAAGAAGGACACACTGATTAGTAAGATAACAGTTCGAACAATGGACTACATAGAATCATAGGTGCTTTATTTTTCGACGAAACTCTCACTTGACAGCGATGTCATAATTTTCTGAGCTTATTTCTGCTTTTCACACAAATTTTCCAAATGAAGATTATTTTGATGGTAAATCAAAATAATCTTCATTTGGAAAAATGGTGATATTTGGTTTCAGCAAGACGGTGCACCGCCGCACTTAACGCCTTCTGTTCGCGAGTTTTTAAATAACTGCTTTCCTAAGAAGTGGACGAATAGAGTGCGCCCCCAGGTCCCCAGATCTTACGCCCTTAGATTTTTTATGGGGGTATTTAAAATCCAAAATCTATGTTATCAAACCAAATAACCTAGAAGATTTAAAAAATCGAATTGGGTATAAAATGAGTCGAAATGAGTCTAGCAATGTACAAAAGTAATGTGTTAATAGATTTGCTTATTGTCAAGAAGTCGGTGGATTGCATTTCGAACATTATATTTAAAGAAAACAATACTTTAATTTGTTCAAAAAGACCCTTTCTCTTTTGATTGTTGTGATGAATAGAGTTGATGTTTTCCACTCTTTAAATGATTTTCATTCGAAAATTTAACGATATGATTTGTAGACAATTCAATGATTTATCAAAATAAACAAGGGGTCTGTTAAAAAAATGTTGATAAGGTCATATTTAAAAAGCAGGAGTGGGAGAAACGTATATTTTATGCAGCATGTGTATTTTAGAAAACTAGTGTTGACGTGTCCGAGAATTTCTTCAAAACACAAATCGCTCAAATTTTAATGAATTTATTGCATAATTTTTGCTTAGTAAATATATAATACTTTCGTAAATTACGTAGATCATTTACATAAAAATTGCCTACCATAACGCACTTGCTGCGTCCAGAATTTTTTAGTTTAGAAAGCTACAACCCTGGTTTCAGCACAATCTAATTAATTTGACCAGCTTCTACTGCATTAGCGCTTTACTGGACTAATTGTATTTGCATAGGCCCGAATCCTTACTAGATCTAATTTTGTAGAGATTTAATTTAATTTTATGGTCACGGAAGTGTCAATATCAGTACAAATCAAACAAATACAAGGGTATCAGTGATAATTTGCCTTCGTGTTCACAGTTTATAGGGTCAGGCAGGTACTAGTCTAAATTATATTCATTTTAGAAAAGTGTTTTTCGTTAAATACTTTACGGGAAGTTCTCACTAGCTTAGCGTATAACTGGATATAACTATACGATCTTTGAATAAACAATTTTGCAGAACAAATTAAACATTATAACATGCAAAGTCTTAAAAAAATCAAAGTACATTCAATATTTTAGCCTATAAACATTCTAGTTGGCAGATAGAGATATAGAATAAAAGAAACTGGGCGCAAATATCACCCATCGTTTAAATGAGCTTATTATATGATTACGACTAGAATTTCTATAAAAATTCTTAAAGTTTTAAAAATTATTTTATTAAAATATTTTTAGAAAATTCATTTCAAATAGACCCCCTATTTGATGCTTTGGCAACTTAAGTTAATTAATTTGATAGGTAATCTTATCAAATTAATTAACTTAAGTTACATATACATGTAAGTAAATTGTTTTCATAAATGTCAAATGAAACTTGTAAAGTGACAGACTGAAATAATCTTGTGCACGTTAAATATCCATACCCTCTTTACAGAAGGGCATTGCTTTGACAAAACTTCCAAGATAGTGAGGTGAACCTGCTCCCCGGCGTCGGTGATTGGCGATAGTCGCGGAAATAGCTCGACGTTAAAAAAAGGAAAAAGACACCTTGTATATAGACACTTTTTAGTGAGTTTCGTAGAAAAAATTCATTAATAAGAAGATTGCCACTTTTGAATTTCTTCAAACGAGCGCGAACTAACAACCCAGAACCCATATCCGGGGTCAGTTTCAAGATATATATATATATATATATATATATATATATATATATATATATATATATATATATATAGTATGTATATAAAGATAATGGGCAGATTTGCAGGTGGCTTGGATAAGTTCGCCAGGAACAGCGACACTTTTGAATTTCTTCAAATAAGGGCGCACTAGCAACCCTAGAACCCATATCCGGGGTCAGTTTCAATATATATATATATATATATATATATATATATATATATATATATATATATATATATATATATATATATATATAAAGATAATGGGCCGATTTTGATCAAGTTTGGGGAGTATCTTTATTTTGCAAGTGGCTTGAATAAGTTCGTTAGCGAGGAACATCACACCAGGTTTTATGGTAACATTTTGGATTTTCTTTCGGGGAATTTTGGTATCTTTACAAATAAGAAAAGTATGACAAACTGAACAGATTATGTCGTTATTTAGCGATTTTCGAAAAATTAACTTTGGTAAAAAAGTAATAAATAATTTGTTTGATAGGATTATCTATGTTTACATTTTCATAGTATATAAGTAGTCGATGCATTGATTTCACATGTTTTTATAAATGTTAAATGAAACGTCAAATACCGTTCTTATTTCTGACAGCTTGTAACCTGAAAATGTCAGTCTTTTTCAGCTTATGTTTTTCTCTCCTTCCCCGGTTCAAACTTCCGTCAAAAGTTAAAAAATAAGTATCTTACATTTTCATTTTTCTCAATTTTAATTACAGATTAGATACATAATTTGATTTGTATGTATTTTTTCAGCATATGTTCGTGTAAAAAATATTTTGTAAGCTTTCCCAGACATTTGTTGAATGTTCGTAGAAATAATTATTATAAAATGTTGGTAATCGATAATTAATGTTCAATAAGTTACAGACAAAAAAAATGTTTTCTAATATTTGTGAGAAAATATAGTTCAGCAAATTTCCGTCAAATATAAAATTTTCGTGCAACTTTACTTAAGCCAATTATTGTGAAAAATGGCAAATTTTCGTGAAGGAAATTGGAACATTTAAAAAAAATTTGTATTTAAAACTTTCTGTGAATAGACTTATATCTTGACGAGTGTGAAAATAGCGTGACAAAGTTTGTTGGCCAGGAAAATCGGACCAGTTTTTGTGGGAACAAGTGTATTTTCAAAAAAAGTTTGTACTTTTTCAACAAATAAAGTTATTTTGATGTAACATGGTACACTGTTTCCACTGTAAAGGCTATACTGTTGTCTAAATTTAATGCCTTTTATTAAAAACAGGTACATTTGGCATTAACCCTAGAATACTATCGTTATTGTAAGATCGCTTAATACTATCGACACGTAAAATTTAGGTATACTGAAAAATCGAATGATATATTATAGTAGTATTCAGTAACAATAATTTGTTTTCATAGGACACTAAAAAAAGTACAAAAGTAATAAAAAATAACCTTGAAAGAGAAAAAAAAAAGTTCGGGACGCAGCAAGTGCGTTATGGTAGTGAATTTTTATTAAATGCTTCAAACTTGAATAATTCAATTTTCTATAAACTTAGAATTTTTAATTTTAGTACGTAATAAGGTATTTCCTAAGGCAAGATATCCACCAAATTTTATTAAAATAACTTTGTAATATTCGGTGAAAAAATTTTTTTTCAAAAGAAAATTTTAAATTTGAATAACTTAATTTTCTATCAACATTAAAAGTTGAATTTTCGCACGTAGTATCGTATCTTCCAAGGCAACATATCTAGTAAATTTAATTAAAATAGCCCTGTAGTTTTCGCAGAAAATTTTTTTTTCGAAAGAAAACTCAGAATTTTCTCGGAAAACCCTGTCCGATTTTTCGGGCTAACGAACTCGTCTAAGCCGTTAATAAAAGAAAGGCACATGCCTAGTATGATCGAAATCGGTTAATTATTTTTTGAGTTATCGGATACATACATGCATATATATATATATATATATATATATATATATATATATATATATATATATATATATATATATATATATATATATATATATATATATACTGTATTTGTTTGCTGTACGTTTGTGATTTCTTATTGGTTTGCGTGGACTGCAATTTCGAACCGTCCTGGTTCATCATAAGCACGCTACTGACTGTTATCGCTCTCCTGTCTTGATCACTGTGGTTTGATAATTTGGACAGGAGACCGATACAAACGACACACACTCCGAAGGCACAACCAATCAGAGAACAGTAAACCGACCAATAGAAGCTCACGGCGCAAGCGCCACGTACAATCTCAGACGTAGACCACAAAGGAGCGATAACAGTCAGTAGCGTGCTGATGACGAACCGGGACGGTTCGAAACTGCAGTCCACGCAAACCAATAAGAAATCACAAACGTACAGCAAACAAATACAGTGTATATTTAAAAGTGATTACAGTGTAGTGCAAAGATATATATATATATATATATATATATATATATATATATATATATATATATATATATATATATATATATATATATATATATATATATATATATAAATTTAAAGTGACCCCTGATATGGGTTCTAGGGGTTCTAGTTCTCGCTCATTTGAAAAATTTTTTGCAAAATCTCGCCATCGATACCTCTCTAATAGTGAATTTTTAAAAATAAAAATTCACTAAAATGGCAGTCAGTGTTTTTTCAAGAATAACTAGGGCATATTTTAACTGAATGCTCGCCACATATTGTTTTTTTTTTGCATTTCGAAGACTATGTTGTAGTCATCCTCTTCTTAGCGGTGGGACATTTGTGGCAGTATTTTCTCGGATCGTTTTTATTAGTATTGTTGTTATCTCCTCGGGGTTCCTCTACATCACTTTCTTTTCCCAGAACATCCAAAATATTTTTTCTTACTTCATGATTCATGTTAGGTACCGTTTGCAATCGACTAATCTGATGAGCCTTCGTTAGTTTTTTATATAGCTCTAGCATATACATTTGCCTAGAAATTAACATTGTGTGAGTAAATTACATACAAGTTTATAGAGGCCATGTTATAAAATAAGCACATTGGCCACCTTTTTTTTTTCGATTAGCACACTTGTTTTGACACATCTGGTCAAAAGTGTCTACTGCACCTTTAATTGCATTATTGGTGTGGATAATTTTAGGTTTATTGGTATTTTTATTAGTAGTTCCAGATGATGTGTGCATTGTAGATAAAAGTGTTACTATTTTATTCGTTTTTGGTTTGTAGAACACTAATGTGCTATTGGAGCTCTAGGCAAATAATGATGTTCCCACGTGGCGTTTTTTTATCATTTTCGACCAATGTTGGTGGAATGGAGGGCTTATTCTTCCGAATTATTCCAATAATTGTCATCGAATTAGACCTAGAAATCAGTCTATCAGCTAAAGGTACATTGGTGAACCAATTGTCAATAGTAACACTCCGGTTCGTACCATAAGTTGGGGAAGTTAACAGCTCTATAATATAATCTGCTAATGGACGGCCGTTAGTCTGAGTAGATTTACCCAAATATGGAATGCCATTTATAAGATAATTTGTGGAATCGTCACATAGTAAAACCAATTTCAGTCCGTACTTTGCCGGCTTATTTGGTATGTACATCCGGGACGGACAGTGGCCTCTAAATTCCACAAGTTGCTTGTCCATTGTGACATACGAACTAGGATTATATTTTTTTCTACAAACTTCAATAAACCCTTTCCATATTTCAGATATGGGAGCAAACACAGTGACATTACTTCTTTCCTCCCTAGTTTGCTTGTCATTAAACCTTAAGCAAGCAGTTAAAAAGTCAAATCTTGATTTACTTATGGTTGCTCTGTAGCGTGTTTCGCAATAGGAAGTATCGAAGATGGTTACTTTTCATAACCGCAGTAAGTAGGTAAATTCCCAAGAGAGCTTTCAGTTCAACCAAATTACTATGGGAAAAAGTTTGTTTGGTCACTTTGTAATTAGTTAATTTCTTGATTGGTGTATAGTACTATTTTATTTAGCATATCTTCCGGTAAAAACAATTGAAATACACGCAACGGATCTAAAATTTGTCTTGCTTCAGAGACAGGACCCGGCCCTATGTGAACAATATCTCTGCCAGGAATTTTCCCTGCTACTTTTGCTTTAGAAATCCACATGTACGCATCTTTTCCTTTCAAAGTTTCAAGCTGGAGGATCTAAATATGTTCACGAGCTTCCTGAGCGGTTTCTCTGAGATGATAAAAATGTTTATAAAGGTAACTAAGATGTTCTTTGCAGGTTTGCATAACTCACTACTAGTTCCTAAAAATGGGATGTAGTTGCTTCTAGCTCTGCAGAATCACAAGATGCTTATCTGAGCTTGTTTTCAGGCACTGAAGATTCTGCAGATTCCCTAGGGGTTCCTTTGCGACGCTAAAAATAATAATAGGTAATTGAAACGTTCTATTTTCCAGATTTAGAACCTACTACTAATTCCTGAGACTGTGATGTAGATGCGACTGGATCTTCATAAACATTAAGTGCTATTCTTGTTTCCTTTTTTGTGTTTGAGATTTACCGAATTTTTTTGTCTCCCAAGCTTTTCTCAAACATGTTTCTAAGGCTTCTTCTGGATCGTCTTCTTTGGGCAAGTAATCTGGGTCACATTAACTATCGTGGAAGTCACTATCTGTTAAGTTTTCTCTTTCAATATTATCGTCCGTTTCACTATCACTACTTTTATATAAAAGTTGTTCAAGTTCAGTTACTGTTAGTCCTTTTCCGCTCATTTTTGCGTTATAAAATTCCCGCAAATCCTATCGATACGTCAGACTTATATATTAGAATTTATCTCGTAATACTATCGACACGTAAAATTGACTTGCAGCGATTTTAAAAATGTACCGACGCGAACACTTATACTTATAAGATTATACTAATTTGTGCAGAACGCCTTTATTTTATTTTAAGGAAAGCACTGCTAGCGACTGGAGTGGGGAATTAAAAGGATGGGGTCGCTGCATTGTAGTTTTGAAACGAATACGTAATTTTAACGCATAATAGTATTTTAACACATTTAAATAAAAAATCACTACCATAACGCACTTGCTGCGTCCACACGTTTGTTTCTTCGTGAAATAATCAATTTAAAGTTCAACTTGGGAAATATTTTACCTCGCGGAAGTTAAAGTATCAGAAAGAACTTAGCGGTATTACAATTTGAATGAGACGGCTTTTCATTGACGGATGTCGACCAAAAAGCGTAACAAAAAAGTCTCGCACAATAAAGACTTTCCACTATTTTGGCTTTTCACGTCTTCAACGTACACCTATCACGTTTTGTATAGAGGATTGAATTGAGCATGATGTCGATGGTATAACAAAGAATCCATATACATAAGCTGAATCCTGAAAAGGCGACTTTTATTTTCTCTATTGTCGCGAAGGCTATCTTTGTTCAATCTGGGGGCCTATCTAAACCCATTTTCCAGCAATTTAGCTTTAATGGCAAATGTGTTTCATTGCGACTTCCGATTGAATCATTGGATAATTTCATTAAACTGAAAGTAATTCAGATTATCTTTACGAAATCAGGACTGCAGATAATGCCGGAATGGCCCAAAGATAATACCCCAGTAAATTCTTTAGTATTCCATCTATACCAATGAAAGATTATAATTGTATAATAATTCTGAGTACAGTGCAAGCTTCTGAACTAAAACCTTATGTTACAGCAAGTGTGTTATGGTAATTAATTTTCATCAAATTCAACTTTACGTTAAAATTATAAATTTAATTAAACTAAAAAAGTCCGGACACGTCAAAAGTATAATGTTAGTGAATTTCCATTAAAATATTTTAAAACACGATTTTTGAAAATTATATGCGTATATATATTTTCTAACTCATACATCTGCGTTTGATCATATGGTATAGGTTTTATAGTAGAAACCTGCGTACGAAATTTGGTTGTCAAGTGTTATTTTTTGAGGTACAAAAATTATCTAAAAGAAAATCCAAAACTTGCAGGAAAAAGTGGTCTGATTTTTTTGGCTAATGAAATTTTTTAAGCCATTTACAGAAAGAAGCTACTTACCAAGTTTCATAAAAATCGACCCAGTATTTTGTGGTTTATCGGTGTGGTAAGTAGTACTGCATCAAATGGGCTTTTGGTGTGGTTAAATTATAATTAAATACCCATATTTGGATATAAGTTTCATTTGTTTTAGGCGACTGCTCTTTGTCAGAAGTCGTCATGTTCAATTTTTTTTTTAAACATTCGCTTCTGCACCGTCGATACGGTTGGACCTGTTTCGGTGTGTGTGCAAAGTGAAATTAATTTGTGATTTTAGGATAGTAATATCTCTTTTAGTAACTTTGAAAATGTTATTGAGGAAAGAAAAAGAACCGCCTGATATGGGGAAATTATTAGATATGGATTTAGATGACGTAGAGACCGATATATTGAATGAATATGGTAATTATAGCGGATCACGAAACTTGTCAGATATAAAAATTGCCAACAGAGTAAATAGTACTCAAATTAAATTATTTTCAAGAATTAAAAAAAAATCAGGGTAATATACTAAGGAAATATTATTAACTTAGTTAGAAATAAGCAGATCAGGAATTTACTTATATAAAAGTGGAATGAAGGTAAATGACTAAACTATTATTGATAACCGAAAGCACTAAAGTAAAAATATTTTACCAAGAGAGATAATTTTATACGATGAAAATGATACCGGTCCTTTAATATTTACCTCGAGAATGAAAATAAAAACATAAGGCGAAAATTTTTTTTCAGCACTGCTCCAGAGGGGCCTGGATACACTGCTTCCCAACATAGGGAAGGTATTCCAGGCTAGCCTGGAGTGGGGCTACGTCCCAAAGGCCTGGCGCCGGGTTAGGGGGGTCTTCATTCCTAAGTCGGAAAGGGAGGACTACACGGTGGCCAAGGCGTACAGGCTAATCAGCCTCACATCATTCCTGCTTAAGGCATTAGAAAAGATAGTAGATAGGTTTATAGTGGGAGAGATCCTAAAGGATCACCCCTTCCATAAAGGTCAGCACGCGTACCAGCGGGGGAAGTCGACGGAAACGGCGCTCCATGTTGTGACGCGAATGGTGGAAAGGGCCCTACACTACGGGGAGAGCACATTAGCTGTGTCTTTCGATGTGGAGGGGGCCTTTGATAAAGCAAGGACGGTACGGTTTGTACCACCCCACAGGAAAGGGGACGCCGAGGCTGCGTGGCGAGCATACTGGAGGACAGGAGAGTTTCGCTGACCTTGGGGGGCCGGGCGCTAGACGTCGGGGTGACGGGCGGCTGCCCTCAGGGCAGCTGCATTTCGCCCCATCTATGGTGTCTGGTCATGGACGGCCTCTTGGAGCGGCTCTCTGAGAACGGCTTCTACGCCCAGGCGTACGCTGATGATGAGCTTATCTTAGTCACCGGCAAATTCCTCGGCGTCGTCTGTGAGTGCATGCAAGCTGCCTGTAGCATAATCGAAAGGTGGTGTGGTGAGCTGGGACTCTCCGTAAACCCGGCGAAGACGGAGATGATCCTATTTACCAAGAAGAGGAAGGAAAACCTTTAGCTTTAGGGCAGGAGGTCAAATATCTGGGGGTGATCCTGGATTTCAAACGTACACGGAGGTCGCAAATAGAACGGGTCACAAGGAAGGGAGTAGCGACCCTCTGGCAGCTGCGTCGAGTGATAGGGACGACCTGGGGAGCTAATCCTCGGATCCTCCACTGGATCTACACTGCAATCGTCAGCAGGCCGAGAATCTTCTATGGGGCGTTGGTCTGGTGGTGCGGTGTGAACCAAACTACCAGCAGGAAGCTGGCCAAACTCCAAAGGCTGGCAATCCTAGGTATCACAGGCGCTACGAGGACGACACCCTCAGCCGCGCTAGAGGCCCTGTTGATGCTGCCACCGCTTCCCATCTGTGTCAGGAGAGAGGCGATGGCGTCGCATTTCAGAATGCGTGACTCAGGAAACTGGTGCGAAGAGGGAGCAGTAATAGGGCATGCAAGAGTCATCAAGGAGGTGGAAAAAGAAATTCCGATTTCCGCCATAAAGGTGCGCGATGCCGAATATGATATTTGGTTGACTAGGCCATATACCCTCAGGATCCCCAGTAGGGATCAGTGGAGGGAAACTGAGGTTGAATTCCAGCCCGCAAGCCTGGTCTGTTTTACCGCCGGATCGCGTCTGGAGGACCAACAATCCTCCGGGGCAGGAATATACATCGAGGGCCTGGGGGTGCGCGAGAGCTATGCCCTTGGCGCATATACCACGGCATTCGAAACAGAGGTGTACGCTATCCTGTCTGTGGCCAACAGACAGGATGTGAAGAGGAGTCCAGAGAAACGTGTGTACATCTGCTCGGACAGCCAGGCAGCCATCTGGACAGTCTGCGCGTCCAGAATCAGGTCTACACTAGTTTAGGAGTGCGCTGATGCCCTCAGAGGGTTAGCCAGGACAAAGGAGGTACAACTAGTGTGGGTTCCGGGACACTGTGGCGTGGCGGGAAATGAAGTCGCGAATAATCTCGCACAGCTTGGTTCCCGGCGGCCGTTCTGTGGCCCGGAGCCGGCTATAGGTATAGGTAGAAAGTCGGTCTCCATCGCCTTAGACAGGTGGACCGAGGAAGCAATGAAGAGGCACTGGGGGTCGGTTGGTGACTGCAGGTAGGCGAGGGACATCGTGGAGGGGCCGGACAGAGATAAAGCTGTCTGGCTACTCGGAAGGAGTCGACTTACGCTTCGCCGCATCCTTGGGGTGCTGACAGGCCATTGCGCCCTTAGAAGACACCTCACATTGATAGGCGTAGAGAGGGATCCCATTTGCCAGGAATGCGGCGAAGATGAGGAAACGTCCTACCACTACCTGTGTGAATGCGAGGCTTTTGGGAGTCTTCGAGCAGAATTGTTCGGATCAAGGACTCTGCAGAGGAATTGGGTAAGTACCGTCCAATTGCAGACCGTCACGGCCTTCATCTCGAAGTCGAGGCGGTTTGGCGACGGAACCGAGGAGGAGTAGAGCATGGTTGCTGGGTTACTGGGGTTGGCAAAAAGGACCCATGGTGGCCTACTTGCTTGGCGTTGGCCACGCCACCGCTGCGCACGAATGATACGTAATAGCGTGCGTTAAGCATACAATGATATTGTCAGTATGAATAGTATAGGTAGAAATAAGTTTTAAAAGTCTGGACGGAGCAAGTGCGTTATGGAAGTGAATCTTCATAAAAATGGTTTTAATAGCAAATATGTCTCTCTAATGCAGGCAGGCATTAATCTGGTTACCGGTATAAATATATAGTAGAAACGATTTATCAAAATAACTTATTGTTTGAAAATGTACAACAATTTTCCGAAAATACTTGGTTTCCGAGAAAAATGGTTTCCTAGTCAACAAATCTTGGGTTAATAGCAAATTGGGTTATTAAAATTTGAAGCATTTAATGAAAATTCGCAACCAAAACGCACTTACTGCGTCTAGATTTTTTTTTACAAACCTGCATCATATCTCTATAAAAAATGCAAAAATGCAAGAATATAAGGGTGTGCGAAAAAAAAAAGATGCAGCTCGAGGCACCATATACTATTAACGTATACAACTTTTTCTCGTATCAATTATATTGTGCTTTACCGTAGAAATGCGTCACCCTGTATATGTATGTAAAAAGATAAAAATTGAAACTAAACCCTGATATGGATTCTGAGGGGCTAGGCTTTGAGCTACCATTTTGAGAAGTTTTTTAAAGTTTAAAGTTTTGAAGAAATCGTTTTAAAATTAAAAAAAACGCGGTCTCCTCATTACCGAATTTTTTCTACGAAAATTAGCTTAAAATTATAGACCGTTAAATAAACTAAATTAAAACTACTGCAAAAGCATCAGAGAAAGTGTCTATTTGAAATGAATTTTCTGAAAACATTTAAGTAAAATGAAGGACAATGACGGTTAAAGCTGAAACTTAAGGGTTTGCAGGACACTCTTCTTGCGACAGTTTCTTTACATATCCTGTATTTGTTTCAGGTTCTTTGCCTAAATGTTGCCAATCTTGACGTTTCATATCGCGACTTTGACGTTTTGAAGAAAACTCCAAGTTTTTTTTAAATGCCCATAACTTTTTTGTCTCTAAACTGACAGACTTAAATTTTAGTACGTGATTCACTCTTTATTTTTCAGCATCTTGTTATAATTTAAAATCGAGAAAATAACTACCCATTTAAGTTAATATTTAACCAGTAAGTCAACACATTGTTTATTTTGCATGGTTACGATATTTATTTATTTACTTATTTGTTTGGATACCAACAGGGTTTCCCCCAAACAGGATCACATACAAAGTATATAAATACAATTACAGCAGTGATAACAAAAATATCATAAATTATTATTAACACAAATCAAAACAGTATTTCATTTAAGTTATAAATACAATCTCATACTTATATATGCACATACTTGTGCACAAACATATAAAATGGGGGAAATAAAGATACAATAATCAAGATAACAACAAGAGTCTATAAGTGAGTGGCGAACGTGTCGCCACCTAGTGGCGGAACCAAGTAGTATGTTGTCACGCCAGCTCCAAATAACAAAAAGTGTTAAAAAAGTTGGCTCCGCAACTAGGTGGCGACACTTTCACCACTCGCTTAGTGTTGGAAGGCTGGCTATCATAGCCGTATTACTTTATAGGTGTATTTTCTCAGCAATTAGTATGCCATACTGATGAGCTCTAATTAGAGCGAAACCGGTCTACGGTTCTAATTGTTGTGAGAATGCATCTAGCCTTACATACTTTGTCCCTTTATTAGGGTAGAAATGGGCAGGGCTGACAATTAATTAAAATTGTTGGTTGGTTGTATACAGTCTCTATTTTTTAACACTTTGTGTTATTTGGACCTGGCGTGACAACATACTACTTGGTTCCGCAACTAGGTGGCGACACGTTCACCGCTCATTTAGTATTCGAAGGCTGGCTACCACAGCCGTATTACTTTATAGGTGTATTTTCGCAGCAATTAGTATGCCGTACTGACGAGCTCTAATTAGAGCGAAACCAGTCTACGGTTCTAATTGTTGTGAGAATGCATCTAGCCTTACAACAATAGTCGGACCTTTAGGGCTTTTTTATACCCGAGCAATGAGCAACTGAACATGGCGATGGCCGAGAACTCATTACCCGCTCTCAATATTCTTGACACCGGCGAATTAATAGCAGCGCTAGTTCTGCCAAATGGCAAGGAAAAAGGTTCAGCGACCCTGAGAAGTTGGTTTGGTATATTGAAACGTATCTGACATAGAACTTCTGGAGAGTCTATTAAACCGTTTACTATTTTAAAAAGAAAAACGCAATCTGAGACAAGCCGGCCTTCTTCCAATGATATGATTTCAAAAAAGTGTCGCATAATTTTGTAATTATTATTAAAGTCTAACTTGAGTTTAAAGCACAAATTAAAAGCCTGGACGCAGCAAGTGCGTTATGATAGTGAATTTTCATAGAAATGATCTGGCACAAAATATATTATTATAACTTTTTTTTCTTGTAACATAGAAATCTAAATTTTGGTGTATAGTTTAATTTTTATATCGTAAACCTACCTACCAAATTTGGTTATCATAGATTTTTTATTTTTTAAGATAAAAATTTTTTTCAAATTAAAACTCAAAATTTTCCCGGAAAACCTTGTCCGATTTTTTTGATTAACAAACTTGTCAAAGCCATTTACAAAAGGAAGGTACATGCCAAATTTTATCAAAATCGGCCTATTATTCTTTGAGATAAAAAAATTTTTCGAATGAAAACTCAAAATTTTCCCGGAAAACCTCGTCCGATTTTCTTGACTAACAAACTTGTCAAAGCCATTTACAAAAGAAAGGTACGTGCCAACTTTTATTAAAATCGGCTTATTACTTTTTGAGATAAGAATTTTTTTCGAATGAAAACTCAAAATTTTCCCGGAAAACCTTGTCCGATTTTCTTGACTAACAAACTTGTCAAAACCATTTACAAAAGAAAGGTACATGCCAAATGTTATTAAAATCGGCTTATTACTTTTTGAGATAAGAATTTTTTTCGAATGAAAACTCAAAATTTTCCCGGAAAACCTCGTCCGATTTTCCTGGCTAACGAACTTATCCAAGCCATTTACACAAGAAAGGTACGTGCCAAATTTTATCAAAATCAGCCCATTATTTTTTGAGTTATCGGTGTGATATATATATATATATATATATATATATATATATATATATATATATATATATATATATATATATATATATATATATATATAAACATATAAAAATTAAAACTGACTCCGGATATGGGTCCTAGATCGCGCTCATTTGAAGAAATTTTTTCAAAATTCAAAAGTCGAGATGTCCTCATTAGTGAATTTTTTCTAAGAAAATTCACTAAAACCTTAAAAATCTAGTTTGTATCTTTTCTAGGCGCTCCTTATAAATAAGATACTGGGAACTCCAAACAGAAGAGGCAAGTTTTAATTTTCTGGCAACATACGCAGTGTATAATGAGATGAAACATTTTTTTTATTGTGAAAAACTGTACCTTTCCGCATGATAAGCCCCAGCACCCGACAACTGTCAGTAGCAAGATTGCCAATATGTCTGTAGAACAGTACCTTGCTGTCAAAGGTAACGCGTAGATATTTTACATAAGTGACCCGTGTGATAATATTATTATCTAACAGATAGGGAAACTCATGCCATAGTTTCCTTCGAGTAAAAGTTATAACACTACACTTATCTAAATTAACGTAAAGCTGATTCATCCTACAATAATTAGTCAAATTGTTAAGGTCAGCCTGTAAACGCAAATAGTCTTGTTCAAAATTAATGGAAATAAATAATTTGAGGTCGTCGGCATACATCTAAAACTTACAGAATTGAAGACAAGTATTTATATCATTAACTTATACCAGAAATAATAGTGGTCCAAGGTGGGATACTTGGGGTATACCTGATGGTAATTCGTAAGGGATAGATTCATAACCTAATACGGATATAAACTGATAAACGTAAAGCTGATTTAACCTACAATAATTAGTCAAGTTGTTAAGGTCGGCCTGTAAAAGCAAATAGTCTTGTTCAAAATTAATTGGAATAAATAATTTGAGGTCGTCGGCGTACATTTTAAACTTACAGAATTGAAGACAAGTATTTATATCATTAACGTATACCAGAAATAATAGTGGCCCAAGGTGGGATACTTGGGGTATACCTAATGGTAATTCGTAAGGGATAGATTCATAGCCTAATACGTATATAAACTGAGATTTATTTCTAATATACGAACTGAACCAACGCAGGATAACTTTATGCACACCGATCCCCTCCAGCCTTCTCAACAAAATGCTACGATTAACTTTATCAAAGGCCTTGCTTTTCTGTTTCTAAAGATCTTAATAGAAATTCTGTATATGAAGTTAAGTTGGTGTCAACCGACTTGCCTCTATAAAAACCATATTGCTCTGGAATAATTGTATGTTTGACATATTCAAAAATCTTTACATCTACTAGGAATTCAAACAATTTTTCAAATACATCTAAGATACTGATCAGGTGATAATTTTTAATAAATTTTCTTGGACCATCCTTATGTATAGGAATATCCGAGGCAGTCTTCCATTTTATAGGATAAATTCCAGAATGGAGAGATCTGTTAAAAATCAACATTAGGGATTTTAACAGAGAATCATCACATCTCTTTACAAAATATGGCGACAATCTGTCTGGCCCAGCACCCTTTTCATCATCAAGCTTTGCCAAAGAATCCAGTATCTCATCTGCAGTAATATAAATGCTGGATAGAGAGCGCGAATCAATACCTACATTTGCGTCATCCGTATACGGTGCGTCAACTCCATTTTCATAAACGCTTCTAAAAAAGTGTGCAAAAAGATCGGCAGTACCCCCTCCCGATGAAGCAGAAACTTCATCTAATGGCATCGTGGATGATATGCCTTGATTTCTTTTCTTTAATGATATATAACGCCAAAACCGGCTGGAGTCCGAAGCAATTGAGTTCTCGGTCAGTTTAATATAGTGGTCGTGATCATTAGAAATTTACCGCTTGCAACGAGCCTGTAACAATTTAAAGGAAATGTAATCGGCCGTATTTTTTTAATGTTTCCATTTTTGTGATATTTTTTTTTTCTCTAGTGCTCTTAATTGTTGATGGAGAAAAATATGGAGGATATTGTTTTCTTATTCGGAGCATTGGGACATGATATTTAATGAATTCAAAGATAACATGGTATAACTTTTTAACCATATGATCAACCTCCAAACCTTCCATCAGGGCACGCCAAGGAACATTTTATTCAGAATATGATTTATCATGGGGTAATTTCCTTTTGAAAAACTAAAAGAGCTATTATCAGGCCTTTCTAAACAATGTATAGTTTCCATAGAGAGCACGAATTCAACAGCTTGGTGGTGAACGTCCTTATCTACGAGAGGACAACAACAGTGTAATAAGCTCTCAAGAATCTCTTCATTAAACAGAACAGGATCAAGTATTCTATGGCTTAAAATTACACAATTAAATGACATCAAGCAGAGGTGAAGAGCTATTGTCAAAGTTAGCTGGCACTAAAGTTGCTGTATTTGCCGGTCGTTTCCACTCTATCCTAGGACGATTGAAGTCATCGCACAAAAAAAGTGGTGAATCTCCAATCAGAATCCCCAGACCACTAGCGAAGCACTGCAATGAGTCTTCCGACTGTGAAGGAATACATACACATCCTAGATAAAGCTTTATACCATTTGCAAGCGTCACCAATACCCAAAGATCCTCAGCGTCCGTTTGGAATTGCAGAACAGATGATCTGAAAGTATTTTTCACCATGATTAATGGGCCACCTCCCCCAGAAATTTGTGAGGCTGAAGAAGCGCAATCTCTGCGAAACACAGTATAGTCATTCATATAATACACTCATTCGATCCTATGTATAAATGTACCTTTTTTATTAAAAAATCACCCAATATCTTATTAAATACTGGCTTTGGGTATAGGCAACACTTCACGAAACTGAAAGAACCTTTCTTGATGTATCGAAATTGATTATAATATACATTGTTCCATTTGAATTTCCCGAGAAAACTTGACTCCAATGTTTTTACTCACCCTGTATACTGTTTTCAAGGAATTCTCTCTGCATTGAATTCTCTCTGAAGTTGAAAGAAGAAGACACCCTATATAATAGCAAGAGATTCTGATTTAGGCTTTCATTAAAGCAAGTGAATTGTTCAACGGAGTGCGAAGCTTCAAGGGTGATTGTCAATTGCCCGTAATCCTTTTGGTTATTTCAAACTGTTTTCCCACATATAAGGTTCCAGATGAATATGACAGCAGATCTCTCTAATTGGATTGGTTTATATGGAATGTATAGTTAAGACATTTAACACAGGTTAACATCAATCAGCACTTAAAATAATCTAAAAATTTAGAGCTTTAAAACTTATCTTACTTATCTTGAATCGTGTGACTGACCCGCCAAATTGCATTGGCTGAGGTATGATTACCATTCGCACATTTTTAAAGCCTTTTAATTAATTAGTATACAGTGTGTCCCAAACTGGATGGGAATGTATTGCTATCTTCGTTATTATTAGAGATAGGGAGACGGTTGAAGTAGCAATGTTTTGTAGAATTTCATGCTTGTTCCAAATATGACTTGTATTGTAGCCTGCATCTTTTCGTTTGTAAGTTATTTTGAAAAAAAAAAAAATTGTCTATTTCTTTTTTCTTCAATATCTAAGTAGGCGTTGATCTGACATGTCTAAGACTTCCATATTATCAGGACTTTTCTTACAGAGTAATCTTTTTGTGCTATTCTCAACTTTGGATTGCCATTTGTTTTTGAGCTACATGTTTCAACGTTTGTTTTTATTACGGCAGCCATATTGGATTCTTTGTTCATGTCATAGCCTGTGAAAAGAGCTTTCCAGTGATGTACAACATGCTTGACAAATCTTGTAATTGCACTGACAATTTTGAGAAAAACCGTTTTGAGGATAGTAGGCTATGAAATCCAATACCAGAAAACAAATGATAAAAAAAGTGTTCAAAAAGCAGGAGGCCATGGAGTCTAACAATAGACTATTTAAACGTATTTTGACGACATTTACCTCCCATCGCTCTATTTTGAGTGACGGTGGTAACTTTCGATTATGAATTGGGAGTCATCTATTATTTTTATACAATTAGAATCTACGTTAAAAACTAGGTATGTGAATAAGGTTTTGACCTGCTTATTCGGTTACGGAATTGTGATCTATTTATTAGGTACAAATACAAAAAAAATATTCTTGTGAATTTTCTTAGAAAAATTAACTAATGAGGAGATCTCGACTTTTGAATTTTGAAAAAATTTCTTCAAATGAGCGCGATCTAGGACCCCTAGAACCCATATCCGGGGTCAGTTTCAATTTTTATATGTTATATATATATATATATATATATATATATATATATATATATATATATATATATATATATATATTTATATATATATATATATATATATATATATATATATATATATATATATATATATATATATATATATATATATATATATATATATATATATATATATGTATCACACCGATAACTCAAAAACTAATGGGCCGATTTTGATAAAATTTGGCATGTACCTTTCTTTTGTAAATGGCTTGGATAAGTTCGTTATCCAGGAAAATCGGACGAGGTTTTCCGGGAAAATTTTGAGTTTTCATTCGAAAAAAATGTTTATCTCAAAGAATAATAGGCCGATTTTGATAAAATTTCGCATGTACCTTCCTCTTGTACATGACTTTGACAAGTTCGTTAATCAAAAAAATCGGACGAGGTTTTCCGGGAAAATTTTGAGTTTTAATTTGAAAAAAAATTTTATCTTAAAAAATAAGAAATCTATAATAACCAAATTTGGTAGGTAGGTTTACGATATAAAAAGTAAACTATGCACCAAAATTTAGATTTCTATGTTACAAGAAAAAAAAGTTATAATAAAATATTTTGTGCCAGATCATTTCTATGAAAATTCACTACCATAACGCACTTGCTGCGTCCAGGCTTTTTTTTCCTTAACGTCGTTCTATTTCCGAGACTATGGCCAATCACCGACGCCAGAAATTTTGCCAAACCCCTGCCTTTCTGTAAGGAGGGTAGGGATATTTAACGTGCTTAACATCGCATGGATACGAGACCGATGGCTTGCAGACATTCAATTTACTAAATGAATCCCGTACACATACTAAAACGTTTCAGGTGTCACTAATGAGCAGGCAAAACGGATTCTGTTTCTGATATCATCTAAAGTTGAAGATCCCCATCATTTTGTCTTTTATAAAACCCCAAAATAAATAATCAAGGCGGGTAAAATCCGGGAAGCTACTAATCAAGGGGGATAAAATCCGGGGAGCTACAATACCAGTTGACTGCATTTGCCTGATCAGTCTACCTATTTTCAAAAATTCTATTCAGATGGCTTCGGGCCTGTATTGCACAAAGGGGTGTGTTATGTTTTGTTTTAATAATTAAGGTAACTGGTTTGTTAAAAAATTATGTACATTTTCTATTTAAATGCTCTTTGAAGAAATGCGGAGCAACAACTTTATCCCCGACTATTCCACACCAGATATTAATTGATCATGGATGTTGATATGTGAGGATTTTCGGCAGCACAGTAGTGTATACTTTGTCTATTTATTTTTTTAAATGCCTAAAAATAAGGGATAACTTAGAATTCTGCCTGTCCACAATTATGGAAGGTATCTTCGTCAGAACAAATTACATCGTTTAGGAACCTGCTATTTCCTTGCATTTTCTGGTGACCCAGTTGCGAAATGTAACGCGATTTTCACAATCTTGCCCCTATAGCTCTTGTTGCAGTGTAATGTCATATGGAAGAAACTTGTACAAGTGCAAAATAATCACAACTGCTTTTTGATTCATTGTCACATCTCTAGCAAGCCGTCTGGTACTTACAGCTACCGCTCTAAAACGCCAAGCACTATTTTCCTCAGTTTCAGGTCTCTTCCGAATTCGTGGTTTGGATTTTAAACTGCTAGTACTACGGATCCTTGTATCTTCGTCAGAACAAATAACATTGTTTAGGAACCTGTTATTTCCTTGCATTTTTCTGGTGACCCAGTTGCGAAATGTAACGCGATTTTCAAAATCTTGCCCCTATAGCTCTTGTTGCAGTGTAATGTCATATGGAAGAAATTTGTACAAGGGCAAAATAATCACAACTGCTTTTTGATTCATTGCCACATCTCTAGCAAGCCGTCTGGTACTTACAGCTACCGCTCTAAAACGCCAAGCACTATTTTCCTCAGTTTCAGGTCTCTTCCGAATTCGTGGTTTGGATTTTAAACTGCCAGTACTACGGATCCTTGTATCTTCGTCAGAACACATAACATTGTTTAGGAAATTGCTATCTCCTTGCATTTTTCTGATGACCTAGTTGCGAAATGTAACGCGATTTTCAAAATCTTGCCCCTATAGCTCTTGTTGCAGTGTAATGTCCTATGGAAGAAATTTAGTGCACAATAATCACAACTACTTTTTGATTCATTGCCACATCTCTAGCAAGCCGTCTGGTACTTACATCGACCGCTCTAAAACGCCAAGCACTATTTTCCTCAGTTTCAGGTCTCTTCCTAATTCGTGGTTTGGATTTTAAACTGCCAGTACTACGGATCCTTGTATCTTCGTCAGAACAAATAACATTGTTTAGGAACCTGCTATTTCCTTGCATTTTTCAGGTGACCCAGTTGCGAAATGTAACGCGATTTTCAAAATCTTACCCCTATAGCTCTTGTTGCAGTGTAATGTCATATGGAAGAAATTTGTACAAGTGCAAAATAATCACAACTGCTTTTTGATTCATTGCCACATCTCTAGCAAGCCGTCTGGTACTTACAGTTACCGCTCTAAAACCCCACGCACTATTTTCCTCAGTTTCAGGTCAGTAGATAGGGAGCCACCTGGGCTCATCCCCTCCACTTTTTACTGCCCATGCGCATGCGCTGACCTGCGCAGACCTGTGACAGTTGACAGCTGACCTGTCAGATTTGACAGGTGTCAAATGTCACTGACCTGACAGCTGTCAACGTCAGCTGTCACCTGACCTGACATGTGTCAACGTCAAATGTCACCTGACCTGTCAGATGACGTCACAAGCATTCCAAGATGGCTGACCTGTCATAGACAGTCGCAAGCCGGGTTCTCTCTATGGAACTAACCTGAGATGACGTCACAAGCATTCCAAGATGGCTGACCTGTCATAGACATCTGCAACCCCTGGGTTCTCTCTATGGAACTAACCTGAGATGACGTCACAAGCGTTCCAAGATGTCTGACCTGTGTGTCCATAGATATCTACAAGTCAGGTCTCCATGTGTGTATTTGAAGAATACCATCTGTCTGATTGTTTATTAAGGTTATGTATGTATGTGTTTATTAAGGTTAGGTGTTCGTATACAGACTGATTACCAAGCCATTTTGATTGTTTATTAAGGTTATGTTTGTATTTGTTGATTAAGGTTATGTTCGCACACACACACTACTGTCTGTATTTGTTTATTAAGGTTATGTTCACACACGTGTTGATTACCAGTCATATGATTGTTTGTTAAGGTTATGTATTTGTTATTTGAAAGCAAACAGACATAATACAAGAGTGTACTTACATACAACAAGAGACGTCAGCGTTCTTTCACAGCTTAATACACACACTACTGAACAAGTGTCTCCTGTGTTTAGGATACAAACAGACAGACAACTGATTGCCATTGTTGAAGCTTGTACATGCTGTTTAACAAACACGTCATGACAGTTCGATGTCTTTGCTTAGACTGACAGATGCATGTGTATTTGAAAGAAAAGCATTCGCCTGAACTTAGATTTGAACCCACGAACCTCGAATCGGCCATAGACAGCTTTCTCAGATATACACTGTCCCTAAACCAATAGCTCCACAGACGCACACGATAAAAGTTTGTTCGCTGTTGTATATATAAAATAAAAGCCAGTTGTTGTTGACATATGAGGTTAGGTGTTTGTATACATGTTGATTACCAATCATCTGATTGTTTAGTAAGGTTATGTTTGTATTTGTTATTTGAATGCAAACAGACATAATAAGAAGAGTGTACTTACATACAGCAAGAGACGTCATCCTTGTTTCACGACTTAACACATACTGAACAAGTGTCTCTGTCTCTTGTATTGAGGAAACAAACTGATGTAAGAGAGAGAGGCCTTACAAAGGATAAACAACGTTTTTACAGTTGTTAACCTTGATCCTGTTTGAGCTTGTCTGTGTGTATCTGTTTAATATACACAAGAGAGGCCCTCTTAAAGGTAAACAACCTGTCAGTTGATGACCTTGTGTTATATCTGTTCAATAACCCACATTATTCGTGTTTGAGCTTGTCTAGAATACAGTCATTAGAAGTATGACATCATCCATGTAAAAACAAATACAGTTTAAAACGGTTACTGTGGGTAACATGTATAAATTGGCTACACACAGACACTCTTAAACATATTCACAAGTCTGTTGTTGTTGAGAAAAGACGTGCTTCAGTTTGTTCTAACCCCAAATCTGTTTCAAAATGGCTACATTAAGTGATGTGTGTTACCAGCAAATTAAAGACAACTTCTGGTATGGTCTATTTGGAGACTTTCAACTTATTATCGATAAAAACACTGGCTATTTTAATGCAACTAAACTGTGTAAGATTAGCAATAAAAAAATGTCTCATTGGATGGAAAATAAGAAAACCAAAGAGTTAATTACCTATTACAACAGTCGGCTGAACGAGCAGTTGGGGTATCAGCATAACAATATACCAATTGATTCAACCGAGGGAGCTCACTTAGAGTTATCGTCAAGGAGTCGAAATACCCTAAAAACGAACGCAACATCTCAAGTAACACCAACAACTGTTGCCTACTTGGTGGACTTTGGTGGCTCAAATACGGAAAGCAATTTGGTATCAGGTACATATGTGTGTAAAGATTTGCTATTAAATTTGGCTTGCTGGATATCCATTCAGTTCTATGAAAAGTGCAAACAAATTATTTTTGATTTTTTCCTAAACGAATTTGATCAGAAATCAAAGGACAACCCAGAGGTTAGTAAAGTGAAATTAACGCGTATAAATGATGAGGTACAGCTTGTGCGACAAACAAACGCTAAAGTCACAGAACATCTTGAAGATACAACCCCAAAGCCAAGTAAACGGAGAAAAATAAGTGTGTTTGGTTTACTTGCAAGAAACGAGACAGGCGCCCCCTATCCATATCATGTGGTAAGAACACAAAAGAAAAGTTTCCCAAGAGCTGTGAGGAACTTTAAAAATAAACACCCCAATGCAAAAGTGATTCTAAACATACTGTACGATCCAAATGTAGTAAATCTCTTTAACAGAATAAAGACTGAAGTGAAATACCTTACAGCACATAGAAACAACCTACATATAGCCGATGTACCACAAGATAAGTTTGTTCAGGATATTATTGCTTTAAGACATACTTTTTAATTGTATTACAAAATAAAAACACATTAATTTGAACAAAATACTTTTTATTTGATTCCAAGTATGTAAACACCTGCCGTTTGTTAGCCCCAATTATTCGTGTTTGAGCTTGTCTAGAATACAGACATCAGTACAGTATTTGTGTTTGACACGTTTTCCCCCCTAAGAAACAACGTATTTGCAGACACACAGAAACAGACCAAGGATTGATATATCGATATCAGTTGCTTATAACACGTACACGATATGTTTTTATATGTTATAGTTGATGAAATAAGACACATACCAAGTAAAAACAGAAGGCTACAGCTAAGTATTCAAAACAAATTTTGTTCAAAACTGTCTAAACGCTCCCTGTATATATACGGAACGCCAAAGCAACTAGAAATATTTGTAAAATATAAAACGCTAGTAAAAACTGTTTCATCGGTGACTAATATTCTATCTGTTTCCAGTTGCCTCAGGCTTCTTAATGAGTTATTTTATAATCGTAAAAACATGTTCTCATTAATAATACCTACAACACTAGTATTGCATTAATACATATAACGTAGTATACCGTTCTAGATTACGTTTTTTATGTTTGTTTTTGTAAAGATGTGTTTACCTTTCACATTTATAGGTTTTAAAAACACAAAGTTCAACTATGAAAGAGGTTTATTTAAAAACTATACTTTGATATATCGTTACAGTTTTCCACTGTACTGTGGAGTTTATATTGGTTGTTACAATTATTTTTATACAAAAGTACAGTTTATACAAAAATACAATATAATTTAGTACAAACACTAGACTAAAATACAACAGCTTAATAAACACAACTAAAAATAATACTCTAGATTTGGTTAGCTAACGAACCCATACATAATGATTGCAAGGTTTGCGGTTTATAAGATCGCCAAAAATTTAAAACACTGACTGGGTTTTCAACAAGAAGAAGTTTTTTAGTCTTTTCTGCTTTATAAAAAACAAAACTACTATCTAAATCATATTTATAGTATTGAAATATTTTGAGTATAAAAAGTTCTTTATGAATAAGCAGCTCAGACAAAAACCTACAACTATACCACACTTTCTTCTCATCTGAAAAAATACGGTAAAACATAAAACCATTCTTAGTACTATGATAGCCCTGCATATTAGGTAAATTACAAGAGTCATACTTATCTCCAGATATTATTAAACGAATTATAAGATAATGTTGTTCTGTACCGTATAGTGTTGAGGCATAACCACCGAGTACACAACAAAATTTTTTCTCGGTTTCAAACCACTCCATATCAGCCAACACGCTGTCCAGGATTAGTTGATCAATTGGTGTTTGTAAGTTTGGTTTTAATTCCCTGCTGATAAAAGTGAGATGCTTTAACTGCTCCATTATAAAAAAAACACTTCTCACAATGGTTCATACTTGTTACTGTTACTGCTGCTGTTGTTGTTCTTTTTCTAAAAGTACATATGGTTGGTAGTTTACGATGAAAACCCCTCTCATAAGTTGATGTTGATAGTTTATCTTCTTAACTGTATACGTTTGATTATTCTGGTATATTACAAGTCAGCGATGGTGTTGGTTCGTTTGTCTTGAAATTGGAATGTACTGGTATACATACCATTTTTTAATTTTTTTTCTCCTTTATATATTGCTTGAGCATACCCAGACTCGAAAAAGACGACTCGATCGTCAGTTGGCAGCATACGTCTCGGTAGAAACACCACCCCGTTTTCCAATTTCATCAACATTCGGTAACCATAGCGGGTTTTCACTTTTTCACCCCCTAATATGTTATATGGGGTGTTTAACAACAAGTCTGCAGCTTTAATTACAGGTGACGCTTCACAAAGACCGTCACGATTTAAATCAGCTAGTACTGATGCTGATGATGAAGCCATGGTTGTTGTTGTTGTTTCTGATTTTATACTGTGGGGTAAAGCTTTGATAAGAACGTATATATATATAAGGGTTCAACCAATCAGGTTTGAAAGCGTAGGTTGAAAGACCCCTGGTCTTAAAAAACCCGCTTTCCTGAGTTTTCATCTAACTACATACATTCTGTTATCAGAAAAACACCACTGATAACTCAAGATTGATTTTAGGTAATGAATCATAAAAAACCCGACACCTATAAAATCCAGATACAATTTTAATTGGTGATAAAACAGCATCGTAATCTTCAAATTCCTTAGCGTGTTTTTCAAACCAGGTAATAAACAATTATATATATATATATATAACATTTTTCTATCCCCTATAAATCCAGATACACTTTATATATTTTGTAATAAAACAGACTCGTCTCCAAAGTCCTTAGCGTGTTTTTTTTTTGTTTAAACCAGGCAATAAACAATTATATATAACATTTTTCGAGGGTCAACTTGTGTTTCTAGTCAAAGACCGGGGCATTTTTTATCGGTTTGCAGTTTTTTTTGTTGATATACCATGAGTGAAGCTCTGCTTTAAAAGCTTGTCTGCAGGTTTCGACTTTCAGTTAGCAAACAACAAACATAATGGAAGGTATACCCCTGTCTCTCTGTGTTTAGAGTGAAATTATTAATAAAGTTTTTGTTTGTTCCAGCCGAAATATTTAATATAGTCAATGGGTTGTTTGTGGGAAACGCAGTAAGTAATTTTTAAAATGGTTCTTTTAGTTTATAAAAGATTTGTTTTTATTTTAGCCTATAATAGCGATTTATATTGCTGGGGAGGGGGAGCTGCCCTCTCCGCAACAATACTCAACCCTGGTGTGGGTGGGGTATATAGCCCCATGGGGTGTGGGGCTGATATTTCAAGCCCCACCACAGCCTGTAGGGGGTGCAATTCTCGAGATCTACGTCTTGTAGATCTCGAGAAAAGAAAGGTAATATCCATTGCCCCTCGTTTAGGATACAGGAATTTATGTTTCATTTCTTTTGTTTCAGTCTGTGACACCACCTAGGCCACCAAAAAATAACAGAATAAAATATATATAATAATAATAAAACGTTTTAAAAATAATGTTGTTTGATTTTATTGTAATATTTTTTCAGTTTAAACCCAAATATATAATCTGCTCAAACACACTTACAGATTAATACAGTATTGAAGGGTAATGAAGGTATCTTCACTGTAAGGTAATATTCTGTATTTGTTTTACTGCTTGGTGGTTATATTATTTTTAGCATGTATTTAATTCTAGTGTATGTTTTTATTGTTTGTATTAATAGAAAAATAGATTCTTGTTGTGAAACCTTTTTGTTATATAATTTGTAAAGGGGTTTGTTTTTTAACTGCATGTTTGTAACTTGTTTCAGCTCTACTTCAGTTTTAGATATAGAAATCTGCCTTTTTTGTATACTTGTTTTTCTTAGCATCAAATATTTTTGACAGGTCTCTTTTCTGTTACTGTTTTGCATTTTTTTCTGGCTTACAGCATGAAAGGTCATATGATGGCATAATATCAAGTAGTATCATCTTTGTCTTTACACACAATCAACAGAATTTTTTTGTTCTCATTTCAATGATTATAGACTAAAACTTGTTTCATTTTTTTTTTAGACAATCAAACAGCTTGTTAAAGCCTCAACACAATCAAGGAGATCATTAAAGAAACCGTATTATTTTTTAATTTTCTATTGAACATGTATAGGACCGTTTCATGTAATAAATGTTTTTAAATTACTTTCGATTTCGTTTAATCATTCCAACCTATGTATATAACAGTGTGTGTCTGTGTTGTTTTGCTGTGTGTGACCTGTGAGATAACTCTAGCCTTGTACTCGGCTGATACAGTTTTGACTGGGGTCAGTAAAGTGTTTGTTTAAATGTTTACAAACAACTACCATATATACAAGGAGTTATATTTAAATAAAGACAAAATTCAATATAAAAAGTATTTTTATTTGGTATTGATATTCTTGTGAAAAAGCTTAATCAAACATTTTTAAAAATAGTAAAACTCTCTCTTTAAAACACTAACCCTAATAAACACTTACTCTTAAAGCTACTTTGAGAAAATTAATCTGTTATACAAAAATATGTCTTCTTACACTGAAATTAGGTTAAAAACAAACAACTTGATTAAACACCTAATAAGCTATTGAGATAATAACAATAATACTATATTATAAAAAAATATATCTTGTAGACAGACAGCTACAAAAATACACACTGTTTGCTAAACATAGCCAGAAAAGCTGAAATTCAGATAAAAAACACTAACCCTAATAAACACTTACTCTTAAAGCTACTTTGAGAAAATTAATCTGTTATACAAAAATATGTCTTCGTAAACACCTAATAAGCTATTTGAGATAATAACAATAATACTATATTATAAAAATATATCTTGTAGACAGACAGCTACAAAAAAATACACACTGTTTGCTAAACATAGCCAGAAAAGCCGAAATTCAGATAAAAAAACACTAACCCTAATAAACACTTACTCTTAAAGCTACTCTGAGAAAATAGTAATACTTAGTTTTCAAGACAGTTTTAATCTAAACAAAAATATGTCTTTTGAACTGAAAATTCAGCTAACATGAATAACCCTAATAAGCTATTTTGAGCAAATTACAATATTTATTTTCAAGACAGTTTTTAATCTAAACAAAAGAAAAATACTCAAACATATATATTGTAGACAGAAAGCTACAAAACAAAAAGTACACCTCTCTTACTAAAATTAGCCAGGAAAAACTTAAAACTAACATATTTTTAGATACCCTATTCATTTTAACCTAAAACACAGTAACCTATGGAAATATTAAGAAACACTCTCAACGTGTATGTCTTGTATAAAACAGAGATAAAAGCTAAAAATAGTCACACACACACACACACACACACACACACACACACACACACACACACACACACACACACCAATTCATTAACCTAAAGCTATAGATATACAAGAAAAATATATATACAAGATTTAACCTAAACTACACACACTTAGTCACTCTGTTTGAGTCTTTTAAAGCCAAAAGGAGTAGAGTCGAAACTGCCATCGTCGTTGAACTTACGCTTCGTCAAACACGGTTTGTACACTTTGGTTTCCGATCTGGTTACCAGTTCGTGTGTTTGTGTCCTCCGTATCTGATCAAAGTGAACAACGACCGGTTCCGCACTAGAGTTCTCAACCATCTGTTTCATAACTCCGGTATTAATGTGTTGTGATGCTTTATAGTTGAGAGCAAACCCTTTTACTTTGCACACTTTCTGTGTCTCTCCGGTTGTTGGAGAGTACACAGTAAAACTATAATTTTTAGGCCCCGCCGACACAAATTCCATAATATAGCTACCAGCTCCATAAGCAGCCAACTCATCAGTCATTTCACCCAAGCTGGAACCTGTTGGAATGTCCCATTCGCCCTCTCTGGACACGTAAATGACAGAGTCAGTGTCATAATACAGCACTCTGTCACCCAACTTTTCCAAATATGAATATAACTTCAAACGGGCTTGGGCTGTGACGTAGGCAGCAATGGCTACATTAACGGTAGCTGTGCTGTCGGCGGCTTCATCCTTGTACTCCCAACTAACTAGCAACACATCTTCATTAATGATTGTTACGTGTTTTACGTTAATGGCCGGGTTGTTTTCTAATTTATAAAATTCAGATGGTTGTCTCACTATATCCATTCTGGTCTGATTCTCTCGCTGTCCGAATTTGCCCCTGAAACAATAGAGAGAAAAACAATAAAACACATGCACACACACATGAAATAAAACATATAAACGTACCAAAAACTGTTCAGAATCAGTTTAGCTAGTGACCTCAAACCAGGGTTGTTGGTGATGGCTGCAAACTCCAACTGGACACCTTCATTTTCAAGAAAAGCTTCGACGTAGGTCTCTTTGGTCTCGTTGGTGGAACAGTCTGAAGGCCAACCTGATGCTTCCTGCTTTATTTTAATAAATTTATTCATCATTTCAGCAAAAAGACCACCAGTGTTTAAAGACCTATCATATTGGGTAATGGTATACTCCCAAACTTCTTGTATTTCCATCAACTTGTAACCCTTGTCGAGAGCTTTTCGAACCTCGTCAACCACCCAAGTACCAGTGAAGGCCCGTTCTTCTTCTGAATGACAACACTCACCCTTGTTCATATCTTTGGCACACGTTCTGCACAAGGCAAACATTAATTTATTGTGCATTTTTACCGGCAACACAGGGTGATATAAGTCTTGCGGTGGTAAGATGCTGCATTTAATGAGTCCATTCACGTCATCTATATTAGAACATGTTGTGTGTACTGTGGGGTGTCCCATGGGAAACTTCCCATATTTACAAACCCATGGGTAGAGACTGCAAACATCAACATAGCGTATTTTCTCTCCTGGTTTCACCTTGTAATAACTCTTTACACAACCTGTTCTACCACCGAAGAAGGCGTCCCGAGGATTAAGTGGCAGGTATGTTAACAGAGGATGGCTATTCAGTCTGTGTTCGAGCACTTGATCGTTTTCCAACAGCTGTCTAAACTCGTGTTCCCACATTTCATGGACTGTGTAACCTCGCTGACGAAGCCGTTCTGTTATCCTCACAGTACGTTCGTAGCGAGCGTTCAAGGTGTCTGTTGGATCTTCGTGTAGGGGGTCCTCTCTGTTGGTGGTGGTGAAACACTTGGGACAGCCGTGGAAATAGCAACCGTGAAACTCGAACACTTCTCCAGTTTGCTCGCAATAGCCATCAACTTTAACACCATCAATGACTGCTTCCCGTTGTTTGGCAGAGTGTCTGATGTCTACACCTCTTCTTTCTTCCTCGTGTATGAGCCATTGTGTGGCTATCTTTGATTGTCTGTCTCTGTTCCTATAGCCGTTCTTCGGAATAATGCCAATGGTTTGAGGTTTTAGGAAATTTCGACGGAACAGTTTGTTACAAGCCCCAGGTATGGTTATGGCTTCGGTAAACGGTGACACGTTACCCTGTTCCATAACCATCTTGTGAAATGTAAGGCAGGCCTGGGTTAATATTTCCACGTCACTAATACAATATTCAACCATTTCCTTCTGCATGTCGAACTCATTATGTTTATTCTCCTCGTACCACTTGAGGAACGCTGTTCGGTCGGCTTCTTTCATAGCATCCGGATTGTAAAACCTCATGTGGGGCAACGGACCAACATAATTACGATTTGCAAGAGTGTTGAACAGATGTGGAAAATACCCTTTCTTCAACTCACTCAGACCGAAAGCTTTAGGAAGGGAGGCTAATTTCAAAGAAAAATAGCTTATGCTATCAATGAATTTCAACACCCCAAGGATGAGCATCAGTATCTTGCTTCCTCGCATAATAACCTCAGGCTTAAGACCGGTCATTTGTTCCAGTGCATGACGTAGAATAAACTGGTGATCATAAGCCTGACCGTTGTGAGCTAAGACGATGACACTTTTAAATTTCTTGCTGCTAATGAATAGTTGTTGCAGAAACGGTTGAATAACGTCATCGGCTGATATAACCTGCCTTCTCACTCCACACTTCTGGCATGTAGGCACTTCACTACCCAACTCAAAACAGTCACTGCATCGTTGCTGGTAAACACACAGAACAGGCTTGTGTACGTGTTCACCACGGGCATTCTCTTCATCTTGCCTGGTCTCAAAATCGTAAAAGACAAACAAGGTGTTATCTAACTTTGGCTTACCAGTGTCCACTTGGATGTAGCATTGGTGTGTTGAAGGTTGGTGCTTTTTGCAGATATTACAAAAGATCTCCCCACATATGTGTGTTCTGTCTGCTTTAATTGTTTTTAAGCAATCACCGCATCTTCGGACACGCTCACACAAGGTCTTTCCCTGCGTCGAAGATGAAGACTTGTGTTGGTCAAAACAGCTCTGACCCCTGAACTTACGATTGCAATCTGAGCACAAAATTTCATTAACAACCTTCTCACACGGTGGTTCATGTCGGCAACATGGACACTGTCCTAGACACCTATGCTTGTCTTTACTTTCATATGGTACATGGCAACGTTGACAAAAATAATGACAACAGAAAGCTGATGTAAGGCTGGTGATGACATTAAAATGATTCCTATGGTGCAGCAAATTCAACTTGTACTTAGCATCGGGTCCTTCATACAGTACATCTCTTCCTCTAGACCCGTACTCGTACACGGTAATTTTGCAGTCTTTGAGATGTTGTTGAAACTGCTGAATTTGCTCGACACCGGCACCATTAGCTGGAATATCAACACCAGCCTTCTGCATTAACTCCATCGCTTCCTGGTCCTGCCTTTTCCCTATATTTTGTCGTACTTGTTTTATATACGGGGCATTCATAACATATGCCAGGGCAACAACGAGAGCTCTAACAAGGCAGAGGTTGTCCTTGTTGTTGATCGTAACAACACCCCTTTTCTTTGCACACTCCTCTTGGAAGGTCATGTAAGGCGAGTGTTGTCGACCAGACCCTCTGTACGGTCGGAAGCTTGTGGTAATAATTTTAAATGTATCACCAGCTACAGCTTCCTTTTTGCTCTGGTACAGAGAGTCTAACAGCTTCCACAAGTCGTCAAATTTCAAACTTGGGACCGGTTTGAAGGGTATGTGGAAGTCTGTATCTAGCCCATCAGCCGTAAACGTTAACCCTACCTTGCTTTCGGCATCCAAACTCTCGACTATATGCTCGTAAATGCCCCGCAAGCCCTGTTTAAGCCACTGTTCAGGCTCTTGAACAGCAGCATCAAGGGGGTTTAGCCTGAATTCGATGCAGTGCTGTTGCATTCTATACTTTTGGTTGGATTTGCTAAAGTCCCGTACAATGGTGAAAGCCATTATTATTCTTCAAACGCAAAGCCGGGAAATAGTTTTAAAAAGTTTTTGTTACACGTACACACCAGCACAAGCTCAAAAATGTTTACTAAACACACACACGCACACACAAGTTTTAACTAAATAAAATATTAAACCGATAACTATATATATATACGCACCAAAAATGTTTACTAAGTCGACACACACAAGTTTTAACTATATGAAATATTAAGCCCGGCTAACTATATATATAAGCACAAAAATATTTACTAAGTCGACACACACACACACACACAAGTTTTAACTATATAAAATATTAAGCCCGCTAACTATATATAAGCACAAAAATATTTAAAAGCACACACACACAAGTTTTAACTATACACTTAATTATACGAAAAATGTTTAATAATCTAAATAGGGTTTAATCTTTAACACAAAAAAAACATAAATACCTGTATAAACAACTGCTTGACGTAAGTGGTGAAGATCGGTTTCGAGAGTTCTTTTATAGAGCTACAAGTATGTGTGTGTGAGTGTGTGTGGGCAGTACCTGTTGTATAACTGTGATCCTTTCTAATTTTCTATAAATATTCATGATAACACCCCTACGTTACTAAAAAGAGCGAAAAGCTGAACATGTTGACCTTGCTTTCTCCATAAACTTTAATCATCTCTAAGCTGTAAGGTCTATTTCTATTTATATTTACTAGATAACACATATATGTCTGTTTGTTTTACAAGAGCATGTGAAAACAAAAATAAAGTCGCTGAATAATAATCACTAGTATCTCAACTTATCGTAAATAGTATTTTTGAGCTGGGGACAAAGCAAAGTTTGTTGTTATGAATGAACGAGGTTGGACAGTCTCGGGGCTTCAGTGAATCAACCGTTGTTTGCTTTACATAGATACAGGGAGCGTTTAGACAGTTTTGAACAAAAATTTGTTTTGAACCCTTTTGCTATAGCTTCAGTTTTTCACTTGTTGTGTCTTTCTCTTATTTCATCAACTATAACATATAAAAACATATCGTGTACGTGTTATAAGCAACTGATATCGATATATTAATCCTTGGTCTGTTTCATGTGTGTCTGCAAATACGTTGTTTCTTATGGGGAAACGTGTTAAAAGCTCTATATTAGGCAAAAATACATGTAATCTTATGAGAAATAGAAACGATTTAAGGTGTGAGCAGGGGCCTTTTCTGCAAACACTAATAATGAGATGATGTCATCTTTTCGGTTATATTTGTATTCTAGACAAGCTCAAACACGAATAATGGGGTGATTGAACAGATATAACACAAGATAACATTCGCCAAGGTCATCAACTGACAGGTTGTTTACCTCTAAGCGAGCCTCTCTCTTGCGTATATTAAACAGATACACAGACAAGCTCAAACACGAATAATGGGGTGATTGAACAGATATAACACAAGATAACATTCGGCAAGGTCATCAACTGACAGGTTGTTTACCCCTAAGCGAGCCTCTCTCTTGCGTATATTAAACAGAGTGTACAAGCTCAAACAGAATCAAGGTTAACAAACTGTAAAACGTTGCTTATCCTTTTGTAGGTCCCACTCTCTTACGTCTGTTTGTTAAACACCAGGTACAGACTCAACAAGATTATCTATGATACTTGTTGGACAATCAATTGTCTGTCTGTCTGTTTCCTAAACACAGGAGACACTTGGACCAAAGAACATGGCTATTTGCTACGTTTTACCTGTGTTACACACTCTAACTGTTGTTAACCAACTGTCTGTCTGTCTGTCTGTTATTACACAGCTCTGTCAGTCTAAGCAAAGACAACAACAAGTTGTCATGACACGCTTGTTACACGGTTGTATAAGCTCAAACAAGATTATCTAAGATACTTGTTGGCATTCGATTGTCTGTCTGTCTGTTGTTACACACATCCATTAGTCTAACCAAAGACATCGAGCTGTCATGACGTGTTTGTTAAACAGCTGTACAACAAGGTTCTATATGATGCTTGTTAGGGGCAATCAATTGTCTGTCTGTCTGTGTTATTACATACCTCTGTCTTCTCAGTCTAAGCAAAGACTTTGAACTGTCATGACGTGTTTGTTAAACAGCATGTATAAGCTTCAACAATGGCTATTAATTGTCTGTATGTCTGTTTCCTCAACACAGAAGACACTTGAACCAAAGAACATGACTGTTTGCTGTGTTTTACCAGTGTTACTGGCTCTAGTTGTTGTTAAACTGCTGTCTGTCTGTCTGTATGTCTGTTATTACATACATCTGTTTACCTGTAGGTAAAGACATCAAGCTGTTCTGTGTGTTATATCCTTTCAAACAGCGTGTACAAGCTTCAACAATGGCTATCAGTTATTTGTTTGTCTGTCTGTTTCCTCAACACAAGAGACACTTGGCTATTTTGTGATACGTTTAGCAGTGTTACACGCTCTAACTGTTGTTAAACACCTGTTTGTCTGTCTGTTTGTTATTACAAACACATCTGTCTGTCAGTCTAAGTAAAGACATCAAGCTGTCCTGTGTGTATATCCTTTCAAACAGCATGTACAAGCTTCAACAATGGTAATCAATTGTTTGTTTGTCTGTCTGTTTTCCTTTAACACATGAGACACTTGAACCAAAGAATATGACTATTTTGTTACGTTTTACCTATGTTATTAGCTCTAACTGTCGTTAAACGGCTGTTTGTCTGTCTGTCTGTTTGTTATTACACAGCTCTGTCACTCCAAGCAAAGACAACAAGTTGTTATGACGACGTTTGTTACACGACTGTACAAGCTCAAACAAGATTATCTAAGATACTTTTTGGCATTCGATTGTCTGTCTGTCTGTTGTTACACACATCCACTAGTCTAAGCAAAGCCTTCGTGCTGTCATGACGTGTGTGTCACAACAACACGTAGAAGCTTCAGCAAGGTTCCATATGATACTCGTTGGGGCAATCTATTGTCTGTATGTCTGTTGTTACACACATCCATTAGTCTAAGCCAAGCCTTCGTGCTGTCATGACGTGTGTTATATCCTTTCAAACAACGTGTACAAGCTCTAACAATGGTATTCAATTGTTTGTCTGTCTGTCTGTCTGTTGTTACACAGCTCTGTCACTCTAACCAAAGACAACAAGTTGTTATGACGACGTTTGTTACACGACTGTACAAGCTCAAACAAGATTATCTAAGATACTTGTTGGCATTCGATTGTCTGTCTGTCTGTTGTTACACACATCCACTAGTCTAAGCAAAGCCTTCGTGCTGTCATGACGTGTGTGTCACAACAACACGTAGAAGCTTCAGCAAGGTTCCATATGATACTCGTTGGGGCAATCTATTGTCTGTATGTCTGTTGTTACACACATCCATTAGTCTAAGCAAAGCCTTCGTGCTGTCATGACGTGTGTTATATCCTTTCAAACAACGTGTACAAGCTCTAACAATGGTATTCAATTGTTTGTCTGTCTGTCTGTCTGTTGTTACACAGCTCTGTCACTCTAACCAAAGACAACAAGTTGTTACGACAACGTTTGTTAAACAGCTGTTTCCTCAACACAGAAGACACTTGAACCAAAGAACATGGCTGTGTTACTTGCTCTAGTTGTTGTTGTTAAACTGCTGTCTGTCTGTCTGTCTGTTATTATTACAGCTCTGTTTGCCCAGGCAAAGACATCGAGATGTCATGACACGTTTGTTACACGGCTGTATAAGCTCAAACAAGATTATCTATGATACTTGTGGGGGGCAATCTATTGTCTGTATGTCTGTTGTTACACACATCCATTAGTCTAAGCCAAGCCTTCGTGCTGTCATGACGTGTGTTATATATCCTTTCAAACAACATGTACAAGCTCCAACAATGACCATTAGTTGTCTCTGTTTCCTCTACACAGGAGACACTTGGCTATTTTTGATACGTTTTAGCTGTGTTACACGCTCTAACTGTTGTTAAACAGCTGTTTGTCTGTCTGTCTTTTATTACACAGCTCTGTCAGTCTAAGCAAAGACTTCGAGCTGTCATGACGTGTGTGTGTGTGTGTGTGTGTTAACAATCAACAACAGCGTCTATATGTTTTGTTTGGTTCAAGTGGATGTCATTAAACAACTGTGTTATTTCTATAACGGGCCCCATTCAAGACCTCAACATACGTTAGTGTGTGTTAAGCTGTGAAAGAAGGCTGACGTCTCTTGCTGTATGTAAGTATACTATTATATTATTTATGTTTACATACAAACAATACTTATCAAACAATCCTCGTATATCAAAGTTTAATTTAGTTGTTTTAAATCGAGTTTTGTTAGTTGTGTGTTTTTTGATCACTCCCTATATAAATTTAGATTCATTCATTCAAAATACAAACACACTAACATAAACAAACACGCCGGCAATAAAACCAAGTCCCCGAGTTTTATTAGGCTATTAAAATAAACTCATTAACATATCTAGATGTAAATACGTTTTTCTTATTGATATAGTTTACTTGAAACGTTTTTGTTATTAAATGATATTAGATAGGTAAATTGGTACGTGTTTTAAATTTCTTTTTACTATAAATAAACAATTGTTTTTAACATTACAGCTCCTATTATTCAATTGGAATGTAATAGAGATACACCCCCTGCCTACACACACAAACTGAGCAGCCTCATAAACTCGTTTTATGTAACAGGTTTTTGTTTTATATATACCCACTGATAACAAACTTTCATCGTATGTCTGAATAGCATAATCGGTTTAGCGACGTTTGCATATCTTAGTAAGTTGTATGGTTGGGGGTTCAAATCTAATTTCTGGCGAATGCTTTTCTTTCAAAAATCATATTTCAAATTAAATTCAAAATTTCAAATTACCCGCTCAATATATCTTCCTCATATATGTATGTGTGTGTGTGACTAAACCGAATGACTGTGTCCAACAGATGTCTCCCATTGAGCTAGAGAATATTCTCTACACTCTACAACTTTACAAATAGAATATTCTCTAGCTCGATGAGTCATATCTCTGGACACAACAGACAGAAATTTTCAAACAAATTCAAATTTCCCGCCAAAAACGAAATACCCTAACAAACTTCAATACACCTTAACAACAACACAATAAACAAACCAAACAGCTGTGTTTACGAACACCTAACCTTAATAAACAAAATACATAACCTTAATAAACAAACAGATGCCTTGGTAATCAACACACACATGACATAACCTTAATAAACAAATACAAACATAACCTTAATAAACAAACAGATGACACGTGAGCGAACATAACCTTAATAAACAAATACATAACCTTAATAAACAATCAGACAAACACACATGGAGAGCTAACCTGACTTGTAGATATCTATGGACACACAGGTCAGACATCTTGGAATGCTTGTGACGTCATCTCAGGTTAGTTCCATAGCGAGAACCCGGGTTGCAACTGTCTATGACAGGTCAGCCATCTTGGAATGCTTGTGACGTCATCTCAGGTTAGTTCCATAGAGAGAACCCGGCTTGCGACTGTCTATGACAGGTCAGCCATCTTGGAATGCTTGTGACGTCATCTGACAGGTCAGGTGACATTTGACGTTGACACATGTCAGGTCAGGTGACAGCTGACGTTGACAGCTGTCAGGTCAGTGACATTTGACACCTGTCAAATCTGACAGGTCAGCTGTCAACTGTCACAGGTCTGCGCAGGTCAGCGCATGCGCATGATGACTCGCGCATGCGCAGTAAAAAGTGGAGGGGATGAGCCCAGGTGGCTCCCTATCTACTCAGGTCTCTTCCGAATTTGTAGTTTGGATTTTAAACTGCCAGTACTACGGATCCTTGTATCTTCGTCAGAACAAATAACATTGTTTAGGAACCTGCTATTTCCTTGCAATTTTCTGGTGACCCAGTTGCGAAATGTAACGCGATTTTCAAAATCTTGCCCCTATAGCTCTTGTTGCAGTGTAATGTCATATGGAAGAAATTTAGTGCACAATAATCACAACTACTTTTTGAATCATTGCCACATCTCTAGCAAGCCGTCTGGTACTTACAGCGACCGCTCTGAAACGCCAAGCACTATTTTCCTCAGTTTCAGGTCTCTTCCGAATTCGTGGTTTGGATTTTAAACTGCCAGTACTACGGATCCTTGTATCTTCGTCAAAACAAATAACATTGTTTAGGAACCTGCTATTTCCTTGCATTTTTCTGGTGACCCAGTTGCGAAATGTAACACGATTTTCAAAATCTTGCCCCTATAGCTCTTGTTGCAGTTTAATGTCATACGGAAGAAATTTGTACAAGTGCACAATAATCACAACTGCTTTTTGATTCATTGCCACATCTCTAGCAAGCCGTCTGGTACTTACAGCGACCGCTCTAAAACCCCAAGCACTATTTTCCTGTTTCAGGTCTCTTCCGAATTCGTGGTTTGGATTTTAAACTGCCAGTACTACGGATCCTTGTATTTTCGTCAGCACAAATAACATTGTTTAGGAACCTGTTATTTCCTTGCATTTTTCTGGTGACCCAGTTGCGAAATGTAACACGATTTTCAAAATCTTGCCCCTATAGCTCTTGTTGCAGTGTAATCTCATATGGAAGAAAATTGTACAAGTGCACAATAATCACAACTGCTTTTTGATTCATTGCCACATCTCTAGCAAGCCGTCTGGTACTTACAGCGACCGCTCTAAAACGCCAAGCACTATTTTCCTCAGTTTCAGGTCTCTTCCGAATTCGTGGTTTGGATTTTAAACTGCCAGTACTACGGATCCTTGTATCTTCGTCAGAACAAATAACATTGTTTAGGAACCTGCTATTTCCTTGCATTTTTCTGGTAACCCAGTTGCGAAATGTAACGCGATTTTTAAAATCTTGCCCCTATAGCTCTTGTTGCAGTGTAATGTCATATGGAAGAAATTTGTACAAGTGTAAAATAATCACAACTGCTTTTTGATTCATTGCCACATCTCTAGCAAGCCGTCTGGTACTTACAGCGACCGCTCTAAAACGCCAAGCACTACTTTCCTCAGTTTCATGTCTCTTGAATTCGTGGTTTGGATTTTAAACTGCCAGTACTACGGATCCTTGTATCTTCGTCAGAACAAATAACATTGTTTAGGAACCTGCTATTTCCTTGCATTTTTCTGGTAACCCAGTTGCGAAATGTAACGCGATTTTTAAAATCTTGCCCCTATAGCTCTTGTTGCAGTGTAATGTCATATGGAAGAAATTTGTACAAGTGTAAAATAATCACAACTGCTTTTTGATTCATTGCCACATCTCTAGCAAGCCGTCTGGTACTTACAGCGACCGCTCTAAAACGCCAAGCACTATTTTCCTCAGTTTCAGGTCTCTTCCGAATTCGTGGTTTGGATTTTAAACTGCCAGTACTACGGATCCTTGTATCTTCGTCAGAACAAATAACATTGTTTAGGAACCTGCTATTTCCTTGCATTTTTCTGGTACCCCAGTTGCGAAATGTAACGCGATTTTTAAAATCTTGCCCCTATAGCTATTGTTGCAGTGTAATGTCATATGGAAGAAATTTGTACAAGTGCACAATAATCACAACTGCTTTTTGATTCATTGCCACATCTCTAGCAAGCCGTCTGGTACTTACAGCGACCGCTCTAAAACGCCAAGCACTATTTTCCTCAGTTTCATGTCTCTTGAATTCGTGGTTTGGATTTTAAACTGCCAGTACTACGGATCCTTGTATCTTCGTCAGAACAAATAACATTGTTTAGGAACCTGCTATTTCCTTGCATTTTTCTGGTAACCCAGTTGCGAAATGTAACGCGATTTTTAAAATCTTGCCCCTATAGCTCTTGTTGCAGTGTAATGTCATATGGAAGAAATTTGTACAAGTGTAAAATAATCACAACTGCTTTTTGATTCATTGCCACATCTCTAGCAAGCCGTCTGGTACTTACAGCGACCGCTCTAAAACGCCAAGCACTATTTTCCTCAGTTTCAGGTCTCTTGAATTCGTGGTTTAGATTTTAAACTGCCAGTACTACGGATCCTTGTATTTTCGTCAGAACAAATAACATTGTTTAGGAACCTGTTATTTCCTTGCATTTTTCAGGTGACCCAGTTGCGAAATGTAACGCGATTTTCAAAATCTTGCCCCTATAGCTCTTGTTGCAGTGTAATGTCATATGGAAGAAATTTGTACAAGTGCAAAATAATCACAACTGCTTTTTGATTCATTGCCACATCTCTAGCAAGCCGTCTGGTACTTACAGCGACCGCTCTAAAACGCCAAGCACTATTTTCCTCAGTTTCAGGTCTCTTCCGAATTCGTGGTTTGGAGCTTAAACTGCCAGTACTACAGATCCTTGTATCTTCGTCAGAACAAATAACATTGTTTAGGAACCTGCTATTTACTTGCATTTTTCTGGTGACCCAGTTGCGAAATGTAACGCGATTTTCAAAATCTTGCCCCTATAGCTCTTGTTGCAGTGTAATATCATATGGAAGAAATTTGTACAAGTGCAAAATAATCACAACTGCTTTTTGATTCATTGCCACATCTCTAGCAAGCCGTCTGGTACTTACAGCGACCGCTCTAAAACGCCAAGCACTATTTTCCTCAGTTTCAGGTCTCTTCCGAATTCGTAGTTTGGAATTTAAACTGCCAGTACTACGGATCCTTGTATTTTCGTCAGAACAAATAACATTGTTTAGGAACCTGTTATTTCCTTGCATTTTTCAGGTGACCCAGTTGCGAAATGTAACGCGATTTTCAAAATCTTGCCCCTATAGCTCTTGTTGCAGTGTAATGTCATATGGAAGAAATTTGTACAAGTGCAAAATAATCACAACTGCTTTTTGATTCATTGCCACATCTCTAGCAAGCCGTCTGGTACTTACAGCGACCGCTCTAAAACGCCAAGCACTATTTTCCTCAGTTTCAGGTCTCTTCCGAATTCGTAGTTTGGAATTTAAACTGCCAGTACTACGGATCCTTGTATCTTCGTCAGAACAAATAACATTGTTTAGGAACCTGCTATTTCCTTGCATTTTTCTGGTAACCCAGTTGTGAAATGTAACGCGATTTTCAAAATCTTGCCCCTATAGCTCTTGTTGCAGTGTAATGTCATATGGAAGAAATTTGTACAAGTGCAAAGTAATCACAACTGCTTTTTGATTCATTGCCACATCTCTAGCATGCCGTCTGGTACTTACAGCGACCGCTCTAAAACGCCAAGCACTATTTTCCTTAATTTCAGGTCTCTTCCGAATTCGTGGTTTGGATTTTAAACTGCCAGTACTACGGATCCTTGTATCTTCGTCAGAACAAATAACATTGTTTGGGAACCTGCTATTTCCTTGCATTTTTCTGGTGACCCAATTGCGAAATGTAACACGATTTTCAAAATCTTGCCCCTATAGCTCTTGTTGCAGTGTAATGTCATATGGAAGAAATTTGTACAAGTGCACAATAATCACAACTGCTTTTTGATTCATTGCCACATCTCTAGCAAGCCGTCAGGTGCTTACAGCGACCGCTCTAAAACGCCAAGCACTATTTTCCTCAGTTTCAGGTCTCTTCCGAATTCGTGGTTTGGATTTTAAACTGCCAGTACTACGGATCCTTGTGTCTTCGTCAGAACAAATAACATTGTTTGGGAACCTGCTATTTCCTTGCATTTTTCTGGTGACCCAATTGCGAAATGTAACACGATTTTCAAAATCTTGCCCCTATAGCTCTTGTTATAGTGTAATGTCATATGGAAGAAATTTGTACAAGTGCACAATAATCACAACTGCTTTTTGATTCATTGCCACATCTCTAGCAAGCCGTCAGGTGCTTACAGCGACCGCTCTAAAACGCCAAGCACTATTTTCCTCAGTTTCAGGTCTCTTCCGAATTCGTGGTTTGGATTTTAAACTGCCAGTACTACGGATCCTTGTATCTTCGTCAGAACAAATAACATTGTTTAGGAACCTATTATTTCCTTGTATTTTTCTGGTGACCCAGTTGCGAAATGTAACGCGATTTTCAAAATATTGCTCCTATAGCTATTGTTGCAGGTAATGTCATATGGAAGAAATTTGTACAAGTGCAGAATAATCACAACTACTTTTTGATTCATTGCCACATCTCTAGCAAGCCGTCTGGTACTTACAGCGACCGCTCTAAAACCCCAAGCACTATTTTCCTCAGTTTCAGGTCTCTTCAGAATTCGTGGTTTGGATTTTAAACTGCCAGTACTACGGATCCTTGTTTTCAACGTTTGAATTGCCAGGTGCAGCCTTTGAAATACCATGTGAGATTTCGGATAACTAGGAAACCTCTCTGCCCAGACTAGTGCACCTTTTATGTAGTTTTTGTAACAACATATTAAGCTGCACATTAAAATTATGTTACATGTTTAGTTAAGCAATAAAATTGGAAATAATCCTCAAAATGTCAAAACTCTCAATTGACTTAAGTAAAAATAACGTGTTTCCATGGAAGAAAATAATGATCAACATTAACGTGGATGATAAAACATTTGATAGACAAATTGAAAAGTTTTCTTTGTATTTTCACCTAATAAACCACAATTATGTAACCGAAAGAGCAAATAATTTAGTTTTTACGTAGATTCAGATTGTAAAAAAAGTACATCACCCTATCTAAAAATCCACAGTTACCCCCCCGCGACTTAAAATAAAGTGGGGGTAAATGTCTAAAATGTGTTTAAGTGACTGACCTGACCTGATCCTAAATCTTGGTTCTAGAGGTTTTAGTTGACGTTCATTTGAAGAAAATTTTCAAAAGTCTTGATTTTTTCCACATAAATTCTCCAAAAATTAAACTAACAAACTGGACAAAAGATTAGTTTAAATACATTGATATTTTCTTGTGTATACCTCTTCTTAACAAAATTAAGTGATTGTAGAAATAGCCAGTTAATGAGGTTTGGCGAATATCGTGTATTAAAAAATATTTTCTTCTTCTTACTGCCGTGACCTCCTCAATAGCAAATTTTTCTTTAATTTGTCAAAATAACGTCAGCTTTTAACTACGCTTATATTTATTTATTTATTTATTTATTTATTTATTTATTTATTTATTTATTTATTTATTTATTTATTTATTTATTTATTTATTTATTTATTTATTTATTTATTTATTTATTTATTTATTTATTTATTTATTTATTTATTTATTTATTTATTTATTTATTTATTTATTTATTTATTTATTTATTTATTTATTTATTTATTTATTTATTTATTTATTTATTTATTTATTTATTTATTTATTTATTTATTTATTTATTTATTTATTTATCTATCTAAATGCCCAAAAGAAGCAGTTTTTTACGGGACATTAAAAATAGTACAATATCATCAGAATACAATATACAATAATTCAGCATAATTAAAAAAATATAACAATAAAAAATACAAAAGCTCTGGTTTTATATAAAATTTACACAGACAAAATAAAATATAATGTTTACTCCCAAAAAACCTAAACAAATGTAGGTGATAAAAAATAAAAGATGTGTTTTAAAGAGCCCGCGTTTATGTCACAGCTTTGGCAGATCCTATTAAAATTCGTGAAAATCAAATACAAAAGGGACCCCATCATTAAATTGGATCTAGCCTGAGCACAGTAAAATAAACAAGAAGAATGAGGATTTTGCCGAGGTACCAGACAGTTAATCTGGGGTAGGTTAGGGTTAGGTTTGAATGTGAGTGGTCCATATCGGTCCCTCCACCGCGACCATAAGGTCTATTGTGGCTCACGCCTAATGTCTATATTTCGCCCAACAAATCCAGCCTCCTACAGAGGTCGATAACTTTTGTGGGCGAAAGTTGATCCAGATCCTCTGGAGCAAGCTTTACCTTGCCAAAGAGCAGGTGTCTAGTCCTATCCGCTGCCGGACAGGAACACAGCACGTGCTCTGCTGTCTCATCACTCTCCATACACAGCCGGCACTCGGTGTCCTGACCGACCCCAATACGGTGCATGTGATGCCGCAAGCGGCAGTGTCCTGTATACAGGCCGACTAGAGTACTCAGTTGTTGTCTGTTCATCTCTCGAAGTTTCTTAGCACTTGACTCAGACAGGCAATTTATGAAGGCCTTAGAGTGAGCTAATCCTGGAAGATTTTGCCAATATTGGATTGTCATTCTTTCTGTCCAGGTCTTTAAGGTGCGTTTTGCTATGCTATGTTATTCCCAGCACCGGTTCTGGTCCGACAAAGTCACTCTGGGCACCACTCCTGGCAAGCGCGTCGGCCGCAACGTTGCCATCATGGTCCGAGTGACCCGGTATCCAGACCAGCGACACCTCATTACAGCTGCCCAATTCGTTAAGGGCAGATTTACAACTCCATACCGTCTTTGAATTACACCGGTAGGAACCAAGAGCCTTTATTGCAGCTTGGCTATCTGCATATGTCTTTATCGATTTGTTTGTGCACAGGTTCTTTATACTTTCCCTTGCACACATCTCGATGGCATACACTTCTGCCTGGTGTATGGTTGCGTACTTGCCGAGGCTAGCTGATAGTCTAGCATCGGTGCTGCCCCCATATGCGCCGGATCCTACTCCCAAATTGGTTTTGGAGCCGTCATAGTACCAGCAGAGGTCCGCTCTCAACAGGGTCGTTTGGTTTCGGTCCCAGTCCTCCCTTTCCGGAAGGACGATCTTGAAAGACAGATCTCTGCTGATCTTTGTAGGCATCAAGTCTGAGACCATTCCCAGAATCCTGTGACAATCACTGTCATCAAGGAGACCGGACCCTCTCAGACTGACTTCCCTCGGAATGCTATCTGCCGTTTGTTTTAGTCTGTACGTTGTCCACCTCGCCACCCTCTCCAACCATATGTGAAGTGTGGGAATATTAAGGAGGACCTCCAGAGCGGCTGATTGTGCGGTGCTTATCGCTCCCGTTATCATCAGACAAGCTTGTCTCTGTAGATGAGCCAGTTTGGCCCTCCCAATACCACGAAGTGCCGTGGGCCACCAAACTATGGCTCCATATGTTATCATTGGTCTGATAACCACTACATAGAGCCAGTACATCTGTTGGGGGTTTGTTCCCCAGTTGTTACCACAGATTCTCCGGCAGGTCCACAGGGACATTTTAGCCCTGCGGATAACATTTTCTAACTGTATGTCCCAGTTGAGCTTTTTATCTAGGGTAACTCCCAGATATTTTGCTTGGTCCGAAAATGGAATGGTTTCCCCCATAAGAATAGGTGGTTTTAATTTGTCCAACCTTCTTCTTCTGGTAAAAGGAACAATGATCGTTTTGCGGGGGTTCACAGACATCTGTTCCCTCCGGCACCAATCATTGATTACATTTAGTGCCTCTTGAAGAGTACTTGCCAGTTCCTCCTCAGATTTGCCTCTAACCATTATGTAAGATCATCAGCATACGCCTGGACCTCAACCTCCCAGAGTCCGAGGATAGCCAGCAAATCGTCCACAAAGAGGGACCACAGCAGGGGGGATAGAACGCCCCCCTGAGGACACCCCTCGCGGCCCTGACGCCTACCACCTCTCCCCGCAATGAGGTAATAATGGTACGATTGTGCAGCATGTTTCCGATCCAGCCACAGATGGTAGGTTCCACCCCCCTTGCGATAGTGGCCTCGTAGAGGGAGACCGGTAATGCATTATTAAATGCTCCTTCGATGTCGAGAAATGCCGCCACCGCAACCTCTCCACTTTCCAGAGAGTGTGTGATTTTCTCGACGAGGTTATTGAGCGCTAACTCAGTTGATTTGCCAGTTTGATAGGCATACTGGTGGGTATTTAGGGGGTTGTTGGGTAAGATGTTCCCCCTAATGTGTCCGTTCAGTATTTTTTCCAATCCCTTCAGGAGGAATGATGTAATACTGAGAGGTCTCAGTGATGTAGGTAGTAGGTCCTTACGTCCCAATTTGGGAATGTTAATCTCCCTAACCACCGTCCAGCTGGATGGAATGTAGTTCCAGGCCAGACTGGCTCTGTACAGCCTGATAAGGTGAGGTAGGAGAATCTCCAGTCCCTTTTGTAGTAGGACCGGTACTACCCCATCTTCCCCTGGCGACTTGAATGGCTGGAAATGATTCACAGCACACTCCACTGCCGAGGCTGTAACTATTCGCCGAGCAACCCTCCAGTCCTCCCCATGAGGGCGTTTAAATCGTACCTCAGCCGGTAGGACCTCTCCGTTGCTCAGGATCAGACAATCTGGGAAGTGTGTGTGTGCTAAGAGCTCTAACGTTTCTTTCCGAGATTCAGTAAAGGAACCATCTGGTCGTTTTATCGATCCCAGCTCCTGAACACGGTCGCGTTAGAGAATCCTGTGGATTCTGGCGCTGCTGGGCATATTATTAATGTCCCCGCAGAACCTCCTCCAGGAATCCCTCTTAGCGTTCCTAATCTCTTTGTTATGGTGTGTTAGAGCGGTTTTATATTGCTCCCAGTTGCCTGTAGTCTTAGCACTAATCTGGGGTAAAATGTTTGGGGAATCTACCCTTTTATGTAGCAGACTGTATGCCATCAAAATACACTAGCAAGTTTTGTTGCTCGACACATCTAAGCGGGTATGAACCATTAATTTTGAAATAGCGGTACTTAAAAAACTTTCGTTGAATTCTCTCCAGACTGGATACATAACGGTTATAATATGGGCTCCACACCAGACAACAGTACTTACACCTCGGCCTAATGTAAGCATAATAGAGTGTTTTTGAAGCATGAAAATTGACAAAATTACTGAAATTCCTTATCAAAAAGCAAAGCATGCCTATAGCTGATAAAACTGTGATGATTAAAGGAAAGCTGTGGGTTGAAGAGAAGTACCAAATCTTTCACTGTGCCGCTGAAACGTCGAGTTATGACATCTGAGTACGTATATGCACAAAAAAAAGGGATTTCATTCCTAGAAAAACTCATTACCTTGCACTTAGAGACGATCATGCTAACAAGATTCCGATTACATCACGCATACACCTTGTTAATATCTGCCTGAAGGAACAGTCTTCAACAGAACAGAGGATGTATCATTTGTAACGGTTTTAATTATGTTTTCAGCTTGCTTCAGTCAAAAACAAAATTATTCAGAAAAAATCTTCTGACTACGGCCCTGAATACTAGAAAAGTGTTTATTTCGGTAAGGGCGTAACTTTTAAAATGTCAATGGAGCACACCATTTTCAGTAAGATTCTTTAAACTTATTAATGAAAAAGAAACATATTTGTAACAAATAAACCAATAAAATAACTTGAATTCATGAAATGTACGTACCTTATTAACTAATGAATATTATATGTAAATAGATTATCTGCTTTAATTATAAGAGATGTTCAAACAAATCACCATTATTTTCTAGGCATAGGTAACATCGTCTAATTCTGGAATTCAAAACATTGTTTACTGCATCTGATGTAATGGTTTGCAATGCTTGCAAAACCAGTTGACGAATCGTTCCTCCGTGTGAAAATTTCGTTGGTATACGCAGTTTTTGACATACTCAAAGGTGAAAGTCAAGAGGTGTCAGATCCGGCAATCGTGGAGGCCAAGAAACTGCTGGATGCGTACCTATCCATTTATCAGGAAACCTATTTGATAGGTATTCTTGAACAGATCTCGAATTATTAGCTGGTGCCCTGTCTTGTTGAAACCAGATGTTATTGACTTCTGCTAATGGTAAGTGAGCATCGAAACATTCTTCCAAATTATTCTGCAGGAAATTTCGATACCGGTCGGAAGTTAGTGACCCATGATAAAAAAATGGCCCAATTATCCTTGTCCCCAATATCCCCAACCACATGTTGAAACCAAAATGGTGTTGGTGTTTAAACGTTTTGTAGAAACGCGAATTCATTCTGGACCAGAAATGTGTATTTCGCCTGTTGAAAATTCCGTTGTTAGTCACCATACTCTCATCAGATCATAATATTTTATTAACAAATTGTTCATCCTCTTGACATTTTCTAGTGTACCACTCACAAAATGCTCTTCGTTTTATATCGTCCCCGGTCCGTAATCCTTGGCAGATTCAAAATTTGTAAGGATGGTATTTGTGCTTACGCAAAATAAAATTTGCAGTAGATTTTGGCGTCCCAGTTACTCTTTCAATATTTCTAACCGATGTTGTAGGTCTTGTGCTACAGCTAACAGTAAATTATTTTGTGTAACTTCAGTGAATGGTTTGTTTCCAATAACAATTGGTTTCTTAAATGAACCATACTGCAATAAATTGGTAACTATTTTTCCATATATATTTCTATTTGGCTGTAATTTGGTAAGCTTTTTCTGTATTACCAAAGAACAAAATATAACATTTTAACATGACAAACTTTTCCTCAAAAGAAAAATGTCCAGCCATTTTTAAACAAATTGAAAGAGCTTGTACCCGATTAACTGTATGTTACAAAGTGAGGTAACTGACACTGACATTTATATTTGTTGAAATATATCTATTGTCATTAGAGAAAACTTGTTTATTTTTCAGAGCCCTCTATGTTTAGGGCCTAGTTTTATGATAGTACGGTTTTATGTGTTACATTTTAATAACTAAGAAATATTACTGAAAACGTTTCTCTTCATTGACTTTTTAAAAGGTACTACTTATAGAAATAAATGCTCTTCGAGTATTCAGGGCCGTACTCAAAAGACTGAAAAATCATCTTTTATGGCTGAAACAAGCTGAAAACATATTCACACCATTGGAAATGATAGATCCTCTAATTTGGATTTGAAAATGGTTTTAAGTTTTGAAATAAAAATTGCAGGGTCGTATTTAAAAAATTAAGTCGGATGGTTTCTCGGAGACGAAACGTGGGATAAAAAATCTGTAAACACCAACTTGCAGAACTTAAAAAGTGTACGTGAGAAAGTGTTTTCTGTTTTCCACTATCTTCTTAAATAACGTCAGAAAAAAATAAAAGCGAAATTGGCGAATTTCGTTTTTTTTCGAATATCTCCCGAACTAATCGGAATTCCAAAATTTCAAAATACCGTTTAATTGAGCTCTCAAATGGACAACTTTTTTCTTATTTAATCCACCCTGTATCTCTTAAGGTTTCCGATTTCCCCGTGCTATCCCTTCCTTATCTTGGACCCACTATATATATATATATATATATATATATATATATATATATATATATATATATATATATATATATATATATATATATACATATATCAGCTTCTTCTAAAATATATTCAGTACAACAAAGTATCCATTTTTAAGTCACCTAATATATGTTATTAGAAAAAACTGTTTTGTAAAAAAATGTATCTAATGATAGTCACTAGTTGAAAATATTAAGCTGTAACAAAGACACTCATCTCTTTTTCGATATTTTTATTTACCAAGTACGTTTTCCACAATATATATTATCTGGAAATAACTTTTTAAATCAGAAAAGTTAAGTACTGAATGTAGAATACCGATATAAAACAGCAGTTTTCATCCTTGACTGCCCTAGGCTACGTAGCAATTCTGTGTATCTCTTTGTAGCAAACTCCTTTAATACTGTCGTAAAAATTTTCCTTTATGCTCATATCGCAGAGATAGTTAAATAGTGATGCAACAAATTTGAAACGATTATCAAAGCTTAATATTCACAAATTCGTTAGGGACTCTCAACATAGAGGTTATGCAATCTTTGCATCTGTCTTGGCGCCGTGTAATTAAATGAGTATTTCTCGAAACTTCATTACTGACGCTGTCGAATGGCGTACCAAAGGATACATCAGGCTCGTAAAAAGAGCCATAAAAATATGATGTAGCCAGCTACGAAGTCGATTTCTTGCTGTAAAACTCACTGCAACGAATCCCAAGTTTTTATATATAGGTTTTGATGATAATGAAAACCTCTTACCAAGCAAAATACAAAATCACTGTTACGATTGTGGTCTTTGCGACTTGGATATCTGTACAGTGAATTTGTCTTGATAAGCCTCAAGATGAGCTTTTTCTGTATCATAGTTATTGAGGAAAATATACAGGCTGTTCACTAATAACGTCCATTAGCACTTGTTAATGTAACTTCAAAACAAGAAATTATCGCGATCGATAATATATATATATATATATATATATATATATATATATATATATATATATATATATATATATATATATATATATATATATATATTATAATAGATCGCTATAATTTTTTGTGGACGTTGTAAATTTTTGTTTCAATCACTTAGAAAATTGCGTTTTAAAAAATATTTTTCAATTTTTTATTAATAAAAATTGGCCGGTAGGGTTTGATGAACGAGCTTATCCAAGCCATTAGCAAAATAAGAGTATATCTCAAATTTGGTCCAAATTAGTGAAGTATTTTTTGAGTTATCGGTTGGATATATATATATATATATATATATATATATATATATATATATATATATATATATATATAAATATTTTAACTGACCATGGAAGTTAAAATTGAAAAATATCATCGACCTACCTTTCCTATTCAAATTAACGGGTTGAAAGTCACCCCGTTAGGGGTTGAATGCTACAAATTCTGTTAGGGTTCAAGCCATTAGCAAAATAAGAGTATATCTCAAATTTGGTCCAAATTAGTGAAGTATTTTTTTAGTTATCGGTTGGATATATATATATATATATATATATATATATATATATATATATATATATATATATATATATATATATAAATATTTTAACTGACCATGGAAGTTAAAATTGGAAAATATCATCGACCTACCTTTCCTATTCAAATTAAAGGGTTGAAAGTCACCCCGTTCGGGGTTGAATGCTACAAATTCTGTTAGGGTTTAACAAAGTATCCCCATCGCAATAAAATCGAGGTGTTTTAGGGTTTTTGAAATTCCTAGTGCAATCTTTTACAATTTATTATTTTAGGTGTAGAACTGTGTGGTATGTATGTAAGTATGTTTATTTGTTCTTACCTAGATTTAGTTTCATTTTGTGTTCTTTCATATATTTATATCTTGTATATAATTGTGTGCAGTTGTATTTTTAAGCTACAATATATTGTGTATATTTTACATATGCATGTTCATTTCATCAGAAATATTTGTGCACCTGTTTTTATATTTATTTTATAGATCTATTTGAATTTTCTTTAAAAAAATCACTAATGAGGATTGCGACCGCGACTCTAGGCCCACTAGAACACGTATCCGGGGTCAGTTTCAATTTTTATATATTATATGTTATATATATATATATATATATATATATATATATATATATATATATATATATATATATATATATATATATATATAAATTTATATATTTGTTTTATCCGGAAGTGACAAAGTTATGTACGCGAGTTTATATTATACAAAGTAAACTACGTACCAAAACTTAGATCTGTACGTTAAAAGACAAAGAAGTTATAGGCAATTAAAAAAATTGGGTTTTCCTCAAACCGTCAAATTCGCCATTTGAAATGTCAAAATTAGGAACATTTAGGCAAAGATTCTGAAACAAATACTGGTTATGTAGAGAAAATTTCACAAGAACTGTGTTTTACAAAGCCTTAGGTTTGAGCCTCAACCGTCATTGTTCATTTTGCTTAAATATTTCCAGAAAATTCATTTCAAATAGACCCTTTCTCTGATGCTTTGACAGTAGTTTTAGCTATAATGGTATATAATTTTTAGCGTATTTTCGTAATAAATCATAAAGCTCCATATATTTGTTATTATACAAGATACGAGAAAAAATGCATACGTTAATTATAGCGCGTCTTGAGCTTGTATCTTACACATTTATTTCTACAATTTGTTCAATTTGCTAGTAACCTACAAGGTTCGTTGGCCAGGAAGCTTTTTTCGGGAACATTTTTAGTTTATATTGGGAAGATTTTTGTACATTTTCAAACAGTAGAGTTCTTTTGATGAATTCTGGTATATTTTTTCTACTATACAGGTTATTGTAAGCGGAGGAAATAAGGTTGACATAGAAAATAATATCAACCGGTCAGTGGCAAGGGTGGCAAACTGAATGGCATTAAGTGGTATACAACTCGCGCCTCACAAAACGGAAAGTATGCTAGTGGAACGAAGAACACTGAGAACAGTGACCGTCAAGGTGGGGAATGTAGAAATTCAGTCGCAGACAAACTCGAACTACCTCGGCATACACGTAGGACATAACATAAACCTGGGTATGCACTTAGAAAGAGTAGTGGCATAAGCAGACATGATAGTTGCAAAGCTAGGGCGTCTGATGCGAAATATCCGTGGACCAAAACCAGGGAAAAGGAGAGTGCTAAGTAGTGTGGTATACTCAATAGTACTGTATGGCGCACCAGTATGGAAGGCCGTGTTGTCAAAGACAAGGTGTAGAAAAAAGGTGGAGGGGCCACAGAAGAAGGTAGCCATCAGAATAGCAAGCGCATATAGAAAGCAATACAGGTGATTTCAGGAGCTATCCCTGTACATTTATTGGCACGAGAGGTAACTTATGAAAGACACGAAAATAGAAGACAAGAAAAGAATGCAAGAACCGAAACAATGTTGGAGTGGTAGCGAGAATGGGAAGATGAAATGTCAACATCTCAGAGGACAAAGATGCTCATTGCACACATAAACACATTGATATCGAGGCAATGAAAATAGTCGACAAAGAGGACTGTACGTATTGTGGTGATAAAGATACACCAGAACACACAGTCTCTGAGTGCGCAAGATGTTGGCAAATAAGAGAACAAATGTATAAAGAGATTGGCAAATATTTAACAGCAGATAATGTGGTGGAGCATATGCTGGAAAGTGAAAGTGTGATATACTGTGGAAAGAGGGATCGTAGAAATAATGAAAGCAAAGGAGGAGGAAGACAGGATGTAGAAGTTTTGGGAACAACAAAATTAAGGGACGGGGTGAAGCAATGCCAGTGAGTGGTTTCCGCCACGTCTTTAAGTGTCAAGGGGATGTTTAGTGGGCGTCTTTTTTTTATACATACCTTAGATTTAAGACTTTTTGTGGGGGTTTCAAGATTGTTTCAAATCTTAATTTATTTTTATTTTGTAGCTTCTCTTTGTAAACATTTACACTATATGTATGTACCACTGCTTTGGTTAAAGTGATGGATGATATATTTAAATCTTTGGATCAAGACAAAGTGGTTCTTCTAAATTCAAACCCGTTTTACATGACATATCATGATAAACTTTTGTCAATTCAGCGGCATTTTAATTTTTCAGTGAATTCTGTTTCTTTGATGAGAACATTTTTGACAGGTCAATTACAGAGGGTTTGGTAATGGAGTTGCTACGGAACTGCTTCCTGTAATAAGAGGAGTACCTCAGGATAGCATTTTGGTGCCACTTATATACACTGTCTATAGTTATAGTTTTTACAACCATATTAATTATAGTAACTATCATCTCTATGCCGACATCAACCAATTACATCGGTGTTTCTCGCCAGCTGAGTTATATAGTCCATATGCCCTACTTAATTAGAATGTTGACTTTTTTCGCCATATCTCAGAAACATCTTCAAATAAATCCACCAAAGTCATCCGTCATTGTGTTTGGCAATGAAAGTATAAGAGCTCTAAGTAATAATTCAGTTCAATTAACTGTCGGAAATACTGTAAAATGTTATTCGCTATAAAAATAATACAAGATATCTGATACTGGATGTAGATCATGATTTGAGGCTTCTGGTATGTGAAAAACATGCTACATATATCATATTGTGCCTTGAGAATGATCGATTCTCACAAAAAATGCTTGGAGCGAAAGACTGAGATAAAATTTTGTGAAGCGCTGGTGTTGTCCAGTCTTAATTATTGTGACGTGGTGTAGGGCTGTGTGCTGATGGCAGTTATGTGAGAAATAGTATTCGGCGTCCTCATAGAGTTTCTCCTAAGCTAAAAGGCATAAATTGGCTAAATATGTTCCAGAAATGGGAATTCCATATAGCTCGAGTTTTCTATAAATTTTGCCAACGAAAACACCACCTTGCCTATATGAAAAATAAGAAACAGAAGGAAAGTCTTAACCTAAGAAGGAAGGATATTTGAACTATTTCAAAACATAGAAAAGAGTTATTTAAACTTCCTTTACATAGAATTGTGCATATAGAATTAATAATTGTGCCAGTGCTGTTGGTGTGCCACTTTCAATTCAATTGCAGTGGTCAAACGTAAATACAAGTTACTTTATCGGTTGCAGTGGGCGCAACTTGGGGGGGGGGGGCATTAGCACAGTTTGACACGAGCGACATTATGTCGTTTCCTCCAGTAGTATTCGACCCTTCTCTTTAAAGTGTTACATATCCCATGCTTATACTTACTTTGTACCTAGCTATTTTCTTAATTAAACATTAATTTTGCTATTTTCATTTTTTTCCTTGTCTTTTTCTTCGTGTGTTTTTTCTCTTTTTTTGTGTTGTTTTTTCTTTTTTTTCTTTTCTTGTTTTTGTTTGTTTTTCTTTGTGCTTTTTTTGTTTTGTTGGTTTTTTAATGTTAAATGTTTTCTTTTCGCTTTTCCCTTTTTTATATTTATCATAAAAAAGTGTATATAATACATGTGTGTGATCTTGGTGTTATACAATAATATGTAGCCTTAGTATATATTCAAAGATACATAAGTATAAGTCTATGTTATTGGATGCAAGAAGACATCACAGGTTGTATAGATAAAGCATCTGTGTCTTCAAAAAAACGTTAAAATTAGTTCCGTTGCATAGGGAATCTTTAGTTTGCATGTTAATGATATATGGTCTGAATTTCCGTAATCTCCGCACTCACAGTCTGGGCTGTATTTTATACCTAATTTGAACAGATGGCTAGAGAAAAGGTCGTGATTGAAACGTAACCTACATAATCTAGTTACAAAATATCTATCATAGTAAGAATTTTGAAACATGGTGCCTGGGGAGAGCCGGCTGGATATTTTAGTAATATTGACTTTTGTTACTCTGACTATAAGCTTGCGACCAATTTTTTATAGCAATATATTTTCCTACGTGGATAAGGTCCTCAGCAGGACAACTATATCCGAGTAACTCTCCGCCTTCAATTGATTCCTTTGCTAATTTGTCAGCGATCTCGTTCCGACAATGTGCTTTAACCCATACAAGAGAAATACTTTTGTTATTTTCTTTAGAAATTTTCACAGATAGTTTTGGAAGAAGGTAACAGCCATTCGAATCTTTAACTATCTTCATTAGTACTCTTTGGCTATGAGGCGTTATTGTTAATTGGTTATTGTCTGTGGTGTTTATATACTTTACGGCTTCTATCAACGCAATTAGTTCAGCTGAGGACGATGACACGTGTGTGTTGAGAATAACTATTTTTTATTATTAATTTCCTTTTCAAAAAAGGCACATCCGGTACCAGATTCTGATTTGGAGCCATCAGTATAGATATCGTAGCTGGTGGGCTCGTGTTGTGCTATGTAATATCGGAACATAACATTTCTGATTAGTGTCGGATACACTGAGTAATCTAGTAAGATTCTAACTGTTGTATTTATGAATATTTATTTGTTTGTTTCAAATATTCGATTTATGTCATAGGTATTAATTATTTTGTGGTAGTGCATTGACGACTCATAACTGCTAACCAAAAGTAGTGTTTTCTTTATTTCCAGTAGCTATCTGTAAGATCAAGTGTGAATAGATCATGAAGATTGGCTATTCTGTCGCTTCTCATTGCGTAAATCCTTAGAGTAAATCGAAAGACTAACATTTTCCTCCTGTGTTCCAAAGGCAACTCACAGCACTCGTCTAGTATGCCGTCTATGGGTGTATTTTGTAGAGCGCCCAAGCTTAGTCGAAGACTTTTGTTTTGGATTTGCTGAATTTTCTCTAGATGAAATTTTGAAGCTTGTTTGTAAAAGACTGACCCATAATCTAACACTGGTCTTCTAAAGGATTTATAAATCATTAATGATATATTAACATCTGATCCTCATTTTGTATGACACACTTTTGTCATGATGTTAAGTCCCTTTTCGGTTTTGCAGATGACATGGTTCACTTTGTTTCTTTTTCATAAAAGTTTCTTGTCCAACATCACACCTAAAAAACAGACTTTTTCTTTGATATGAACTTGATCGCTTCCCAGCTAAATGTTGCACAAAAGATATTTTCTTTTTCTTGTGACTATACAAGCTCCCGTTATGGTGTTTGACACTGAGAGCCCATGTTGGTCTGTTCAGTTTTTCAATGCTATGTAGCCCTTTTAAACCTTGTTGGAGGCGTCTTCTATGCTTAAACTACTCGTGTATAAACCTATGTCGTCTGCGATAGATCATAGGTACAAATTAGTTAAAGAATTTCGCTCAATATTGTACCCTGTGGGAGGCCTTCTGAATCCTGCTGTCTTGTTATTCGTTTTGACGTAGATGATTCTATCAGTGAACATGTTCGCGATTTTCGCTAAAAATATTTTGGATAGTTCTATGTGTATCATTTTTTGTTGGAGTATATTTAAATTTACGTTGTCGTAGGCGCCCTGGATAAACACAACTTTTAATTGTTTTTGCATGTTCCTAGAAGATACAGCGACATGGAGTAACATCGAAGAAGTCTCCAGTGAAACAATGGAGACCAGCATATTCTGTAGGCTGTGCGACTGAACTCGAGGGTTGTTTGCCAATGTGTTCTTATATAATAGATGTTATTATTAGTGTATGATATTTTTCTTGGTTATTTATAATTACAGCGGGTGATGAAATTATTAGAACCACCTTGGGAAATTGAACAATTCGTTTAAAAATGGTTTATAATTAAGCTACAACATATATTGATAGGTTTGTTTCTATTTTATTATGTTGTCACACTCCATTGAATTGCAGAAAATAGACTGGCAACACTGTTGACATGGCAATACTTAACTGAGACGATATTTTGTGTCAGTGCTGTTATTCTCAGCTCACAAGTTACGCGACGCGCTCGTGTTTATTAGTGAATTTTCGTAGAAAAAATTCACTAATGGGGAGATCCCGACTTTTGAATTTTGAAAATTTTTTGCAAATGAGCGCGAACTAGGACCCCTAGAACCCATATCCGGGGTCAGTTTCAATTTTTATATGTTATATATATATATATATATATATATATATATATATATATATATATATATATATATATATATATATATATATATATATATATATATATATATATATATATATATATATATATATCACACCGATAACTCAAAAAATAATGGGCCGATTTTGATAAAATTTGGCATGTACGCTTTTTTTGTAAATGGCTTGGATAAGTTCGTTAGTCAGAAAAATCGGACGAGGTTTTCCGGGAAAATTATGAGTTTTCATTCGAAAAAAATTCTTATCTCAAAAATAATAAGCCGATTTTAATAAAATTTGGCATGTGCCTTCCTTTCTTAAATGGATTTGACAAGTCTGTTAGTCAGGAAAATCAGACGAAGTTTTCCGAAAATATTTTGGGTTTTCATTCGAAAAAAAAAATTATCTCAAAGAATAATGGGCCGATTTTAATAAAATTTGGCATGTACCTTCCTTTTGTAAATGGATTTGATAATTTTGTTAATCAGAAAAATCTGACAAGGTTTTCCGGGAAAATTTTGAGTTTTCATTTTAAAAAAAAATTTATCTTTAAAAATAAAAAATCTATGATAACTAAATTTGGTAGGTAGGTTAACGATATGAAAAGTAAACTATACACCAAAATTTAGATTTCTATGTAACAAGAAAAAAAAGTTATAATAAAATATTTTGTGCCAGATCATTTCTATGAAAATTCACTACCATAACGCACTTGCTGCGTCAAGGCTTTTCTTGTTGTTTAGTGTGTTTATAGACGCTCTAGACTATTTTTTGTGCTCTCTATCGATTTTATGATTATTGTGCTATATCTTTGTGTAAATTAAACAGTCCTGTTTTGCATTTCATTTTTGTTATATCAATTGTATGGGAAGAAAAACTTTTTTATGATGGGAAAAGCTAAAGACATCTCAGAAAAGAAAAAATAATAATGAACAATGATCACTCTAACAGAAAGATAGTATCCATTACTAAAGTTTCCGGAGAAACAGTGGACCGCATAAAAAAACTGACGAAAATTTGGATTGGGCGCAAAGGAAAATGTGGTCGAAGAAAATGTACAACAACACGGGATGAGCAGAAAAAAAACGCGATATTGTCTTGGCAAACAGAAAACAGCCTCAAAGGATTCTAACAAAAATAACATGGCGTCAACATTTCACCAATGATAGCTCGTCGGCGAATAAAGGATCTGAGGGTTTCAGCGTGTCGACCTGCAAAAAAGCCACTGGTCACCCCAGCTATGAATAAAAAAGACCACAATGGGCCAAAGAGCACAATTCTTGGACAGTTGATGATTGGAAGCAGGTAAATAACATTATGATTCCTCTTGTACACCTTGCAATTTATCGGTTTGTCTTGAATTCTAAGATGATAAAATATTCCAGGTCTGCTTTTCGGACGAATAGACCGTGCAGATCCTCATGGATAGAGCTGAATTTGCGAGGAGAAGACCAGGAAAAAATACGTGGACAAATGCAGCGTGAGGACGGTGAAGCACCCTCTCAGTATCATTGTGTGATCCATCATCAGCAGTCAAGGAACTGGTCGTCTGTACATCGTCGAAGGTACGATGATACAGGACCAGTATTTGAGAGTGCTGCAAACAAAAATGCTTCCTCAGGTCCAGACGTGGTTCACGAATAAGCACTACACGTTCACGCACGACTCAGCGCCTTGTCACAAGGCAATAACGGTCACAAAATTCCTCCCTGACAACCACGTGAAGGTGCTCGCATCACCTGGCGATTCGCCAGATCTTAACCCAATCGAAAATTTTTGAAAGTTGATGAAGAAAGAAATATCAAACGAAATTATCACCACCAAGCGTCGGCTGATCGAGCGCTTAGTGGAAGTGTGGCATCGAAGTGAAGCAATCAAAGAAAATTAGCTGAAATGCATAGACAGCATGCCAACAATACTTAATTCTTTTTGGCTATTTCTAAACTTTATAATATAATTCCCTACAGATAGACCAACAAAACATTGAGAGAGTTACCCAATTGAAATTCCTTGGTTGTTATATCACAGAACACTTAGACCCTGATAAAGAGACAAAGTGCAGAATTGAAACGGCGCACTTAACTTTCATTAGAATGAAATCATTTTTCTCTAACGACAACTTAAACCTAAGATTGCGTCAAAGAATGATCAAATGTTATATTTGGTCCGTGTTGTTGTATGAAGCTGAGACCTGGACTCTGAAGGCTGCTACGATCGGTCGACTGGAAGCGTTTGAGATGTGGTTGCACAGAAGAATGCTTCGAATACCCTGGACATCTATGCAAACCAACGAAGCAGTATTAAATAGAGCGAATGCCGTCCGTGAATTATTTGTCACTATTAAGGTGCGAAAGATATCATACCTGGGACATGTTCTTAGAGGAGACCGATACAAGGTGCTCCAGCTTATAATGAAAAGTAAAGTCGAAGGCAGCCGAGGAATTGAAAGGAAACAGATGTCATGGCTAAAGAACATTCGCGATTGGACTGGAATACGCAATGCCGAACAACTATTCAGATTAGCCGAAAACCACGAACAACTCGCCAATGTAATTGCCAACGTTAGGGGGACCTGATATGGCACCGAAAGAAGAAGAAGAATATTCTAATTTTGTAATTTTGAATAATTAAAAAAAATATAAAACAATGTATTATTATTATTGACAATTACAGTAGTTATTATTATCATTTTATTATTATTTTATGATTATTTTAGTCATTAGTGATAACCAAAAGTGTATGCAACATTGAAAATAACTATCCTCAAGTGAGGACTTACAATTTGGCAAGCATTATTGCTCTCATTTGACTATTTTAAATTTTAGATTTGATTTTCCCCTTTTGAGTATCGGTTCAGTAGGTTTCGATGCGCAATTGCGTCATCGAAATTCTCTTGCCAATTCGGCATCAATCAGGAGTTTCATTCGCATATATTAACTTCCACTTCATTTATTCTTGTTCTCTGGAGATCTACCGCGAGAATGATAAAGGATTGTTAAGTAAATCAGCCGACTGACAAAAATGTTTCTGATGTGAACTCATTTGTATCTGGGAGTTCGTTACTCGTCTCCTTACAGAAAATATTTCATGGGATTTGTGAAATGTTTCATTCATTTAGGTGAAAAATCGATAAGCCAAATGTTATAACTACCTCAACACTTCAATGATTTTATGATTCAATTACATATTCCTGTGTGAATCTCAAAAAAGGGAAGATATTTGTGTGCAGAATCAAGCAGGTTTTAAAAAATAAAGCAAACAAAATTAATTCAGTATCTCAATTATTGTGCATATTTATAAAAAAATCCCAAAACACTCCAATTTTGGAATAAAGAATGAAATCCTGCAACATGAAAACTTTACCTCTACATTCGATCCCCTTCGAATTAAAGTTGTAAACCCCCAAGTTGTGAATCGAAGGTAGAGGCTTGTGATACCTCATTTAAAATATCTCTTCATTCTCTATAAAAATGTTGTGGTTTTAAAATTTATCAGAAAAATTGACAGTAAATAAGTAAAACAAAAAGGTCGAGACGCAGCAAGTGCGTTATGGTAGTGAATTTTTATTAAATGTTTCAAATTTGAATAACTCAATTTTCTATGAAGTTAGAAAGTCGAATTTTGGTCTGTAGTAAGATCTTTCCTAAGGCAACCTATTTAACACATTTGATTAAAACAACTTTGTAATTTTCGGAGAATTTTTTTTTAATTCAAAATTTAAATAACTCAATTTTTTATAAACTTAGAAAGTTGAACTTTGGCTGGTAGAAAGGTATTTTGCAATGCAATATATCCATCGAATTTCATTAAAATAACGTTGTAATTTTCGGAGAAAAAAATTGTTTTAGAAAGAAAACTCAAAATTTTCCCACAAAACCTTCTCGGATTTTCCTGGCTAACGAACTTATCTAAGCCACTAATAAAAGAAGGTCACTTGCCGAGTTTCATCAAAATTGGTTAATTACTTTTTGAGTTATCGGTTGGATATATATATATATATATATATATATATATATATATATATATATATATATATATATATATATATATATATATATATATATATATATATATATATATATATATATATATATATATATATATATATATAAAACATATAAATATTGAAACTGACCCAGGATATGGGTTCCAGGGGTCCTAGTTCGCGCTCATTTCAAAAATTTTGCAGTCTCACTATCGATAACTCTCTAAAAATAAAATAGAAAACCGACTTTATTAAGGATAACTAAAATTGCAGATCACCGCTGCCACCATTTGTTAACGTGTTATCGGAGGTAAATTAACGAGAAAAAAATTCGAGGTAACATATTAAAAAAATTAATAGTTAATAGCGTTATATTCTTAATAATGAGGAAGAATAAAAGCCTGGACGCAGCAAGTGCGTGATGGTAGTGAATTTTTATAGAAATGAACTGGCACCAAACATTTTTTTAAATAAATGCTTCTTACTTTTTTGATGTAACAGACACATTTAAATTTTGATTTGTAGTTTACTACTAGCTTTTTATTTTTGGAGATAACATTTTTTTCTGAAAGGAAACCCAAATGTGTCCCGGAAAACCTGGTCCGAGTTTCCTGGCTTACAAGCTACTTACGAAAGGAAGGTATCTGTCAAAAACCGGCCCATTATTTTTTGAGCTATCGGTGTGATACATGTATATATATATATATATGCGCATTGAAAACAAAACAGACCGATTTGCGTCCAGAGAATATATTGTTAAGAAACGCTGAAATACGTCAATTTTATTATGAGGGGCAATTGATGTGACATGTTGATGCCAATTGAGATTTCGATCCACAGAAATGCCAACAAGTAAAAAGTATTCATTTTTTTGAATAACTTGGTTGTTCATTGTGATATGTCTAGGGCTGGTGTATCTCTTATGAGATAGAAAGCAAGACTGAGATTTGGTGAAGTTGAGTTGTAGAAGATTTCTACGTCCCCAGTCTAATATTTTTTGGAGATCCACAGAGACAGAACCCTCTATGACTCTGCGATCCTCATCTAATTGGGCTAAAGAGACAAGCTCAGAATATTGTATATTTGGGTGGAGGGTGCTGTCGTCCGCGTAACTGTGAACTGGGTTGGATGTGCTAGAGAGAAGGTCATTGATGCAGAGAAGAAACAAAGTAGGGGCTAAAGCTGAACCTTGAGGGATTCCTGCATTAATTGGATACAGTTTAGAGGAATGGCCATCCATGACAACAGAAATGCTCCGGTTGAAGAGGTAATTTGCTCTCCAGGTACAGAGTTTTGGTGGTAGGCCATAGGCCGGAAGTTTATTAAGCAGCGCTGCGTGCCAGACCTGGTATAATGCTTTGGATATGTCAAGACCGACATGGGATTCACCGTGTAGTTCCATAGACTTGTTCCAAGAATGGGTGACGAAGGAAAGGAGTTAGGCAGTTGATCTGCGCTAACGGAATCCATACTGCCTGTCGTGGATTAAACTGTGTTTTTTCAATAAATTTTAGTAATTCGGTGTTTATATACTTTTCCATCACTTTATAGACGACTGAAAGGAGAGATATAGGCCTGTACTTGTTAGGAAGAGCTTTGGATCCTTTCTTGGGGACGGGTTGTACTCCAGCAGTTTTCCAGTTACTAGGGTATATGACTATATTGTAAGATGTCTGAAACAGACGAGTCAGGACAGGAGCAAGTTCTGGTGTGCATTTTTTGAGAACAATTGCTGGGATCTCGTCAAGGCCAGAGGCTTTCCTGGTATTAAGAGAAGAGAGCATCTTTCGTACCTTTTTAGTTTTGAAAATGATATCCGTCATTTTATGCGCGACATTCGGGACTGTTGGTGGTTGAAGATTTGGAGGTGGGTTGAGAGTAGAATTGCCGGCGAACAACGAGGCAAAAAGTTTAGCCTTGCTCAGGGCAGTAGAAACAATTTCATCCCCTAAAACATGAGGTGAGAACGTGCTCTTGCAGAAATTATTCCCAATAGATTTAGCAAGAGTTCAGAAGGGTTTGCGGCCGTTGGAACTTGAGATGACTTTGTTTTTGATGTGGTTATTAAACGAGTTTTTTGCCTCAGAAAGAAAGCGAACATAGCGGTTTCTTGCGTCGTTAAATGCTTGACGGTTTTCTTGACTGGGATTGTGTAGAAGCGCTTTGTGAGCTTTGACCTTTTTAAGTCTGGCATTGTCACAGGATTTAGAGAATCAGGGCTTTTGGTTACAATTACACAGTTAGTTGCTAAGGCGTTTTAAACAATACCAGCACTGCCACTATGGAGAGTGTTGATAATTTTTTTTATGCCGTCTTTTAATTGATACCGTCCGAAGAGGACACTGCTTTGCTTGGTTTGTCATTACGAAGAATGAAACGCAATTTAATATTAATTTTTTAGTATGTTATAGCAAAGTTTGTCAATCAGATGCATTGTTTTTGTAAATTTTTGAAAAAATTTTAAAACCACAGCATTCTTGTATAGACAATGAAAATATCTTTCAAATGGGGTATCACAAGCCTCTACTATATATTTAAAAATTTAGGGGTTGCAGCTCTCACGCGGAGGGGATTGAATGTTTAAAATTGACGCGTTTTGGGATTTTTCATAAAAATGCACAATGATTGAGATATTGAATATACATATATAATATATCAGCTAAATTTTTTAGCATCAAATTTTCAAGAAAATTTAAAGTTAAAGTAGAGTAAAATGTTGAGCTGGTTTATGCATACAAACCACCACTTCATTTTTCAGAAAATATATGTTTTATCGTACCTAAACACCCTGTATAGAGATTTAGAGCACAAGATTCTTGAAATATAGATGAAGATACATTACAAATTGAAATGTCTAAAGTGCACGCGACATTTTCTTGAACAAAACTTGGCTCGGTATCTATGTGGTAAGAGCCTGTAGCAGTTCTAGCCATTTATTATTCTAGATTTCCAGACAAAGTATCTATTAACCAAGCGACAATTTATATTGGAAAGCTAACATTTTCTGCTCGTTTAGCTTTATTGAAAAATAGAGTGCATCTAGTAGATTTATAGATCAAGTACGTACCAGGTTGACAGTAGCATTTGTATCCTTCCTTCTGTTCGACACAAATGCCATGTAAACATGAAGTCTGACACTCGCTGAGGCTGTGCTGGCAAAATATACCAATAAATCCTTTAGGACATTCACATTTGAATTGTGTTGCGTTGCCGGTGCAATTGGCGCCATTTTGACATGGCATGGATGTACAAGGATCTGTTTCTTCTTCGCATGTTTTTCCACTGAACCCTGCAACAAAACATCCCTATACAATATACAGTCTGACGTGTCTCAATTTGACTATGAACAAGTCATTTATATTTCACAACTACACGCTATCATGTCATCATAAATAATTGAACAGAGAACCATTAATAATAATAATTGTTTATTATACAGTATGTCCGAAATTGGTGACTATTGCTATCACAGAAATCATAAAAGGTAGAGAATCGCTTAGATAGGAACAGTTTTAGCAAATCATGTTTATTATTAATAAAAATAATAAACCATTCATGGAGGTAATAGAATTTAGTTAGAATAGCCAAATATATCGTGTGGTTTAAAGCAACAATATAAATAGTATAAGTTATATGTGTGTGTATATATGAGTGTATATTAATTCGTAGACAAATTGGGACAATTGTGTGAGTGCATGTGAGTGCAAGTAGGTATGTGTGTTTGTGTGTGTTTGTGTGTGTGCGAGAGAAAGAAAATATATACGTGAGGAAACGCTAATACAGAGTGCAAGGATACATTTGAAGCAAACGATATAATATTTTAGTTTATATGTGTACATTGTCGCTTAAATTAGAGTTTAAGCTGGGTAAATATTTAACACCTATTGTTTGTTCAATTGTTATACCTCATTTATCCGTGGCCACCTGTGACTGTCAGAAAGCTGCCTTGATAGGCCCCAAGGCATGAAGAAAAGTGTCGCTGTGTATTTCCCAAACAAAATATTATGTATAAAATAAAATATTCATATGTGTATAGATAACCACCTAGAGCTTATACAAGCCAAGTAACATGTAGGTCATAACTGTAAGGATGCAAAGGTAAACAAGTAAATAGAGGTCGGTATCCGGAAGTTTATGTAAAAAAAGTCCGTGGCCGTATGAGTTAATGCTCGAGGCCAAATGTAGTTTAAAAAAAAACATGTTTCAATAGTTTATTTCCACTTGCGGAGTGGCTACAGCTGGTTATTTTATGGTAAATATTCCATTTTCTTACATTTGACGTAACTGTTTGATTTCGCAATATTTTTTCAAATCTGAAAACACCTTTTTCTAGCCACTTTTTATGTAGAATACACCTATGTAATTATATTTTAACTACAGTAATCTAGCAAACTTCGGTTTGCTAGAATCAACGTTTTGTTCTTATAGTCGCTATATTTGATATTTCATTCGTCAAAACGAACTTCACTTTTGCTTAACGTGATACCAAACCCTTGCGCAAAAGATTATTTGTAACCTGAAAATATATATATATATATATATATATATATATATATATATATATATATATATATATATATATATATATATATATATATATTAAAGGAAACCACAAAATATTTGACAATATCAAAATGTCAAATAGTAGGTCTGCTGAAAATAAAATTTTTAACAATCTTAACAAATAACAAGAATAAAATGACAGTTAAAGTAACTTGTTTAATGACAGTCGATTTTGACAAGTTATAGTAAACAAGTTCCTAGTTGATACCATAGCATACTTAGCAACAAAGTTAATACAGATTTTTGGTTTTCATTGAAAAAGTATGTTTATTTTGAAAACGGTCACTTTTTTAGACTTCCTTTTTTGTGTAAAACTAAATGGGCTTTCTTCATTTTTGTTCGAACATGTACATACAGGGTGGACAAAAATTTTGACCACGTTAATGAACCAGTGTTGCTGTCGGTGGGGCCACCTAGCGGCAGTGGTGAAATTAATACCGCCATCGTATTACGCATGATGCCTAATACTACCATATTTCATAATAATATGTTGAACCATTTTCAAGATATTAGAAAAAATAGTTTTAAGAAAAATTATTTAAACACCCTGTAAACCGAAAACGAGTAACATTTTACTAAGGCACGTTGAGCTCAACCGCTTTATTGCTTTATTTTTGTGTCAGCTACCACCCCCTAGCTAATGTCCAATTAATTATAGGGCACCCTGTATATACATATACATATACATATATATATATATATATATATATATATATATATATATATATATATATATATATATATATATATATATATATATATATATATATATATATATATATATATATATACAGGTTGTCCCAAAAGTCGTAAATCAAACGTCACATGAAGATAGGCTAGCTCAAGCCCTTTCAAAAAAAAAAAACCCTATAGGATCTTTTCAAAAAGTTTACGGTTTTCAAGGGATTGACAATTTTATGAAAAAGATGAAAATTGTTAAATTTTGGGGTATTTTGCCCCCCACATGCAGAAAAAACATTTCGGGAATGTGATTTTTGTGCCTGTTAATCGTCGATAATAGCGTTATCGAACAAATCTGAAATATTTTGTATTATTATTCAGAAAATCTGAAGAAAAAAAAATAAATATCGGACTTTTCTTCCCCAATTTTTTTAAAATTTGGAATAAACCTCCGTACTGAAAGAAAAATGTTAGTAAAATTTACTGGCTCATAATTTGACAAACTTCCCTGTTTTATGGATATAAATGGTATAAAACATTATCAATATCTCTTAAAAGTAATTTACTGTCAACGATTGAAAGTAAATTTGGAAGTGAAATCAGGTAGCCAACAAATAAAAATAAACAGATTGTGACATTTACAAAAATTATTCTATTCATAACAGATGCTCTATTTGACGGCCATTCTGTCTTATACATAAACGATATCGTCTTAGGAACGATCCTCTTAGACTTCTTAGACTGCTTCGTGAAATTTCTTATATATATATATATATATATATATATATATATATATATATATATATATATATATATATATATATATATATATATATATATTCCCTAATGTTTTTCTAAAAAATTTGAAATAAAAAAGAAACAAAAATAAATGTTTTATCTTTTTGATTTTGCTATTTCAGAAACACTTTTAGCTTAAAAATCATTTAAAAAAAGGTAAGACAGCAAGATCTTAAACCATAAAAAAAAAATACAAAATGGAAAAGAAATGGAAAAAAAGGAGAAAAAGATCTTAAAATTAGATACAAAAAAATAGAAGAGAAAAAGTATAAATAAGATTCAATATTGTATATAATGTAAATTTGCTTTATAGATTATTAATAAAAAAATATTGTGTCAAATAGTAGGTCTGCTGAAAATAAAATTTTTAACAATCTTAACAAATAACAAGAATAAAATGACAGTTAAAGTAACTTGTTTAATGACAGTCGATTTTGACAAGTTATAGTAAACAAGTTCCTAGTTGATACCATAGCATACTTAGCAACAAAGTTAATACAGATTTTTGGTTTTCATTGAAAAAGTATGTTTATTTTGAAAACGGTCACTTTTTTCGTCTTCCTTTTTTGTGTAAAACTAAATGGGCTTTCTTCATTTTTGTTCGAACATGTACATACAGGGTGGACAAAAATTTTGACCACGTTAATGAACCAGTGTTGCTGTCGGTGGGGCCACCTAGCGGCAGTGGTGAAATTAATACCGCCATCGTATTACGCATGATGCCTAATACTACCATATTTCATAATAATATGTTGAACCATTTTCAAGATATTAGAAAAAATAGTTTTAAGAAAAATTATTTAAACACCCTGTAAACCGAAAACGAGTAACATTTTACTAAGGCACGTTGAGCTCAACCGCTTTATTGCTTTATTTTTGTGTCAGCTACCACCCCCTAGCTAATGTCCAATTAATTATAGGGCACCCTGTATATACATATACACATATATATATATATATATATATATATATATATATATATATATATATATATATATATATACAGGTTGTCCCAAAAGTCGTAAATCAAACGTCAGATGAAGATAGGCTAGCTCAAGCCCTTTCAAAAAAAAAAACCCTATAGGATCTTATCAAAAAGTTTACGGTTTTCAAGGGATTGACAATTTTATGAAAAAGATGAAAATTGTTAAATTTTGGGGTATTTTGCCCCCCACATGCAGAAAAAACATTTCGGGAATGTGATTTTTGTGCCTGTTAATCGTCGATAATAGCGTTATCGAACAAATCTGAAATATTTTGTATTATTATTCAGAAAATCTGAAGAAAAAAAAATAAATATCGGACTTTTCTTCCCCAATTTTTTTAAAATTTGGAATAAACCTCCGTACTGAAAGAAAAATGTTAGTAAAATTTACTGGCTCATAATTTGACAAACTTCCCTGTTTTATGGATATAAATGGTATAAAACATTATCAATATCTCTTAAAAGTAATTTACTGTCAACGATTGAAAGTAAATTTGGAAGTGAAATCAGGTAGCCAACAAATAAAAATAAACAGATTGTGACATTTACAAAAATTATTCTATTCATAACAGATGCTCTATTTGACGGCCATTCTGTCTTATACATAAACGATATCGTCTTAGGAACGATCCTCTTAGACTTCTTAGACTGCTTCGTGAAATTTCTTATATATATATATATATATATATATATATATATATATATATATATATATATATATATATATATTCCCTAATGTTTTTCTAAAAAATTTGAAATAAAAAAGAAACAAAAATAAATGTTTTATCTTTTTGATTTTGCTATTTCAGAAACACTTTTAGCTTAAAAATCATTTAAAAAAAGGTAAGACAGCAAGATCTTAAACCATAAAAAAAAATACAAAATGGAAAAGAAATGGAAAAAAAGGAGAAAAAGATCTTAAAATTAGATACAAAAAAATAGAAGAGAAAAAGTATAAATAAGATTCAATATTGTATATAATGTAAATTTGCTTTATAGATTATTAATAAAAAAATATTGTGTATGTATTTATATAAATGTATGTACATCTGAAACATATGTGTGTTTCTTTCCTTAACGCCGGTCTCTTTCCGCGACTATGGCCAATCACCGACGCCAGGGAGCAGATTCACCTCACTATCCTGCAAATTTCGCCAAACCCCTGCCTTTTTGTAAGGAGGATAGGAATCTTTAACGTGCCCAACATCGCACGGACACGGTACCGACGGATTTACGCCCCCTTCGAAGGGCGGAACCTGCAGGCATTCAACTTGCTTAAGTACAATGCCACAACTTCAGTTGGTCTTAATGTTATAGTATCTACTGAAAAGTGAAAGGAAAACGCTGGGATCGACTCCAATACTCTTCGGTTCAAAGGCACACGATCTTACCACTGAACCATCGAGGCTCTATCTAAAAACATAAAATAGCAAAGTGGCTGCTGGAACAACTGTTACAAAGTCATAAATACCTGCACCACCACAACCACAAACATTTTTTACATGAAAATTTGCTGATAAAATAAATTGAAAATTATTATTTATTTGAAGTATGTCAAACTAAAATGTCATTTTTGGTCTCGTACAAAATTTACAATTTCGGCAAAAATATGGGTAGTTTAGAAAGGTTTGCAGTTGGAAAAGTATCATGGAGTGATTAGTATTAATTGTAAATGGAGGTATCAGGTGAAACATTAGAAGAACGAAATGGAAGAGAAAATAATTGTTTTGGAATGTCAAAATTTTAAGGTTGTTGAATTTGGAGTGTTGTCAAGCAATTTTGGATGCAGCTATGTATAAAATTATGTTAATATTCACCACAAGTCTTAGACTTATTGAATAAACATGTTGTATAATTTTAAGCAATAAAGGTAATAATAATAATAATAATAATAATAATAATAATAATAATAATAATAATAATAATAATAATAATAATAATAATAATAATAATAATAATAATAATAATAATAATAATAATAATAATAATAATAATAATAATAATAATAATAATAATAATAATAATACATTCTGATCTACATACAAAGGTAGACTTTTTCTTTGGTTTCACAGAGAAAATCATTTTGCCTGTGTTATCGTGAACAGCTAAAAGTGTTGCAGTGAAGAAAAAAAGCACCTTTGAAGCTACCGAAAAGCATATTCGGCTATATTTAGAGTAGTTAGTTAACTAATTAATTTTCTCCTTTCTGACGATGTCGTAAAACGGTAAACTGGTTACAGATAATTATTGTAGAATTATTCTTGCTCTGATGACGCTAACTTGATTAGTGAAACGATTGGCAAGTTTTTTTGGAATGTGTTGTGGCGATTTGGGTTCTTCAAGTGTACTTATCAGTGCTCATCACAGGTTTCAATCTTCACTTAGACTTTTTAGGTTATGTGAACCGAATCATATATATTTATTTTAAAATTAAGTTTAAAAAAGCTATATTAAATGCACTACAACTTTTAAATCGTAGAAAAGTGGAATGTTTATTTTGAAGTAATACTTTAAAAAACATCAGAGATTTTAATGAAGCCATCCTTGTAAAAAGATTAGAGTCCTTAATATATAAAAGTAGGTTGAATTTTTCCATGATGTTGCCTGCAAAGTAACACGGAAACAGAACGAGAAACTCAAGGGCTGTTCACGTCTTCCAGGACATAACTGAGGCATTAGAGTAAATCTCATTAATTGCTCGGCTATGCTGATTTTTGTAGACGTTTATTTGCAAGTTTCTATAAATGGGGAGTGTCTCTTCCGAATCTAAATCTGCAAAACAAGACGACTCACAGAAATATATAAGAAAATCCAGTAAAACGAACTGAAGAGACTGTTCAGTTATTTTTGAGTTGATAAATTCAGATGTTTTCGTATTTATAGACTTCGCATGCTCTACAGGCTTGTTTTAACTTACTAATTGGAATTCATGTTTTTGCTAAGTAGATAGAGTTGGAACCAGGAAAAACACCTTAATTCGTTTACAGAATTCAGGTATGAAAACGTAAAGGTTGTTGTAGTATTTAGATTTTTGAGATCTGAAAAAAAATGATGTTATACAAAATATAAAAATTGCATTTCGACTGACTGAGAACGGACTTTGAGTCTATCTCATCCTCTGTATTTATTTTTCTTTGATGTGCTTTACACCAATTAATTGGTTTTTGTCTACGTATCTCATATACCCACTTTAAATAACAAATTGAGAGCCTAGGTGGTTTAGTTTTAAGAACGTGTGCCTCTGAACCGAAGGGTACTGGGTTCGATCTCAGGGTTTTCCTTTCACTTCTTCAGTACATACTGTAACATTAACACCAACCGAGATTGTGGCATTGTATTTAGGCAAGTTAAATGTCTGCACGTTCCGCCTTTCGGAGGGGGCATAGAGCTGTCTGCCCCGTGTCCATGCGATGTTGGGCACGTTAAAGATCCATACCCTCTTTAGACTAAGGCAGGGGTTCGGCAAAATTTCCAGGATAGTGAGGTGAATGTGCTCCCTGGCGTCGATGATTGGCCATAGTCGCGGAAATAGACCGACGTTAAAGAAAAAAATGATATATATCTATCCATCAGTTCACCTGTTTATTCATCTGCCAATGAAGAAAAGCGAAGTGTCGCTAGACTGCATTATTTTTCTGTGAGTATCAGTAAGTATATTTTTCTGTGAGTATCAGTAAGTAGGGTCAGTTCGTGCAGTTTTGTAGGAACCATCTAAACTGCAGGGAATTTTTGACGAAATAAACGCTTCTATTTAAGTCATACGGTATACCTAGGTACTTAAACGAATCGTTTTATTGAGATAAAGGTTAACAAGAACTCTGAAATTGCAAACACACACACACACACACACACACACACACACACACACACACACACACACATATATATATATATATATATATATATATATATATATATATATATAATATATATATATATATATATATATATATATATTCAATAGTCAATATATATTTTTTAAAATTCCATTTCAAAATGGTTTAGCACGCCAATTATTAAAATAAATACAAAACTATGAAAACAAATGTAAAAAACAAACTAGAAAAGATTTCAAAGAAACAAACACAATGCAATTTTCTTTTGTTTCAACTCTGTGCCCCGCGGGTATCCGACAAATACTCCGCAATGGAGTAATAGTAATTATTAGTTAGGTATGATTTCAGCGATGTGGTGCTGTTTCTGTTTCTGTTGAGACTCCTGCTCTGTATGCATATTGTCCGCAGTGTAGGGGATATGCTTCCAGTAATGTGCCGGACCAGCAGTTTTTCCACTGTTTTTTAGCAAGAAGGACATGAGACTTGTTGGCCTCAGGAACTTTGGCTGGTCTGTTGGACGCCCAGATTTAGGAATGAATGCAACCCTGGCCAGTCACCATGCTCTCGGAATGTACCCCAGAGCCAGGCTGACCCTCATAATGAGGGTAAGCGCCGGCGCCAGTATATCTATCCCCTGTTGGAGCATGATGGACATGATTACATCAAATCCCGGGAATATGTATGGCTTAAAGCTGTTAATGGTCCACCTGATTTTGCTTCAAGTAACCATCTCTTTAGCGACTGTCCAGTCTACTCTGGATGCCCGCCTATAATGCGCCTCTATTTCTGAATGTTCCCGGAGGTAATTGGTTTAATATGTTACAGCCGGGGAAGTGCATTTGGAGTAAAATTTCCATAGTTTCCTCCCCCGAGCTTGTAAAGCCTCCCGTGGATGTTCTAAGGGAGCCTATGATGGTCTGAGTGTCCTTGGACAAGATCTTGTGTAGTCGAGCACTCTCGTACGTGTTATCCACTTCCCCGCAGTGCCTCCTCCACGTCTCCTTCTTGGCGTCCCTCAGTCTTTTGTTATAGGTCTTTAGGGCCTGTCTATATTCATCCCATGCTCCCGAACTTTTGGTCTCATTAAACAGCTTAAGAAGCTTCGTTCTCCACGAACATTTAGGCATGCATAAAATTAGTACAAGGTGGGTCCTCAAACATCTTTCAGAAGTTCAACGTCAGCGTTGTCTTGAATGTGTCCGATCCTTTTTGGACCTCTGTGGAGAAAACCCTCTGGACGTATTGAAGACAATTGTTACAAGAAATGAAACTAGAGTTATTATCTACAAATCTATTATTGTGCAAAAGGAAGTCGATCGAATGGAGGCGTAAAGGAAAAGCAACGCCAAGAATGTTCAACGTCTGCCGATAAAAAAAAGTGCTGGCTACAATTTTTTGCGACTGTAAGGGTATTCTTTTCACAGACTTTAAATAGTGCAACACCACAGTCAACGGGCACATGATGCAACACTCCTGCATAAACTACGACAAATTGTTCGGAAAAAAGACGTTAAGCGTGCGTTTGCTTAACGACAATGCACCCGTGCACACTGCTGCAATTCCACAAGTTGCAATTCATGACAGCGGTTTCGAATAAACTGATTGTCCAGATATGGGCCCGAGCGACTACTACCTATTCGGAAATTTGAAAAACAACCTTCGTAGGCTATATTACAGTAAAAGCTGCGGTTTGGGCACATTTTGAGGACAAACCTAAAGAACATTTTTAAGAAGTATCGAATTATTTATTGTTGCTGAAACGATGTGATAAGTGCATTGATGTTTGGTTGAAAAATGAAATTGCAAGTATACGTCGTCCCTTTCATAATCAGACAGGAAAATTTTGGCGCTTACACCTCTCTCTCTCTCCCTCTCTCTCTCTCTCTCTCTCTCTCTCTATATATATATATATATATATATATATATATATATATATATATATATATATATATATATATATATATATGTATGTATGTATATATATATATATATATATATATATATATATATATATATATATATATATATATATATATATATATATAGAGCACCAGGTATATGTTTGTTTGGAATCATAAAAACAAAAACAAAACCAATTTACAAGAAATAAAATAACAAAAGTTGTAAAATAAAAAGTTGGTATATTTGTATGCACTTAATTCATTATTATTTCATTAATTTATATTGTCACCTTGGTAACACCAAACTTTTTTAAACGAAACCCTGTTTTTTTTTTTTGGATCTATGAAATTGTATGCACACAGGAGGCTCAAACTTTACTTTAGTTAGACAAAAAAATCTGAGAAAAAATAAACTAAAAAATAAAAAATGAAATAAAAGACCGGTGGTCTTATAAAAATTTATAATTAATAATTCAATAATCCTACGTCCAATAAGAATGCCTAGTTTGGCATCGCCTCTTCTAACGCTTTTTTTATCCATCTGGATAACATTTGTTTTTATCAGCGATGAGTTAATTAGACCATTCTTTATCGAAGCAAATTTTACTACGGAAAATATCTAAATTTATTAAGAGATATTGTCGTGCCAGAACTACAAGTTCGCTATGGATCTGTGGTTCCAGCAAAATGGAGCACCTCCTTATTTTAGTGTCAGAGTCCTAAATCTATTAAATAACGTTTTCCCGAACAGATAGTTTGTGAGTCGAGCAGAAATACAGTGGCGAGCTTGGTCGCTTGATTTAAACCCATGCGACTTTTTCTTTTGGGGTCATCTAAAAAATAAAGTGTACGACAAGCGGCCAAATAATTTAAAAGACTTGCGTGCTTGCATTCTTCGTGCAGCTGCAACAGTGAGGCAAAAAACATTGACAAATTTAGACGATCGTTTTGAGAAGATTCGATTCATGTTTTGAAAATAATGGAAGACATTTGGACATTTATTTTGACATCTTGTGATACTTTATTATTATTATTTCTTTAATATATGGGCGACCGTTGTTTTATTGCTAGACTAGCAATACTAAACCAAAAACTGTTTTTTTCTCAAAATTTTTATTATCTAGCCCCACAAAAATTTGATGACTAGATATGCAGAATAAATCGTATATTAGAAAAATATAGGTTTCTATTTGATAACAAATGGTTATTTGACTATTAGACTGTATGGTCTCAGCAGGAGAGAGCATCTCCTCATTTTGGCCTCGAATTCTGAAATTTGTTAAGTAATTTTTCACTAACAACGGTTTAGGCATCGGGGAGAAATATAGTGGCCAGCTCCTTCGCCTGATTTAAACCCACGCAATTTTTATTTTTCTAATTAAGTCACCTGGAAAATTAAGTGTAGAATCAGCAGTCACATAGTTTAGATGTCCAGGAAGCTCGCATTCTTTATACAGGTAGAACAGTAAGACAAAAAACATTCTTTTTTCGAACGACTTGATTTGCGTTTTGAAACCACTGGAAGACATTTTGAACATTTATTCTATATTGTGTGACTTTTTATTATTTTTTGTAAACTATCAGACAACTGTGATTTTATTGTTAGACAAGCAATAATACAAAAAAAAATGTTTTTCTTGTCAGAATTTTTATGTATGCATCTATGCAGAATTATTGGTGAATTCCAGAAAAAAGATATGGTCTGGAACACATAGGTTGTTATCGGGATGACATTTTAATCTTAGAAAAATCTCAAGGTCGTACAAATATGTTAAAAAATTTGTCCAAAAACTTTTATGCATTGTAGGTTTGTTATGTTTTCTATTTTTGATCTTTTAGAATATGACGTTTTTTTGTGAACCTTCGGAATATTGCTATGGTGAATTTGACTTCACGTTTTGTGTTTTTTGGGATTGGGTATTTCCAAGTTTTCTTACTTAATAGAACATCAAAAGAGAAATAAATAAATATTAGTAAGTTCGAAACCCCACCTTTTCAGAACTAATGCCGAAATCCAATATTTAATATCCACATTTTTCAACATGTGTCTAGGGTACAACACCTAGATCCCAGCAATTGTTTAAAAAAAATGCGCACCAGAACTTGCTCCGGTCCTGACTCGTCTGTTTCAGATATCTTACAATAAAGGCATATTCCCTAGTAACTGGAAAACTGCTAGAGTTCAACCTATCCCCAAGAAAGGATCCAAAGCCCTTCCTAGCAACTACAGACCTATTTCTCTCCTTTCAGTCGTCTCTAAAAGTGATGGAAAAGTATATAAACATCAAATTACTAAAATTTCTTGAAAAACACAGTCTAATCCACGACAGGCAGTATGGATTCCGTCAGCGCAGATCGACTGCCGACCTCGTTTCCTCTGTCACCCATTCTTGGAACAAGTCTATGGAACTACACGGTGAATTCCAGATTGTCGCTCTAGACATATCCAAAGCATTCAACCAGGTCTGGCACGCAGCGCTGCTTAATAAACTTCTGGCCTATGGCCTACCACCAAAACCCTGTACCTGGACAGCAAATTTCCTCTCCAACCGGAGAATTTCTGTTGTCGTGGATGGCCATTCCTCTAAACTGTATCCAATTAATGCAGGAGTTCCTCAAGGTTCAGCTTTAACCCCTACTTTGTTTCTTCTCCACATCAATGACCTCCTCTCTAGCACATCCAATCCAGTTCACAGTTGCGCGGACGACAGCACCATCTACTCAAATATACAATATTCTAAGCCTGCCTTTTTAGCCCAATTAGATGAGGATCGCAGACTCATGGAGGGTTCTGTCTCCGTGGATCTCCAAAAAATATTAGACTGGGGAAGTAGAAATCTTGTAAAATTCAACCCCACCAAATCTCAGTCTTGCTTTCTTTCTCATAAGAGATACACCAGCCTTAGATCCATCACAATGAACAACCAAGTTATTCAAAGTAATGAGTCCTTTTCACTTCTTGGCATTTCTGTGGATCGAAATCTCAATTGGCACCAACATGTCATATCAATTGCAGAAGCGGCTGCTAAGAAATTAGGTTTCCTCTTCCGGGCTCGCAAATACTTTTCACCTGCTAATCTCTATACCTTATGTACTTCACAAATAAGGCAAACCTCGAATACTGCTCCCACATCTGGGGTGCAGCTGCCGCTTCTACACTCGCTATCCTGGACTCCATTCAAAAGAGAGCTATACGTTTCATCGGTGACCCTACCCTCACCCCGAAGGCTGCCATCCCTTGCCCACCGACCTGCCGTTGGTGACCTCTCTCTCTCTCTCTCTCTCTCTTTTATAGATATCTGTACGGGCACTGCTTAGGGGAGTTTTCTTCCATAGTTCCTCCACCTGCTGGGAACAGAGCGAATGCACCTTTTTACTGTCCAGGTCACCAGACATAGAACATCTTGTTATGCCCGCTCTTTTGTCCCAAGGACTTCCAAGTTGTGGAATTCCTTGCCGGCACATGTTTTTCCTTCTCCTCCGAACCTCCAAACCTTCAAGTCCAGAATTAACAAGTTGCCTCTTTCCTCCTTGTTAACACCTACGGTACGATAGTATTTAGGCTGTAAGCCCTCGTGGTGTGTTGAAATTTAAAACTAGATGGAAGTTCTTATTTTTGAGTTTACGATTGAAATAGATGATGGAATTTTGTTAGCGAATTGTATATTTAAACTTAAGAAATATATTACCATTAGAATGTATCTCAAGCAATATTACAAAGAGAATATTAATTACATATAAACGTATAGCTTATTGTCACATCCTGTATGTGTAAAAAAAGCATTATATTCTTTGCAAGTATTTGGTGCCACTTTGTATGGATTATATTTATTATGATAGTTTTCATACATTTCACAAATTAAACATCAAGACTAACAATCTGGTGAAAATGTTAGTCTAAAAATTACGTGTTTCCTAACTGGCAGGTTGACGCAAAGTGTTTTACATAATATAACCTCAGAAGTTAACGAAGCATAAAAACTGGAATATTAAATTTGGAAATGTAAAGCTGAACTTCATTAATAAACTAGAAGTTCCAGAATATTTTAAGAGAAAATATTATTTGCATATGAAGCTTATTTAAAACGATGTATATTAATGTGGCTAATGTATGTAAGGCAAAAAATAATAAGATTGTATTTTCAGGTTTACAAAGCTGTGGGTTAATAGTATAAAAAAAGTTTGGATTAAAATTGAGTGAAGAACTTTATATTTTTAGTGAATTTTCGAAGAAAAAATTCACTAACGAGAAGATCGTGACTTTTGAACTTGGAACTCCTGGAATCCATATTTGGGCCCAAGTTTCAATTTATGTATGTTCCTGTAGATATATATGTATATATATATATATATATATATATATATATATATATATATATATATATATATATATATATATATATATATATATATATATATATATATATATATATATATATGCACCGTCTTGTTGAAACCATATCCCTTCATGGGGAATATTAAGTTTCATTACATTTGGATACAATTCTGCTAACATTGGGACAACTTCTTCTCTTAGTATTTCTAAATATTTTAGACCGTTTAGATTTTCTATAAAAACCGGTCCAACTACGTAATCACCAATGGTACCAGCCCCCAGCCCAAACGTTCCAATTCTGAGGACGCTGAGTGTGTGTTTGTCGCATTCAGTGTGGGTTTTCGTCAGCCCAGTGTCTACAATTTTGTCTGTTTACATCGCCATTCAAAAGAAATGTTGCTTCATTGAAAAACAGAACGTCAGCAGGAGGAATAACATTTCTATGTAACATGTCCAGCAGTTGTTCCGAAAATTGCAGTCTTCTATCAGAATCATCGTCAATCAACTCTTGAACGTGTTGTAGTTTATAGGGATGCATGTTTTAATTTTTGAGACACCTTAAAACCGTTGATTGACTAACATCATTTTCACGTGCAGCTCACGGGTAGAAGTTGTTGCTTCTTCTTGAAAAGACAATAAAATATTTAGTTTTACATCTTCTTCAACAAGTTTGCGCCTCCTAGGTAGTGGTTTAACGTGTCCATAATCACAACACTGTGAATGTATCTTAGACATAGTTCTCTGGGTTAGTGGGCGAAAATATGGATTTTTTCATTAAATAGGTTAACAACTTGTGCCTATGTTCTATACATATCACCACACCCAATCATCATTAATATTTCTGTTCACAGAGTTTCAGTCAAGTTACGCATTATTAGAATAAAAACTAATTGGAATTACCGGAACAAAATTACTACTAATTTATTAGGAGACCGTGCATTTCACACAATACACCACAAAATACAACAGAACTGTTAAATTTCACCTTTCACACTACAAAAATTGATAGTTAATAAGAGACGATTTATGATACCAAGTACGTTTTAGATAAAAGAGAAGATAAGAAATTTAAGATAAGAATCAGTGAAGAATTCCATAGCAGGTTATTTCGTTGTGTGCAAGTAAATGGATAATATTTTGAACATTCATTATAAGAAAGGGACGTTTTTATTAAGTTCATTTTCGAAATTTGATCTTCAGGGTAAACTGTTTAGTTTTGTGTCTGTTTTCTTTCTTTGACGTCGGCCAATTTCCGCGACTATGGCAAATCACTGACGTCACGGAGCAGTTTCACCTCACTATCCTGGAAATTTTGCCGAAGCCCTGCCTCTCTGTAAAGAGCCCCCTCCAAAGGGAAGAACGTGCACGCATTCAACTTGCTAAAATACAATGCCAGAACCTCGGTTGATGTTAATGTTACAGTTTGTACTGAAAAAGTGGAAGGTTCGAACTCAGTACCCTTCGCTTTAGAGGCACACATTCTTACCCCTGAACCAGCAAGGCTTTAACTGTTTAGTTTTAATATTCGGGTATTAAATTTCCACCCTGTATTGAAAACTGTAATATTAGACCATACATGTGGGGTATCTCTGCATTCAGAAATATGTGATCCAACGAATTGTGATAAAAAATGTAGGGTTGCCATTTAATTTTTTTGATAAAGTGGTGGGAGTAAAATGGTGGGAGTTTAATTTTTTTAACTATGGTTGTAAGATAATGTTCGACAAATTAAACTTCACGTGTCTCAGCGTTTTCCACCAAAATTTTTTTTTGCTGAATAATGAATTTTATTCCATAGGTGTGTTTCACATTGTATAAAAAACTAAATTGGCACAACACAATGAAACTGACATCAAAAAATACAAAATTCTACAAAACACAAAAGAACAACAGCTGTCTGTCAACAGTCGAGCGCTTCACGAAGCAGATGGCCATTGAAGTATTCCGCCACACTCTAGTAGGCCTTGCCAATTAGTAACTTTTTCAAGGTAGTTTTAAAATAATTTAGGCTAATTTTTATACGCTTCTAGTAGCTTGTTAAAGACGATAATCGACCTATATGATGGACTATTTTCATAAAAAGTTGTTATATGAAGCGGGATCTCCAATACCGAGTCACCGCGACTGTTGTAACTATGGTACGAGTCAATAGTATTTAAACTTTTATTTTGTTTCGTGTATAGTAAAAGTTGGTAAATATACATACAGGGAACAGTCTTTATTCCCAGAAGGAAAAAGTTCTCTACAACTGATTTGCACAGTGTTTCCCGTCATAAAACGAAATGCCATTTTTTGCATTCTCAACACCCACACAATATCAGCAGTGGGACCCCACCGCAGAATTATGCAAGAGATTCTCGAGTGCATTTGTGTAAAGTAGAATAACTTCAAGACCCGAAGGGCAACAGTATATCTCAACTGTTTGATTGTATAACAAGCCGTCGAAGGCTGTCCACACGATCCATCAGTGTAAGCCGACTACCCTAGTCTGTAGTCTAATGTAACTACCAAGAGTTTGTTTAAGTAATATTATTTATTTCAGAACCTCCAAGAGAAAACAAGGATTCCCCGAAGAACGTCCAGCAGCCGAAATGTCATAGCTAAGGCATACCGATTTACCTGTCTTGAGGACAAATTTCTTTTCTACAAAATACTGATTCAGTTCCTCGAAGACAACGTTTGCTTTCTCCAATTATGACGAAGCGTCGCTAGTAGTGACTAACACTGACGTATCATCCGCGAGCTATATACAGCCATTACGCGACTTAACTTTACGGTTAAGACTTTTTACTTTTTTAAACAATTCATTTACTCTTTGAACAATTAATAATTAATACAAAAAAATATAAAATAAGGATAAATATGACTATCAATATACAAGTGATATAAAGTCTAGCACGCGATGTGCAGAGTCTACTAACTCGGAACAAGAATGAACGGTTGTATCCTTGTGAGCAGTCTATTTATCCACTGCCCTCCAGGCGTGGCACTATTGTCCTAGAGGTGACTTTGGATTTGCTGATGTAGATTCTCACGAGTGATATTCCGTCTATCTTGCTGGTCTGAGCCTGCATGCTTGCCGATGCCTTCAAACATTTTGCTGACTCGTCTGTCCTGACTGTGGATAGGTGACTTTGTAGTATAACGGTCCCTTGTTGTGGCTCCTATTATCTCGCGACAGGTCCAAAATCTAGATTAAATAGAGTAAAGGGCCCAACACAGAGCCCTGCGGGACACCCCTCTTTACCGGCAGTACATCGGAATTTATTCAGTCGAGTGAGACAAAGTGTTGCCTTCTGCTCAAATAAATGATTAACGGATTAAGAGCCACTCCCCTGGCTCCGATCGACTCAAGCTTAGACACAAGAACATCATGATTTACTAAGTCGAAAGCGTTGCTCAGGTCCAAAAATAGACTCAAACAAGACTCACCCCCATCAATAGCGCGGTACAGTTTATACAGAAAAGTAATCATTGCAGTATTCGTGCAGCACCCCACACGAAATCCGTGCTGAGCATCATTAAGTAAATGATGTTTCAGAAGATTAACCATCAGCCTTTCAGCCACGATCTTTTTCAATATTTTAGAAACGAAGTCAACCACCCTGATGGGTCTGTAGGTACCAGGATTTTTGTGTGAAACTTTTTTATGCATGGGAATTATCTTTGAGTTCTTTAGGGCATCAGGAAGTTTTCCATGCTTCTAGGAGTTATTACTTATCGTAGAAAGAGGCACAGACCGCTCTGAAGCACATAGATTTAACACAGCAAAGCACAGTCCATCACGACCAGTAGAATATGAAGTTTTTAAAGATTCAATTACACGTTCCACTTTCCCCTCTGTCACTGGACACATAAAAAACGAATGACAACAACTAATTTGGTGATGACGCTGGTTACCCCCAGAAGTTGGCATAAGATTGTCAGTGCTGGTATTAAAATGTTTATTAAGAGATCCTGCGCAGTCAGCCACATCCCTCATAATCGTGCCATCCATCTCCAGGGTGGAAATCTGTCTGTTCGTCCGACGTTTGCCAAATATTTCCCAAGCTGTTTCAATCTTATTATCGGATTGGATAAGTAAACGTATAAAGTAATGCCGTTTTGCTGCCTTTAATACTTTCCTATAAGTATTTTTGTATTTTTTGTAGTACTCCAGCAGAGACGCGCCGCCACATAATGAAAGCATGTATAAATTTTTGAGTGTACGAGACGATTTCAGTCAGTGATAATTACTTTTGAGAGTCTTCTTTATTGTTTCGTGTAGCTTAAGAGGAACATCAAAGTAGGACATAATTGTTATTGGAATACTGTTAAATAATATGAAAAGATGTAATACCAAATTTTCTAATTGCGCTTGAATTTTATGTTAAAATGCTGCAAGGTTAAAAAATGTTTCCTAAATTTTGTTGATCACTGTAGTAGTATTAGTGAATTTTTTAAAAAAAATTCACTAATGGGGAGATCCCGACTTTTGAATTTTGAAAAAAATTCTTCAAATGAGCGCTATTTAGGACCCCTGGAACCCAAATCCGAGGTTTGTTTCAGACTTTATATGTTAGTGGCAGAAAAAAAGTTCAAAATTATTGACTATTTAACAAAATTGTAAATGTGACAGTAGCAAGATTTGGCAGTTCCCTTTAGGCAAGTCAGAAATCAAAATTGTGTTTATTGCAAGCACAAGCATTAGGGTTATTTGTGAAACACATTGTAAAATTATGTACTAATAAATATACTATACTATATATATATATATATATATATATATATATATATATATATATATATATATATATATATATATATATATATATGTACATATTTATATTTATGTGTCACACCTATAACTAAAAAAATAATGGACCGATTTTGATAAAACTTGGTGAGTACCTGCCTTTCGCAAGTGGATTGGATAAGTTTGTTAGCCAGGAAAATAGGCCGAGGTTTTCCCGGAAAATTTTGTGTTTTCTTTAAAAAAAAATCGAAAAAATTTATGCTATGGAAGGAAAATGTCTCAAGAATAATGTTTTGCAAAGCCTGAAGTCTTAGTTTCAATCGTCATTGTCCTTTATTTTACTAAAATATTCCCAGAAAATTCATTTCAAATAGACCCTTTCTCTGATGCTTTGGCAGTAGTGTTGGCTATACAGTTTATCCGTTAATGGTATATCATTTTTGTCGAATTTTCGTAAAAAATCTTTAAAATTCAATATATCCGTCATACGAAAAAAAAATTGTATACATTAATTATAGGGTGTCTTGAGCTACATCTTAAGAAAATATTTCTATAATTACAGGTGGCCCATAAGTCGTTGGTGATTCAAATTTTCTTTTTTGGTGAATTTTCTTTAAAAAATTCACTAATGGGGAGATCCGTGTATATATGTATATATATATATATATATATATATATATATATATATATATATATATATATATATATATATATATATATATATATATATATATATATATATATATATATATATATATATCGTACCGATAACTCAAAAAATTATTGACCGAATTTGATCAAATTTGGTGAGTACCTTCCTTTTGAAAGTGGCTTGGATAAGTTTGTTAGCCAGGAAAATCGGACTAGGTTTTCCGGAAAAATGTAGTGTTTTCTTTCTAAAAAAATTCATATTTCCGGAAATAACAAAGTGAGGGCAACCAAATTTGTTACGCGTATTTGTATTATAAAGAGTGAATCATGTACCAAAATTTAGGTCTGTAAGTTTAACGACAAAAAGTTACGGGCAGCTAAAGCAACAAATTTTGGAGTTATCCTCAAAACGTCAAACTCGCAATTTAAAACGTCAAACTCGCAATTTTAAATGTCAAAATTGACAATGTTTAGGCAAATAACGTGAAACAAATACGGATTGTGAAAAGAAAATGTTGCAAGAAGAGTGTTCTGCGAACCCTTAAGTTTCAGATTCAACCGTCATTGCCCTTCATTTTACTGAAATATTTACATAAAATTCATTTCAAATAGACCCTTTCTCTGATGCTTTGGCTGTCTGTTTAGTTAAGTTGATGCTTTCGCTGTAGGTTTACTGAAGTTTATGGTTTAACGGTCTATAATTTTTAGCTACTTTTCGTAGAACAAATTCGTTACTGCATTTTAGCATTTTTTATCAAAATATGATGCATTTTTGCAAGAAAAAATATGGACGCAGTAAGTGCGCTTTGGTAGCAAATTTATTTGCTATTAATGTAAGTTTTGTTGGTTAGGAAACCAACATTTAACTGTATTTTCGGAAAATATTTGTATGAACGCAGTGAGGGCATTTTGGTTGTGAATTTTCATTAAATGTTTCAAATTTTAATAACTCAACTTGCTATTAACCTAAGGTTCATTGGCTAGGAGACCAGTTTTCTCAGAAACATTTAAAGTATATTTTCGAAAAATTTTTGTACATTTTCAAATAATTATTTTCATGAAATATGGTACATTGTTCCTACTATATAGGTTATACCGGCAACCAAATTGATGCCTGCTCGCATTAGAGCGATATATTTGTAATTAAAAACATTTTTATGAAAATTCACTTCCACAACGCACTTGCTGCGTCCAGAGTATTTCATATTCTTTCGGATATACTATAACAAGTGAAATATTCTAGTGAAGGGTGGCAGCGTAATATCAATGACATTAACTCAGCATATTTTAAGGTTACACCATTTAATCAATCCTTCATGATAGAAGCTGGATTGCTGATGAAAAATGTTTTTAATTTATACACTTTTACATTAAACGGGTCTCCGGTAGAGCCTTCGTCAGTGAATTTTCATAGACGGAATACTGCGTGTCAGCATTTTGATAATATATTTTTCATTGGTTTCTATATTCTGAAGTATAGATGATTTAATATACTTTGATAACATATTTCGCACAGCATCATTTATCAATATGATTTAAGATTTAATTTTTAAATATGATGTAACCAAAATTTTCTTTTACCCCGCATAAATCAGGATGCCACCTTTATTCTAGCAAATTTAATTAACATTTAACATGATTTTAAATAAAAGCCAAAGTAAGAAGTGGCTTCTGTTTAACCAATTAATGCCCACCGACGATCCAGAAATTAGAATTAGCTAAAAGTTGTGATGTTCATTGTCAAATATGCTCTTTATTTCCAAAAAATTTTTGTCTTTATTTTTTTATTTTTTCATTTTTTCATTTCAACAACACACCGCGGGGGCTTACAGTCTAAATACTATCGTAGCGTGGGTGTCGACAAGAAGGAAAGGTGCAACTTGTTAATTCTGGACTTGAAGGTTTGGAGGTTCGGGAGAGAAGGAAAAACATGTCCCAGCAAGGAATTCCAAAACTTGGAAGTCCTCAGGACAAAAAGCAGGCATAACAAGATGTTCTATGTCTGGTGACCTGGACAGTAAAAGAGTGCATTCGCTCTGTTCCCCTCGTAGATCTGTTAAGGGCAGCAGGTTAAGGAACTATGGAAGAAAGCTCCTCTGAACAGTGTCCGTGCAGATATCTATAAAAGAGAAAGATGTCACCACCGGCACGTCGGTGGGCAAGGAATGGCAACCTTTGAGTGAGGGTAGGGTCACCGATGAGACGTACAGCTCTCTTCTGAATGGAGTCCAGGATAGCGAGTGTAGAAGCGGCAGCAGCACCCCAGATGTGGGAGCAGTATTCGAGGTTTGGTCTTATTTGTTAAGTATATAAGGTATAGAGATTAGCTGGTGAAAAGTATTTGCGAGCCCGGAAGAGGAATCCTAATTTCTTAGCAGCCGCTTCTGCAATTGATGTGACATGTTGGTGCCAATTGAGATTTCGATCCACATAAATGCCAACAAGTGAAAAGGACTCATTACTTTGAATAACTTGGTTGTTTATTGTGATGGGTGTAGGGCTGGTGTATCTCTTATGAGAAGGAAAGCAAGACTGTGATTTGGTGGGGTTGAATTGTACAAGATTTCTACTTCCCCAGTCTAATATTTTTTGGAGATCCACGGAGATATAACCCTCCATGAGTCTGCGATCCTCATCTAATTGGGCTAAAGAGACAGGCTTAGAATATTGTATATTTGAGTGGATGGTGCTGTCGTCCGCGTAACTGTGAACTGGGTTGGATGTGCTAGAGAGGATGTCATTGATGTGGAGAAGAAACGAAGTAGGAGCTAAAGCTGAACGTTGGGGAACTCCTGCATTACTTGGATACAGTTTGGAGGAATGGCCATACACGTCAACAGAAATGCTCCGGTTGGAGAGGAAATTTGCTGTCCACGTACAGAGTTTTGGTGGTAGGCCATAGGCCGGTAGCTTATTAAGCAGCGCTGCGTGCCAGACCTGGTCGAATGCTTTGGATATGTCTAAAGCGACAGTCTGGGATTCACCGTGTAGTTCCATAGACTTGTTCCAAGAATGGGTGACAAAGGAAAGGAGGTCGGCAGTTGATCTGCGCTGACGGAATCCATACTGCCTGCCGGGGATTAGACTGTGTTTTTCAAGAAATTTTAGTAATTCCGTGTTTATATACTTTTCCATCACTTTAGAGACGACTGAAAGGAAAGAAATATGCCTGTAGTTGCCAGGAAGCGCTTTGGATCCTTTCTTGGGGACGGGTTGTACTTGAGCAGTTTTCCAGTTACTAGGGAATATGCCTCTATTGTTAAATGTCTAAAACAGACGAGTCAGGACAGGAGCAAGTTCTGGTGCGCATTTTTTGCGAACAATTGCTGGGATCTCGTCAAGGCCAGAGGCTTTCCTGGTATTAAGAGAAGAGAGCATCTTTCGTACCTTTTTAGTTTTGAAAATGATATCCGTCATTTTATGCGCGACATTGGGGACTGTTGGTGGTTGAACATTTAGAGGTGGGTTGAAAAAAGAATTGCCGGCGAACGACGAGGCAAAAAGTTCAGCCTTGCCCAGGGCGGTAGAAACAATTTCATCCTCTAAAACAATAGGTGGGAACGTGCTCTTGCAGAAATTATTCCAAATAGATTTAGCAAGAGTCCAGTAGGGTTAAGCTGGAGCTTAAGAGGACTTTTTTTGATGTGGTTGTTAAACGAGTTTTTGCCTTAGAAATAATGCGGACTTAGCGGTTTCTTTCGTCGTTAAATGCTTGACGGTTTTCTTGACTGGGATTGTGTAGAAGTTTTTGTGAGCTTTGACCTTTTAAAGTCTGGCCTTGTCACATAATTAAGAGAACCAGGGCTTTTGAGTGGCTGCAAAGGTTTTGTGTGTACGTGGAATAAATAATTCCATGCCAGCTTGGATAATTTCGTAGACGTTTTGTGAGATATCAGAGGGGTCAGGATGAGGGAAGCAGACAGACGCCCATGGAAATGAGGAAAAGTAATCTAGCATTTCGTCTCAGTTCGCGGAGTTGTGGTTCCAAACGATACGTGGGTGTAATGACTGTGTGACCTCTGGTTGCATTGCGCAGGAAGCGGAGACCATGACCATAACCTCGGTTTGCATTGCACAGGAAGCAGTGACCATGCCGTGGTCTGGGCGACCCAGGGGGGCGGTGACTAATATCTTATAGCAGCCAGGATTTGTAGTAAGAAGGAGATCCAAGGGATTTGGGCTGTGTGTTGGGATGCGAGAAAAGTAAGTAGGTTGCTGAACCATATTGGCTAGAGAATTGCTGACTGCAAAGACCTTCGCTGCTCTTCCTTGTGGATCGGTTTTTGAAGATCCTAGCCATTACTTATTATGGACATTAAAGTCACCAAGAATAGTGACCTCGGAGGAAGGATATTCAGAAATCAGATGGTCGGTTTTTTCAGAAAGGTAGTCAAAGAGCTGGACAAAATTATTGTCAGAAGGTGACCGGTAAATGCAACAGATGAATTTAGTTGCAGCACTGAGAGAGCGTTTTATCCATAGTATGTCTTTTCTTCCAGATTCTAAATTGGGGAGTCTGGTGCAGGGTAGATTGCTACGTACGTACGCGCACACGCCTCCATGCAATCTAAAAGAAGTAAGGAGCTCATACCCCGGGAAATTAAGGTGATTAGTGGCTGTTTTGGCACTGAGTTTCGGTGAGGAAGAGGAGTTGGGGCCTATTAGCCTGGAGGAAATGGTGGACGGAGTTCAGGTTAGAATTACGGCCACAAAAAAAGGTGTACTCATTTAGGTACACTGGGACCATGTGTTGCTTATAGTAATTAAAAAAGGTTATATATATATATATATATATATATATATATATATATATATATATATATATATATTTAGCGTTTATTGAATAAAAATTTTAAAAAAATTATTGAAAAAACAAACAAAGTGTTTCAGTTTTGTGAGTGAAGTATCTTGAAGTATTCCCTCTGCTCGGTGCATAGAGTTACCATACATTTTCATCCACCTAACCCTCATGTGATGTTGACGACACCTTCGTGGATTGTTAATTTTTTTAGGAAAGTGCCCCACAGGATCATTTAGAATACTTCTTGGTAATGAACCAGATGGTTTAGTGGAGATCGATCTTCTTTGGATGGCTTTGTTGTATGATCGAAGGTAATAACAAGTAATGTTGCGTTGAAATAATAGCAAGTCCATTTTGTCATCCTTGTAAGTTGTTCTATAGAGTTTCGATGCATTTACAACTATAATATTTATCATGTGTGTGAACAGTACAGACCACCATTTCTCGCCATGAATGCCGATCCTATAATTATTCACCCCTTGATCGAGTAGGTCTACGCCACCCATTGCAAATTATAAGACTGGAAAAGCTTAGCTTGGGGTACTGCTATATTGTTCTTCTCTCTTGCACTCCAACGCTTCACTTGTTCAAGGGGTTCAGTTGAATCATAATTAGTAGCCATGGTTACGACGCTATAGTCATTCCATTTAACAAATAAAAGAGAATGCTTTTCGTCACAACAATAATCATAATACCATCTCTTTCTTTCACCTCGTTGCACGGTAGAAGAGGGCGCTTTTTTTATTCGATTATCACGAACTGTCCCCGTAGCTCTGATATTTTTCTGCTTCAAAGTATTTAGAAGATCATGACTCGCAAAATATTTGTCGAAAAATACTACATGATCAGTTGGAATTTCAACAATATTTAGAAGATCCAAAAGCCACTTGGGACCCCAGAGGAAGTGTAGATTTCTTCTTGGGCACTACTTGTTCCTGAACAGCCAAAGGCTTTGCTCCACAATATGTATCAAACGCGTAACAATAACCAGTGGAGCTACACAACATCCAGTCCTTGTATCCAAAGCGAGTAGGCTCTGCTTTGATATACTGTTTAGCAGAATGATGTCCAAAGTATTTGACCATCGACTCATCGATGGACGAAGATTCATGAAAAATGCTCCACTGTTGGAGCTTTCTGTTTAGCAAGTCCATTAGTGGACGTATTTTGTACATTTTATCACTTTTGTCTAATTTGCTGTTGTCTGCCAGATATAAATATTTTTTTATTTCGGTAAATATATTCCTCCTCATGGCATTTGAAATAAACGGGACATTCAAATCTACATCCAAATTCTAATAGAGTCGTTCACGGGGTCATTATCTGCGTAATCTGATGAATCCTCGTCATTATTTTCAGCCTGGTCCTAATTCATAATGACTTCTATTTCTCCAGAATATCGTAAGGAAGTTCAGCTGTTACTAAGTTGTCATCGTCAAACTCTACCTCGTCAGTTTGGTAATCCACATTTGGCGGAATTATGACAACGTCTATTTCCGAATTTTTGGTAGTACTTGCATTTTCAATTTCATCGAGTGCAGCTCCAAGCTTCTCAAACCTTTTTCCATAAAAGGGGGACAAAGGAATATCATGAAAATTCATTGCAGACTTTCAAAGCTGAAAAATAGAAATTATTGAGTTCGATTGCCCACTGTACCCATGCAAGTACAGATAAGTTTAGATCAACAAAGAACAGAGGTATATCAGATTTTTGATAATACAACAGATAGACAATGTTATTCAACATGTGATAAAATACACTCAAGGCCAGCCATAAATAATTTTCATAAGCAATGTTAGTTATTGATAATAATTACCACTTACCTCTTATAACCTCTAAAACATAGCTGCACCTGTCTCTTTTTAATTTTATTTGATTAAACTGTCAGCAAAAAGACAAGAATCTATAATATTATCTGAAAGAGAAAACTATTGTGGATACTCTGGCATCATTTAAATTGAGCTACTCAATAAGAGATGTCGCTAAAGTGGCTCAATTTTCGGCGTACCCAAGCAGGTACAGTGGTCGCTAATGGGTTTATTAAGTTATCAACATATTTATCATAATAGGTACACTTGGAGAACACAAATCGCCACAACACATTTTTTTAAAGACCTGGCAATCGTTTAAAAATTGTGAATTTTTCTTACTTTATTAGTAGCTTTTCATTTAGTTATTTATCATAAATGTTATTTTAAAATACTTTAAAAACTTTGTTATTTTCGAAGATACAAAAACTAGCCGAAAGAAAATGTAAAATTTTCAGGAAAGACTGGTTCGATAGAGCTTATCCAAGCTAATAAAAACAATTTGGAGAACCCAGTTCATTATAAGACAGTTTGTAGACCTGACCATCGTTTTGCTTACAAAGTTAGCGTCATCAGAGAGATGAATAATAAACGATCATCAGGTCTAAAAACTGTATTGTAATGAATTAAGTTCTCGAAATTTTACTTATCAGTGAGCATCAGAGGTTCCAAACCTTACTCATTATCCAAGCTATTTACAAGTTTATATTTTCTCTTGCCTGGGAGACTTCGTTTGCCAGTTCGGTCAAACCGGTTACTTCAAAAAATTATTTCCAAATCAAGTTGCATTTTCGGAATCAATTCAGTTTTGTTTTAGGAAATCTGGTCTATATGTAGCATTGGTAGGGGCTTTACTATGTACCAAACTAACGATTCTAGCCTTTCCTGAAATTTAATTAAACAGGTTTAAAAGGTTTTACAAAAATTCGCCAATATAACGCACTTGCTGCTTCCAGATGTCGTGTTATTGAACGCCAACATTACTGGCTTTGTTTTTAAAATGCACACTAACAACAGAGAAAAGCTCATCCATAATTCTTTTGAAAGCAAGAAAAAAAGGTTTTCTTACGGTAAGCTACACTAGCGCTTTCTAAGGAATTCAGGTAGATATTATAGTGATAGCAACCATCTATTGGCTCTAAACGTACCTATAACAATTATACCTTATAAATTCCCAGCTCGTAACGGACTGTAATCAAAGAGAGAAACTTTCATATCGGAATTGACAGAATCCGATTATTTTTTAGTTCAGCAATTTTGAATTGATCCTTTTAAATCTGTTGGGGGTGAAGTGAATTATGTTTGTAATGCGCAAACGATAAAAATAGAATGATTCATGAAACGCTATGTTCACAATTTTGCATCGCATATTCTGCCACTGATGAAACTTCGTTTCCAGATCCTTTATTCTCTCTGTGGTTATTTCAATGCCATGCTACTGAGAAGATCTAATTACATTCTGGATATGAACATCTAAAATAGCTCGGTCAATAGCTTTCGCTTCTAATCGGTAAGCCTGCTGTCAAGAAAAGATGTTTTAAAGCTGTGAAATAATCCTTTCCGAAAGCAAACTTTTTGTTTTATTCACACAATGTTAAGTACTTTAGTGAGTTTTTACAAATTGCAAAAGCCTTAGATGCAGTAAAATTTTGTCAATTATCTTCTATTCACTAACAGTTTAAGGAGCGGAGGACAACTGGGGAATAACTTGTCAAACTAGGCGTTTGTAGACTTAGTAACGATGTAAAAAACTTTAATAAAATCACCAAACTTTAACAATGCTTACAAACTAAATTAACTGAATGAATTTTAAAACCAGAAATCTTTACATATTGAATCTTAATTGAAAAAGTCTCTACTTCTCTCTACATAATTAAATCACAAGTGTCGCGTCTTTACATCTCAAGAATGTAAACTAGAAGTCTTGCTAATGTTTATCAACAATACTACTTATAGTTTTTAATTAGTTTACATCCTACATAATTGCAGACCTCAGCAGTCAGCATTCCTTGTACGCTGCAATTTCACCTTGTTTATTATTTAGATAAATATGTAATAATTTCAATGCCAATGTTATTGATACATTTGTGACCTACTACTATATGTAATAGTTACATTACTTGTTGTAGAAAACTTTCCTATAACTAACTTTTAATTATAAATTGAATTATCTTAACAATTATATTTCCACGCCTACGACTGTCCTTCTGCAAACCTTATTGTTCTCTGAACACTAACATAGTCTAATATGAAACGATATCTGAAAAATGCCATCTAAATATAAACGTGGCTGGATCTCACTTCCTTAAACACAGTACTTCATCCCAAAGAACATTAATACTCTATAATATCCTGCTTGCTGTTTATATCTAATGCGTGGTTTAAACAGCAAATATCCGCAAGTATAGGTGGTTAAGTGGTGATGCAAAAAGTATAATAGACTACATAATGTATGACGAGAACATACGAGCATTCGTAAAAGATACTAGTCATGCAGGTATTGAATGTGAGCAGACCATTTTATTGTGATGTCGCAGAGAGTGAGGAAATAAAGTCGGGACGAATCAAGTGCATTATGGTAGCGGATTTTAATGTTAAATATGCTTTTTTAATGAAAGACATGAAATTTAGTGGGACGTATAACGTATATAGTAGAAACCATGTACCATATTCCATAAAAATACATTTTATTGCTTGAGAAAGTACCACAATTTCTGGAAAAAACTGGTCTCAGTTTCCTGACCAACAAACCTATGCAAGCAATTTACCCAAAAACTACATCTGCCAAGATATAAATATTTACAGAAATTTTGACAGAATTAAAAAGAAATTTACATGAAAACAAAACGGGCAACAAAACGGTCGCCGAGAACCGAGTCTTGCGAGATTATTCGCCACCTCATTCCCCGCTACGTCACAGTGTCCCGGAACCCACACCAGTTGCACCTCCTTCGTGTTGGCTAGTCCTCTGAGGGCTTCAGCGCACTCCTGAACCAGTGTTGACCTGATTCTTGCCGCGCAGACTGTCCGAATGACCGCCTGGCTATCCGAGCAGATGCACACACATTTCTCGGGACTCCTCTTCACATCCTGTCTATTGGCCACATACAGGATAGCATACACCTATGTTTCGAATGCCGTGGTATATGCGCCAAGAGCATAGCTCTCGCGCAGCCTCAGGCCCTCGATGTATATTCCTGCCCCGGAGGATTGTTGGTCCTCCAGCCGCGATCCGTCGGTGAAACAGACCAGGCTTGCGGGCTAGAATGCAACCTCATCTTCCCTCCACTGATGCCTACTGGGGATCCTGAGGGTGTATCGCCTAGTCAACCTAATATCGTCGCCGGCATCCCGAACCTTTATGGCGGAAATGGGAATTTCCTTTTCCACCTCCTTGGCGACTCTTCCATGCCCTATTACTGCTCCCTCTCCGCACTAGTTTCCTGAGTCTCTCATTCTAAGATGCGACGCCATAGCCTCCCTTCTGATACAGATGGGAAGCGGTGGCAGCATCAACAGGACCTCTAGCGCGGCTGAGGGTGTCTTCCTCATAACGCCTGTGATACTCAGGATTGCCAGCCTTTGGAGTTTGGCCAGCTTCCTGCTGGTAGTTTGGTTCACACCGCACCACCAGACCAACCAACGCCCCATAGAGGATTGTCGGCCTGACGATCGCAGTGAAGGATCCAATGAAGGATCCGAGGATTAAGTCTTCATGTCCTCCCTATCCCTATAGTAAGCAGAGGTAATAAGGTAGCAGTTTCCGGGAAGGAATGTCGATGATAGCATCATAAAAGAGACAGCGATCTTCAATCTTTGTCCTGTGATCTACACAAGTATGATTGCCTGTGAGAGCTTAATCTCCTTTAAGTCAGTGGTGTATTAATGAGGGGAGGGGGAGGAGGCAACGAACCTTAGGTTAATAGCAAACTGAGCCATTAAAATTGGAACCATTAAATGAAAGTTCGCTACCATGACGCAGTTGCTGCGTGCGGAGTTTCTTTTCTTACAAACATACATTATATTTCGACAGAAAATGCAAAGAAGCAATAATATAAGGCATGCTCGACTAAAAAAAGAAAAATGGTATCACCAACGACTTATGGGTCAACCTATAATTGTAAAAATAATTTTATAAGATGTATCTGAACCTTATAATTAACGTATACAATTTTTTCTTGTATAATATTGAGCTTTGCCGTAGAAATGCGTCATCCTGAATATATGAAAACAGATAAAAACTGAAACTGACCCCGGATACGGGTTCTAGGGGGCCTAGTTCGCGCTCATTTGAAGAACTCTATTCAAAATTTAAAATAAGCGGTCTCCGCAATAGTGAATTTTTTCTAAGGAAAATCGCTAAATATTATAGACCATTAAACGATTAACTTTATAACTACTGCAAAAGCATCAGAGAGAGGTGTAACAATTACCTTTTTTATTTATCATCGTTACTACGTTAAGTACCTAAAGAAACCCCCCAAGAAGCTTGAATAGTACCATCTAACTTTCTTTCTGAAAAGCAATTCAAGTTTTAGTTTCAAAATTATTCATTGAAAAGTCGCTAACAACCTTTATATCGTAACATCCGTACTGCGTTCCTCTTAATATAGTTGAAATTAAAATATCAGAGGCAAAATATTTATATTAAGGAAAAAATATCTAATAATTCCAATAGTTTCCTGGTAAATAACAAGCTGACAAAGAATGATGTCATAGGCCCTCATGCAATAACCGTTGGACCGAGTCCATTGTCGTATTAGGAGAGAGTTCCGGGGATGGCGTACCCAGCTCAGCGTCGCGGTGTCTTCAGTCAAAAAGTAGATCTTTCGCTCTATCTCCTTCCAACAGATGAAGGTAGAAACAGGTCACGGGCGACCGTTGAGAAAAGCGCGCCAAGCCAGCCAGAAGCCGATTCTAATGTCTGCATACTGGGAGAACGTCTTGGGCTGCCACAGAGTCAACACCGCGAAAAATGCTTAGGCATTTTTAACCAAAAAGGGGGTCTATAATTCTATCTTTTACGATTAATATCGCTCAACATAGTTATCAGTGTTTGCTATAAGTGTTTTGACCTCGATTTTTGCAGAAATTAATAATCCGTTTTTGAGTAAATGTGACGTAAACAGTAAACCTTTTTTTATTGGCACAGTGACATTTTTAATGCAATCTCCAGTACATATCTAACGTTTTTCGGTCTCTATAGCAAATTTACTTTCAATGCTGGTAAATTTTGCATACAATCAGACATATTTTTGGCCCTAAAGGTTACGGTTAAATTACCTGCCGATGACGTCATTTCAACAGCTGCTAGGTTTAAAGTACGGCTTTGCCATTCCGTTTCGCAACTCAATGCTACGTAAAAGCTTGTCCGGTCGACACCTAGAAAAGCTTGTCCGCCACGTCTTGACTCTTTCTCTGGGGAGAAATTGAGAGCCTGTTTTGGGCTCTAATAGTCGACATCTACCTGTGTGACATCTGTAAAGAACCAACAGGTGTTTGGAATTCCAAACCCCCAAATAGAACCCAGCTTTGGTGAGTCGTTTTAATATTTATCTATGTGTGACTTTTCAAACCTTCATACGTCAACTAGAATCTTTCAATCAATTTGCAATATAAACTTTAACCCAGCAAAGTCAAACTAGATTCTTATCAGTGAGATTGTGTTTGAAAATAATTATATCTTGTACTCTTTCTTAATATCTTACCAGTAAATATAAATTCTGAACTTTCACTGTGTAATTTAGATCAATCAATGTTTTGCTAATGAACTATATAAATTAAAATGTTTCAAATCTTTCATGTATAATCAGTAAACAACAACTTAACGTTGAAATTGTCTGAGCTTCTCTTGGGCAATTTTATTTAAAGAATAAACCAACCTGATCAGGACAATATTTAGGAATTCCTTTTAAACTTGTTAAAATGTTGACAGCATCAGCAGTTTTGACAGAAAAACAATAATATTATTAAGTAATGTTTATTTTCGCATTTGTCATGCATAACATTTGATTTCTCTCGCGTAAACAGATAAAACCTGTTTTATTTATTGTAACAATACACATTTTACATTTTGTTGTTATATGCAATAGTTAATTTTCTGTCTTTTGTGACCTTTAATATTTGTTTTCTTTTTCTGTGAAATGTAATGTTTATTTTAATTTACCAGGACTATTAAATTGATTGGCTTTCTTTATAATTTATATCAATAAATTTAAGTATTTTTTTTAAATATCTGTTTAATTGAACAACAATCCCTCCTTGAAACTCCTTAATGCTTTTGGCAACGCAGGTTAAAACTCTTATAACTACTACATAGATGTCTTCAAAACCTCACAGTAACAGTGTTCTGGCTTGGAAATCTCATAAATTTAGGACTCTGGGCAGAACAACTTAAAAGAAGAGTAAGTATTTATTTATCTTAACATCTTCCAGCCTTACAAAGTGTTCTTTATCCTGTAAATAATAAATATGAAAGATAGGTACATTTAGGTTAGCGTTTGGTAGGTGATGGTGACCTCACTATTGTCCTGATTTGGATCCACTTGAGGTAAATCGTGAGATATCACTCGCGAATAACAACCAAATAAATACTCTCGGTCTTTTATAGGTCCTGACTATAAAATCTCTTGAACCGGTTACCTTATCCTTCTGTGAAGTGGGCTTTAAAATATTTTAGGACCGTTACAGAGGGTCTAATTGAAATAAATTTTCTGAAAATATTTTGCTCTCAGCACTCTTGCGTGGGAGCTTACGTTTAAAAAGACAATGGACAGACACGCAACACACGGTGATAGAAACCGCCACTCTTGGGAAACGAACCTATGCAATTCATGTAAGTACTCAGATAGGCATGCCGCTACAGCACGGAGGTTGTGTAAAATACAGTACAGCTTTTGTAAATGGGCAATAATAATAATGATACTTCTTTATTCGCTATTTAACTTTTAAACGTTTAAACTCATTGCTCTAGTATCACAGGGTTATGTCATTTCAAGAGAGACAAAATGGCTTATTTAACGTTATTTAACAAGCAATTAACGCACTTACACATCCTCTTTATTTGTAAAGCAAGTAAATTTTCCGTCCCAGATAAGAATGTCGAGTAACTGGTAACGATTTTCTGTCAGGAGACATTCGCTCAGATAATTATCATGACAGAATGACCTGTCATGGCGACAATTTATTTGAATCGTCAGTAATTTAGCTACTTCAAGCTGTGCTCTTCTCATGCACTCCTCTTCAAACTGAAGCCTTTTCAGTTTACGCGGAACGAATGCTACTAAACTTAAGAGTTTTACTGCAAGTAAATCGTAAATTAAAATAGCTGTTATCACCCTCTGTGTAACGTAACTTCAAGAGCTGTCAACTACTGGCATACTCAATCTGGACAGGGTTGCCAGATTGTTGTGTACAATATCGTTAATCCTATAATGCAAAGTAGGCAAAAATAACCAAAATGAATAAATTGCTTCAACAATTTGTTTTCATAATAGTAGGTCGGCTGTGGCTACACACACACACACGACATATATATATATATATATATATATATATATATATATATATATATATATATATATATATATATATATATATATATATATATATATATATATTGATATGGTATTTACAATGGGGGTAGTACACGTATGAACACGTACATAAAAGTGACACACCCTACAAGGAAACCAAATATACAAAACAACCCATGTGAAACCGAACGGTATAGGATAAACAAATAAAAACCTACGCTTTGGTGTATACAATGTCTATGGAGTAAATAGTTAAATTATATGAATAGCTAGTCAATCGAGGAAGAGAATATATATATATATATATATATATATATATATATATATATATATATATATATATATATATATATATATATATATATATACATACATATATATATATATATATATATATATATATATATATATATATATATATATATATATATATATATATATGACAGGGGGAAAATTAAAAATAATCACTGAACAGGCAAATAATAAGACATTATGTAAATTTCCAAGATGTATATCAGAATTAATGCCCAAATATATTTGTATATGTATAAATGGATTAAAAGAAAGCAAGGTGAGAAAGATGCAATAATTGTAAATTAGATGATAAGAAGTGAAAGGTCTATGGAAAGTGAAATGAGATCCAGGTCAAAATAGACTATAAAAGTGTTCGGACTTAGTGCGGAAAAAAATAAATAAATGGGACGACCTCAAAAGACTAGAAAATAAAGTAAAATCTAAATATATGGACAGTACGGACTGTATAAATAGTTTTTAGGAAGTTTAAAATGTTGATGTTATTAGAATTAGAATATTAAAATGTATAACCTATAAACTATGGAACAGATGATTTCATTCAATTTAAAATGTCAAAATGACAATGCTAATATCTTAGATAGGTTAAGGAATGCTGTCAAAAATAGTGTATATAAATATAAAGTATAGAGTAAGGCATTGAAAGATGTGACAAGGTTACCCCGGAAATGAGAATACAAACAAAAAATCTTAAGATGAATTTGGAAGACGGCCAACAAGAAACATTTTTACTTGGAGGCCGTCGTCATGAGAAAAGAATAAAGAGAGTATAATACAAATTATTATTAGGAGATTGGATTTTTACATTTTTTTTCGAAGAGCAAAAGGAATTTTTGGATAAAATTCAAAAACAAGAAGTAAAAAGATTTGTGAAGCAGTAAAATCAAAGTGAAAGTTCGAGAAAGAAATCAATCAGCCGAAGAACAAGTCAAGGAAAGAAGCTACGGAAAATAAAACAGTAAGCTTGCATAAAAACAATAATACTCACGTTTTATATGCCCTTGCACTGCAGCAGAAACACATTTACAAGTTGAAGTATCAACACTAATAAAAAAGTCTAAAAGAAAAACAGACATAAGTGATACAGCATCCATATTTAAATTGATATTCACAACAAGGTGTTTGTGTGTCCATCTCTGAATACCACAAACCACTACACATAGCCCATCCTCAGGAATCCACCATTGACATCGCGTAAAACTTCCATTGAATAACTTAGTATATGTTCGGGTGTTATTTCTATCTAGCGAAAGAATAGATTCATGTGAATCTATTATTTACCACCACAAAGCGCTCTAATTTAAAATTTGATAAATAAACTACTGGCCAGTTTTCTCTTCGGAGGATATTTCATTGACTTAAAAACTGTAAATTCAATAAATGAGCATAGTATAAGGAATTAATGATAATAATAGGCATTTGTCATCTGACTTAGCATTAATAAAGTTTAAATTGTGTGTTAATATTAAACCCTTGCTTTATTTTGGTTCATATATATATATATATATATATATATATATATATATATATATATATATATATATATATATATATATATATATATATATATATATATATATATATATATATAATATTTAGGAATAACAAATAACACCAAAAAGGGTAGTATCTGAAAAGGCTCAAAAGTAATCTCAAATTTGTCAACTAAAGAACAGAACAGCTTTTCATTTTAAAAATTTAGCTAGATACATTAAAAAAGAAAATTCATAATAAATTGATAGGACTTGAACCCACGAGCTTTAATAGGCTCCCTGATTTGAGAGTAGAATAATATTTTTGCTACCTGTCAATTTTTATGTGACATACTACAATAAAAAGGCATTGAGTACACCAAGGTGTAAAATATATATATATATATATATATATATATATATATATATATATATATATATATATAAGTTTAATAAACAGAAATTTTTTACAGGTAAGATATAATTAAAAATCTAGCATAAAACAATAATAAAAACTATAATTGGACTTATAATCCTATATATACCAATTACAAGCGTGGGGCTAATATATATATATATATATATATATATATATATATATATATATATATATATATATATATATATATATATAAATATTATAATATTTAAGGGGTGTGTCTTTGTGCAGGAGGTGTTTTTATATTTTCTTATAGTCAATGTGTAGCTTTTTCATATAATTATATATGGTCATAACTTTTTTAAAGTCCCACGTTTATGGGTGCTAATTATTATGTTAATGTGAGTGTTTAATGTGTATTTATATACTGTATTTATGTTAAGTATTTTAGGTTTAATTAAGAAATCTGTATAATATGTGGTATATTTTTGATGTGTAATCAATTATTATGTATATTGAGTCTTAAGTATTTTAATTTTAGGTTTATATTTTTTTATTAAATGTTGGGCGCCTTTTATTTTGTTTGAAATTAGTGTATTTTGTTATTACGATTAATTTAATATGGTTTTAGGTTTGTAGATTTTTAATAAGTTATGTATATAGAGTATTTTACTTTTTGATTACTTGTATTATTCACTAAATCTTAAACTTCTAGTAAATATGCTCAAATTGTTACTGGTCAGATATATTTAGTCAATTAAACTATAGTCAGTATTCTTATAATGTACAATTCTGTTCGTTTATGTTATTGAAAATAAGTATTTTACCTGTTTTTTCTTTGTTTGTCTTTACCACAGGTATGTAATAACTCTCTCTACAGGGTTCAAGAGAAAATTCTGTAGCACAAATTTCACCGTGTTAGGGAAGTGCAGAACGACCCCCTTTGTATTAGCACCTTGTATCTGGCCAATTGTTTAATTGTGTAAACAGTCATAAGCACAGTTATCTAATACCATAGAACTCAAGACCCATGAGATTTGTATATAATGTGTAACCGTGATTAGGAATGGTATATTGGTGAGAGTGATGTATATTGTGTAAATTGTAATATAACTTGTACATATACTTTGATTACGTTTCTATCATACCTCCACTAATTACCTAATTATAATAACCTCAGTGACGGTCCCGCCACGTTATAACATGTAATTATTTTTTTTTGATTGAGAAATATTTAAATTTTATATGAACAAACTATTTTTTTGATTAATTACTCATTTAGGATGCCTTTCTATTTATTTTAAATCTCTTTTGTGCCTAAATTGACTGAACAATGATGGCAATTCTAAAATCTTAAACTACACTCGGGTTTTTAAAAATTCCCGCTGAATTCGTTATGCTTAAATGGTTGTAATGACGACCGTGCTTTTGCAGTTCATGTTACCATGGATACATATGAATTTCAATGAAAGAATTGATATGATTTATATTACCAGAGGTTGTCCGTTGCTCTATCTAGCGGCTTCTCTGTTCACTATTTGCATTTCCCTTGAAATTTCCTTATTTTGGAAATATTGACTCCTTTCAGCTGATATTTCACCTCTGTTGCTTGTCTATGATTTGTTTTGAGGTAACTTGACACAAATTTGCCGTACTAGAACTGAAATGTTTTAATATATACAATTTGATACCTTTGTTCAAAGTGGCGTCGGTTTGGATGGAGATTAATTTTGATATTATCACTGGTTCGGTGGACTTTGGTTGTGTTTACTACACATCTGACATCAAGTAATGTTGCAAATATTACTTTTACTTCGTTATTTCTGCATACTTTGTCGTGTTTTTACTTTTTATGGCCTCTTCAACGTGGCTAGCTTTTGACAAGCTTAGTGCATTTTCGTCTCCACCTTCGTTCTTGCCGCATCTTCCCAATTGTTTTGTATTTAGCATTAAAATTAGATAATTACAGTTTGAAATATTTCCTACAACTCGATTTTCTTGTTTTTCAGATTAGTTCCAATCACATGGCAGATCCACAAAATGATTAAAAAAAAGTCATCTCCTTATTAATTAAATATTAGATATAAAATTGATTGTACACAAGTTAAAAGTATGTTATTTTAAGCGGTAAGTTTAAAATCTTATTAGTTACAATTTTGTCACCTGTTTGTTCCAAACCCAATCAAAGTCTTTAAAGTCTGCTTGAAAGTACACAAACTTTTCTTAAATTAGTCACAATTCAAAATTTTCTTATATTAACAAACTCAAGCATATAATTTAACTTACTGTATTTAAACAAATTGATTCCAAAAAAAAAAATCGAACATTTTTCTGAACTAATTAACTCTACACTGGTCTTTTAAACGTTTTGTATTCATACTTTAGAGTCATTTTTTGTTCTGAACACAGTGTCACTTGACGTTTAGTTATTCAATCAATCGTCATAATTGTCGTTATATATATAATCCAAGAAATTTTCACGAAGTCCACACTCAAACTTCACAGAAATTGAATGACTGGACTGGCATTTTTGGAGACCGTTTAATCGGACCAATTTTTTTTTATGCCAATTAGAGTGGCGAAACGTATTTGGAGTTACTAGAATATATCGTTTACCCTCTACTAATTGACATTGTTGAAAATGATGATTGCTATCAAGAAAATCAATTAGTGTTTCAAAAAATGGAGCTCCTCCGCAATTTTCACAACGTGTTAGGGAGTTTTTGAACAGAGAGGTTCCAGGACAATGAATTGGGCGTAGAAGTGCTATTAAGTAGCCCCCTAGATCACCGGATTTAACTCCTTTAGACTTCTTTCTATGGGGCCATTTAAAGAGTAGAATTTACGCAACAGAACTGGAGTCTCTGGAAGAATTACGACAACGCATTGTTGAAGAATGCCGTCTAATAACCCCACACTTGCTCCAGAATGTCAGAGCTCGTTTTGAACGAAATTTATTACTTTTGTATGTAAGCTTGTGGTCAACAATTCGAACACTTACTTAACTGAATAAATATTTTTGAACGTTTGGTTTTGCTTTTTAGTTTTTTCTAACGAAAAATTGACTAATTACTGCATTTCTTATCACAATGAATGAAATACGTTCTTGCAACTCCAACTGTGAATAATTTTTAAACGAGTTGATAAAACTTCCAAAAAAATTTGTGTGCTGAATTCAGAAAAGAAAGAGCTTTCAAATGATGTTACACTCGACCCATGTTCCCTATTTAAAATATAAGAGGTGTTGTCACCACCCTTAAGGGGTTGATGTGACAAAGTTTAGTTTTACGTCAAAACAAGTCTCTCTCAATATTAAAATTGACGTGTTCTGCGTTTCTTAAAAAAATATTCTCTGGGCGCAAATCGGTCTGTTTCGTTTTCAATGCGCCACCCTATTTATATATATATATATATATATATATATATATATATATATATATATATATATATATATATATATATATAGTATCGTGCTGATGATGAACCGGGACGGTTCGAAACTGCAGTCCGCGCAAACCAATAAGAAATCACAAACGTACAGCAAACAAATAAAGTGTATATTTAAAAGTGATTACAGTGTAGTGCAATATTCCTAAATATATATATATATATATATATATATATATATATATATATATATATATATATATATATATATATATATATATACTTATTTATTTATTGTAAAGATACAGCCCAACAGGAACAAACCCTGATTTCATAAGTATCAAAAATAATAATTGATTTTATATAAAAAATTTAAAATAAACAGTGCAATGAAGATTGATGCCTATGTAAAATTAAATCATAACATAATATATCAGTTAAAATAAGCTGCTTTCTGATAAAATGAATAAAACTAAATAATACGTTAACTATCATGCAAAAATTCTAATAAAAATATGTGGGTGTTCAGTTATAAATCTTTTGAGGTACCTATATTATATTACTGTGATGTAGGTCAAGATAGTTATTCACAACATTTCCCACGCATAGCATAATACAAATTTCTGATTTAAGTAACATATTTGTTCGTGCATTTCTAATGTAAAACAAATCTGTACTTTTTAAAGATCTAAGAGGCACTTAGAAATGAACCCTATAAAACCAATCACCAGATTCGACCTTCTCATGCAATAGATTATATAAGAAAGTGATGGCGGAGATATTCCTTCTTATTTCTAAAGATAGCATATTAAAGGTGGAAAGAAGTACTTTGTGGCAGAAGGCCGGTAAAGGATAAACTGCATAACGCCTTAACATAAAATACTTGAAAAAACTTGTGTGTACGGATTCTAGAATAGTGCTATATTTTCTATAAAAAGAAAGAAATAATCTTGCTGGGTATTCTAAACTTATGAAACTGTTACATGACACTGAGTATTATTAAAGGACTTGGTGTTACGAAATAAGAGTCTTAGGAAGCGCATTGCTTATTTTTATCACTATGAAATACTCTGTGTCAGTTTTAAAGACAATACGTCAAATAATATTTTAGATATCAACGAAAATCGAAATAAAATATCCCGCTTTAATATCCTGTATCGCCTCTAATTTTAACTTTTCGACTGAGGAAAACCTAAATCACATTATTTTGATGTCAAGAATCTGCTACTATGAACCATTACTTTTGAAACGGCTGTATGTGAAGGCAAAGTTCGCCGTGCCTGTGTATATTACGGACGCAAAGTCAATTTTCTTATTGGTCTTATGTACCTATCTCACATGCAGATGTTATTAGAAAATCAGGAGCTTCTAGCAACTAAATTACATAATGAAGACCACAGTGTTGTATAACAAAGTCAACATCTCACATATTGTATATCCCTTATACCTCAACACCCAAGATTATTAACATAATATTTCCAGGTTGTTGCATAATCATTTCCCTTTGTATATACCAAACGCATATTCGGTTATGACGAGTGACAAACTATCCAGATTCAGGCTAGTTTATGCCAATTTGGCTATCTCTCTGAGCAAATATCTCATGATGGCCGTGTACTGATTGCAATAAAAAATTTGTTTAGTTTTAGGTTATTGCATTTATCGTTATTATGCTCATGCATTCCATGTATTGATATACTTGGTATCGAGTTGCTCAATAATGATATTACCTATTATATTTTTATCGTTTATGTCCCGCTCAACCTATCGGCTTTAGAGTTTGATGTATTTATTGATCTACTTGAGAATATTATCTTAGATAAGGAAAATGTATTTATTGTAGGAGATTTCAATGTTCTGTCATATGTCCGGTCATGTGGATGCCAAGTCAAAATCACTGGATGAGTTTCTGAAATTTGTGTGGCTGAGACAGTTTCATAATGTTCTCAATTCGAATCAGAGGTTATTGGACGTTGCCATTAGTAATATAGAGAAGACCTGCTGCAGGTGGATCGGTTCCATGCTCAGGGACAGGGCAGTGTTCACCTCACTCGCGGGAGGGACTCAGCTGGCGGGGCTCGCGGCGGGGTGTCCGCAGGGGAGCGTTCTGTCTCCCTTGCTCTGGTGCCTAATCGTGGACGGCCTGCTGGGGAGGCTCTCGGGAGGGGGTATGAGGTACAGGGCTATGCGGACGACATTGTCATCATAGTCCGAGGAAAGGTCACCCAGGCAGTGTGAGAGCGCATGCAGACTGCACTGAAAGTGGTGGAAGGGTGGACGATTGATCAAGGGCCCGGGGTGAGCCCCGAGAAAGCAACCGTCGTGCCGTTTACGAGGAGGAGGAAGTGCGACAGCCACATAACTCTTACTCTATATTGTAGGAGCATTCCAATGGCCAGGGAGGTAAAATATCTTGGGGTCGTATTGGACTTTAAGCTAACCTGGAATGGTCACATTGGAAAAATACTGCGTAAGGCAGTCATGACCTTAGCCATCACTAGGCGTCCCGCTCAACCTATCGGCTTTAGAGTTTGATGTATTTATTGATCTACTTGAGAATATTATCTTAGATAAGGAAAATGTATTTATTGTAGGAGATTTCAATGTTCTGTCATATGTCCGGTCATGTGGATGCCAAGTCAAAATCACTGGATGAGTTTCTGAAATTTGTGTGGCTGAGACAGTTTCATAATGTTCTCAATTCGAATCAGAGGTTATTGGACGTTGCCATTAGTAATATAGAGAAGACCTGCTGCAGGTGGATCGGTTCCATGCTCAGGGACAGGGCAGTGTTCACTTCACTCGCGGGAGGGACTCAGCTGGCGGGGCTCGCGGCGGGGTGTCCGCAGGGGAGCGTTCTGTCTCCCTTGCTCTGGTGCCTAATCGTGGACGGCCTGCTGGGGAGGCTCTCGGGAGGGGGTATGAGGTACAGGGCTATGCGGACGACATTGTCATCATAGTCCGAGGAAAGGTCACCCAGGCAGTGTGAGAGCGCATGCAGACTGCACTGAAAGTGGTGGAAGGGTGGACGATTGATCAAGGGCCCGGGGTGAGCCCCGAGAAAGCAACCGTCGTGCCGTTTACGAGGAGGAGGAAGTGCGACAGCCACATAACTCTTACTCTATATTGTAGGAGCATTCCAATGGCCAGGGAGGTAAAATATCTTGGGGTCGTATTGGACTTTAAGCTAACCTGGAATGGTCACATTGGAAAAATACTGCGTAAGGCAGTCATGACCTTAGCCATCACTAGGCGACTATATGGAAAAATGTGGCGACTAAGACTTAGTATGGCCCACTGGCTGTACACAAGGGTGGTCAGACCATCGTTAACATATGCGGCACTGGTCTGGTGGCCTTAGGTGACACAATACAGTGCCAAACAAAAACTAGGCAAGATCCAAACGATGGCTTGCCTGGACATCACAGGGGCCATGTCTTCAACCCCAATAGCCGCCATGGAGATGTTGCTGGATCTGCCCCTCATAAACATAGTTATTATGGGGGAGGCCAGGCTAGGACTCTACAGACTACCCTGCAATGGTAGACTGAAAATCAACGCAGGCTTCAGGGGCAACTGCAAAATTCAGGAGATCGTGAAGGAGCCCATGCTTGAAATGAGGTCAGACTTCGCGAGCCCACGAATGTGCAGGGAAAACAACTTTACAGTGGAAATCCCCGACTGCGAGGCATGGCGGGAGGAGACGCCGGGCATACCACGGGACGCGCTCGTCTGGTTCACGGACCGATCCGCCGGGGAGCGTGGGACGGGGGCAGGTGTTTACTCGGAAAGAGCGAGGGTAAGTCATAGTATTTCCCTCGGAGCCCATGCAACGGTCTTTCAGGCCGAAATGTACGCCATCCTTCAGCGCTGTGTGCACGAGAACAAGAGGAGGGGCCACACCAACAAGCGGATCCTCGTAGCCACAGACAGCCAGGCAGCCCTTAAGGCACTAAGTAGCCCACGGGTATATTCCTGGCTGGTGAGTGAGTGCCGAGACCTGGGCGTGACAAAGAGCACTGCCAGGGGAGCCATTAAGTCCTGGCTCAGAAACCAACACAAGGTGTACTGGGCGGACTGTCCAGGGCTCAGACATGGGAAGTCAATAATTGACGGACCCAGTTCAAAGAGAGCTGTGGAGTTGCTAAATGTTAGCAGAGGACAGCTCAGAAACACAACCGGTCTCTTGATGGGACATATGGCCGTCAAGAAACACCTGCATAAAATGGGGCGGTTCGAAGGGGACCTCGCATGCAGACTCTGCGGCGAGGGGGAGGAATCAGCCCAGCACATCTTGTGCGAGTGTAAAGCTCTGGTCCGCAAAAGACAACTGCTCTACGGTCAGTCTAGACCGGAGACAGAGCAATATAAAACTTCACCCTACCAATCGCTGTGCATACTAGTTCAAGGCACAGTGATTTTGGAATGGGTGGAGTAAGACTAAGGGTATGCACAATCAACCAAAGGTTGCAGTGCTATCGGGGCGGCAAGGCCGCGGACGAGCCCTGAGGGGAAAAAATAGCTTGTCATGTAGCCCTTGAGGCATGTCCAATGGTTGACGTGGATACACAACATCCTCCACTTTGTGTCTCACACATAAAAGGTACTCAACTGTGTTTTAGACAACGGTAAATATATTTTTCTGCTAATTTGTTTCCAAAAAAGAATGGTTTTTACGTAATAAATTTTAAAATCTGCTCCTTTAAATAAACTCTCGGAAAAACAGATTTTGAAAATGCAGGGAAAAGGAGCCATTTTTTTTACTTGATTATACAGAAAAATGTAAATTTTAAATAAATCAGTATTGTAAATTTTTTTGTTACTCTACCAAAGCAAATTTAGGAGGTTTTGGTAAATCCTAGAATATGACATTTCCGAGAGATCAGTTGGTCAAATTTTCAGAAGCGATAAATTTCACCCCTATAAAATTTACTAAATAAAGGAACTTGGTGAAAATGCCTTTGATACAATGATGGATTATGTGAAAGTATGAGACGTATATACCCTAATTCCGTAAAGCAAATTTTGTTTTTCGACGAAATCACTTTTACGTTACACAGAATTGTAAATATACTGGGCAGAACATAATCCTCACTGGATGGTACAGGTTCATAGCGGTCTCCAAAAGTCAATGTCTGGATAGGCATTATCGGCGATAAGTGATCAAAGGAAATCAGGCCTCGAAAAAATATCTAAAATTATTAGAAGATAGTTTGTGTTAGAAATGCAAGATCGCTATGGTGACTTTCAAGATGTATGGTTCCAGCAAGATGAAGCACTGCCTAATTTTGACCGTGAAGTCCCAAATTTTCTAAATAACGTTTTTCTAAACATATGGATTGGGCGTGAGGGACAAACACAGTGGCCAGATTGGTCTCCTTATTTAAACCCACGTGATTTTTTGTGGGGTCGACCTGATCACGCGCATTCTTTGTGCAGCTGGAGCAGGCGAGAAATATTTCGATTGTTTTTGAAAAGATCCGAGTTATGTTTTGAAAACAATATAAGACATTTTGAACATTTATTTTGACATTGTGATACTTTTTAGATCTTGTTTTTTTAATGTATGGGACAAGCGTGGGTTTATTGTTAGACTGGCAATAAAAAAAACTTAGCTCTTAGATTTCTTATTATTAAACCAAACTGCAACGGACCATCGTTTCGCTAACAAAGTTAGCGTCATCAGAGGGATTAAAAAACTTAGTTTACTTTCTTAGCGTAAAATTGTCAGGTCTTGAACCCTATTGTGATGAATTTGGTTCTCCAAATGGTACTTATATATGTCTGGTCTTGTATACATATAATGGACAAGAGTCTCGTTGAAATCTCATTTTAGGAAGTTGTTTCCAGGAGAATTTTGTTTAAACTATAAGTATTATCAGATTGAAATTACTACAGAAAATACTTACAGACAAATTCAATGACTACTGTTTGATATTAAAAAACTTTGACAAAAGCTATATTCAAGGAATGATAAATTTCGGGAAGAAAAATGACATTCGCATCGAGGAAACGCTTGATAAATTAAAATATTTTTACAACATTCATAATACATTTTCGTCATGAAAGATAACAAAGAATAACATCCTGAATAGAAAGTGCGGGCAAGCGGAAGGGATGTTATGCAATTTACTTCTTCGTCCCCTTCTCACAAAAGGTAATAATCTCTCAACTTGGAGTATCATTAACGTTTTCAAGATATAAAAGGATATTCTAATAAAAGTGCGAGAACACCTTTCAGAACCGAGTTATATTTCTCAATTAATACTGCTAAAGGAAAAATTCAAGTCTTAAATCTTTAGAAACATAAACGAATTAAGAAAGGTCATTCAGGTAAATATATTGGAAAAATATAGTCCGCATTCGGCAGCTAATTACGTATATTAACGGAATTTTTAAAACTGGAAAAAGGATTCACATTCAATAGACCAACAGTCATTTAAGTTAATTTTAGGTTGTAATGTTCCAAAATCAGTAAGTCTAAAGAATACAGGGTGGCGCATTGAAAACGAAACATACCGATTTGCGTCCAGAGAATTTTTTTTAAGAAACGCTGAAACACGTCAATTTTAATATTGAGGGGGACATATTTTGTAATAAAACTCAACTTTGTCACATCAACCCCATAACGGTGGTGACAACAAGCCTTATACTTTAAATAGGGAACATGGGCCGAGTGTTACATCATTTGAAAGCTCTTTCTTTTTTGAATCCAGCACACTAATTTTTTTGATAGTTTTGTAACTCGTTTAAAAATTATTCACAGTTGGAGTTGCAAAAACGTATTTCATTCATTGTGATAAGAAATTCACTAATTAGTCAATTTTTCGTAAAAAAAACTAGAAAACAAAACCAAGCGCTCAAAAATGTTTATTCAGTTAAGTAAGTCTTCAAATTGTTGACCACCAGCTTCCATACAAAAGTACAAATTTTGTTCAAAACGAGCTCTGACATTCTGGAGCATTTGTGCAGTTATTAGACGGCATTCTTCAACAATGCGTCGTCGTAATTCTTCCAGATACTCCGGTTCTGTTGCGTAAATTCTACTCTTTAAATGGCCCCATAGAAAGAAGTCTAAAGAAGTTAAATCCGGTGATCTAGGGGGCCACTCAATAGCACCTCTACGCCCAATCCATTGTCCTGGAAACTCTCTGTTCAAAAACTCCCTAACACGTTGTGAAAAATGCAGAGGAGCTCTACCTTGTTGAAACACTAATTGATTTTCTTGATAGCGTTCATCATTTTCAACAATGTCAATTAGTAGAGAGTAAACGATATCTAGTAACTCCAAATACGTTTCGCCACTCAAATTACCATGAAGAAAAATCGGTCCGATTAAACGATCTCCAAAAATGCCAGTCCAGACATTCAATTTCTGTGAAGTTTGAGTGTGGACTTCGTGAAAATTTCTTGGATTATTATCTGCCCAATAACGACAATTATGACGATTGACTGTAGAGTTTAATAAAAACGTACACTCGTCTGAAAAACAGATATTGAACAGAAAGTTCCCATTATCAGCTATTCGTGCAGTCATAACTTCAGAAAACTCCAGCCACCGATCAAAATCATCTTCATTCAGTTGTTGTACAAGATGAATTTTATACGGGTGAAATTTATGATGCTTCAATATTCGCTGAATAGTTCTTCTTTTGATGTGTGAAACAGTGACCAATTTTCTCGTGCTCAAAGTTGGGTCTGTAGCAATTTGTCCTAAAACTTCAATCTCAGTAGTCTCATTTCTAACCGGAAATTCACGTTCAGGATCCCGTTTTTTGTTGGCTACTGAACCATTTTGTCTAAACTTTGCAACTAACTCCAAAATGTGTTTTCTGTTAACATGTCTGTTCGGAGGTCGTTCATTAAACAAATTTGCGGTAAGGTTGGCACAGTCATCGTTTTTGAAAAAAAAGAGTAATTATTTCAACTCTTTTTTTCTACAGAATACACCATTGTGAAATTAATATTGGGTGGTACCATCAAGTATCAAACCGACCGATAAACTGAAATAATAAACCGCATTTCTCTCATTCCGATAAGAAATGATCTGATAATCAATTTTTTGTTTACAAACCAACAAAACATTGAATATTAGCACATTTCTTATCGGAATGAGGGAAATTCGTTTTTGCATCTTCAACTGTGAATAATTTTTAAACGAGTTCATAAAACTTCCAAAAAAAATTAGTGTGCTGAATTCAGAAAAGAAAGAGCTTTCAAGTAAAGCAACACTAGGCCCATATTCCCTATTTAAAATATAAGGGTTGTTATCACCACCCTTAAGGGGTTGATGTGACAAAGTTGAGTTTTATGTCGAAACATGTCCCCCTGAATATTAAAATTGACGTGTTTCAGCGTTTCTTAAAAAAAAATTCTCTGGACGCAAATCGGTCTGTTTCGTTTTCAATGCGCCATCCTATATAAATATGCTATTTTAACGCAGTAGCTGCGTCAGTGGATTTTTTACCACTCACAACTTAGTCCCATTCAGCTGTCGTCAAGATGTGATATTAATTACATGCATAAAATTTATTTGCTAATACCTACATATATAATGTAAAATAAACGTCAAACACCAAATATTGTTGCGTTTTAAAAATATATCAAAAGAAACAATAATGGATTAAAAAGTCTTTAGGATTTTTGACAGTTCACTGGTTATACTGACTTGGTATTTTTTTAATAACGCTTAACAGAGAATGATAAAGCGATGTAATAACGATATATTTTTTGCCCATTAAACCTAGTGCATCAGATTTAATTTTGTAGCCAAAGCAAATTAAAACAGCTAATTACATTCCATTGTTTTTTACGGTTTGGAAGTGTATCACATGTTGTCGCTGTTATATCCCAGACCCTGCGCCAGCAAAAACAGAAAATAAAAGCGTTTAATTAAAAACACAACAGTCTAAGGCAGTCTCCAATTAATTGAACATTGGATCCCACCGCTTTGTGGTCTAAACAGAACAGCTTGTAAGCCGTATTAGCTGCCATATTCAAATATTCCTACCTAAGCCGTATAAATGCTACAAATCCTCTAGGCGCATTTATAGTCTGCGACCCAGATTACTAATTTCATCCTTTATTTGCTCCACCCTTTATATGCGTCAGCTCTATACAGCTGACACTTCAATCATCTGTGTGAATATATAATAAGGGCACTTGACAGCTTGTCCTGGAAAACATTCGTTTATATAACGCGTTCGTACGAGTCCGTTAATTGTCAAAAGTTAAACAAAACAAAAACTTGTCAGCTAACCAGTGTTACTGACGGATTAAATAACAAAACTTTCTACTGACAGTTCGCCATATCAGATAATGAATCACGGAGTTATCAAATCTGCGGGCTGTTGGAATTTTTTGCACTTTTTTACTTTTAACTGGAAATTAAAAAGAGTGGATAATGAATTATCAGTGAGGTATTATGTAGAGTGAGTGGGGAATATGGAATAATACAGGTGTTGACATACGCTCAACACACACAGTTAGGCGCAGACTAATAAATATCCAATTATGCTGCTCTAATTTGTTTTCAGTTTTTCACGCTCGCTGTTTCAAATGATTTAATTTCTAAGTTGAAACATGTATTCCAACTTTAAACTCTTTGTTGCATTGTTTTTGGGTTCAGCATGAAATTTTTATAACGCAAAGAATAATTAAAATAGACTGTCTGGTAGATCCAAATAGAATAAATTCAGTAATTTAATTATTATGCGTATTTATAGAAATATCCCCAAACCCCTTAATTTTAGATTAAAAAATGACATCCTGCAACGTAAAAACTTCACCCCTATATTCAATATCCCTCAAGTGACAGTTGCAACCCCCAAATTTTCAAACAGGAAGTAGGGGTTTGTGATACCACATTTGAAAGACTTCTATATTGAAAAATTCCAAGTAACGGCAACCAGTGCACTTTAAGAATTGAATAAATTTTAATGTCTAGTTTAGATATTAGAGGCCTTTACTAACGGTAAAATGTTTTGTAAAGTAAAAGGAAACGTATACCCAACTAGATAATCAGTCAAGTTAGATCCTTGTGCTTATCAAAAACACAATATGTCGGTGAAAAGGAAACGTTTCAGCCTTAAAGAAAAAATTGAAATCATTACTGATAGTGAAAAAAGTGATTCAGTTTCAAGAAAATTGGCAGAAAAGTTTGGTGCTGGAAAAAATCAGATAAATGACATTTAAAAAAATAAAAGTGATATAAAAAAACTTTATGAACAAGGTGCTAACGTGGAACAGAGGAGAAAATTTCCAAAAACTGAGGGTAGTGCTGTTGATCAAGTGGTGTATAACTGGTTTTGCAAAGCTCGAAATAAAAATGTGCCTGTATCAGGACCTTTAATTCAACAAAGAGCACTAGAAGCGGCGCAGAATTTCAATCTGACCAATTTCAAAGCATCACACGGGTGGCCAGAAAAATTTTGCCAAAGACATAGTATTTGCTTCAAAGCAATTTGTGGTGAGTCAGCTGACGTTAACATCACGGATGTAGAAAATTGGAAATTAACATTGCCATCAATCTTAAAAGCTTATTGCCCAAAATACATTTTTAATGCAGATGAAACAGGTCTTTATTACCGTGCGAAACCATCAAAAACCTTTGCTTTAAAGAATGACAAGTGTGCTGGAAGAAAAATGGCTAAACAACGACTGACAATTCTATTTTGTGCTAATATGCTGGGTGAAAAAGAAGAACCTCTAATTATTGACAAAAGCAAGAATCCACGTTGTTTTAAGGGTGAACATATTAGCGCATTTCCACTTAAGTGGGTATCAAACAAAAAGGCTTGGATTACAACAGATATAATGACAGCATGGCTTCAGAAATTTAACAATAAAATAAAAAGACAAAACAGGAAAGTAGTGCTATTTTTAGACAATGCAAATTCGCACACCAAGAGCCTACTGGAAAACGTAAAGATAATTTTTCTTCCGCCGAATACAACATCCCACTGTCAACCTTTAGATCAAGGTATAATTCAAAATTTCAAAATGATTAATAGAGGTTTACTGGTTAAAAGACTGTTAACGTTTATTTACAGTGATTTAGTTCAAGAATTCGATAAACAAATCACCATTACCAATGCTTTGATATGGATAGCTGCTGCCTGGAAAAAGGTCTCAAAAGACACTATTAGCAAATGTTTCTGCAAGGCTGTATTTTTACAGAATGAGCAGGAGTTACAAAATATTGCTCATGAAGAAGACGATATTCCCTTGGCGCAATTATTTCCCACATTGACCAACCCATTTTCAAGCTTAAGACAATTTGCAGCAGTTTATGATAATATTTTAACCGAAAGTCCCGAATTAACAATCACCGATTGTATTGAAGAAATACGTGAAAATACGGACGTGCAGTTTACCAATTCTGATAGTGAATCTGAAGAATCTGATTGTGTTGTATCTGTATCTACAATTTCAAGTTTATCCGAAGCTTGCCTAAAATTACGAGACTCAGAAAGTTTTTTTGTGCTTTCAAATAACGGTGAGTTAGCTACAAATATTTCAAAAATTTTAATTAATTGTGAATCGGAGAATTATAAAAATAAAATTAGGAATATGAAACAGCAATCTATCATGAAATATGTCAAAAAAGTTTAAAATAAATTGTGCATGTTACAATTTAAGCTTCATTTTTTGTCGTTGTTCTGTAAAATGTTATTAATAACTGTACCTCTACCTATATATTAATTGCAGTATGTGAATAAAAGTTTGTGATTCACAATTTAAGTGTTGTTTTTTTTTCTAAAAATGTTAAAAACTTCATAATAACTTCCCTATAGTAAACAACCTATATTATGCACATATATTAACCGTAGTATCTACATAAATATATTAATTAAAGGCAAACCACTGAATAGCGGCCACCTCTGTATAACGGAAAGTTTTATGTTCCCCGATGGTGGCCGCTATTGGGAGGTTTTAATGTAGTTTTAAAAATTATTGCAAATATTAACACTCAAGAAAATTATCTGATTGACAAACTTTGATACAGCACGCTAAAAAAATTAATATCTAGTCGAATTTCATTTATTGATAATAAGAGCAAGCAAAATAAATTGCAGTGTCCTCTTTGGATGGTGTCAATTAAACAGAAGACACAAAAATTTATTAACATTCTTCATAGTTGGCAATGTTGGTTTTCTTTAAAACGCCTTATACCCTATTCAATGTTATCTAACCTCCAACAAGACAACAAATTCCATCTTAAGCTAGATGTATTCTCGCCACAATTAGAACCGTAGACCGGTTTCGCTCTAATTAGAGCTCTTCAGTATGGCATACTAATTGTAGCGAAAATACACCTATAAAGTGAAACGGGTATGGTAGCCAGCCTTCCAACGTATGTAAGGCTATATGTATTCTCGCCGCAATTAGAACCGTAGACCGGTTTCGCTATAATCAGAGTTCTTCAGTAGTGCATACTAATTGTAACGAAAATACACCTATAAAGTAAAACGGCTATGGTAGCCAACCTTCCAACAGTGAGTGAGACATAAAGCAACGTGCCGGCACCTAGTTGCGGAACCAAGTAGTATGTTGTCACGCCAGCTCCAAATAACACAAAGTGTTAAAGATAGAGACTGTTGTAACGATTGCGTTTCGTTACTACTTTAAATATTGAAAATGAACCCGTACGAGACCTAATTAAGAGCCGACAATCCAATATCTGTAAGGCAATTAATGTTTTGATTTCAAAATTATTTTGTTAAAAAGTCGCTAGCAGATTCGCTACCCCGATACCCTTACTGTTTCATGGTACAAGTGTTGAAATTAAAGTCGTCAAGAGATGGGAGTTTCCTTATGCAAAGACATTTCATTTATTATTTTAAGTTGTGGAATACAGCGCTGATGTCAAGAGTAATATAATAAATTGTAACGAGAGATACAATGTTCCTTTTTTTTAAAACAAGAAATCTAATTCGCGCTGGAATTTTCCAGATCAACGAAGTCATCTAAAGAAAACGTTGGGCTATTCAGCGAATTTTTCTCAGAATTTTTGAAGGTGGAAAAGTCCATTTTCAATGTTAGGGGAAGTCGGTAACTATATCTGGATCTTGGCAGATATCAAATAAAGAAATCCACCTTGAGCATCCCGAAGATGGGCCAAGGGTGAAGAGCGGCAAAGGGGAATGAAGTCAGATCTGGAGGTACAAGAAGTTACCTCTAGGCGAGTCGTAGCTGGACAATTGCCGAGTGAACACCTTTTTAATTACCGTGGCTAATAATTATCTTAAAATAGGTGATGAAATCCTTTTCGTTGTCGATACTATCTAACAACAGTTGTCAGTGATTGTTTAATGTCATTTAATCGGATTTTAAGTTTCAAATTAACGACGTGTTTGGTAGAAAAATGCGAATTAAGCAGTGATCCTTTGTTCACCGACCTGGTGCATTCCTCACGTTAATCAGAAAGAGTTTCTGATTATTACCGAGCTCTGAGTCAGTTGGCATTATAAATTTCATTTGAGCCAATTTACATTTTAATTGCTGTAGCGAGATTTTAGTCAAATTAATTCCGAACATCGACTTAAGACGGTTGTTCATTTAATTCTAGGGGCCAAATTGTCTCACCCAGTATAGGTGCAACAAGAACCACCTGCCCAATAACCGTTTATGGAAAGTACCACTTTTTCTCTCCAACCTCCCCTCTCGTATTGGAATTGGTAAGTCTATGTTAGGCTATGATGGTTGACTCTACTTGGAGAGCATCTTCAAAGGCTCAACAGGTAACCTTAGGTGTCAGCACTTGGTGATTCGATAAAACTTTATTTATTTGTGTGGAAAAATCAAAACTTTTCATGCAGCAGTCTATTATTTGAACCTCTACAATTAGAATTTTCAAAGTAACATGATCAAATTTAAACTTCGATAGTGTCAGTAAGGTGTCTGAAAAAGGGCAACTGCAAATTTTCTGTTTATTCTTTAGAATTTTGTCAATATTGTGAATTTGAATTCATAATACTCGAATTGTAATTAAAGATTTTTGCTTGTAAAATATTAAACTTGTACATTTCTTTATAATTTCAATGACAAGCAGTAAAGTAGAAACTTGACATAGTAATATTTTTCTTAAATGGAGCCTCACTCAAAGGACTGGCCAGTTAATTCATTGAAAAATCAACCGAACTGATTGACGAACATCAAGCAATTTAAGTAATAGTTTGTATTTGCTTTTGAGCTGTAAAATACAGCATTTGATCATTAATATACCTCAAGTAGGTAATGTTACTATGTTTGTAACATAGAACCATTTTATTTTATTATTTTGTCATATGCCATATGAAATTCAATTTCAATTTATTCAATTCAATTTATTCAACATTTTTCAATTTACAAACATTCAAATTACAAACAGTAAAAAAAATACAGAATACAAAAGAAAATAAACAAACAGAGCACCTAAGTTTAATAACTTGTATGTGCTCTGAATGAATAAGAAAACACAATATATGTCAACAAAAAATAAAACTAGTATAAAATATGCTGTGTTACCCTGTCTTATATTACCCCATTCCCTCTCGCTGACCCACCCCCCACAGTTCGCAGACAGGCGACATGACATCTATCCACAAATCCTCTCCTCCATTCATCCCACCAACAGAAGAATTCATTCGCTCCCCTCTTTCTTTGCTACGTTTCCACTCTATGCACATATAGAACACACAATCCGCACACACATGCACACACACAGACTCACACACGCACCCACGCGCGCACACACACATACAAAATCACACCCACGCACTAACAACCAACCCGTATTACCATACCACTATATTACACATCCCTACATATGCTCCCACACCTCCACATGTAACACCAATCAAGTCTTCCGAACAGTATTCACCACCGCTACTGCAAATAGAATCGATACAAAATAAAACAACATCGGAAAATTTGCACCGACACCATAACCACGGAAGCCAGCAACATACTCCTCCTTTTGCTCTATATATCATAGAGATGATAAATGTTATACTCCAGTACAGTGTAGTTATTCATGACGAAATCAGCCAGTTTCTTTCTAAATTTGTAGTCTCTGCGAGTGTTTTTGAGATCACTGGGAACCAAATTATACAATTTTGACCCGACAAAGCACACAGACCGCTGAGTGACATTTTTCACGCATTTAGGTGCAACTAGCAAAGACTTTGTCTGCTGCCTTGTCATATATTTGTGACCTGTGTCAGTATGCGACTCTCTGCTAAAATGCGTATATTCAATTACAGATACCGCATACAATCATAATACATTCAGTATATTCGTGTGTTTGTTATACAGTAGATCCGTGTGATAATCAAGTCTCCTGTTAAATATTGTCCTGAGGATAAAATTTTGCGTCACCTGCAGTGGAGCAAGTGTTGCTCGCTAGGCCGATCCCCAGCACAGAATGCCGTATAGCAGAACAGATGAAACTAGGCAGTCATAAACAATCCTCAGTGTTTTAATATTTAAAATACTCCTGAGCATGTAGAACAGATGTATAAGCTTACGCAGTCTGGTGTTAAGATATGCCACATGTTGATGCCACTTTAGATGCTGATCCACCATAATACCCAGATATTTTATCTCTGTCACTCGTTTTATACGGGAGTTGTTTGCATCTATTTTTATATCAGGAAGGTCTTGATTAACACCAGCTTTTGTGGGTGAGAACATAATATATTTTGTCTTGTCAATGTTTATAAATAAGTTGTTCTCATTAAACGACCTATTAACCTGACCAAGGGTATCAACCGTTTTACGGTAGGTTGTGCTCCAATCATCACCATCACAGAGCAGGACAGTGTCATCTGCATATGACAGAATTGTACACTTACTCTTAAACTTCAATAGGATGTCATTTATGTATATCAAAAACAGGACCGGGCCCAAAATTGTTCCCTGTGGCACTCCCCTTGTAATCATTAACGGCCTGCTGAGACTATCCCCCACCTTAACCACCTGTTCTCGTTCTGTTAGGTAACTTCTAAACACCTGCAATGCAATCCCTCGAACACCAACACACTCAAGCTTATAAAGTAGCATCTCATGAGACACAGTGTCGAAAGCCTTTGTTAAATCTAAAAACACACCTATTGTTTTTTTATTACGGTCAAAGTTACTCAAGATTGCCGACGTAAGTCTATGAAGTGCTGACCCAGTGGAGATGTTTGGTCTAAATCCATACTGATCAGGAGAGAGTACATTGAAAGCGTCCAAGAAGCCCATTAATCTTTTTAAAAGGCATTTTTCAAAAATTTTTGCCAGTATGTTAATAAGACTTATGGGTCCATAGTTGCATGGTTCCAAGGGGTCACCTGTTTTAAAAATAGGTATTACAACACTAGATTTAAGTGTCTTTGGAACCACTCCCTTTTCAAACATCTTGTTTACGATATAACAGATTGGTCTGCTCAAGTACATATGTCCGATCCGAAACAAGCGACAAGATACACCATCAGGCCCCGGAGCTGAGTTCTTCTTAAGGTTTCCTATCACTTCCACAATTTCTGCCTCTGACACAGGGACCAAATAGAAGGAGTTGCACTGGCAATAAATACCACCCCCATTAACAGACGGTTTCCTGTAAGTTGGCATTGTATCCTTAAATGCGCTGACAAAATAGTGATTTAACTAGTTAGCAATGTGAGAATCATCCTTTAAAAGTGAAGCGTCTGAAGCTCTCAACATACAAATATCTCTTTTATTGATTTTTCTATTGGATAACTCGCTGACTATATTCCAGACTTTTCTTGAATTGGAATTTGTGGCCTCTATCTTATTTTTATAAAAATCATTTTTTGAGGTTCGTATTAAAGCGGTTAATTTGTTTCTATAGTTCTTATACTCGCGTTCTAATACATAATTGTTTTTATCCTTCAACCACTTTACCTTTAGCTTATCTCTTATTTTTAAAGATGTCACCAATCCACGGGTAATCCAGGGTTGTTTAGCCCCGCACTTTTTAGTAATAGTTCTTTCTGTCTTCTGTATAATTTCACCCATTTTTATCATGAAATTATCAACCATTTTTGATACACTCTTCTCCCTCACAATGCCATCCCAAGTCTCCGTCCGCAAACATTCAAGAAACTTTGTGTCATCAATTACACGTAGCTTAGTGAACTTTCCAGGTGCATTGCCAGCCGCGCGCACACACCCCGTCCCATCAGATACACCCGGGAAATAGAGAATCAAAGACACCGAATAATGGTCAGTTATATCCGTCCGCAAAACCCTAGAAGTTGCACCTACAGTCCCCTCATTTATACCTTTATACACTCCCCCACTATACTTGCAGAAGATGTGATCGATGCAGGTCTGGTTTGTGTCAGTAATTCTAGTCGGCAAATTTACGTAAGATATATATATATATATATATATATATATATATATATATATATATATATATATATATATATATATATATATATATATATATCCATTTTGTTCTAGAATGTTATTGTATTGGAGGCCTACACTGTTTACATCACCCAGAATGACTATATTCAAATCACCAACTAAAATGTCAACGTCGCTTTTCTGCCTTCTCTCGATGAAACGGCCCAAGTCCCCTAAAAATACATTTTCACTGCTAGATGGTGGGCGGTATATACCAGTGATTGCTATACTTTTTCCCAGTTTGTTAAGACGTGCACTTACCAGACATATTTCCGTTAGTTTGGTTACCGTCAATTGAGCGCCGTATATTTTTTTTACGTACATCATACACCCATCATTTTGATTATAAAAACCCTGACTATACACCAAATCATAACCCTCCATCAGATACAGCTGTACATCTGGAACCTTCCAAGTTTCACTCAATATCAGACAATCAACATTCCCCTCACCAAGAGCCCTCAGTAAAATAAGCAGCTCGTCAAAGTTTTTCCTGATGCTTCTGATATTCATGTGGAGGACTGAAAAAGAGGAGCCAGAAACATTATAAACCTTGCTAAAGTTGTCTGCATCGATATACTCTGCCGCACCAACGAAACTGTAGGAGGCTAACAAATACAAACACCCATCAAAATCCTCCATTTAAAATGCCCAAAATTTAGCCTCAGGAGTAACACTATTTATGTCTATGCTAGTAACACTTACAAAACTAAACTAATAATTCTAAAAAAACAGTTATCTTCTTACTCTAGCCCAGTTAAAATAACCTATATAACACAGTTATAGCAGTCAAAATTGACAAAAAATGGAAGATCACAACAAAATTAATTAACAGTCTAAAAGTCCCGTCATAAACAGGATATGTCAATAATTAAAATCCGCACAACAGCAACAATGAACAAAAACAACAACAACAGATGTAATGAAGCACCAGCAGAAAAAAACTTACCATTCAACAAAATACTTTTGTACTCACAATCGTTCGGTCAGGTCACCAAGACAACAACAAAAGTGGCCCGTCTACCTCCTCACTCGTGATGTTGGGGTCGTGTTCTGAAGCCTTTTGTCCGTGCGCCTTGTCAGGGGTCTGGTACCGCTAATTCCCTGTTTTCTAGACCTTTCAGCCACTGCTCTAACCTGCTGCCCAACTGCCAATAGGCTCCCAGTATCCTCTCCGCCAATGACTCCTGACACACATGAGTTCGGTGTCGCTGGTGCGCTCGTTGACCTCTCCTCTGGGACGACCTCTTCTGTCTCGGGTTCCGCATCCAATATGTCGTCTCGCAAGTCGCCTGCCAGATAAGCTACATCCCCCACAAACAATTTGGGACCCCTTATATAAGCTTTTAGTCCTTTGGATCTGGCAGACTTTAAATGCCTGGTTAAAACTTTTCTATCTGCCTGCTCCTTTAACGTCAGATCATCCGATATAAAAATATTTCTTCCTTTTAGTTTATGAGTCCTCCCAAAGACTCTTCTCTTGTTGACGAAAGACCGAAACTCAACAACCAATGGCCTCCTTAGACTCTTTCCGACCCAGTAGACGTCACTCAATTTCGATGGTGATAACTCCAAATCTAGTAAATCATTCAGCTTTGAAACGGCATAGTCAACAAGATTTGACACGTATTTCTCTGCTGTTATTCCATAAACAACAATATTATTTTTCTTAAGTTTTTTCTCCAAATATTCATTTCGTTTCTCCAGGTCTGTATATTTGTTTTTCAACACTTTTAATTCATTAGTAACCTCCATAAACTTCTGAAACAAACAGTCATTTTCCCTTCTAATCTCACCCTTTATCTCCAGAGTCAAAGTATTCACCGTTTGAGTTATAAAGTCTTCCAAATTTCTCTGCAAAGAGTCAACCTGTGAGTTCAAAATATCCGGCATAATCGAGTGCGGCTAGTGTATATAAAATTGATATATTAAATTGTCTTATCACTGACTGATAACTTCGGCTCTTGTAAAAGATGAATTTCAATCACAAAAAACCACAAACAAATGGAATTTTCCAGGCTGTTAGACGTTTGATCGATATAATTTCCAAACTATACCAACGAAAGTCCATTAACACTACCGGTTAAACAGAAATGGGATTTTAACACAACGTATTTACCAACGATTTTTGGATTTATGAAATGATAATTCCTTTTTAATGAAATTCTTGCTGTTTATTTGATTTTTATTTGTGTATGAGTTAATGTTTATTTGAAACTTACAAACCATGTCAATTTAATTTTCTTTAGTATTCCAAATTTATTTATATGAAAAAATTTAATATTATTGTTAACATTAACATATCTGTTTAATTGAAGAGAAATTCCTCCCTAATATCTCCCCTGTTTGGCAGCAACACCATTATCAAGATTCTTTAAATTTTATATAACCAGGCCCTAGCCTGGAGCGCTCACAAATATAGGACTCCAGGCAGAGCAACACAGAAAATAGCGTATGTATCAAACCATATCAAGATCTGCCAACCTTCTAAAGTGATTTCTTAATAATAATAATAATCTGATAGATAGATGCTTTTAGAGTAGGGCTGATAGGCAAAAGTGACCTAACTATGAAGCATATTCAAATCCATTTGAGGTCAAACACCATATATCACGTCTCAAGTTTTGTTTAAGGACGGTTACACTGTATACAACCAACTAACAATTTAGTAAATTGTCAGCCCTGGCCCATTTCTACCTTAATATAGGGACAAAGTATGTAAGGCTAGATGTTATCTCGCTACAATTAGAACCGTAGACCGGTTTCGCTATAATTAAAGCTCTTCAGTACGGCATACTGATTCTAGTGAAAATAAACCTATAAAGTAAAACGGCTATGGTAGTCAACCTTTAGACATTAAGTGAGTGGTGAGACACGAAGCAACGTGCTGCCACCTAGTTTCGGAACCAAGTAGTATGTTGTTACGCCAGATCCAAATAACACAATGTGTTAAGAAATAGAGACTATACCACCAACTAACAATTTAGGTAATTGTCCGCCCTGGCTCATTTCTACCCTAGTATGGGGACAAAGTATGTAAGGCTAGATGTATTCTCGTCACAATTAGAACCGTAGACCGGTTTCGCTCTAATTAGAGAGAAACCGGAGTGACATTCTGGGCGAAGAAACCTACGGTCCATATTTTTATAAAGGCACCATTGAATTCAGAAAGATACTACAACTGAACAAGCGCGTATTATTCTAGAGACCGTATCACTGGCTGCAAGAAACACTCTAATTTACCAGCACGATGATGCTCCACCACATAGAACAGCTAGAAATAGAGACCACTTAAACGTAATGTTCGATACTTGGATTGGGGCGAATGGACACGTACACTGCTCGCTCGACTGATCTAACTCCATTAGATTTTTTCGCTGGTGGGAACTGTGAAGGATCAGGTATACATAGAACCAGTCGCTAATTTGGATCACTTGAAAAGAAATATTATCACCGCGTTTAGATCTATCAGCACAAGCCAATTGCTGGGCATGATAAGGAATATGACGAAGCGAGCAAAATTATGTATTTGGCCTGATGGAGACAATTTTAAACAATTTTTATGAAACATGGCATTAATGGCAGCAAAGTGTTAGAATGAGGTAGTGTTCTGAATCATGTTTAAAATGGCTTATACCAAATAAAATTTTCCTAAACATTCACTCGTATAATCAGTTATCAATTGTACAGTACATGTCGTTTATTATTATTATTATTATTATTATTATTATTATTATTATTATTATTATTATTATTATTATTATTATTATTATTATTATTATTATTATTATTATTATTATTATTATTATTATTATTATTATTATTATTATTCCTATTATGATTTATGTTCTAGATAAATAGATTTTAAATTGAACATTGAGTAAAACTAAACACAAATGACAAAACATCATGGTGTTTTTGGAAGTCTTCTTACAATTTGGCAAATGGAGAATATACTTATCTTCTGTAAAAGGGAACAAATAGTTTTATTTGTTTTTTAAATTTAGATATTTCTCAGCGCATTTTTTTTACGTCAGAATCGAGATGCTCGTAAAAAGTTGAACAACTTTCCTCATTGCACCACGCTGTATCTCCAATAATAATGGAGATGGCTATTGCAAACAATTTCCATGAACAAGCACATATCCAGGTCTCGATATATTTGGCAAGAACGTGTTAGCTTCATAAAATGGACAATCGAATTTGGAGTTAAACTAGCTGGTAAAATACCTAACGCCCCATTTAAAAAAATGAGCTTAATATGTCAATCTCAGCCGTTCGATGCGCAATTGTTTTTTTGATGTCATAATCGAGATGCTCGCAACTTTCCCTATTTGAACCACCTTGTAGCTCCAATAATAACAAAAATAGCTATTGTAAACGATTCCCGTAAACACCTTGTATAAGAGGGTCGTAACTCAGGCAAAATACATAGAACAAGGCTAGGGGTCGCAGGAAAAGTATAAAGAAGCTAATATTGTAATAAGAATAATTTGAAATAATAGCCTTAGTAGAAAAGTTTAATCCGAAAATGCTGCCACTTGGTGGCAAGAAGAAGAAAATACAGAAATATATCACGAATTATACTTAAAATAAATTGTCGAGTGTTTATTCCGGAGCTCTAGCTGCCATAGTTACCGAGATATAAATGTCACTCACGTAATGAATCACCCTCTATATCTCGGCTCCGATGAACTTTTAGTTGTAGAATTTCCCTGAAAACATCTCCAAAAGTTACGGTCAAGTTGGAAAAATCTACATTGTGTTTTCTTCAGTATCAGTTTGAGGAGATGGACTATTTGGACTGGGGTTTGACACATATATACTCTCAAAGGAAGAGGCAAATAAGTTGCTTATTTCATCTCCACTGTTGGCTGTTCGCCCATTCCACTCTATTGTAGATGGAATATCAATATCGTTTCTACGTTTACTTCTGATGAAGTTCCAAAATTGCTTCGCATCGGAATTGATCAGATTTTTCATTCTAGATGTGTAACCTCTGTAGCAGATCGCTCCCAAACTCTTACATTCTTGTCTTAGTTTGCGAAAATGTTCATAGAATTGTTTTGTGCGTTTTGTTTTGTAGATGGCGTGTGCTTTCTTTTTCAGCAGAGTTTTGCTGATCAATTCCCTGGAGAACCAGCAAGGGAAGTTAGTTGCCTTCCTGGAAACCACCAGAACATAGCACGCAACTCCTTCACTAATTTTCTCATAAAGATAGTTAACTTTATCATCAAGGAAATCAAGTTCATAGAGATAGAGCCAATTTGTGTTAACGAAGAAGCTGTTGAATGAAACGAGGTCAGCATTTTTAAAGGCATAAGTTGGTGTATTGTTCGGCTTTAGTAAGGCCAGTATTTTCACATCCATGGATAGTGCTGGATGGTGTCTGTCTTCGTCGATTATGGGTGACGCTCCATCAACTGTTGTGTCTGTATCAGAAAAACAGAGGTCAAGCAGACGGCTGTTTCCGTTTGCGATTGAATTATACTGCGTGCAACCAATAAGAAGCAATTCCTCATATAGTAGATGTTCACAGTCATCACTAGGATAGCTACTATGAAGATTATATTCATCCACGACTAGCAGTTTACAGCTCCGGAATTTTCTTTTGAGGAATGAGACAGTAGAGACATGTTTGTGGTAGGTCTCTATGGTGGATTGAGGTGGTAAGTATACACATCCGATGATAATATCATTGTTTTTGCATCTGACCTTGATAAATATTTGTTGGATGCTATTATCTTCAATTTGCATCAGTTTAGCAGTAATATTATTTTGGCCGCAATAAAGACGCAACCTCTTTCATAAGTACTAGTTGATGCATCTCTGTCTTTTCTATAAATATTGAGGGAACTGTCAATCACCTCACCATCAGATATAGCGGGACTTAACCAAGATTCACTCTCACAGATGATATCACAATGATAACTAGCCGATGACGTTAGAAAGTCTATAAGTTTAGTTCTTAAGCCTCGAGCGTTTTGGTAGTAAATGTGAAGCCCGCTTTGTATTCTCAGGTCTTTCCCTGTGTGGACCAAAGGATGAGATGCTGACTATCTTTGGTACTCCATTGATATACTTGATAGTTTTGGTATTATCCTCCTCACTAACCAGCGCTTCCAGTTTAGACCGCAATGCATTCAGATGACTTTGTTGAGCAGGTGTTAGGTCTGGTCTGAACTTGATTCAGCGGATTTAGTCTTCAACAGGATCCTGGCGTCCGTAACTGTGAGAGCACTAATTAGCATCGGACGAATTTTACCCGCTCCTGGGCGACCAAGTCTTCGAAGCTTCAAGTTAGGCATAGCCACCAACGTATCCGCGGGAATAATTTCTGCAAGCATATTGCGATCATCTCTCAATCGCTCCGCACTGTCACGCTTGTTGGACTCAGGCATATTGAAAACCATAACATTAAGTTCACGTCTCTTCTCATTCATTTCGGCTAGAATATTTTCCGGATCGGGACAGCCAGAATTTAGGTTGTTCTCAACGGTATTTACCCTTTCCTCTAGGTGGACGAGTTTCCTACCAAAGGATTTGTTTTGCTCTCCAAACCGATTTAGGTCGGCTCTGATGCCAGCGAGGTTACTCTCAATTATTTTTTTTGAAAGGTATGAAATATTTTTTGAATAGGTGCTTAAGCCTGTCGACAGTGGGATCGTCGACGTCCGTGTCAGACACATCACTGGGTACGATTACACTAACCTCACTCTTACATTTGCCACATGTCCATTTTCAGCCACACTTCACAATATCAGTTGCAAGCTTTTTGAACTCTCGATCAGGCAGATTAGTGCACTTTATATGAATCAAATTGTTGCACTTCACACACAAAACACTACCGGTACCCTCTCTGATAGTACGAGAACATGATCCACATTTCGTGGGCTGCATGATTCAAAGAGTTCACCCTCCAAACAACTATATCCAGAATTCTTCAATAGTAGTTAACGACAGCTTTTTGCCGTCAGATTCACGTGCAGACCACTATTTACAAAACATCAAAGGCTGACACGATGTCTATTCTAACTTGCAAGACTTACACTGTACATATATCTATCTCAAACAAAGCAATGTTCTGTGATAACTCGATTTAAAAACAAATAGATCAATGTTCAGGAGGAGGCAGATAATCTATCACAGGCTGGTTATCTTCCAGTTCTTTCCATGCTGATAAGCAAAGTTTTCTCAAATTACAAACTATCAAATCCAACCAATATGCCCCCAGGTTCACCCCAGGAATCCAGGTCCAACAAATTGATCTTCAGAATCTAACATTCAACCGGGTATAAATTCCTACAAATTATTTACAGCTTTTACCATACAAATCTCACTTTAAATTGCAAGACTTAATAATAATAATAATAATGATAATAATAATAATAATAATAATAATAATAATAATAATAATAATAATAATAATAATAATAATAATAATAATAATAATAATAATAATAATAATAATAATAATAATAATAATAATAATAATAATAATTACACTCTTTATTCAGAACATCCAACAATGGCAATGAATATGTCGCAATATAAAACACAAAAATCAGCCAAATATTTAGCACACTCTCTCTTAAGCAAAGTATCCCAAAATTTAAAAATTCACAGTTTAAAAGCTTTTTACAAATATACATACATATATTAATAATAAAATCACGGTTCGTCATGGTAAATAAAACGCAAAAAACACCATGCATCAATTAGACCCTACACACATGGATGAAATTAATAGTGCCAATGGAAACACAAATTAAAGCAGCAAATAAGTTTCACTTATTCTATAAAGATGGAACAATCAAAAAAACCAGACAGAGTATAGACAGACTGCGATTCCAAAAACTATTTAAGTTTATCTTTAAAACAGATCACAGTCTCTAAGATTCTTTGGAATATGATTATATATCCTTATTATGGATGATGTTACATTTTTTTGCAACACTGTTCATCTTGTTTGATCTTCTAACAAAACAGTATCTCTTCTGGTGTTGTAAGCATGAGTGTGTTCCCTGCACAAAAACATTGAATAGTTGTTTCTTTAAAACAATACACATTCTAAAATATAAACACTTATAAGTCTTAACATTCTATATTTTATAAAATACGGTCTGCAACTCTCCGTCTGTCAAAGACCAAAAATAGCCCTTATACATTTTTTTGCAGCCTAAATATTCTAATTGCGTCAACAGAGTTTCCCCAGAAAATTATGCCATACTTGATTATGGAATGTATATATGCATGATATACCCCTATGCAGGCTTCAATTGAAGCATTGTTCCTTAAGAGTTTTAATTGGTAGCATAGTGTGCTCACTCTAAGTGCTAACGAATTTACTTGCGACACCCAGGTGAGCCTGGAGTCCAACAATAAGCCTAAAAATTTTACTGTTTCGTTACATTCTATTAATGTGCCTGGTTTACAGCTGATAATACATGATCCATCACTTTCGTAAGATGTTCGAAATGTAACTTTATTAGTCTTATCTAGATTTAAGGTAAATGAGTTGTTTAAAAACCAACCTTCTAAAGCTCTTAATGAAATCGCAGTCTTTACTTTCAGGTCTTCGACATTTGGCGAAGATACAATTACCGAAGTATCATCCGCGAAGGACCCAACCTCATCATCAATCTCGGCCGGCAGGTTGTTAACATAAACAAGAAACAGAAGCGGACCCAAAACTGAACCCTGAGGTATCCCCCTAATAACTAATTCCCAGTCAGAAGATATTTCCTTACCTTCCGAGTCTACTATGGAAACCTGTTGCTGTCTATTTTGTAAATATGAACATAGAAGTTGCCAAGGGACACCAGGGACACCCGCCTCGAACAGTTTCTCTTTTAATAAGTTCGAATGCCTTTGAGTCCAAAAAAATACCGTTTACTTTTTGCTTCTTATTAAGTAAGTTATATATGTTATTTAAAAATTTATAGATGGCTCGTGCAGTGGATCTTCCTTTTATATATCCATTTTGTTTAGGAGAAAAAATTTTATATTTCTGGAAAAAATCTATGAGTAATTGCTATTATATTTTCAAAAATTTTTGATATAGTACTTAAAAGAGCTATAGGTCTATAGTTTCCCCAGATAATTTCTAGCATCTTTTTTAGTGAATTTTCTTAAAAAAAATTCACTAATGAGGAGATCCCGACTTTTGAATTTTGAAAAAATTTCTTCAAATGAGCGCTAATTAGGCCCCCCAGAACACATATCCAGGGTCAGTTTAAATTTTTATATGTTTATATATATATATATATATATATATATATATATATATATATATATATATATATATATATATATATATATATATATATATATGTATCACACCGATAACTCAAAAAATAATGGGCCGATTTTGATTAAATTTGGTGAATACCTTCCTTTTGCAAATGGCTTGGATAAGTTCGTTAACCAGGAAAATCGGTCCAGGTTTTCCCGGAAAATTTTGTGTTTTCTTTAGAAAAAAAATTATATCTCCGGAATTAACAAAATAAGGGCAACCAAATTTGGTATAGGTAAGCTACATACCAAAATTTAGCTCTGTAGGTCAAAAGACAAAAAAGTTATTGGCATTTAAAGAAAAATAAATTGGGGTTTTTCACAAAACGTCAAAGTTGCGATTTAAACGTCAAAATTGGCAACATTTAGGAAAATGTTTTACAAACCCTGAAGTCTTAGTTTTAACCGTCATTGTCCTTCATTTTAATAAAATGTTTCCAGAAAATTCATTTCAAATAGACCCTTCCGCTGACGCTTGGCAGTAGTCTTAGCTATATAGTTGTCGTTTAATGGTATATAATTTTTGTAGAATTTTCGTAAAAAAAAATCAATAAAGCTCAATATATCTGTTATTATACAAGATATGAAAAAAAATGGTATATATTAATTATAGGGTGTCTTGAGCTACATCTTAAAAAATTATTTCTACAATCACAGGGTGGCCCATAAGTCGTTGGTGATACAATTTTTTTTAAAATCAAACACGCCTTATGTTATTGCATTTTTGCATTTTCCATCCAAATATAATGCATGTTTGTAAGAAAAAAAATCTGGACGCAGTAAGTGCGTTATGGTAGCGAATTTTGATAAAATGCTTAATATTTGAATAGCTCAATTTGATATTAACCTATAAGGTTGACCAAGAAACGAGTTTTTTCGGGAACACTTTAAGTTGACTTTCGGAAATTTTTGTACATTTTCAAACAATAAAGTTATTTTGATCAAACATGGCACATTGTTTTTACTATATAGATTATACTGGTAACCAAATTTGGTGCCTGCTTTTTTAAAAAAACACACATTATTGCTATTAAAAAATAGTTTTATGAAAATTCACTTCCATAACGCACTTGCTGCGTCCAGAGTTTTTATTAAATAAAAATATTTTTGCTTTTTTCAGTTCTTCAGGGAACTGTCCGGTATTTATACTTTTACTCACAATGTATACAATAGGCACTGCTATGTAGTCTTTTACAGATTTTTAAAATTTTACAGAAAATTTGTCTGGTCCTACAGAGCGTGTATTTTTTTGCTCCTTTATTACTCTCTTTACTTCATCGATAGACGTTTCATAAAAAACGATGGAGTTGTATACACTTCTGACCTGCTTGGTTGCATTATTTGACACCTGTGCTTTTTTGTTACACAAATGAATAAACTGCAAATTTATTTGATTTAACACTGTGTGTATGTTATCAGTTTCTATTGTTATATCCTCAACTATAAATTTTTGATTAGCTGAATGCCTACAGGTAGGAGTTTTTATCACCTTCCATGTTGCTTTATTCTTATTGTCTGCGTTATTTATAATGTTTTCGTTAAACATGATTTTTGCTTGTCGTATAACGTTTCTCAATATTTTACAGTATTTTTGAAAAATATCTCTTGCTATAAAATTATTTTTCTGTAAGTAATATATATTTCTTTCATTTAAGCATGAAATTTTAATGCCTTGTGTTAACCAAGCTTTATTCTTACTATATTGAAATCTGCAATTTTTTATCGGAGAATATTTCTCATATGTGTAGTTTAAACTTGTCACAAATGTAATATATGCACTATTTGCATCTACACATGACAAAACATCGGACCAGTTCCAATATGACTTTGGCAGGGGCCACTGCAAAATTCAGGAGATCGTGAAGGAACCCATGCTTGAAATGAGGTCAGACTTCGCGAGCCCGCGAATGTGCAGGGAAAACAACTTCACAGTGGAAATCCCTGATCGCGGGGCATGGCGGGAGGAGACACCGGGCATACCACGGGACGCGCTCGTCTGGTTCACGGACGGATCTGGCGGGGAGCGTGGGACGGGGGCAGGTGTTTACTCGGAAGGACCGAGGGTAAGTCACAGTATTTCCCTCGGAGCCCATGCAACGGTGTTTCAGGCCGAGATGTACGCCATCCTGCACTGTGTGCGGGAGAACAAGAGGAGGGGCTACACCAACAAGCGGATCCTCATAGCCACAGACAGCCAGGCAGCCCTTAAGGCACTAAGTAGCCCACGGGTAAATTCCTGGCTGGTGAGTGAGTGCCGAGACGAGACGAGCGACCTGGCTGGGCAGAATGAGGTGACCCTCATCTGGGTGCCGGGTCACTCGGGGGTCAAAGGCAATGAAGAAGCTGACAGTCTCGCAAAGAGGGGGTCAGCAGAACCATTTATGGGACCAGAACCGGCTCTGGGCGTGTCAAAGAGCACTGCCAGGGGAGCCATTAAGTCCTGGGTCAGAAACCAACACAAGGTGTACTGGGCGGACTGTCCAGGGCTCAGACATGGGAAGTCAATAATTGACGGACCCAGTTCAAAGAGAGCTGTGGAGCTGCTAAACCTTAGCAGAGGACAGCTCAGAAACACAACAGGTCTCTTGACGGGACACATGGCCGTCAAGAAACACCTACATAAAATGGGGCGGTTCGAAGGGGACCTCGCATGCAGACTCTGCGGCGAGGGGGAGGAATCAGCCCAGCACATCTTGTGCGAGTGTATAGCTCTGGACCGGAAAAGACAACTGATCTACGGTCACTCTAGACCGGAGACAGAGCAATATAAAACTTCACCCTACCAATCGCTGTGCAGACTAGTTCAAGGCACAGTGATTCTGGAATGGGTGGAGTAAGACTAGGGGTATGCACAATCAACCAAGGGTTGCGGTGCTATCGGGGCGGCAAGGCCGCGGACGAGCCCTGAGGGAACAAAAAAAAAAAAAATATGACTTTCTTTTTGACATGAATATACATTTTGAGCTGAAATCTACGTTGAATGTTAGCTCTAACTGTAGATTTATTTTTTAAAACTTTTGCGTACACAGTTTGTGAGCAGTGATCTGAGATATTATTATTATTTATAACTTTTGATAAAACTTCAACTTTTGAGTTCACTAAAATATTATCTAGACAAGCCTTTTGTCTCGTTGGAGCTTCAACACACACTCTGATGTGTTGATCTCTTAATTCTGTTTGGTAATAGAGTCTTATGGGCCATTTTAGATATTTTTTCTAGCATTATGATCTTTGCGTACAATTACAATATTAAATGGATTTATTTTTGAGCAATCTCATAAAAACGTGCTATGAAAAAAAATCCGTAACAAATTTGTCTGTAAGGCATAACATTCTAAGTCGAATAACTTCGAAACCAGATAGATATAAGATTTCTTTCAGAATAAAACGGAAAATCCCTGCTGGTTAGAAAAAAAGAATATCACGTACGAAAGCTCTTTTTATATAAAATATAATAATAAACTTCAGGAGCGTAGCGAAAGTAAACACCTATATGTTGTTCGAGTTAGATGAAGTAAGGGAGAGTGTGTGTCAATTGCGCAACCAAAAGTGTGCAAGATATTCGCTAGGGAGTGCCAACTAAACTAAAGCTAGACACCTGCGAAGTCATGTGTTCACTGAACACTTATTAAACAAATCACTGGGGATCTCATTTTAACTTCCAAACTTCTCAGTTTGCTGGGGCGGTATTTCAATTTTTATTTTTGTTTACTTCTCTTCGTATCTTAATATCTTTCGAACTGTAATATCTCCCCGAACAGAAGCAATGCATTCTGACTGAAGTGTTATTGAAATCGAGTTTGAAAGGAGAAAAGATGATACAAATGCAAGGCGTGTTTCCTAGTGTTATACACTATTCAACACATCCCTTAGGAGTGCGCCCTTGTCTGAATGATTGTTTTATATCACTTCCGACAAGCTATCTTACATAATTTTATTAAAATGTAAAAAATAACACTGTAAAGTTTTTTGTTAGATCAATAAATGCATTCAAAGTTAATTTACAGATTACTTAAAAATTCTGGGTTCATAAAGCTAAATTTGGGAGTGCAATTTTTAGTAGTAGTAGTAGAAAGGGAAAGCTTATATATCCCTAAAACATCATAAACTTGATTGTTTTTATTAATTAATTAATTAATTAATTAATTAATTTATTTATCACTTTATTGCCCAACAGGCTTACACCCAATTAAAGGATAAATTTTTTTACAGATATTATGCGTTAGAACCCACATAAATTAGCAGTAATTTTAAAAACTTAAAGGACTACGAACAGAATCATTGTAGTCATAAGTAAAACTAAAAGGACTACAATGAGCAACTAGTACGTAAGACACTAATGACCTCATTTATACTTTAAGTAATTAATGTCAGATATGTTACTTATGGAGTTGTTGTTGTTGTTTGCTGTCGACGGGCTGTCGACATCTATGACTGCGGCTTTAAGCCATTAGCCTATTACAACCCGATTTTTTTAAATTTCAATAACACACCACAAGAGCTTATAGCCTAAATGCTATCGTACCGTGGGTGTCGACAAGGAGGAAAGAGGCAACTTGTTAATTCTGGACTTGAAGTTTCGGAGGAGAAGGAAAAACATATGCCGGCAAGGAATTCCACAACTAGGAAGTCCTCGGGACAAAAAAGCTGGCATAACAAGATGTTCTATGTCTGGTGACCTGGACAGTAAAACGGTGCATTCGCTCTCTTCCCCTGGTAGATCTGTTGGGAGCAGCAGGTGGATGAACTATGGAAGAAAGCTCCTCTGAGCAGTCCCGTGCAGATATCTATAAAACAGAAAGAGGTCACCAACGGCACGTCGGTGGGCAAGGGATGGCAGCCTTTGGATGAGGGTAGGGTCACCGATGGGACGTATAGCTCTCTTCTGAATGGGGCCTGGATAGCGAATGTAGAAGCGGCAGCGGCACCTCAGATGTGGGAGCAGTATTCGAGGTTTGGCCTTATTTGTAAAGTATATAAGGTATAGATATTAGCTGGTGAAAAGTATTTGCGAGCCTGGAAGAGGAAACCTAATTTCTTAGCAGCCGCTTCTGCAATTAATGTGACATGTTGGTGCCAATTGAGATTTCGATCCACAGAAATGCCAACAAGTGAAAAGGACCCATTGCTTTGAATAACTTGGTTGTCCATTGTGATTGGTCTAGGGCTGATGTATCTCTTATGAGATAGAAAGCAAGACTTGGTGGGGTTGAATTGTACAAGATTTCTACTTCCCTGGTCTAATATTTTTGGAGATCCACGGAGACAGAACCCTCCATGAATCTGCGATCCTCATCTAATTGGGCTAAAATGAAAAATACTACAAGAAATAACTAACAAGCTCCTAAATATCTGTCTAAGTCGTTATTTTGTATGCTTTCGTTAAAATATGAGCAAAAATCCATTGTAAATCAAAATTGTTTTGTGTGAATAGTAAAACGTTGAACAATTAACATGTATTATGGGATATACCTGCTAGTACACACATGTCGAGCGTAGCTAAGTAGACTAAGTCCTGTACATCGAATAATCGACTCCTACTTGACGAGTTCTAATCCTAGTTAGTGACTTTTTATCCATTTTTTTAGTCTAATTTCACTTTACCGTTATCTAATCAGATTGTTGTTATTCCGATGAATTTTTTATCAAGCTTTTGTAAAAAAAGTAATTGGATAAAGAGATGAATGTTTTTAGACTTAATTTAATTTGGATAGCATATCTGCTTATTTGTTCTTCCCCTAACTTACTGAAACCGTCTTTACACCCTCCAGTAGTATATTGTATAGGTTTGACCCTAACTACCCGGGTGTTTTTCAATGTTTTGTTGGTTTTTAAACAAAAAATTGACTATCAGAACATTTCTTATCGGAATGAGAGAAATGCGGTTTATTATTTCAGTTTATCGGTCGGTCTGATACTTGATAGTACCACCGAAAATTAATTTCACAATGGTGTATTCTTTACTCTTTTTTCAAAAACGATGAATGTGCCAACCGTACCGCAAATTTACTTAATGAACGACATCCGAACAGACATGTTAACAGAAAATACATTTTGGAGTTAGTTGCAAAGCTTCGACAAAGTGGTTCAGTAGCCAACAAAAAAACGGGATCATCAACGTGAATTTCCGGTTAGAAATGAGACTACTGAGATTGAAGTTTTAGGACAAATTGCTGCTGACCCAACTTTGAGCACGAGAAAATTGGCCACTGTTTCAAACATCAAAAGAAGAACTATTCAGCGAATATTAAAGCATCATAAATTTCACCCGTATAAAATTAATCTTGTACGACAACTGAATGAAGATGATTTTGATCGGCGGCTGGAGTTTTGTGAAGTTATAACTGCACAAATAGCTGATAACGGTAACTTTCTGTTCAATATCTGTTTTTCAGACGTACGTTTTTATTAAACTCTACAGTCAATCGTCATAATTGTCGTTATTGGGCAGATAATAATCCAAGAAATTTTCAGGAAGTCCACACTCAAACTCCACAGAAATTAAATGTCTGGACTGGCATTTTTGGAGACCGTTTAATCGGACCATTTTTTCTTGATGGCAATTTGAGTGGCGAAGCGTATTTGGAGGTACTAGAAGATATCGTTTACCCTCTACTAATTGACATTGTTGAAAATGATGATCGCTATCAAGAAAATCAATTAGTGTTTCAACAAGATGGAGCTCCTCCGCATTTTTCACAACGTGTTAGGGAGTTTTTGAACAGAGAGTTTCCAGGACAATGGATTGGGCGTAGATGTGCTATTGATGGCCCTATATCACCGGATTTAACTCCTTTAGACTTCTTTCTATGGGGCCATTTAAAGAGTAAAATTTACGCAACAGAACCGGAGTCTCTGGTAGACTTACGACGACGCATTGTTGAAGAATGCCGTCTAATAACTCCACAAATGCTCCAGAATGTCAAAGCCCGTTTTGAACAAAATTTGTACCTTTGTATCGAAGCTGGTGGTCAACAATTTGAACACTTACTTAACTGTATAAACATTTTTGAACGTTTGGTTTTGTTTTTTAGTTTTTTTAACGAAAAATTGATTAATTAGTGCATTTCTCATCACAATGAATGAAATACGTTCTTGCAATTCCAACTGTGAATAATTTCTAAACGAGTTGATAAAAGTTCCAAAAAAATTAGTGTGCTGAATTCAAAAAAGAAACAGCTTTCAAATGATGTAACACTCGACCCATATTCCCTATATAAAATATAAGGGTTGTTATCACCACCCTGAAGGGGTTAATGTGACAAAGTTGAGTTTTATGTCAAAACATGTCCCCCTCAATATTAAAACTGACGTGTTTCAGCGTTTCTTATAAAAAATTTTTCTCTGGACGCAACTCGGTCTGTTTTGTGTTAAATGCGCCACCTTGTATACATATATATATATATATATATATATATATATATATATATATATATATATATATATATATATATATATATAATTTTAGTAAAATCTCTATATCGTTTTTATGAAATTTCGCTACCATAACGCACTTTCTGCCTCGAGACTTCTTATTAATTCTTCTGAAGCAAGAAACATAAATGCCTAAGTAGAGATAATTTTCCATAGAGCTACAAACTTAAAATTCCCGTTAAAAACATAACGCACATGCGGCGTTCTTTTTAAATTAATATAATTCGAATTAATACTTAGTTTACATATTAATTATACCTAATAAATGATTATCCAAATTGTAAATACGTTTTTTTTTTCGAAACGGTCTTTAAAAATATTCCACAACTTTGAGAATAGCATTGAAAGTTTTATCTCGATTGTAACAATGTGGTAAACCCACAGTTATTTGTTTTGCCCTCTGCTATTCTGGTTTAGAACAAAGAAAAACTTGACTCTTAATTTCGGCAATACTTCTTCGAGACGTTTTCCTGCATTCTCTGTCTAGTAAAATTATTTAACTTCGTCTTAGTGTTAAGTTTTGTCTCTTAGATTTATTTTCGTCATTTAGTATCTAGTTTTATTTGTACGCGAAAACTCAGAAACATTCCGCACATTTCGTTATGAAACTTTCCTGTGTTTTGTTTGAAAGAAACAAATAGCGTAGCTAACAGCAAAAAATAGAGACTTCATTTTGATGGAGTTATATTTGTCTCTCTTATATGAGCCCAGAACATATTATGAGGTACTATATAATACAAAATCTTATATTCTAAACTGAAATAAAATATCCTTTATTGCCTTACGCATACATTCATATACAGGTTGGTCCATGATGATTAGGCCATAAAGTAACTGTAGGTGCTGGGCATGAAAATCATGACAATTAGCCAAATATTACCTTCTAAATGTATAGTACCTATAGTTTTAAGATTAGTCGCAAATATGTTTATTTTATTTCAACAACACACCACGAGGGCTCACAGCCTAAATACTATCGTACCAGGGTGTCGACAAGGAGGAAAGAGGCAAATTCTTAATTCTGGACTTAAAGGTTTGGAGGTTCGGAAGAGAATGAGAAACATGTGCCGGCAAGGAATTCCACAGTCCTCGGGACAAAAAAGCGGGCATAACAAGATGTTCTATGTTTGGTGACCTAGACAGTAAAAGGGTGCATTCGATCTGTTCCCCTGGTAGATCTGTTGGGGGCAGCAGGTGGAGGAACTATGGAAGAAAGCTCCTTTGAGCAGTGCCCGTGCAGATATCTATAAAGGAGAGAGAGGTCACCAACGGCACATCGGTGGGCAAGCGATGGCAGCCTTTGGGTGAGGGTAGGATCACCTACGAGTCGTATAACTCTCTTCTGAAGGGAGTCCAAGATATCGAGTTTAGAAGCGGCAGCAGCACCCCAGATGTGGGAGCAGGATTCGAGGTTTGGCCTTATTTGTGAAGTATATAAGGTATAGAGATTATCTGGCAAAAAGTATTTGCGAGTTCAGAAAAGGAAACCTAATTTCTTAACAGCCGATTTTGCAATTTATGTGACATGTTGGTGCAAAATGTGATTTCGATCCACAGAAATGCCAACAAGTGAAAAAGACTCATTACTTTAAATAACTTGGTTGTTTATTGTGATGGGTCTAGGGCTAGTTTATCTCTTATGAGATAGAAAGCAAGACTGAGATTTGGTGGAGTTGACTTGTACAAGTTTTCTACTTCCCCAGTCTAATATTTTTTGAAGATCCATAGATACAGACCCCTCCATGAGTCTGCGATCGCCACCTAATTGGGCTAAAGAGGCTGATAATATTGTATATTTGAGTAAAGGGTGCTGTCGTCTGCGTAACTGTGAACTGGGTTAGATGTGCTAGAAGGGTCACCGATGGGACGTATAGCTCTCTTCTGAATGGAGGCCTGGATAGCGAATGTAGAAGCGGCATCGGCACCCCAGATGTGGGAGCAGTATTCAAGGTTTGGCCTTATTTGTAAAGTATATAAGGTATAGAGATTATCTGGTGAAAAGTATTTGCGTGCCTGGAAGAGGAAACCTAATTTCTTAGCAGCCGCTTCTGCAATTGATGAGACATGTTGGTGCCAATTGAGATTTCGATCCACAGAAATGCCAACAAGTGAAAAGGACTCATTACTTTGAATAACTTGGTTGTTCATTGTATTGGGTCTAGGGCTGATGTATATCTTATGAGATAGAAAGCAATACTGAGATTTGGTGGGGTTGAATTGTACAAGATTTCTACTTCCCCAGTGTAATATTTTTGGAGATCCACGGAGGGGAACCCTCCATGAGTCTGCGATCCTCATCTAATTGGGCTAAAAAGACAGGCTTAGAATATTGTATATTTGAGTGGAGGGTGCTGTCGTCCGCGTAACTATGAACTGGGTTGGATGTGCTAGAGAGGAGGTCATTGATGTGGAGAAGAAGCAAAGTAGGGGCTAAAGCTAAACTTTGAGGGACTCCTGCATTAATTGGATACAGTTTCGAGGAATGGCCATCCACGACAACAGAAATGCTATGGTTGTAGAGGAGATTTGCTGTCCAGGTACAGAGTCTTGGTGGTAGGCCATAGGTCAAAAGTTTACTAAGCAGCGCTGCGTGCCAGACTTGGTCGAATGCTTTGGATATGTCTAGAGCGACAATCTGGGATTCACCGTGTAGTTCCATAGACTTGTTCCAAGAATGGGTGACGAAGAAAAGGAGGCCGGCAGTTGATCTGCGCTGACGGAATCCATACTGCCTGTCGTGGATTAGACTGTGTTTTTCAAGAAATTTGTGTAATTCGGTGTTTATATACTTTTCCATCACTTTAGAGACGACTGAAAGGAGATGTTACTTATTTTGGGTGTGAATTCTCATATTCTTCATTAATTTTATGATATTCTGTGAAAGTTTTACTCAGCTGTACCATCTGCTAGCAACTGTTGTTTTAGTCTTTCAATTCTTTGCGTTTAATTGAGTTTTAACTTGTGGAGTTTTTTATACTTTGAGGTTTTTTACTTTTTACTGTTGTTTGCATCTACAGCTTTGACTTAAGCTTTAAAAGTTTTTATGTATTTTTCACTAAGTGGAACCTGTGATGAGTACTGAGAAGTACACTTAGAGAACCTAAATCACCACAACACATATTTTTAAAGACCTGACGATCGTTTCATTAACAAAGCTAGCGTCATCAGATTTTTTCAGAATTTTTCATCGTCTGGTGATGTTACGACCTTTGTAGGCATATAAACAAAGGATAATACCAAACTTTCAGATCTTCAGATCAGCCATATTAGTGTCATGTACAGTAATAAAAGAATTATTTATTTATAATATATAGAGATATATTTTGCAACTATTCTAACAATTGAGAAGAGTATCATCAATCTAAAACATTCTAATATACATTTTATGCAATATTTACGATTTATAAAACGCAATAGTTATACTAAAATTCACGCTTCAAATCTCCAGTTTGATATTTACAAGAGAAAAATTATACCATTTTCAAAGTAATTTTTCTGGTACTTCTGGAACTTTTTGCGCCATGAAAGGATAAACGTCTGTAATATTAAATAGATTTTGTTTAACACATCCAATATTTTGGTATTGTGTTTCCTTTGGCTTTTAGTGGCACTAAAATTTTGCCTAATTAAGTGCCTATAACTTTTTTCTTTCACCTTAAAGACCTAAATTTTGGTGCTGAGTTTGGCTTTTACAATATAAACCAGTTTGCCAAATTTGGTTGCCATAGGTTTGTTATTTTCGGAGATATGATTTTTTTCTAAAAAGGAAAGCCAAAAATTTCCCCGACAACCTGGTTCGATTTTCCTGGATAGCAAACTCATCCAAGCTACTAATAATGGGAAGGTACCCGCAAAATCTTATTAAAATCGGTCCATTATTGTTTGAGTTATCGGTGATACACACACACCTATATATATATATATATATATATATATATATATATATATATATATATATATATATATATATATATATATATATATATATATATATATATATATATATATATAAATTGAAACTGACTCCGTATATGGATTCTAGGGGGCCTAGTTCGCGCTCGGTAGTTGATTTTTTTTTAAGAAAATTCACTAAAACGCGAAATAAATTTTTCGCATTTAGGACATTTTGTCTTAGCACGGCAGTATAGCTCTGTTCAATATTTCTTATAGAAAGAAATAAAGTTTCAGCATTTTTTCTTGATAAAGCGGTCATCTCATCGGAAAATATTACACTAACTTTTCTTTGCCAGATCTTTTGTACCAATTAATTAATTGCCTTTTTTCTCAATAAGTAAGTCTAATACCTAATTAGAACGAATAACAGGCAAATGAAGCATAAAATTTGAAGCTGGTTGCGATTCTCGGGTAGTAAAAAAGCGCACATCCGGCCGAGATAAAAACTAAACCTTCGCTCCTACTTCCAGAGACTTCAGTTACAATTCAAGTTGGTATTGGAAAGTTTATTCTCTGTTAGCTTCCCAATAATTAAATTTGTTGCCGCTCGTTGAACAAATGGATAATTGTTTAGTGTTGTTTCAGGTTCTAAGCGTAAATTCTAATTCGTTTTGGGAATACGAAATTCTTTGGATAAAATTCACCTGTAGATACACCGGAAAGTTCTGAAGTTTCTGGAAAACACTATAAGGAGGGTGACTCTAACGTTGTTATGTAAACAGGGAATATTTAATTAGTTATTGCCTAATTTTCACCAGCTGTACTTAGTTGCCTGCTTGTGAATGTTGGCACCAAGTTAATTCCGAAGCTGAGTTTATACTAATTCTTTTATGGCTTGGCGTAATCGGTCTCAAATCTATTTTATTTTGTTAGACAATTTTACACTAGACTAGAAATGTAAAGTATTCTGAAAAGTACGCGAAACATTAAAAACACTGCTGGGATTGAGAACAAACTCAAAGCACTTTCAAAACTAAGTGAGTGGTGGACGTGCCGCCACCTAGTTGCGGAACCAAGTAGTATGTTGTCACGCCAGCTCCAAATAACACAAAGTGTTAAAAAAATAGAGACTGTAGACAACTAACTAACAATTTAGAAAATTGTCAGCCCTGGCCCATTTCTACCCCAATATAGGGACAAAGTATGTAAGGCTAGACGCATTCTCGCAACAATTAGAATCGTAGACCGGTTTCGCTTCATTACAGCTCTTCAGTATGGCATAAACTTAGTGTTGAAAGGCTGGCTATACTATAGACGTAATACTTTTGGTGAATTTTTGCTACAATTAGTATGCCCTACTGAAGAGCTCTAGTGAGAGCGAAACCGGTCTACGGTTCTAATTGTTGCGAGAATGCATCTAGCCTTACAAACTTTGTCCCTATATTGGGGTAGAAATGGGCCAGGGCTGACAATTTTCTAAATTGTTAGTTAGTTGTATAGTCTCTATTTTTTTAACAGATTGTGTTATTTGGAGCTGGAGTGACAGCATACTACTGCAACTAGGTGGCGGCACGTCCACCACTCACTTAGTGTTGAAAAGCTGGCTATACTATAGCCGTATTACTTTTGGTGCATTTTTGCTACAATTAGTATGCCGTACTGAAGAGCTCTAATGAGAGCGAAACCCGTCTATGGTTCTAATTGTTGCGAGAATGCATCTAGCCTTACAAACTTTGTCCCTATATTGGGGTATTAATGGGCCAGGCTTGACAATTTTCTAAATTGTTAGTTAGTTGTATACAGTCTCATTTTTTAACACTTTGTGTTATTTGGAGCTGGCGTGACAACATACTACTTGGTTCCGCAACTAGGTGGCGGCACGTCCACCACTCACTTAGTGATTTAAGGCTGGCTATACTATAGCTGTATTACTTTTGGTGCATTTTTGCTACAATTAGTATGCCGTACTGAAGAGCTCTAATGAGAGCGAAACCGGTCTACGGTTCTAATTGTTGCGAGAATGCATCTAGCCTTACGCACTTTCAAATCATCATTATCAACATGCTAAAGCAATTCTTTAATTCCAGCATTTCTTTTGTTGCGTTGTAATTTGCATATTCCATCAATTGGGCTCAGTTTTTCAGAAGCTTTCTCTTTTAGTGAATTTTCGTAAAAATATTTTACCAATATATTTACAGAAAATTATTTTTAAGTAAACTCTTTCTCTGATAAGTACAGTTGGAGAACCCAAATCACCACAACACATATTTTCTAAAACCTTACGATCGTTTTACTAACCACGTTAGCATCATCAGAGGATGAAAAATTCTAAACTAAATTAACACCTACAAATGTATTTATATCATACCTAGATAGCAGAACTAAGTCGAAGGTAAAAATTGTAGTCGCAGACCCATCGTTTGTCTATTATGTGTCTATATTGCACGGACGAGGTTGACGAACTACTTTAATCTTCCAGTTAACAAATTTATGAGCTTTTATCTAATTTAAAGGGTAAATGGCTTAAACTGAAAGATGCTGCGTTATTTAAGGAAGCTCACGTTCTTTCTTGATCTATAAATTCACTATGTGAATATTAGAGCCCGTGATGAGCGCCGACAAGCACATTTGGCGACAAAACAATAACTGCCGCACATCTTTTTTAAGGAAAAAACGTCTGTTTCGCACACAATGTTAACTTTCACAGAGGATGAATATTCTAACAAAAATTCTAGATAAAAACAAGTATTTATATAGATTTCTTAGATACAAAGACAACGAAAGGGGATTTTAAGTCCAGAATTCAACGTAGAGCCTAGTATCTGTATAGACCGACCAAGTTATTGACTATACTTTATTTTTCTGCCCGACAGATTAGGAGTGTTTAACTGGTCAAATGCAAAGTAATAATAAAGGGATTGAATGACGTTTTGTTCTTAATCGATTTTGATATATATATATATATATATATATATATATATATATATATATATATATATATATATATATATATATATATATATATATATATGTTCAGAAAGATTTACCCGGTTTTTAATGTGAGACATAGTTGGTTCTTGGGTTGAACCGCGTCCAGAATTTATGAACACTCGACGTTTCGGCTCCTGTTTTAGAGCCATTTTCAAGATGTAAAGGAAATATGTAAGGACACTCTAAGGCCTCAATCTGCTTACTCCTTAGAGTGGTTGACAAATGTGGGTAAAGGAAATATGTAAGGACACTCTAAGGCCTCAATCTGCCTACTCCTTAGAGTGGTGGGTAAAGGATTTATGTAAGGATACTCTAAGGCCTCAATCTGCCTACTCCTTAGAGTGGTGGACAAAGGTGGGTAACGGATCCTCAATCTGCCTACTCCCCAAATCTCGCCGGAGATCGTCTGTGAGGTCTCAGTGTGTTCAACCCTAGACCTCAGAGAGATCTGGCAGTTCGTTGCAAGTCTTGTCTTATATATGTCGTTCCGTCTACCTGGTTCGTTATCAGTGAAAGTAGTGGGGTCACCGTCAATTAAGTGGGGGGCTTTGGTCACGGTACTTAGAGGATGAGGAGGATTATGAGAGTCACCGGCATTTGTTGAGGCAGACAATGGGGCAATAAAATTGTCTGTAGATTTTTTGTGTGCGTTTGGAAAGAAGATATAATAGGTTTTCAAGTAGTCGGAAGGCGAAGACCATCATCTCTCTTATTTAAACAATCTGGACGTTTTTAAATTGCGATTGCTTCGCGGATAATTCTCGTTTTGGAGTTGTAAACCGGTGCTATTGTTTTGACATTATCGAAATCTATTTTGTGCCCTGTATGAGTATGATGCATGGCCAGCGCCGATAAGAGGTCGGATCTTCTAACTGCGAGGGTGTGTTCATATATTCTATTGCGGATGCGTCTATTTGTTTGTCCTACGTAAAACAGTCGGGAACAGTCGGAACAAGGAATTTCGTAAACTCGTTTTTAGTATGCAAGAGTCATTATATAAAGGCAACAATAATTAAGTATTTCAGTCATAGGTTATTATTGTAGTTATGAAAATTGCTACCTGGACCTTTTCTATCAGCAGAAAATCTTTGAAACTCAATAGACGGTAGTTATTTAAGTGTTCTAATTTTTTTTCCTTCCTCGTAGAGTTTCGTTACATTCTTTATCAGCTAATTTACAGCGAGTATGTTGGAGCTAAACGAAGCAAATAAAATCAGATTAAGTAACCGTAGGTAGAATAAGTCTGCAAGTAGGGTAGCGTAAATTTGAAATTATTAGACAGTGCATTGCCATGATAATACCTCGCTGTGGATTTTTATTCGCTCTAAAGTTCCAAGCCAGTAAAAGGATATCATTTTCAATCCATTCGATGAATTCAATGTATAATTTATCACTTTGTTAACTGCGGATTCCGGAGCGATCTAGATAAAAGTTGAATATAAATTCACCATTATTTCAAAACTTAATAAACTTCTCTGTAGAATACTAATAAGCATCAGTAATTGGTTTATTGATTTTATACTTTAACCAAACGACAAAGTAGTTTTAAGCAATCGTATTTTTAAAGGGACATCCTAAACACTGCGCCAAGCTTGACGACCGCATCATTGTGTACAACAATCGAACAAAAAAGGAAAGGTCAAATAAGAAACGGCCCATAGTATTTTCGAAAAGTACCTATACTGAGATGTTCCTAATATGAGACTCATAAATGTGGTTATTTGAAGCCTAAGAATATTCATCAGTTTACTAACATGTCACATCAATTGCAGAATCGGCTGCTAAGAAATTAGGTTTCCTCTTCCGGGCTCGCAAATACTTTTCACCAGCTAATCTCTATACCTTATATACTTCACAAATAAGGCCAAACCTCGAATACTGCTCCCACATCTGGGGGGCCGCTGCCGATTCTAAACTCGATATCTTGTACTCCCTTCAGAAGAGAGCTATACGTCTCATTGGTGACCCTAACCTTTGCATTTGACCGCTTAAACACTCCTAATTTGTCTGGTAGAATAATAAATTACTCTCAATAACTTGGCCGGCTTATACATATACTAATCTTTACGTTTGTCTCGACTTAGGACCCCTTTGTTTTGTTTGTATCTATGTAGTGAATATAAATACATTCTCGAAGAATTAAAATCAATATAAATATTGTTTTTATGTAGTATTTTAGTTTAATTATTTAGCCTTTGTTAGAGTTAACATGGTGAGACAGACACCCGGGTTTAGTTTTCTATTTAAAAAAGATGAGTTGAGTTGATGTTGTTTATCTCACTAGATGTCTTTCTCGGCACGATCCAATATCCACATAGTAAATTTCTAGATCGAAAGGGAACGTGCAGATTCCTTAAATAACTCGGTTTCTTTAAACCTATATTAGATAAGGCTCATAAATTTGTCGACCAGAAGATTAAAAGCAGGTCTTCGACCTCGTAATTTCACTACACAATAAACAAACGATCATTCTTGGACGGACTTCGGACTATTTCGTTTACCTTGACGCGATATAAATACACGGGAGCTAGTTTTTTAGTTTAGAAATTTCTTCCTCTGAAGATTTTGACATTGTCAACGAAACGATTGTAAGGTCTCTGAAATATGTGTTGTGAAGATTTGGGTTTCTCCAAGTGTACTTATTAGTGCTCATCTCAGGGTCCCGTTTTGACATAGTGTATCTCCAAGTGTACTTATTAGTGCTCATCTCAGGGTCCCGTTTTGACATAGTGTATCTAACTGTCAACTTGTATCATGAACTACTTAAGTTGATCTTGATAATTTTTAAAAGAACAACAAAGGATAAGACGACGCCAAAACTAAATTAAAGTGTTTTTATTCAAAGTGCCAGGCAGACCATGTCAAACCGATTTATTTGTATTGTTTGACTAACATGATCATAAATGTTCAACTAGTAATTATTTCAACATCCCGTAGGCAGTGTTTATAATTTTATTACCAGAGTGAAGCAGTCTTGTTAACAAGCTCTGATTTCTGGCTTTGTTGTAAATTAATAATGCATTATGGTCAAACGCATATTCACAAACCACTTCAGGAAATCTCTTTGATGAGCCCGTTATACACAGTGTACCTCATTGAAATGTTCATTATTATCTAGCAAATAGCCACTACTACCCATTAAATACATAAAGTCACCAATTAACGTCATTAATTTTACACAGGTAATTGCATAGAGTTTGTTTAATGAAGTTCATAATAATGATGTTTGAAGTGTCAGCTGGTTAATGTAAATGAATACTTATTTGCTAACTATTTACTAGACTCGGACGAGGTCTTCTCCGTTATTAATTTCTGGTTTCCGTCACAAATAAGCATGTTCAACCAACTGAATACATTGGCTTTATAACAAAGTTTATTTTACAACGGGTAGCTGAATTTTATTGAAGCAGATATGAATGTAGATTCATATCTGCTTCAATAAATTTTACTGGACTAAACATAAGCAGCAAAGTCCATACACCTACTTTAGAATTTGTTTTTATGTTAATAATTTGTAGTTAACTGGCGCAGGCGTCAGGATAAAACTTTAATGTACACCACATTAGCACACACATTTGCCCAACTTCTTGACAACCATATTTAGAGGCATAAAATTGTAAAAATGGCAAGGCAGCCTTGGTCATAAAAATCTTATATAAAACATGCCCCAACTAATAAACTACAAAAGCTACATCGAAATGAAAAGAGCCGCAAGACATAAAAATTGATGGTCGCAAGTACAAGGCGACATCGCATTTAGATTGTAATAGTAATAAAATCAAATATCGTATTAAATCCTCTCCGACGATCACTTCAAGATGTATTGGTCGGCAATAAAGGAAAGAGAGGAGCCCTCTTGAATTTGAAGCAAAACGTGAAAAATTATTTAATATATTATATTTGAAAAGCTCAATTTAGGGAGAAAGTATAATAGATATGACATGAATATGACGTGTTCCATCAACATTAGGTAAGAGATATTCCTGAAATCTTCGATAATAAAATAAAATGAGGAGGGACGCAGAGATTTATGGTTGCCTTTTCTTGCTTTCAATGGGAAAATGGGGGTCTAACTACCGTTCTATTGGAACCTACATACAATAAACCGAAATGTCATAAAGCATGGTCGTGACATGTCTGAAGGAAACACCTAGAATACAATCAACAATAATTATTAGCGTCACGTGGTTAGGGTTCAGTGATATACTGTGCTTTTATTCATTTATACCCAAGAATTAGATTCTACTGAATCAACAAACAATAATGAATTATTTTCTACGTACAAAAGATAAACAGCATAATAAATACAGTTTAGTAATATATTTTTTACCACAACTTCATTTTTACATCAGACGATCGTTTCAACAACGATGTTAACTTCATAAGAGGATCACGTAGACGAAACTAAGAAACAATTAAGAAATTAAATACGTCAAGCAAGTTAAAAGACCTATTGAAACTATATTTAAGGAAAAGTTAGCACAAATGATGCAGGGTATTGTAGATAGATCATGCGTTGACCGTCATATTTGGGATAATAAGCACAACTCAGATAAAAAAAACCCGAAGTGCATCAAAAATGTTAGACAATCGCGGCAATTGGTGCACACGAACGTATATATATATATATATATATATATATATATATATATATATATATATATATATATATATATATATATATACCTCTAAGGTTATAAATAGCAAATTTTGTATAAACAGAGCTCCACCACCTCTATACAGTTCATTATTCGCGCAAGTGCAACGGAAGTTTAATAGAGGGACATTCTCTAAACTTAAGCTTGCGATTTGTGCTCTAGGGCACTCTTGCATTACCTGGCACCTAATATAAACACAAGTTGCCCTTGAAGCTCTTTTTTTCTGCAGTGAAAACGAACATTTGTGAAGCCAGGGAAATATTCTCTACATCCGTATTTACAAATTTGGTTCTGAAGCGTTTATAACGTCCTCTGTGGGTCCGGGGACTAACTAAAAGAATAGGCCCAAGGTAACTTCTGCCTGTCGTACGAGGCGACTAATCGGAGTAAAGCAGGTGGTAGTGGACTTTTCCTTTAAGTGATAGTAAAGGATTTTTTCACGCCCGAGGAGGTACCACCCCTTACATCAAGGGACCGGTGAGGTCCCAGCGGACGTTTCCGGTTCTGTTGTATGAGTCGGTTTCCCTTATAAACAAAAATGACGATGGCTCCTCCATGTACAAAAGATTCCGGAGGTAACATACCCCTCCATTCGGATCTCCGGGAGAGGGGTGTACAGGGGACGCCGGCATCAAGATTTAACTTATCCTTCTCGAATATATGTGGTCTAAATTCTAACCTGAACTCCGTCCACCATTTCCTCCAGGCTAAAAGCCCCAACTCCTCTGCTTCACCGAAACCCAGATCAGTGCCAAAACAGCCACTAATCACCTTAATTTCCTGGGGTATGAGCTCCTTACTTCCTTTAGATTGCATGGAGGTGTGTGCGCATATGTCCGTAGAAATCTACCCTGCACCAGACTCCCAAATTTAGAAGCTGGAAGAAAAAACATACTTTGGATGAAACTCTCTCTCAGGGATGCAACCAAATTCATCTGTTGCATTTACCGGTCACCTTCTGACAACAGCTTTGTGCAGCTCTTCGACTACCTTTCTGAAAAAACCGACCATTTGATATCTGAATATCCTTTCTCCGAGGTCACTATTCTTGGTGACTTCAATGTCCATAATAAGGAATGGCTAGGATCTTAAAAAACCGATTCACAAGGGAGAGCAGCGGAGGCTTTTGCAGTCAGCAATTCTTTACCCAATATGGTTCAGCAACCTACCTATTTTCCTTGCATCCCAACACACAGTTCAGCTCCCTTTGATCTCCTTCTCAGTATACAACCTGACGTATCGTTTATCACTACAACTCCGCGAACTGGGACGAAATGCGGGATTACTTTTCCTAATTTCCATGGGCGTCTGTCTGCTTCTCTCATCCTGACCCCTCTGATATCTCACAAAACGTCACCGAAACTATCCAAGCTGGCATTGAATTATTTATTACACGTACACAGAAAATCTCCTCAGCCACTCAAAAGCCCTGGTTCTCTAAATCCTGTGACAAGGCCAGACTTGAAAAGGCGAAAGCTCACAAAACGCTTCTACAAAATCTCAGCCAAGAAAACCGTCAAGCATTTAACTACGCAAGAAACCGCTATGTCCGCATTCTCTCTGAGGCAAAAAATTCATTCAATAGCCACATCAAAAACAAAGTCCTCTCAAGCTCTAACGGCAGCAAACCCTTCTGGTCTTTTGCTAAATCTACTGGGAATAATTTCTGCAAGAGCAGGTTCCCACCTCTTGTTTCAGGGGATGACATTGTTTCTACCGCCCTGGCCAAGGATGAACTTTTTGCCTCGCTGTTCTCCGGGAATTCAACTCTCAACCCACCTCCAAATGTTCAACCACCAACAGTCCCCAATGTCGCGCATAAAATGACGGATATAATTTTCAAAACTAAAAAGGTATGAAATATGCTCTCTTCTCTTAATACCAGGAAAGCCTCTAGCCTTGATGAGATCCCACTAATTGTTTGCAAAAAATCCGCACCAGAACTTGCTCCTGTCCTGACTCGTCTGTTTCAGACATCTTACAATAGAAGCATACTCCCTAGTTAACTGGAAAACTTCTCCAGTAAAACCCGCCTCAATAAAGGATCCGAGGCGCTTCCTAGCAACTACAGGCCTATTTCTCTCCTTTCAGTCGTCTCTAAACTGATGGAAAAGTATATAAACACCGAATTACTAAAATTTCTTGAAAAAGACAGTCATATCCACGACAGGCAGTATGGATTCCGTCAACGCAGATCAACTGCCGACCTCCTCTCCTTTGTCACCTATTCCTGGAACAAGTCTATTGAACTACACGGTGAATCCCAGATTGTCGCTCAGGACATATCCAAACCACTCGACCCGTTTGGCACGCAGCGCTGCTTAATAAACTTCCGGCCTATGGCCTACCACCAAAACTCTGTACCTGGACAGAAAATTTCCTCTCCAATCGGAGCATTCCTGTTGTCGTGGATGGCCATTCCTCTAAACTGTATCCAATTAATGCAGGAGTTCTCCAAGGTTCAGCTTTAGCCCCTACTTTGTTTCCTCTCCACATCAATGACCTCCTGTCTAGCACATCCAACCCAGTTCACAGTTACGCGGACGACAGCACCCTCCACTCAAATATACAATATTCTAAGCTTGTCTCTTTAGCCAAATTAGATGAGGATCGCACACCTATGGAAAGTTCTGTCTCCGTGGATCTCGAAAAAATATCAAACTGGGGAAGTAGAAATCTTGTACAATTCAAGCCCACTAAATCTCAGTCTTGCTTTCATTTTCATAAGAGATACACCAGCCCTAGACCCATCACAATGAACAACAAAGTTACTCAAAGTGATGAGTCCTTTTCACTTGTTGGCATTTCTGTGGATCGAAATCTCAATTGGCACCAACATGTCACATCAATTGCTAATAAATTAGGTTTCCTCTTCTGGGCTCGCAAATACTTTTCACCAGCTAATCTCTATACCTTATATACTTCACAAATAAGGTCAAACCTCGAATACTGCTCCCACATCTGGGGTGCCGCTGCCGCTTCTAACTCGCTATCCTGGACTCCATTCGGAAGAGAGCTATACGTCTCATCGGTGACCCTACCCTCACCCAAAGGCTGCCATCCCTTGCCCACCGATGTGCCGTTGGTGACCTCTCTCTCTCTCTCTTTTATAGATATCTGCACGGGCACTGCTCAGAGGAGCTTTCTTCCATAGTTCCTCCACCTGCTGCCCCCAACAGATCTACCAGGGGAACAGAGCGAATGCATCCTTTTGCTGTCCTAGCCACGTGACATAGAACATCTTGTTATGCCCGCTCTTTTGTCCCGAGGACTTCCAAATTGTGGAATACCTTGTCGGCACATATTTTTCCTTCTCCTCCGAACCTCCAAACCTTCAAGTCTAGAATTAACAAGTTGCCTCTTTTCTCCTTGTCGACACCCACGGTACGATAGTATTTAGGCTGTAAGCCCTCGTGGTGTGTTGTTGAAATATATATATATATATATATATATATATATATATATATATATATATATATATATATATATATATATATATATATATATATATATATATATATATATATATATATATATATATATATATATATATAAACATTGGTGAAAAGATTGTTAGGTCTTTAAAAATATGTTGTGGCGAATTGAGTTCCCAAAAGATGTCGCTATAATGTGTTTATTTAACTTCATTGAATACAGATTCATGAATTTTGACAGCGTCATCAAATTGTTACCTGTATAATTTCATTATTTGTTCGCGATGGCTGAAATATTATGTAACACACGTTATTATTATACACACGACACCCCACATAAAATATCATGTAAGCTCTGGAGCCATTAAAAGTAAAAAAATACATAATTGTGACAAATTCAATACCAGCATAATATTAAAGGTCCTCCTTTTCCCAATGAAATAAATTTAGTCCCTTTTTTATTACATCCGTAATTTGACAACTAAATGAGCAAAAAATTTTAATGAACGAGTTCCACAGGGAGTTATTTGGCATTTTGCTCATTGTGTAGACAAGTGTACAACCCCTTCTAAATCTCGATAACCTCAAGTTTCCCTTAATGGTTCGACCTTTGTAAACAATACTGACAGCTGAGTTGCCAGATCGCTAAATCTAAGCATATCATTTAAATTTAAACTAAGTGAGGTTTTTACAATCTTTTAAAGAAAAGATTAGTTTGTGTCAAGATTACAATTTTTATATTTTGAATTTGTTTAACTAAATCAGTGCGAATTAGAACGACAATTTATAATCTTTAATTAAAAATAGAGTATGTCCGACATATAGCATAAATATGCAAACAAAGACACCACTGAAGATAACATATTTACAGAATTACAATGACTTCCCCTGTAACCTTTGTAATCTGGTATTTAGGTGTGATGTAACGTCTAAATTTCCACAATCCCTTCATATTTTCACCGATGGTTCTAAACAAAGCAACTTCACTGGCTGTGCCTAATATGTCCAGAAAGGTGAAATTAGAAAAACGATTCGACTAAATGCTAAATCATCCATATATTCAGCAGAAATCGTTGCAATCTTAGAAGCATTACACTATGTAAAACAACAGTGCAAACAAAGACTGGTTATCTTCACAGATAGTAAGAGTTGCCTTGATAAAATTTATAATTTTACAGCAAATATAAAAGTAAACAACTATTTGATAGCTGAGTTAATACAACATCTGTATTTGTTACAAGAAGAAGGCAAAGACGTTACTTTATGCTGGATAAAAGGACACTGCGGGATATTACATAATGAAACTGTGGATACATTGGCTAAGGTATCTATTTACACAGAAGAAGAATTAACCTATCTATGTCCAGTTTCCGACGTTTTGCTTTACCTATTAAATTCTCTTAAAGAAAAATAGACACAAAGATACAAAAACAATAGTACGGGATTTTATTATAAACAGCTACAACCTTTTCCACCTCGGATATTCTGGTTTCAAAACCAAATATTAGATAGACTAGTCATAGTAAATATTTGTGGATTAAGATTTGGACATGCATTGGTATTTCATACTTACATAAAATAAACGACGATCCCAATTGCGGGTGTGATGAGTTGGGGAACATAGAGCATATGTTGATGGGTTGTACAAATATTAGGGTACAGGTTCAAATATTTGTTGAAAATATTGTGCGGACACGCCTATATATATATATATATATATATATATATATATATATATATATATATATATATATATATACATATATATATATATATATATATATATATATATATATATATATATATATATATTTATAACTTGGGTCTAAACATTTAATGGTTCTAATTTTATTTTGTAGTAGCTACTTAGAACTTTGTACATAGTTTTAGCTTTTTCATTTTTCATCCCCTGTGGTCCGGGGACTAACTAAAAGAGTAGGCCCATGGTAACTCCTGCCTGTCGTACGAGGCGACTAATCAGAGCCAAGCAGGTGGTAGTGGAATTTTCCTTTACGTGCTAGCAAAGGATTTTTCACGCCCGAGGAGGTACCACCCCATACATCAAGGGCCGGTGAAGTCCCAACGGACGTTTCCAGTTCTGGTGTATGAGCCGGTTTCCCTTATAAGCAAAAATGATGATGGCTCCTCCTTGTACAAAAGATTCCAGAGGTAAAATATCCCTACATTCGGTTCTCCGGGAGAGGGGTGTACAGGGGGCGCCAGCATCATGATTTAACATATCCTTCTCGAATATATGTGGCCTAAATTCTAACCTGAACTCCGTCCACCATTTTCTCCAGGCTAATAGGCCCCAACTCCTCTTGCTTACCGAAACCCAAATCAGTGCCAAAACAGCCACTAATCACCTTAATTTTCCGGGGTATGAGCCTGGGTTGATCTTCAATCTAGCATTGAAGGCTAGTCTGTATAGTCCTAGCCTGGTCTTCCCCATAATAACTAAGTGTAGGAGTGGCAGATCCAGCAACACCTCCATGGCGGCTGTTGGGGTTGAAGACACGACATTTTTTTTGCACTGGATTGTGTTACCTTAGGCCACCACACTTTTGGCCTTAGGCTATATTAAATTTTTTAATTATTGTTAATTTAATTTAAAAAAATCACTAATGAGGAGATCCCGACTTTTGAATTTTGAAAAAATGTCTTCAAATGAGCGCTAACTAGGCCCCCTAGAACACATATCCGGAGTTAGTTTCAGTTTTTTATGTTTATATATATATATATATATATATATATATATATATATATATATATATATATATATATATATATATATATATATATATATATATATATATGATTTTGATTAAGTTTGGTGAATACCTTCCTTTTGCAAGTGGCTTGGATAAGTTCGTTAGCCAGGAAAATCGGCGCAGGTTTTCCCGGAAAATTTTGTGTTTTCTTTTGAAAAAAATTCATATCTCCGGAAATAACAAAGTAAGGGCAACCAAATTTGGTACATGAGTTTACATCTTTATAGGTAAATCAGATACCAAAATTAAGTTCTGTGGGTTAAAAGATAAAAACGGTACAGGCATTAAAAAAAATGCGGTTTTCCTCAAAACGTTAAAGTCGCAACTAAAACGTCAAAATTGGCAACATTTAGGCAAAGAACTTGAGACTAATACGAGCCATGGAAAGAAAATATCTCAAGAAGAATGTTTTACAAAGCCTGAAGTCTTCGCATCAACCGTCATTATCCTTCATTTTACTCAAATATTTTCATAAAATGCATTTCAAATAAACCCTTTCTCTGATGCTTTTGCAGTAGTTTTAGCTATAGAGTTTATCGCTTAATGGTATAAGTTATTTTGGTCGAATTTCCGTAAAAAATCAATAAAGCTCAATATATCCGTTATTATACAAGATACGAAAAAAATTGTATACATTAATTATAGGGTGTCTTAAGCCACATCTTAAAAATATATTTATACAATCACAGGGTGGTCCATAAGTAGTTGGTGATACAAATTTTCCTTTTTTTTTTTTAATCGAACACCTTATGTTATTGCATTTTTGCATTTTCCATCGAAATATAATGAATATTTGTAAGAAAAGAAATTCGGGACGCAGCAAGTGCGTTATGGTAGCGAATTTTTATTAAATGCTTCAAATTTGACTAGCTCAATCTGGTATTAACCTATAAGGATGACCAAGAAACCAGTTTTTTCGGGAACACTTTAAGTTTACTTTCGGAAATTTTTGTACATTTTTAAACAATAAAGTTATTTTGATGAAACATGGCACATTGTTTCTACTATATAGGTTATACTGGTAACCAAATTTTATGCCTGCTTTTGAAAAAAAACACACATATTTGCTATTAAAAATATTTTTATGAAAATTCACTACAATAACGCACTTGCTGCGTCCAGACTTTTTTTAAATTCTTGTGTCGCCCTAATTGCCCTTAATAATGTACCATGTGATCATGCCAGTGCATATTAAATAAATCAATGAAAGCTTTAAATAGAAGGAAACTAGTCTTGGTAAAAACTGTAAAGTTAATATCCTTAGATAACAGGGAGCAGGAACAGGTGGATTCTAATGAGGAACTGATATGGATGGTAGATGTTGTTTTTGGCTTTAGGCTATATTTAATTCTGACCTTAAAATTTTAATTATTGTTAATTTAATTTTTTATTCTTGTGTCGCCCAAACTGTCGCTAGTAATGCACCATGTGATCATGCCAGTGCATATTAAATAAATCAATAAAAGCCTTAAATAGAAGGCAACTAGTCTTGGTAAAAACTGTAAAGGTAATATCATTAGCTAACAGGGAAAAGGTGGATTGTAATGAAGATCTGATACGGATTTTTTTAAGTGTTAGTTTGATAATACTGTTTGGTATGTAGATGATATTTTTTGCCTTAGGCTATATTTAACTCTGGCTTTAAAATTCAAATTATTGTTAATTTAATTTTTATTTTTGTGTCGCCCTAACTGCCTCTAATAATGTACCATTTGGTCATTCCAGTGCATACTAAATGAGCCATAAAAGCTTTAAAAACTTCTGGACGCAGCAAGTGCGTTATGGTAGTGAATTTTCATAAAAATGTTTTTAATAGCAAACATGTTTTTTTAAGAAAGCAGGCATCAATCTATATAGTAGAAACAATGTGCCAAGTTTCATCAAAATAACTTTATTGTTTGAAAATGTACAAAAATTTCCGAAAGTAAACTTAAATTTTTCCCGAAAAAACTGGTTTCCTGGTCAACCTTATAGGTTAATAGCAAATTGAGCTATTCAAATTTGAAGCGTTTAATGAAAATTCGCTACCATAACGCACTTGCTGCGTCCCGAATTTCATTTCTTACAAAGATGTATTATATTTCGATGGAAAATGCAATAACATAGGGCGTGTTCGATTAAAAAAAAAAAAAGAAAATTTAAATCACCAACGACTTATGGGCCACACTGTAATTGTGAAAATATTTTTTAAGATGTAGCTCAAGACACCCTATAAATAATGTATACCTTTTTTTCCTAACTTGAATAATAACGGATAGATTGAGCTTTAATGATTTTTTACGAAAATTTGACAAAAATGATGTACCATTAAACGATAAACTCTATAGCCAACACTACTGCCGAAGCATCAGAGAAAGGGTCTATTTTAAATTAATTTTCTGGGAATATTTTAGTAAAATGAAGGAGAATGACGATTGAAACGAAGAGTTCAGGCTTTGTGAAGCATTCTTCTTGACACATTTTCTTTCCATAGCTCATATTAATTTCAGTTCATTGCCTAAATATTACCAATTTTGACGTTTTAAATCGCGACTTTGACGTTTTAGGAAAACCCAAATTTATTTTTCTTTAAATGCCTCTAACTTTTTTGTGCTTTAACCTACAGAGCTATTTTGGTAGATAGCTTACCTATGATGATGTGAACCGGTGTACCAAATTTGGTTGCCCTTACTTTGTTAACTATGGAGATATAATTTTTTTTCGAATGAAAACTCAAAATTTTCACGGAAAACCTCGTCCTACTTTTCTGACTAACGAACTTATCCAAGCCATTTACAAAAGGAAGGTATGTGCCAAATTTTATCAAAATCGGCTCATTACTTTTTGAGTTATCGGTGTGATACATACATACATACATACATACATATATATATATATATATATATATATATATATATATATATATATATATATATATATATATATATATATATATATATATAACCATATAAAAATTAAAACTGACCCCGGATATGGGTTCTAAAGGTCCTAGTTTGCGCTCATTTGCAAAATTTTTTTCAAAATTCAAAAGTCGGGATCTCCCCATTAGTGAATTTTTTCTACGAAAATTCACTAATAGAAGGCAACTAGTCTTGGTAAAAACTGTAAAGTTAATATCATTAGGTAAAGCGGTTATTAGAAGAAAAATGTCTAGTCCTGAACTAGAAGACAAGCACGAGGTTTTGGCAACGATGTACTCTAAAGACGGGAAGGAAACTCAGACAGGGGGCATTCAAAGGAACGGCCAGTAACAGCCAACAGACATCCAACACTCTTAGTTGTAAATTGTGGGATGATTGTAGACGTCACCGCTGATTTACAGGACTATTGTTATAGTTACCATTACCAGGACAATGTCCCACTGAAAGTAATTATACTTAAACAAAACGACCCTTAGCTTAGAACCTTAAGATATTTTAATAATAATAATGGTTATCCAGCAATCTATAAAAACAGTATTGTGTCTCATAACAAATATTCGCACATACAGCAAACATATTTATCTTACAAAAATTATTTCAAATGTTTTTATCTCCAGCCCTCTATTTTCGCTCTGTCTTTGAATCAGATAAACATTCCTAAACCTGTCAGGTCAGGTGCTTTTCTTCAATGCGCTTTTAAACCAACCATGCAAACAAGCCCTGCATCTTATTTCAATTTTTGACTCATACGGTTTTTAGTGAATTTTCTTAAAAAAAATTCACTAATGAGGAGATCCCGACTTCTGAATTTTGAAAAAATTTGTTCAAATGACCGCGATCGAGGCCCACTAGAACCCATATCCGGGGTCAGTTTCAGTTTTTATATGTTTATATATATATATATATATATATATATATATATATATATATATATATATATATATATATATATATATATATATATATATATATATATATATACTCGTGGTTCGTTTTTTTCGTGAAGAGTTATGTTATAAGTAATTAGGTTTAGGTTCGTGGAAACTTCTTCATTTTTGGACAAAAATTAAAAGAACATTTGTGTTTTTGATTTAACGACGTTTCGCCGCGTCGTGCGCGGCTTCTTTAGTTTCTTTTTAATTCTTTATTTTATTTTATATTAATCTATGAACATTTCACTTTTACGGTTGAGAGCTGTGTGTTATACCATCACTCAAATGTAATTACCGGAAAATATACCTTCGTTGCTATAGTTTATTGTAATTTTTTTAGTCTTTAAGTACGAGAGGACATTTTGTATAATTATCTGTCAGATAATTATACAAAATGTCCTCTCGTACTTAAAGACTAAAAAAATTACAATAAACTATAGCAGATCTCTATCTTAAAAGAAAAAAAAGTTAGAGGTAAATTAATTTTTAGTTAACTAAATCTGATTCAAGAATGTTAAAAACGTAAAAATCAATTGATCAGAATGTGAGTGAAAAATACTACAAGAAATGACTAACAAGCTCCTAGATATGTGTCTAAGTCGTTATTTTTCTTGATTTCGTTAAAATATAAGCAAAAATACATTGTAAATCAAAATGATTTTATGTAAATTGTAAAACCTTGAACAATAGGATATTCCTGCTGGTAAATGCATATAGTACGTATCTCAATGGGCTAGGTGTACAGTGGTCACTTTACATCGTATAATCGACTCCCAAGTTGTTATTCCGATGAATTTTTTAGCGAGATTTTGTATAAAAAATTATTTGATGAAGAGGAGATGAAAGTTTTAAGACTTGCGAGTGTATAGGATTGCGAATGTGTGTAGGTAGCTCTTTGTTTGTGGGTGTATGTGGTGGTAGTCTCCTTTTGTTGACTATGTGAGTTTAGTTTGGGACACATTTCTGTTCACTCACCTACAAGGTAGGCAAATGTGTGTTGAATTTTACCGACACACAGTCTCTGACTTTGTCGGTTTATTATTATTTGCTGATTGTGGGAAAATAATGTAAATGTTAATATTGTTATATTGTTGTTTTATTGTTTGTTAAAAGTCAGACTGTATATTATCAGTAAATAAATTATTATTATTATTATTATTATTATTATTATTATTATTATTATTATTATTATTATTATTATTATTATTATTATACTTGTTTTCGTTTTTTTCAAACCAGGAATGTGTGAATCAAGGTCGCAGACACTTTAAACATTTATTAACGCTTACGTTTTCTGCCATCCAATAACCCCCCCCCCCCCCCCCCTCCCCACACACACACACAATAGGTCCTTTTCGTTGGGTCTGGTTTCTGTTAGGCGCAGTTAAAATTTATATTCAAGGTTAATGGTGACATTTATCGGGAAAGTGGTTCGTATAAAAGTTTCTTATTTTTTACATGTAACCTAAATGTGTAATAAAAAATACCACGTTCAATTTAGAAACCCAAGATTCAGGTCAGAGCGACCCACTTCCGGTTTTTTCGGGAAGTTGACTCTATCGCTAATCGATAGAGCGTACCCGATTTGGGAATACAAACATATCTTATTTTTTTTCTTAGAGCATCCAGTAGGATAATACACGATTGGTACGGGTGTTATGATTCACCCTGTATATACAGATCTCTGCAGGGATTTTTTCTACAAAATTCAATAAAAACATTAGAAGGTGTTTTATTTTTCAATTAAAAATAATTAATACAATGCAGATTAGACGATTTGTTTAATCAGAGACTAGTTTTAAATTAACTAAAATGTAGACGCCCTCGTGGCGCAGGTCGCTAGGTGCCGGCCTGCTAAGCGATAGGTCCCGGGTTCGATTCTTGGGCGAGCCAAGTTGACTCTGTCTGGAAAATTAGTAAAAATAGTGAAGAATTGGAAATGAATGTGCTAATGGCCTGAGATGCCGCAGCCAATAATATGAAATTAAAAAAAAAAAACTAAAATGTAGCCTTCAATGTATTTAAAATGTCCTACGAAAAGTTTATTAAGAACTTTACATTGTAAAACTGCCTCTCATTTTATAAAAGATGCAGCTCAATTTTCACTGACTTTCTATTAGTTTTACATCAGAAAGGCGACAGCTCGTGACATGGATCGAACGCAAACGCTTTTGTTAATTATCCTATATAAGCTGAAGGGACAGCATTACAAAGAAGTAGTTAAATCAAACCGAGGGGTGGTATTCTAAAAGATCTAGCCTAATAAAGCAAATTCACCACGAAACAAACTTTCTAACTAGTTAGTTGCGCCTTTAATTTTTGTTCCCAAAATGCCGATTATGTACGATCACAACTTTCCTCAACTCTGATCGGAGTTAATGGGGGAGCCGACGTAGAACTTTTTTTACCCTTTGTCTAGTATATTATTCATCAGGCGACATCAGGAACTCCACAACTTGGAGCTGCATTAAAATTCAGTAACCTCAAACTGAAAGTCGTCAGTTCTAATACTGCAGCGAATTAGAGCTCCAGGCTAATCTTGAATACTACTTCCTTCCCCCATATCTCCCTAATACAGAAGTAATTAACTTGAGAGTTATGCACACTATAATAATAAAGCTGTTGGGCTTCTATCGACAATTATTTACCTCCCTCGGAATACCCCCCTCTTACTTATTGTGTTGGCGTTTCACTATCATGTTAGCACCACAACACATTGCACTTTCCGTCACTTTGGTCTTTAGTGCGCATGTCATATAATTTTATTTAGCTCTTGGGAATTGACGATGATATAGAACTTTTGTTCATGCTTGTTAATTTCCGCGATATCCCAGATCACTCTGTGACATATTCTGTCGTAAAATATATTTTACTGCTCTGTTGTATATACCTGGTCAGTGGCGTCTCCTGACCAAAATGTTCGGGTTAACACTAAATGTACATATATATATATATATATATATATATATATATATATATATATATATATATATATATATATATATATATATATATATATATATATATATATATATATATATATTGTACCTATATGGGAATAATACGTAGATAAATAAATTAATTTTCTACTGCAACACTAACAAATTAAAAAGTCACTTAAAACTTTAAAAACACGAAAAGAACATGGAATTATTATACAACCTCTTCTCTTCACACAAATTTGTGTTAGCGTTAGCACTGTCCGGAATGGGGTGAAAACTGTATACATTAAAAGTAGTTCAATATTAATATGGTATTAAATAATAAAATGTGTAAAAAGCCTGGATGCAGCAAGTGCGTTATGGTAGTGAATTTTCATAGAAATGATCTGGCACAAAATATTTAATTATAACTTTTTTTTCTTGCAACATAGAAATCTAAATTTTGGTGCATAGTTTAATTTTTATACCGTAAACCTACCTACCAAATTTGGTTATCTTATATTTTTTATTTTTTGAGATACAAATTTTTTTCTAATGAAAAACTCAAAATTTTCCGGAAAACCTCGGCTGATTTTCCTGACTAACGAACTTATCCAAGCCATTTACAGAAGGAAGGTACATGCGAAATCTTATCAAAATCGGCCGATTATATTTTGAGTTATCGGTGTGATACCTATGTATATATATATATATATATATATATATATATATATATATATATATATATATATATATATATATATATACATATATAGTTTATAGTTTATTGTTATATAAATAGTACAAAGCATCTTACAAATAAGTCTAAACTTGTGGCTACAAATGATGCAATTTTGACTAAATTTCTAAATGTCAATTGTTCTAAAGTTCTGTCATCTGATTTCTAATCTCCAAAATTACCTCACCTCATTATGTACCATTACAATTTCTAGAAATATGGATGGTACTTGAAATCAGTTTCTTCATTTTAATCAAAAATTTCTATATATTAAAACTTGACTCAAATTAAATTCTACATATTTTTCAACAGAAACATTATATATATATATATATATATATATATATATATATATATATATATATATATATATATATATATATATATATATAGATAGATAGATAGATAAACATATAGAAATTGAAACTGACCCCGGATATGGGTTCTAGGGGTCCTAGGTCGCGCTCATTTGCAACAATTTTTCAAAATTAAAAAGTCGAGATCTCCCCATTAGTGAATTTTTTCCAGGAAAATGTACTAAAATGTATTATAGTCTTTGATGCTAAATACTGTGGTCTCTGTAAGCGCAGTCGTAATGTTTGTAAATAATGCTATCACAACGTTTGTTAGACCGGCGTTCCATTCATTTGTCTTGAGCGGTATTTTTACCGCTCACTGCAGTGTTAAAATCAATGGTATTTTGCTCACTATTTTAAACACATGGGTGGGGGACTGTATTGTATACCAATACAGCTCTATCTACTAAGTCGTTCGGAAATAACAACGCACACCTAACCCGAATTCATTCCCAGTTGCTATTGACCTACTCATATTCTCTGAATGAAGACGTGGTATCTACTTCATTCCAAGTCACTATTAACCGACTATTTATGAAATCAAATAAGTAAATTAAATCGATTGTCATAAAATATGTAGAGTATTAAGACTAAGGGAAAAGAAATAAAACATATTTAACTGTGCACATTTGAATTATATTTTAGGGTGTGCGGCGCACACCTAGCTCACTAGGAGAAATCGCCACTGTACCTGGTAGATGCAATATAACTACACCCGAGCAATTTTATCTGCACAAAGGACCCAGCTTATTTCAATTTGTTTATTTAACTTCAGTGTGCGACAAAACCAACATCGCTGGGTAATAAAACATACGTAATGTGTTTTTAAAACCTTGAAAAAAATGTTCTCCATGTTAGCGCAAACTAGAGCCACTAGAACCCATCGTCGTTCCAAAACTCAAGAAATAATTTACCGATTTAACGAAACTTGAAAATATTAACAAAACAAATGAATAGAAAAGTATTTCATAATAAAAGTCTGAACGAAGCAAGTGCGTTAGGGTAGTGAATTTTCATAAAAATATTTTTACTAGAAAATATGTCTTTTTTTAATGAAAGCAGATATCAAATTTGGTTACCAGTATACCATATACAGGGTGATTCATATGTGGTGACCAAAAATGAAACCCCATGTTCTTTGAACTATTTTAGATATGGTATGTCCTATCATTTTTTTCCTATAATGCTTCATTAAAAAGATACAGGGTGTTGAAGTTGAATTTCAAAAAATAAAATTTCCCAATTTTTTAAAAAGTAGCACATATATTTTGCTGAAACTTATAACAATTGAATCAGCTAATCCAGCAGTGGGGCGCTTACCCACATGCCATTGGTTATCCCTCAAGAAAAAAACGGGTACGCCAATGATACTTTTTCTTATTTTTTATTTTTTAAATCTTACTTTCATTCGTGAACAAAATGACTGTTGATAATTTTCTGCACGACGCTTATTTGTCGAGTAAGCAAAGAATCAGGTAAGTGTTTTAGAGCACAGTTCATGATTTTTAACCAGTCGTTGTTTGGTAGAAAATCGCAATGATACACTTTTATCAGGCTTTTAGTAATTTATTTATTACAATAAATGTTCAAAAATGCCTCCATTGGCCTGAATACACGCACGACATCTTTTTAATATGGAAAATTTAATGTCTTGAGGATTCATTGTTGCTTGAATATGACGAAAAGCATTATTTATCAGTTGTTGTAGCTGCTCTGGTGTATTTATTTGTTCACTGTAGACCAGTCGCTTAAAATAACCCCAAAGATAGTAGTCAAGTGGGTTTAAGTCCGGTGATCTTGCAGGCCAATGTATTGGTCCAGTTCTGCCAATCCATATTTCATTATAATGTTGATGTAGCCTTGTAACAACGTTTCGACTATGATGCGCTGGTGCACCGTCATGCTGGTACCACATTATACCTCTTGTTGCTAGTGGAATGTCATCTAGAATGTTTTCTACACGGTTTTCTAGGAGCGCTAAGTACGAAGATCCATTTTAACGTTGTGGCAGGACTTCCACACCATAAATTAATGGAAAATATATGTTGAAATGTGCGAGTCCTTGTTGCATATGGATTTTCCGATGACCAGACATGCTCATTATGAGAATTATAAATACCATTTCTTGTAAATGTTGTTTCGTCAGACCAGAAGATTAGATTAGGGAATAAGATATTTTGATTGTTCATTTCCAACATTCATTCACAAAAGACTCGTCGATGCAAATTATCTCCAGGTAGAAGGCAATGAACATTCTGTCTATGATATGGATGTAACGCTTCTCGATGTAAAGTTCTCCAAACAAAGCTTTGAGAATATTGTAACTGCGTGGCAATCCTCCGAGTACTTGTAGAAGGTTGATCCATCACTGCATCCACCACCCTCTCTTCGTCTTCAAGTTGATGTTTTCTACCATTAGCTCTAGCGTCAGGACGTTGTCCAATACCGCACTGCCAAAGTCTTGAAAACTATCGAGAAAAAACCCTTGGTGTAGGTTGACGGCGAGTGGGAAACCTACGTTGATATTCCCGACAAGCAGCTAGAGCATTTCCAGCAGCATATCCGTAGATACAAATTATATCTGCATACTCTTCTGAGGTGTACTCCATTATAAGAAGTAAAACAGTAGAACATTTTGCAATTTTATAAAGTTTACCACTTACACCTATTCAAAATAATAACTTGTTAACTTAAACGTCAAGTGACACTTAATGACAACTTTGGCAAACCAGACTACTACTTACTAAAATACAACAAAGATAATCGTCGTACAAAAAATTATCAAGACATTAAATTTTCCATATCAAAAAGATGTCGTGCGTGTATTCAGCCCAATGGAGGCATAAAAGTGTATCATTGCGATTTTGTACCAAACAACGACTGGTTAAAAATCATGAACTGTGCTCTAAAACACTTACCTGATTCATTGCTTACTCGACAAATAAGCGTCGTACAGAAAATTATCAACAGAGTCATTTTGTTCACGAATGAAAGTAAGATTCAAAAAACTAAAATTAAGAAAAAACATCATTGGCTTACCCGTTTTTTTCTTGAGGGATAACCAATGACATATGGGTACGCGCGCCTTCCATAACAGCCTACACATGCAAAGATTCAGCAAAATATATGTACTACTTTTTAAAAAATTGGGACATATTTTTTGAAATTCAACTTCAACACCCTGTATCTTTTTAATGAAGCGTTATAGGAAATTTTTTTATAGGACATACCCTCTCTAAAATTGTTCAAAGAACATTGGGTTTTATTTTTAGTCACCACTTATGAATCACCATGTATAGTAGAAACAATGTATACATATTTCATGAAATAAGCTTCTCGACAAAATTCCCAAAAAAGTTTTTTGCATAAAAATTTACAAACAATTTTTTCACGAAAATCCGAAAATATTTTTTTAAATAACTTAATGAACATTTATTATTATGCCGTTCACTTCTGGAACATAAAATACAGGCTGTTATATTTGAAACAATTGAGTTACGACTGTTTTTTTTTAATCAGTCACTATTTGAGAGCGCCCTGTAAACGGCATCTCGATGTTTGCAAGAAATAATACAGTGTGGCACACTTAAGATGAAGACACGCCGGTATTTCCTTTATTTTTATAAATAGCGATTTCATTTTTTCTACAGGTGTAAAACGTCATTAGGCTGTTTGAATAGCCTACCCACTTCAGATGTCAGATGTCAACCCAACCTACTATGGTTTCAGGAATAGGGTCGGTTCTCTATATTTAGCGATGCGTTAGAGTTATCAAAAAAGATACTTAAAAAAGTTATTCAGCATTTAATTTTAACTGCAGATATCGAGCTTCAAGTTAAAATTCGATTTTTTATCTTTTTGTAAATGTTTAGACAGTCCAAATTTTACATTATATTTTAACAGGTCGATTCCTATGGAAACAACAAACATCGTCAATATCAAAAGAAAACAATGGTAAGTGATTTATTCAACTCAACTTAAACATACACTCTAACCAAAGTACAATTAAATTAAATATAAAATTATTAAATGTAGTCTGCTTCAACTAGCCGACCTTCAAGTCTGATTCATTTTTCGATCAGTTTACGATTATTGCTGGCAACTTTTCTTAGTTCTGCTATATTTATTTCACAGCAAACCTGCCTAATTTTCTAGCGACTTTGGGGCATTTCTTTGTACACCTTATTCTTAACAGAACTCCAGAAATAGAAGTCTAGTGGCATAATGTCAGGAGACCGAGAAAACCACTGTTCAAAAGGACTATTTCTGCCAATCCATCTTGATGGAAAATATAGATTTAGCCAATTTCTGACTAACTGAGATTTGTGAATGGATGCACCGTCTAATTGAAAATATGTATCTTGTCGCACCTTGATAGGCAAACCTTCGATATAGTCCCATAATTCATTATTAAAAAAATTAAGCAATCGTTCTGCGTTCAAGGTGTTGTCAAAAAAAAAGGACTAATTATTCTATGCCCTAAAATTCCACACCACGTATTAACTTTTTATGAATACTGGGCTTTACAACTGATAACCCAGTGAGGGTTTTCAGCAGACTAATATCTGGAATTTTGAGCAGATACTATTCCATAAGTAGTGAGCCTCGTCCGTAAATAAAATTTTACTTAAAAGTTTTCTATCATTCAGAAAGTTACCTTCGGCCCAAAGGCAATAGTCTAATTGTTTCAGCTCATCACCATTTCTCAACGAGTGCAGAAACTTTGGCTTGAAAGGCTTCATTTTATGATGCACAAGGCATCTTCTGATGTTGTCTCTACTTACATCCAATGCAACAGCTCTTTGACGTAAACTCATCTGGAGATTGGCTTGAGTTGAAGCCAAGGTTATGCTATCATCACTACTTCTTCGATTTCTAACAGCCGAGATATTGTTCACTGCACTTCCTGTTTGAGATAATCGTGCATTCAAAGCTGCTGTAGTTTCGCGCCTAATTGGATTTCTCTGGGGATGTCTCCGATTGAATTAACCAACAACTTCTCTTCTATTTCGAACACCATCACCAAAAAATCGTATTGATTCAATTTTTTCTCTTACATTGAGACGTTCACAGGAATTTTGCTGGCAGACTCACAGTTAATGTTAATTTGACATTTATCGAATTATTTCACAAAGTTCTAATTTGTTTCCATGGCAATCTACCTGTTAAAATCTAAAATTTAGACTGCCTAGAAATTTACAAAAAAGTAACTCGAATTTTGACTGGAAACTCGGTATCTGCCGTTAGAATTAAATTGTGAATAACTTTTTAGAGTAACTTTTTTTGATATATCTAACGTATCGCGAAATATAGAGAACCAGCCCTATTCCTAAAATCATAGTAGCCTGGGTTAACATCTGAAATTTGAAGTGGGTAGGCTATTCAAACAGGCTAATAATGTTTTACATATCTACAAAAACTGAGGTCGCTATCTCTAAAAATAAAGAAAATACAGGCGTGTCTTCATCTTAAGTGTGTCACACCGTATAAACGAAACCCTCTCTGAATGCGTCACTTGCATGAGACTCCGATTTTTATTGGTAAAAACGCCGTATCACAATTTTTGATATGTGGCAAAAATGTGAAAAGTTGCAAAACAATTAAAATAACTCGAAAACAACCACGTATTACAATTCGGTGGAAAATGCAAAAATGCAATAATATAAGGGGCGTTAGAATAAAAAAAAACTCTGGACGCAGCAAGTGCGTTATGGTAGTGAATTTTCATAAAAATGTTTTTATTGCAAATATGTGTGTTTTCTTTTTAAGAAAGCAGGCATCAATTTTGGTTACCAGTATAACCTATATAGTAAAAGCAATGTGCCATGTTTCATAAAAATAACTTTATTGTGTGAAAATGTACCAAGATTTCCAAAAGTAGACTTAAAGTGTTCCCGGAAAAACTCGTTTCTTGGTCAACCTTATAGGTTAATAGCAAATTGGGCTATTCAAATGTGAAGCATTTGATCAAAGTTCGCTACCATAACGCTCTTGCTGCATCCAGAATTTCTTTTCTTACAAACATGCATTATATTTCGATGGAAAATGCAATAACATAAGGCGTGTTTGATTAAAAAAAGAAAATTTGTATCACCAATGACTTATGGGCCATCCTGTGATTGTAGAAATATTTTTTTAAGATGTAGCTCAAGACACCCTATAATTAATATATACAAATTTTTTTCAAATCTTGTATAATAACGGATATATTGAGCTTTATTGATTTTTTACGAAAATTCGACAAAAATTATATACCATTAAACGATAAACTCTATAGCTAAGGCTACTGCCAAGCATCAGGGAAAGCGTCTATTTCAAATGAATTTTCTGGAAACATTTTAGTAAAATGAAGGACAATGACGGTTGAAACTAAGACTTCAGTGTTTGTAAAACATCCTTCTTGAGACATTTGATTTCCATAGCCCGTATTAGTTTCAAGTTATTTGCCAAAATGTTGCCGATTTTGACGTTTTAAGTCGCAACTTTGACGTTTTGAGGAAAACCCCAATTTATTTTTCTTTAAATGCCTATAACTTTTTTGTCTTTTGACATACAGAGCTAAATTTTGCTAGATAACTTACATATAAGGACATAAACCCGCGTACCAAATTTGGTTGCCCTTACTTTGTTAATTCGGGAGATATAAATTTTTTTCGAAAGAAAACACAAAATTTTCCGGGAAAACCTGGGCAGATTTTCCTGGCTAACGAACTTATCCAAGCCATTTGCAAAAGGAATTTATTCACCAAATTTAATCAAAATCGGCCCATTATTTTTTGAGTTATCGGTGTGATACATATCTATATATATATATAAATATATATATATATATATATATATATATATATATATATATATATATATATATATATATATATATATATATATATGTATGTATGTATCGCACCGATAACTCAAAAAATAATGAGCCGATTTTGATAAAATTTGGCACATACCTTCCTTTCGTAAATGGCTTGGATAAGTTCGTTAGTCAGAAAAATGAGTTGAGTTACCGGTGTGATTAAACATATAGAAATTCAAACTGACCCCGGATATGTGTTCTGGGGGGCCTAATTAGCGCTCATTTGAAGAAATTTTTTCAAAATTCAAAAGTCGAGATCTCCTCATTAGTGAATTTTTTTAAGAAAATTCACTAAGAATGGTATCGCCAACGACTTAAGGGGCAACTGTGATTACCGAAATAATTTTTATAAGATGCAACTCAAGACACCCTATAATTAACGTATGCAATTGTTTCTCATATCTTGTAGAATAACAGTAATATTTAACTTTAACGTAGAAATACGTCACTCTGTATAAATTGAGATGTCCCAACTCTTGGGCATGCTGTACATCATAATTTTTTATTAAATCAATTAATTCTCCGTCTACATGTGTCAATGCTAAAATTGTAAGTAAACAATGATAGCTGGTAAATTATATATTTTATGTAGCATTTCTACCGTTTTAGTCACATAGGACGGTATATTTAAGAATGGACAAATGTTGGGGGTTGACTTCACGGATTTGTTTGTAATTAACGAAATCATGTAGTGTTTGTGTATTCTCTGTTAGCAACTATTAGAGTCAGGTAAGATAACCTGTCTTGATAAAATATTAGAAAAGTTGTTTGTTCTGCATATTTTGTTTCGTGTCTATTGAGCTATCAAAAGTCTGGACGGAGCAAGCGCGATATGTTAGTGAATTTTCATTAAAATGTTTTTAATAGCAAATATGTGTGTTTTTTTTTAAGAAAGCAGGCATCAAATTTGGTCACCAGTATAACCTATATAGCAAAAACAATGTGCCAAGTTTCATCAAAATAACTTACTTGTTTGAAAATGTACAAAAATTTCCGAAAGTAAACTTAAAGTTTTCCCGAAACAACTGGTTTCTTGGTCAACCTTATAGGTTAATATCAAATTAAGCTATTCTTATTTAAAGCATTTAATGAAAATTCGCTACCATAACTCACTATCTGCGAATTTATTTTCTTACAAACCTGCATTATATTTCGATGGAAAATGCAAAAATGCAATAACATAAGGCGTGTTCGTTTAAAAAAAAAAAATTTGTATCACCAACGACTTATGGGCCACCCTGTGATTATATAAACATTTTTTTAGATGTAGCTCAAGACACCCTATACTTAATGTATATAATTTTTTTTAGTATCTTGTATAATAACGGATATATGGGGCTTTATTGATTTTTTACGAAAATTCGACAAAAATTATATACCATTAAACGATCCACTCTATAGCTGCGACTACTGCCAAAGCATCAGAGAAATAATCTATTTGAAATGCATTTTCTGGAAATATTTTAGTAAAATGAAGGAAAATGACGGTTGAAGCTAAGACTTCAGGCTTTGTCAAACATTCTTCTTGAGACATTTTCTTTCCATAGCTCGCATCAGTTTCAGGTTCTTTGCCTAAATGTTGCCAATTTTGACGTTCTATATTGCGACTTTGACATTTTGAGGTAAACCCCAATTTATTTTTCTTTAAATGGCCATAACTTTTTTGTCTTTTAACCAACAGACCTAAATTTTGGTAAGTCATTTACGTATAATGTCATAAATCCGCGCACCAGATTTGGTTGCCCTTGCTTTGTTATTTCCGGAGATATATTTTTCTTCCCAGAAAACACAAAATTTTTTGGACAAACCTGGGCCGATTTTTCTGGGTAACGAACTTATCCAAGCCACTTGCAAAGAGAAGGTATTTGCTAAATTTAATCAAAATCGGCCCATTATTTTTTGAGTTATCGGTGTAATACATACACTAGGCTATACTATATATATATATATATATATATATATATATATATATATATATATATATATATATATATATATATATATATATATATATATATACTAAAACTGACCCCGTATGTTTGTTCTACGGCGCCTAGTTCGCTCTCATTTAAAGAAATTCTTTCAAAAGTAGAGATCTCCTCATTAGTGAATTTTTTAAAGAAAACCCTCGAAATCGTTTAGCTATCCTGGTTGACAAACATTTTTTATTAGTTATCTAAAAATCCAAAATAAAATATGATAGGCAACCAGGACAGCTAAACGCTTTCGAAAGTATATACAGGCTGGCGCATTGAAAACGAAACAGACCGATTTGCGTCCAGATAATTTTTTTTTAAGAAACGCTGAAACATGTTAATTTTAATATTGAGGGGGACATGTTTTGACATAAAACTCAACTTTGTCACATCAACCTCTTAAGGGTGGTGATAACAACCCTTGTATTTTAAATAGGGAACATGGGTCGAGTGTTACATCATTTGAAAGCCCTTTCTTTTCTGAATCCAGCACACAAATTTTTTGGAAGTTTTATCAACTCGTTTAAAAATTATTCACAGTTGAAGTTGCACGAACGTATGTCATTCATTGTGATAAGAAATGCACTAATTAGTCGAGTTTTCGTTAAGAAAAACTAAAAAACAAAACCAAACGTTAAAAAATGTTTATTCAGTTAAGTAAGTGTTCAAATTGTGGGCCACCAGCTTGCACACAAAAGTACAAATTTTGTTCAAAACGACCTCTGACATTCTGGAGCATTTGTGGACTTATTATTAGACGGCATTCTTCAACAATGCGTCGTCGTAATTCTTCCAGAGACTCCGGTTTTGTTGCGTAAATTATAGTCTTTAAATGGCCCCATACAAAGAAGTCTGAAGGAGTTAAATCCGGTGATCTAGGGGCCACTCAATAGCACCTCTACGCCCAATCCATTGTCCTGGAAACTCTCTGTTAAAAAACTCCTTAACACGTTGTGAAAAATGCGGAGAAGCTCCATCTTGTTGAAACAATGTCAATTAGTAGATGGTAAACGATATCTTCTAGTAACTCTAAATACGTTTCGCCACTCAAATTGCCATGAAGAAAAATTGGTCCAATTAAACGGTTTCCAAAAATGCCAGTCCAGACATTCAATTTCTGTGGAGTTTGAGTGTGGACTTTGTGAAAATTTCCTGGATTATTATCTGCCCAATAGCGACAATTATGACCATTGACGGTAGAGTTTAATAAAAACGTGCACTCGTCTGAAAAACAGATATTGAACAGAAAGTTCCCGTTATCAGCTATTCGTGCAGTCATAACTTCACAAAACCCCAGCCGCCGATCAAAATCATCTTCATTCAGTTGTTGTACAAGATGAATTTTATACGGGTGAAATTTATGATGCTTTAATATTCGCTCAATAGTTCTTCTTTTGATGTTCGAAACAGTGGCCAGTTTTCTCGTGCTCAAAGTTGGGTCTGCAGCAATTTGTCCTAAAACTTCAATCTCAGTAGTCTCATTTCTAACCGAAAATTCACGTTCAGGATCCCGTTTTTTGTTGGCTACTGAACCACTTTGTCGAAACTTTGCAACTAACTCCAAAATGTATTTTCTGTTAACATGTCTGTTCGGATGTCGGTCATTAAACAAATTTGCGGTATGGTTGGCACAATCATCGTTTTTGAAAAAAAAAGTAATTATTTCAACTCTTTCTTCTACAGAATACACCATTGTGAAATTAATTTTCGGTAGTACTATCAAGTACCAAACCGACCGATAAACTGAATTAATAAACCGCATTTCTCTCATTCCGATAAGAAATGTTCTGATAGTCAATTTTTTTTTGGTTTACAAACCAACAAAACATTGACTATTCTTATCGGAATGAGTGAAATTCGTTTTGGCATCTTCATCTGTGAATAATTTTTAAACGAGCTGAATTCAGAAAAGAAAGAGCTTCCACATTCGACCCATGTTCCCTATATATATATATATATATATATATATATATATATATATATATATATATATATATATATATATATATATATATATATATATATATATATATATATATATATATATATATATATATATATATATATATATATATATATATATATATATATATATATATATATATATATTTATATATATATAAAATTGAAACTGGCCCCGGATATGTGTTCTAGGGAGCTTAGTTAGCGCTCATTTGAAGACATTTTTTCGAAATTCAAAAGTCGAGATCTCATCATTAGTGAATTTTTCCAAAGAAAATTCAGTAAGATATTCTATCACCTAAGGAATGAACACCAGTGACGAGCCTTGAAGGATTTGATAATTGGGTTCATATCTTAACCACCATTCGGGCCAAACCAGATAAATAACAAAAAAATTTGTCTCTTGCGAAAGTGCAGTGGTAACATACTTTAGATTATCGTAGTGAATTTCCTTATAAATGAATTTAATAAATTTTTTAGAAGAAACATTTGATGTCGATTTTTGTATGAAAAATTATTCAATTGATGGAACATTTTTTAAACGAAATTCGTCGAAAATAAGGTTTTAATGGATTTTCCTGCAAACAAGTTATTTTATTTTTAATTTTAATCACAGATTAGAAATATAATTTGAATTTTGTTTATTCTTGTAGCAAAATTTTGTGTAAAAAAATATTTAGCCAATTTTTGCAGAATTTTTTTTGTGCTTCCTTAGAACTCACTTTTTTATGATTTTATTTTGCGAAATTTTGGTAGTGTTAATGATAAATGTTTAATAAGCTATAAAATAAAGTTTTCGGATTTTCTTAAAAATGTGCGAATTTTAATTAAAAAAATTTCAAGTTTCGTCAAAAATGTTTTTGTGAATAATTTTATTTTGGTAGGTGGGTAAATAACTTGAAGAGGTTCGTTGGCCAGAAACATCGGATCAATTCATTTTCGGAAAAATTTTGTACTTTTTCAAACAATAAAGTTATTTCGATTAAATATGGTACATTGTTTCTACTATATGGGTAACAAAATTTGACGGCTGCTTACATTAAAGAAAGACAGATATGCTATTAATTTTTATGAAAATTCACTACCATAACCCACTAGCTGCGTCCAGACTTTTAGTGAATTATCGTAGAAAAAATTCACTTAAAGGAGATCCCGACTTTTTAATTTTGAAAAAATTTTTGCAAATGAGCGCGAACTAGGACCCCTAGAACCCATATCCGGGATCAGTTTCAATTTTTATATGTTTATATATATATATATATATATATATATATATATATATATATATATATATATATATATATATATATATATATATATATATGTATCACACCAATAACTCAAAAAATAATAAGCCGATGTTGATGAAATTTGGCATGTGCTTTCCTTTTGTAAATGGCTTGGATAAGTTCGTTAGCCAGGAAAATCTGACGAGGTTTTCTGGGAGAATTTTGAGTTTTCATTCGAAAAAATTTTTATCTCAAAAAATAAAAAAGCTGTGATAACTAAATTTGGTAGGTAGGTTTATGATATAAAAAGTAAACTATATACCAAAATTTAGAATTTTATGTTACAAGGAAAAAAAGTTATGATAAAATATTCTGTGCCAGATCATTTCTATGAAAATTCACTACCATAACGCACTTGCTTTTTTTTTTGTTAAGGTTATTAGTGCGCGTATGTTTTTAATTCATTGTAATGTATTTAAGCTTTCTAGAATCATAATATAACCTAATCCAGTTGAAACGAAAGCCAGCTTATATCACATATGAGATGTATGATGTACAAAATAACTTTATAAAGGACCCAAACAAACAAAAAATTAACCTGTGATCCCTTTCAGAAGCCTGTATAGCACATCTCATACTCGCAGGGAATAAAATATATCCGACAAGCTATAAATAAAGTTGTCAGTGTAAATCTCCGGGAAATAAAATCCGTAATAAAATTGCTAGCCTATTTACTGATCCAAAAAACCACAGCGTGTTCCGATGAACTATGATATTGCACAATAGGGGCGCTGTTAGATATACGACGCCAATGACGACGCCGGTGACGATACCACATTGACAACCGTAGTTATCTCAGAATATAAACCACATCTGCTTTAATGCCAAACACCGAGTAAGTTGATACGGCTTTCCAAAATACTCCACTTTCAATCAATAACGTGCTCTGTATCAGAAAAACGTGTGGGTGTCCTTAAGCTTATTCAGTTCTGGGTTTTTTACATGGCTCTTTTATTTATGTGATGACACAAGATATAAAAGATTAGTCTCCTACATATATCAGAGGATCAGAGATTTGTTTGTAAGAAAGCCGATAACAAAGAAAAGAAAACAAGCTCTGATTTATTTTAAACTACTTAATAATTTTCTATAGTTTTACTTTTCAGCAAATTTTTATAGACAAAATATAAAATTAAATAATCAACATGTTGTTTGATTACTTTTTGTTCCCATTATTTGGTGAAACCGTTCCACACTAAATACATATGTAGAGATACGTACACTTGGAGAAACCCAAATCGCCACAACACATCTTCTTGATACCTGTCAATCGTTTCAGTAACCAAGCTAGCGCCTTCATAGGACAAAAAATTCTAAACTATTTAACTATTACACATTATATTTGTACTACGTGTTAGGGAAATGACAGATAACCTAGACAGAAAGGAGAAGTTGGAAAGAGAGCGAGAGGAAGAAACAGATAAAGAGAGAGAGAGAGAGAGAGAGGAAGAGAGAGAGAAAGAGGAATCACAGGCAAACTTTCTGCGTAAGACTCGATGCATTTTCGCAACAATAAGAACCGTAGACCGGTTTCGCTCTTATTAGAGCTCTTCAGTACGGCATACTATTTGCAGCAAAAATGCACCAAAAATAATACCGCTATCGTATAGCCAGTCCTAAAATACTCAGTAAGTGGTGGACGTGCCGCCACCTAGTTGCGGAACCAAGTAGTATGCTGTCACGCCAGCTCCAAATAACACAAAGTGTTAAAAAATAGAGACTGTATACAGCTAACTAACAATTTAGAAAATTGTCAGCCCTGGCCCATTTCTACCCCAATATAGGGAGAAAGTATGTAAGACTCGATGCATTTTCGCAACAATTAGAACCGTAGACCGGTTTCGCTCTTATTAGAGCTCCTCAGTACGGCATACTAATTGCAGCAAAAATGCACCAAAAATAATACGGCTATCGTATAGCCAGTCCTAAAATACTCAGTAAGTGGTGGACGTGCCGCCACCTAGTTGAGGAACCAAGTAGTATGCTGTCACGCCAGCTCCAAATAACACAAAGTGTTAAAAAATAGAGACTGGATACAGCTAACTAACAATTTAGGACATCAGATTCAAGAGATTCGTTATTTTTAATAACTTATATATCGTTTTCAAGTTAGATATTGGCATAGATCACACACACACACATACACACACACACATATATATATATATATATATATATATATATATATATATATATATATATATATATATATATATATATATATATATATATATAATGTTTTTAGAGGGTTCTGTGATATTTATTACCATTATTATTCGATTTATATTTATGCAGTTTATGTAGTTTTAGTGTTGTAGAATTTATGTAGAGTATTATTGTTTTGTTGTTAACATATTTTCTAATTTTTAATTTTTTAAGCTCTATATCATACACTTACCTTTGATTATTTTGTCTCCTCGGCGACTCTATTGTTCTCAGCGGAGGTCCAAAGTTGGCCTAGTTATATTTTTATTGGAACAAATAATTTGCCTCTAATCTCGAATACTTATTATCAAATAAGTAGTTAAGTTAATGTTTTGGAAGCTTTCATCTCAAATAATAATTTTTATTTTAATATTAAATTACTGTGAGAGGGTTTTCAATTGTCTTTTTGGATGCCAAATTCACTGAAATGCTCTCTCATAGACTCAAATGTAGTCAATGATAGAGTTCATACAGGGTGGCGCATTGAAAACGAAACAGATCGATTTGCGTCCAGAGAAAACTTTTTTTTAAGAAACGTTGAACACGTCGATTTTAATATTGAGGGGAACATGTTTTGACATAAAACTCAACTTTGTCACATCAACCCCTTAAGGGTGGCGATAAAACCCTTATGTTTTAAATAGGGAACATGGGTCGAGTGTTGCATCATTTGAAACTCTTTCTTTTCCGAATTCAGCACACAAATTTTTTTGGAAGTTTTATCAACTCGTTTAAAAATTATTCACAGTTGGAGTTGCAAGAACGTATTTATTATTGTGATAAAAAATGCACTAATTAGTCAATTTTTCGTTAAAAAAAAATAAAAAACAAAACCAAACGTTCAAAAATGTTTATTCAGTTAAGTAAGTGTTGACCACCAGCTTCCATACAAAATTTATAAATTTTGTTCAAAACGAGCTCCGACATTCTGGAGCATTTGTGGAGTTATAAGACGGCATTCTTTAACAATGCGTCGTCGTAATTCTTTCAGAGACTCCGGTTCTGTTGCGTAAATTCTACTCTTTAAATGGCTCCATAGAAAGAAGTCTAAAGGAGTTAAATCCGGTGATCTAGGGGGCCACTCAATAGCACCTCTACGCCCAATCCATTGTCCTGGAAACTCTCTATTCCAAAAATTCCCTAACACATTGTGAAAAATGCGGAGGAGCTCCATCTTGTTGAAACACTAATTGAGTTTCTTGATAGCGATCATCATTTTCAACAATGTCAATTAGTGGAGGGTAAACGATATCTTCTAGTAACTCCAAATACGTTTCACCATTCAATTTGCCATCAAGAAAAATTGGTTCGATTAAACGGTGTCCAAAAATTCCAGTCCAGACATTCAATCTCTGTGGAGTTTGAGTGTGGACTTCGTGAAAATTTCTTGGATTATTATCTGCCCAATAACGACAATTATGACGATTGGCTGTAGAGTTTAATAAAAACGTACACTCGTCTGAAAAACAGATATCAGTTATTCGTGTAGTCATAATTTCACAAAACTCCAGCCGCCGATCAAAATCATCTTCATTCAGTTGTTGTACAAGATGAATTTTATGCGGGTGAAATTTATCATGCTTCAATATTCGCTAAATAGTTTGAAACAGTGGCCAATTTTCTCGTGCTCAAAGTTGGGTCTGCAGCAATTTGTCCTAAAACTTCAATCTCAGTAGTCTCATTTCTAACCTCATCAACATATCGATACCAATATAAAATTTTATCTTTATAGATTATAGATAAGTTTACAACTTCTGTAAGAATACATCCCATTTTTTTCCAAAATATTTTCTATGAGCGCCCTATGTATAAACTGCAAATAAAACGTGGCATTTAAACCTAATGTAATAAATTTAAACCCTATTGTTCTCTTAATATTTTTAATATTCTTGCTTCCCAAATTCGTGAGAACACCCTAAAAAACCAAATCTTGCTGCCAAGATAAGGCATTTAAGAGCACAGATACGAAAAATCTAGTAATTTTATGTCTTTAGATAACAAAATGAACCATTACAAACATGTTGGTGTTAGACATTCTTTTCCAACTATGAAATTAAACCCGTACTCAGCAAAAATGCGTACAAACGGCTATCTCTGTAATGGATATATCACTCTGTGAGTAACATCATACGCGTGGCAGCCGAAACCTGAACTCCGGAGTATCCGGCCCTTCTTGTTACCTAACGCACTTAATGTGCGCATGTGAGGGCGCGTGTCGGGGATGACCTCGGAAGCTTAAGTCCATTGGTCACCATACGCACTTAATGGTTTAAGGATTTTAGATTAAACGTATATAGAGAATAAAAGGAGTGAAAGTCTGAGTTTAATGTATGTTAACTTGTTTACCTATCCAAATATTACTTTTATTGCAAAATCCCATTTATAATTACTCCTTTATGAACTCTAAAACAGAGCTGAAAGATTTGGCCCAAGATACTCCAAGTGGGTGAGATGCAATAACTGATCGTATCTCAGTTGTTGTCACGGTTGTTTATTTAATCTGCGGATACTGAATGATTTATCGTTAGTCTGTGTTCAGATAATGAAACTCCTCGAACTCTAAACTCGCTCCTATATATAGCAATGTTTAATGCTTACTGTGGACTGTTCACACTCCTGGTTCCATCGTTCCTGTGTTTTAGTCGCACTTGCCGAAGTTGAAATTCGATTCCCTGGACACGTGTACGCCACACCTAAATTAATTCTCTATTATTGTAATTTAAACGCCTCTAGAGATATATACCAGTATATTCCGTGCAAATGCAACTAAACACTGAATTACTGGAATTCTGGAACGACCCATTGATTAGTAGATATTGTTCTTGTTTATGTCCCAAAAGAATATTGTGTTGAAGCAAAATCCCATTTTTACTATATTTTACTTAAACAAGTTTGTCACCAACACTATTAAAGTCTGCTTGCAGCACAATGTAATATTTCTTTTGCATATTGCTATGTTTTTGAAATTGTTATAGTAATTTAAAAAAATGACAAGCAAAACGAGTACGCAGTTACGGAGGGTTGGTAGAAATATGATTAAATAATTAAGGGCAAAACTTAATAAAACAAAAATTAATAACTTAGTATTTTGTATACCTATTCACCATAGTTTAGTGAATTTTACTAGAAAAAAATTACTAATGAGGAGATCGCGCCTTTTGAATTTTGAAAACATTCTTTAAATGAACGCGAACTAAAGCTCCTGGAGCACATATCCTGGGTCAGTTCCAATGTTAATATATATATATATATATATATATATATATATATATATATATATATATATATATATATATATATATATATATATATATATATATATATATATATATATATATATATATATATATATATATATATATATATATATATATCACACCGATAACCCAAAAAATAATGGGCTGATTTTGGCGAAATTCCGCAGGTACTCCCTTTTTCTAAGTGGCTGAATCTGAATTTGTTTGATAAAAATCGCTATCAAAACGCCCTTCTCTATCGGACCTTTTTTTTAAATATTTATTAACTGTTATAATATTACTAAATTCGCTACCACGTCGGACTTGCTGCTTCAGCACATTTTAGTGAATTTTCGTAGAAGAAATTCACTAATCGGGAGGTTCCGACAAATCAGCGAAAAGTAGGCCTCTAGAACCCATATCCAGGGTCAGTATATATACAGGCTGGCGCACTGAAAACGAAACAGACCAATTTGCGCCCAGATAATTTTTTTATTAAGAAACGCTGAAACACGTCAATTTTAATATTAAGAGGGACTTGTTTTGACATAAAACTCAACGTTGTCAGATCAACCCCTTACGGGTGGTGATAACAACCCTTATATTTTGAATAGGGAACATGGGTCGTGTGTTACATCATTTGAAAGAACTTTCTTTTATGAATTCAGCACACAATTTTTTTTGGAAGTTTTATCAACTCGCTTAAAAATTAATCACAGTTGGAGTTGCAAGAACGTATTTTATTCAATGTGATAATATATGCACTAATTAGTCAATTAAAAAAAAAAAACTAAAAAACAAAACCAAACGTTAAAAAATGTTTATTCAGTTAAGTAATTGTTCAAATTGTTGACCACCAGCTTCCATACCAAAGTACAAGTTTTGTTCAAAACGAGCTGACATTCTAAAACATTTGTGGAGTTATTAGACGGCATTCTTCAACAATGCGTCATCGTAATTCTTCCAGAGACTCGGGTTCTGTTGCGTAAATTCTACTCTTTAAATGGCCCCATAGAAAGAAGTTTAAATTAGTTAAATCCGGTGATCTAGGGGGCCACTCAATAGCACTTCTACGCCCAATCCATTGTCCTGGAAACTCTGTGTTCAAAAACTCCCTAACACGTTGTTAAAATTGCGGAGGAGCTCCATCTTGTTGAAACACTAATTGATTTTCTTGATAGCGATCATCATTTTCAACAATGTCAATTAGTAGAGGGAAAATGATATCTTCTAATAACTCTAAATACGTTTCGCCACTCAAATTGTCATCAAGAAAAATTGGTCCGATTAAACGGTCTCCAAAATTGCCAGTCCAGACATTCAATTTTTGTTGAGTTTGAGTTTGGACTACGTGAAAATTTCTTAGATTATTCCCTGACCAATAACGACAATTATGACGATCGACTGCAGAGTTTAATAAAAACCTACACTCGTCTGAAAAACATATATTGAACAGAAAGTTCCCGTTATCAGCTTTTCGTGCAGTCGTAACTTTACAAAAGTCCAGCCGGCGATCAAAATCATCTTCATTCAGTTGTTGTACAAGATGAATTTTATACGGATGAAATTTATAATGCTTCAATATTCGCTGAATAGTTCTTCTTTTGGTGTTTGAAACAATTTTCTCGTGCTCAAAGTTCAATCTCAGTAGTCTCATTTCTAACCGGAAATTCACGTTCAGGATCCCGTTTTTTGTTGGTTACTGAACCACTTTGTCGAAACTTTGCAACTAACTCCAAACTGTATTTTCTGTTAACATGTCTGTTCGGATGTCGTTCATTAAACGAATTTGCGGTACGGTTGGCAGAGTCATCGTTTTTGAAAAAAAAGAGTAATTATTTCAAATCTTTCTTCTACAGAATACACCATTGTGAAATTAATTTTCGGTAGTACTATCAAGTATCAAACCGAGCGATAACCTGAAATAATAAACCGCATTTCTCTTATTCCGATAAGAAATGTTCTGATAATCAATTTTTTGTTTACAAACCAACAAAACATTGACTATCAGCACATTTCTTATCGGAATGAGTGAAATGCGTTTTTGCATCTTCAACTGTAAATAATTTTTAAACGAGTTGATAAAAAAAAATTAGTATGCTGAATTAAGAAAAGAAAGAGCTTTCAAATGATTTAACACTGGACCCATGTTCGTTATTTAAAATATAAGGGTTGTCATCACCACCCTTGAAGGGTTGATGTAACAAAGTTGAGTTTTATGTCCACACATGTCCCCCTCAATATTAAAATTGACGTGTTTCAGCGTTTCTTAAAAAAATTTCTCTGGACGCAAATCGGTCTGTTTCGTTTTCAATGCGCCAGCCTGTATATACTTTCGAAAGCGTTTAGCTGTACGGGTTGCCTATCATATTTTATTTTGGATTTTTAGATAACTAATAAAAAATGTTTGACAACCAGGATAGCTAAACGATTTCGAGAGTTTTCTTTAAAAAATTCACTAATGAGGAGATCTCTACTTTTGAAACAATTTCTTTAAATAAGAGCGAACTAGGCGCCCTAGAACACACATACGGGGTCAGTTTTAGTTTATATATATATATATATATATATATATATATATATATATATATATATATATATATATATATATATATATATATATATATATATATATAGTATAGCCTAGTTCGCTCTCGTTTAAAGAAATTGTTTCAGAAGTAGAGATCTCCTCATTAGTGAATTTTTTAAAGAAAACTCACTAAAATCTAGAAGGAGTTTTAAGAAGTAATATAACATCTAAAAGATAATTGTGTGTAGTCTCAATTCACAATGATGGAAACTGCGATGCGGATAGTGATTTTAAAGTTAACCGCTCAACATGATATATCCTACACCTTGCAAGCGTTGAAAATATCAACAGTATATTCAATACAACTATAGATAGCATCTGCCTGACACCTAAATCGCGGTTATTAATACATAGTAATAGCCGATAACAAATAGCAGTGTGATTGAAAAATCGCTGTTTGGCTCATCACTACTGGGTAGGTGTAGCTACCAGTTATAGGGTAATAATTATCAATCATGATTTATTTAGATAAACGGGGAGAATTTATTCTCCCCTTTCCAAAAATTATAATCGCACTTGACAAAGTAGTATGCGTTTATACAATGTAATATGAGTTTTTTGTTTTGTTTTAGTGAATTTTCGTAAAAAAAATTCACTAATGGGGAGATGCCGACTTTTGAATTTTGAAAAAATCTTTGCAAATGAGCGCCAACTAGGACCCCTAGAACCCATATCCGGGGTCAGTTTCAATATATATATATATATATATATATATATATATATATATATATATATATATATATATATATATATATATATATATGTATATATGTATATATGTATCACACCGATAACTCAAAAAATAATGGGTCGATTTTGATAAAATTTGGCATGTACCATCCTTTTGTACATGGCTTGGATAAGTTCGTTAGTCAGGAAAATCAGATGAGGTTTTCAGGGAAAATTTTGAGTTTTCATTCGAAAAAAAAATTATATCTCAAAAATTAAAAAAACTATGATAACCGAATTTGGTAGGTAGGTTTACGATATAAAAGGTAAACTATACGCCAAAATTTAGATTTCTATTTTACAAGAAAAAAAAGTTATAATATTTTGTACCAGATCATTTCTATGAAAACTCACTACCAAAACGCACTTGCTGCGTCCAGGCTTTTATTTTTATATACCGGAATGCATCATATAGACCTCATTCACAATACCGTAGCGTGTGGGATATAGAGGTACTGTGGGACTATTACCCATTAAACTCCGCTCCCTGGAGTACCGGACCTTAGTCCATACCTCCATCGGAAAGATTTCACTCCATGACGTTTGAATTTCAATGTTTCCATTCTGTTTTGCCGCTGGGGCGTTATCGGGTAAGTATAATCTTTGGACACTTATGGCTATGTGGAAGTTGCTCATCGTAGCAGGTGGTACTACGGAGAAGTGCATTTGGGTGAGAAGCGGCTTTTTCGAACTGAGTGGTGGGATATTCCAACTGAAAAAATTACGATCTTTTTCACCTATTCATGCGTCGATCCGGGGACGCACTATATATATATATATATATATATATATATATATATATATATATATATATATATATATATATATATATAGATATATAGATAAAGATATGTTTAAGCTAGGGTTTTTAAATTTAATTTAATATATAGAATTGATATAGATTTAGTTTTTTTTATTTTATATTTTAGGTATCTTAGCTTTTAAGTTTTATTTGCCTGTAAAGTCTAGTGAAATGTTGTAACTTATGCTTGTAAGATAAAAGTATATGTGACTTACACCCTGGTGTATCCACTGCCTTTTACTGCTGCCTGAATCCGAAATATCTTTATTTTTTTTTAATTTTGAAATATATTGCCCAATCTAATTTTAGTTATTCCTCCCAAATACTTATATATGTATAAAAACAAAATAAAGCAAGGATGTTAAAAATACACAGAATTTGAATATTTATTAAATTAACACAACTGACAATCGCCTAATACTTACTTACTATTTATAATATATTTTTTTTATCTCTGAATTTAGACCCTTTCTTACTTTTCTTTTTCTTTTAATAATGAAAAACCCCCAGAAAATGAACTAATCAGTATTATTTGCTTAAGTTTAAGATCCTTGGTATGTACACGAACCTCGCTGCTTTATAAATCAAGAGGTACCGACACCTATTGGTGTTCGTATGGTTTATACCATGCTTTATTTCGACGCGCAGTCAATGGACGAGTTTCTTTCACTGGTTGGGTACGGTTACTGACCTTTAAGGTCAGAAGATGGTGCTGCAAGTATTTGGTTTTATAAATGGAAATCAAGATGATTGTTGTACCAATGGCCCCCCTTTATTTTCGTTTGATATTTAATAGTTTTACTACTTTCTTGAAGCGATGGATGTATCATACAACAAAAGGTAAGTTATTGCTTTACTTTACTCACTCAGACTGTATTGCCTTTGCTTCCTTTCCTGTAGCTGAGTTGGATTATCAGACCAGCAACCCCTGTAGATTTTTATTTCTTGTTTCCCAAATTTTCTATATCCCCTTTTTCTAATAAATTTCTTTTGAAATCTCTTTTATAAAAATTTTCAAACTATTTTTTTTTACTACCAAAAATTCCCATCTAATAATTTAATAATAATTTTCCTATCTATTTATTATTATTTTCACGTAACCAGCGTAACTAACTAAAAAACTGCTTTCTGGCCTTCTTTCAAATCAAAAATCATTAACAAATTGCTATAATCATCATCCTGTACATTATTACCCAGGATAAATAATTTTTCATTGCCGTTGGTCCCTGACAGATTAGTTAACTTACACTAAAATTTCAGTTTGACATTTGTTGTAAATAAAAACAGCTGACTTACATCTAGGTTATGACATGACATTTCTTAAAGTTATATACAACACTCTTACATCTTAAAATTCTTAATTATAATAAACAATAACATCTTAAATTTCCTAAAACTACTTTAACAAACATCATCTTAAATTACATAACAGCTAGCAAACAATAATACCTTACACTCTCTAAATAAACTAGTCATACATTCCTAATGTTCAACACATTTACACTTGCCTTGCCTCCTTTTAACCCATATATATATATATATATATATATATATATATATATATATATATATATATATATATATATATATATATATATATATATATATATATATATATATATATATGTCGTATTTCGGGAATCAAATTTGATATAGATTTTTGGCTGCCAAGACATCGTACACACGAGAAGTAAGTTCTTGTTTGTGTTCGGTTTTTTATGAGTTGTTTTAAAGTGTGTTCTTGGCTTGTGTGCATATATATATATATATATATATATATATATATATATATATATATATATATATATATATATATATATATATATATATATATATATATATATATATATATATATATATATATATATATTGTCGAATATTGCACTACACTGTAATCACTTTTAAATATACATTTTATTTGTTTGCTGTACTTTTTGTGGTTTTTATTTTGTTTACGTGGACTGCAGTTTCGAACCATCCTAGTTCATCATCAACACGCTACTGACTATAATGGTTCCTGTGTGGTCTATGTCTGAAATTGCACATGTCGCCTGCGTGTTGAGCTTCTATTGGTCGGTTTACTGTTCTCTGATTGGTTGTGTTTTCGGACTGTGTCGAGTGTATCGGTTTCCTGTTTTGATTGTTGTGGTTTGATAATTTGTCTATTTGTATGGATTTTGTTAAGTTTTGTTTAAATGTTTGTACTTGCATTTGTTCTGTGATTAATTGTTTCTTATTTTTTGTTTGTTGAATGTAGTATTTTCCCAGATTTTCATTTTTTGTGGTCTTTGTAACTATTCACTTTTTTATCTGGCATCGTTATTGATTTAGAAACACTTACAAAGCCCCCAGGTATCTAAATAATGACCAAAAACCCTATCTATATTAAATACTTCAAGTTTTGGATTTCAAAAATTATTTGATGAAAAGTCGCCAACATTTAACTACCCTAAACTCCGTGCTGCAGGCTATAAAAGCACGTTAAAAATTCAAACATCTAAAAACGCAATATAGCTTTGTTGGTAAATGATGTGTCGCATTTTCCTGAAAGGGAGTTTGAGTATACAAAATATACGTTAGGAATGTTCTAGAACAAAATATTATTTTATCTTATTAAAAAGTCTGTTAACAATGTTAAAAGAACCTTGAAGGTACGAGTCCATTTTCAATGTTAAGGGGAGTCGGAACTATATCTGCAAATCAGTCACGAAATTAACCTTGAAGGCCCTGAACTATAGACGAGGGACGTATGTGGTAAAGTGGGGAGAAGTTAGATCTCAACGGAAAGAGCGTTAGCTCGAGAGGAATCAGAGTTGGGCGCTTGCCGAGTAAACACCTTTTAGTTGCAGCGGCTAAAAATTATCTTAAAAAGGGGTGATAAAATCATTTCCGTTATCTATACTATCTAATAACAGTTGTCAGTGATTGTTTAAAGCCATTTAAGCGATTTTTGAATTTAAATAAACGACGTGTTTGGCATAAAAACGCGAATTAAGTTGTGATTCTTTGTTCACGATTTTGTGCATTTCTTACGTTAATCAGAAAGAGTTTCTAAGTATTACCGAATTTTGAGTCAATTGGCAATGAATTTCACTTGAGCCAATTTACGTTTCAATGGCTGTAGAAAAGTTGTCGCCGAATTAATTCGCAATATCGACATAGGGGACAAATTGTCTCCTAGTATTGGAGCAACAAAATACACCTGCCCAATAACCGTTAATGGGAAGTACCACTCATTCTCTCCAGTCTTCCCTCTCTCATTGGAGTTTGTGAGTTTGTGTCAGGCACTGATAGTTGACCCCATTTGGTAAGCATCTTCAAACGGTCATAAGTTAACTCCAGATATCAGGACTTGGTGAGTCAATACAAAATTTATCTCTGCGAACCAGCAGAATTTTTCAAGCAGCAAGGATAACTGTAAATTTCCTGTTTAATCTTTATAATTTTGTCAATATTGTGAATTTAAATACATTGTTCTTGAAATTGTAATTAGCCGATTTTATTTGTAAAATATTTAACCTGTGCATTTTAGTGAATTTTCTTAGAAAAAATTCACTAATGAGGAGATCTCGACTTTTGAATTTTGAAAAAATTTCTTCAAATGAGCGCGATCTAGGACCCCTAGAACCCATATCCGGGGTCAGTTTCAATTTTTATATGTTTATATATATATATATATATATATATATATATATATATATATATATATATATATATATATATATATATATATTTATATATATATATATATATATATATATATATATATATATATATATATATATATATATATATATGTATATATATATATATATATATATATATATATATATATATATATATATATATATATATATATATATATATATATATATGTATCACACCGATAACTCAAAAAATAATGGGCCGATTTTGATCAAATTTGGCATGTACTTTTCTTTTGTAAATAGCTTGGACAAGTTCGTTAGTCAGGAAAATCGGACGAGGTTTTCCGGGAAAATTTTGAGTTTTCATTAGAAAAAAATTCTTATATCAAAAAGTAATTAGCCGATTTTAATAAAATTTGGCATGTACCTTTCTTTTGTAAATAGCTTTGACAAGTTTGTTAGTCAGGAAAATCGGACGAGGTTTTCCGGGAAAATTTTGAGTTTTCATTCGAAAAAAATTTTTTTCTCAAAGAATAATAGGGCGATTTTGATAAAATTTGGCACGTACCTTCCTTTTGTAAAAGGCTTTGACAAGTTCGTTAATAAAAAAAATCGGACGAGGATTTCCGGGAAAATTTTGAGTTTTGATTTGAAAAAAAAATTTATCTTAAAAAATAAAAAATCTATGATAACCAAATTTGGTAGGTAAGTTTACGATATAAAAAGCAAACTATACACCAAAATTTAGATTTCTATGTTACAAGAAAAAAAAGTTATAAAATATTTTGTGCCAGATCATTTCTATGAAAATTCACTACCATAACGCACTTGCTGCGTCCAGGATTTTTTTTAATATCTTTCATTTCCAATCATTAATGTAGAAATTTCACGTAGGAATATTTTTTAAATGAAGCTTCACTTAAAGGACTGGCCAGTTAAGTCATTGAAAAATCAACCGAATTGATTGACAAACGTCAAGTAATTTACCTAATAATTTGTGTTTGCTTTTGAGCTGTAAAATACAGCATTTCACCTTTGATATACCTCAAGTAGCTAATGTTAATATTTTAGTAACCTACAACCATTTTATCCTATTATTTTGCAATATGCCATGTGAAATGATAATTTCTTTTTCTTAAAGTTCTTGCTGTTTATTTGATTTTTATTTGTGTATGATTAATGTTTATTTAAGATTCACCAACCATGTTTATTTAATTGTGTTTGCAATCCCAAATTCATTAACATATCTGTTTAATTGAAAAGTAATTCCTAACCAATATTTCCCACATTTGACGGCGACACAATAAATAATTCTGAATAACTTTTACCGAGATATCTACAACTTAAAACTTAAAAATAACCAGGTTTTGATCAGGGGATCCAAAAAATATGGGACGTCTGTCAGAACAACTCAGAACTAAGTAAGTAGTAAGCTTTATTTCTTAACATCTTTTAACATTACCAGTGTTTCTGACCTTGCAAATAATAAAATCTGATAGATAGATACGTTAGGTTAAGGTTTAACAGCTAATGGTGACCTCACTACCGACAGGATTTAGATCCACTCGAGGTCAATCTTTATATAACAGCTTTTCCGCTTACTACATTATACTACATCATATTGATAGGTATAACGTTTTATTTGAAGGAGGTTACATCTTTAATATGTTTTATTAGTTGTAATTTGTTGATATCTGGTTTTTGGTGTTTTCTGTTGTGAATGTGTGTAGCTACGTTTGATTTGTAGCTAGGTATGTGGATTTTACCTAATGCCATTACATGTTCCTTAAGTCTTGTTTCTATTTATTTTTTTGTAATTCCTATATATTTTAATTGCATGTGTTACATTCTATTTGATATATTCCATTAAATTTATGTGGGTTGTGTTCTTGTTTTTCATTTATTTTGTTTATTATTTTGTTATTGATTTTGTAGCTCATTTTTAAGTCATAATGTTTGTGTTATTGTGTTAATGTGGTGGTTATAATTGAATGTTGTGTATCTTGTGTTTGTTTCTGGTATTTTGTTGATTTGTTTGTTTTTGATTTCTTTTACTATCTGTTCTATTGTTTTCTTGTTGTATCCATTTCTTATATAACATCATAATACAAATATCACAAAGGTGTACATATATATATATATATATATATATATATATATATATATATATATATATATATATATATATATATATATATATATATATATATATATATATATATATATATATATATATATATATATATATATTGCTATAGATAGCAAATATGTGAGAAAATAGAAACATTATTGTGGAGTAAAACGGGCCAATGTACATAAAATTCATACATCCTAAAATTTAAATGCCCTGTATAATTGTGAGTGTAAAATATGTTAGGGTTAAATAAGAAATAGCATTAGGTAGCAGAATAAAGAACAATGATTTTCTTTTCTTACATGTAGTCGTTAAAATACAATAGAAGAATAGCCTTGTTTTTATTCATAGCATTTTACTAGGATATCACGAGTTTATTTTATTCTTAGGTAGTAGGCATATGTACCATATTATACATTTATAATATTAAGGAAAAATAAGTTTTTTTGTAAATGCCAATTTAAGCAAAGACGCAGTGTTAGTTGATAATGGTAGTTTTTTTGTGTGCGTGTTTCAAAAGAATAGTGCAACGGACAAAAAGTTAAACAATGGGATAACGAAAGGCCTATGAACTTTGTTACCGAGACACAGCGCGAAAAGGTTTTTTGTGGCACAGGGATAGTTTATTTAAGGAGTCGACGGCAAGTCGATGGGGACAATCGGTATCTGAACTGCCAGACGACAATTAGTGACTGAACTGCGAGAAGAATGGACAATCGGTAACTGAACTGCCAGAAAACAATTAGTGACTGAACTGCGAGAATAATGGACAATTAGTAACTGAGCTGCCAGAAGTGAAACTAGAAATTAGTGGTGCTGCGACAACTGAAAAATATGGAAGTTGATAAATAAAACAAATAAGGCAAGTGCCTGATAATACCATTATAAAAGTTTGTGTAAAGAAAATTAAATACCTGGTACACGGTTTGTGAAGACAGTTAAATAAAAATGGAAATTGATTGATAATTACTGACAAGCTGCTAGATCCAAAAGAAGAACAAATAGAAAGTGATAAATACACGTCAAATGGAAGGAGCAAACAAGATAACATTCAGTAAGTCGTTTTAGGAACTTTATCGAAATCAATATGCTGACTTTTTATATAGCGTGAATAGCTTTTAAGGATATTTTTTTTGTCCCATTTAGGATTTCAATGTAAATATAAGTTTACTAAGGGGGATGTTATATAATGGCCGAATCATTATATCATAGTTAGATAGTTCATTGTCTTAACTAAATTTGATTTAATAAATTTGATATAACGCTTTTTAATAGAAATTTATTAATTTGGTCAATCTGTTTAATTTTGACCTCAAATCAAGCAAATATTGATAATATGAAAAAGTAAGGCTATTTTTCACCGTTAAATGAAAAGTAAAATCAAAAGACCCAATCATACTTTTTTTTTGGAAATTTCCAAACACTCAGGAATATTATAATTCATAAAAACGACATTTTAAACAAAAGAAAAAAATGCTAGCCCAAGCACAGAACCCTACCCATAATATGAGAGAAAAATTCAAAATCCCAGCAATAAGTAAATAATTTTTGGCATAATTTCAGGATCTTCAATATGTTTTTAAAAATAAAGACGCAAGTGAATTCTCATGCTCTACAATTAAAAATGCTATTAAGGTATAAAATAAATTAAATAAAAGAAACCACACATAAATACCATAGCAATATATATATATATATATATATATATATATATATATATATATATATATATATATATATATATATATATATATATATATATATCTATATATATATATATATATATATATATATATATATATATATATATATATATATATATATAACTTTCCTAAGAAATGTGTAGACCATTTCTATGAAAATTTACTACCATAACGCACTTGCTACGTGCAGACTTTTTAATTTAACGTAGGTAACAGAATCAACATGACATGTATCAAAACAGTTATATACAGCATTCATGTACAACTTTCACATATTGGGGGAATTAACAAGCCGATTTCAGGATTTTCAAACATTATCGTCAATAAATTCCAAACACATCAATGGATTTATCGGATTCAAAAACCATTTATATGTCCGGACCGGACCAGGTGCATTGATTGATGTTAATTTGTTACAGGGAAATTTTCAGTCATCGTTCAACAATTCGTGATATTAAAAAGTACAAGCACTGCTTCGATAAATGAGAAATTTAAAACTGATTACGAGGCCTACTTTGATAATATTGAAAGACTCTCGAGGCATCTAGTTTATAGCGAATTTGGATTTAATTGGACCTTTACTCAACGACATAAAGTTATTAATTTCAAACTGCCCCAATGGACTGAGCCTTAGAGTAATACAAAATGCCGCATCTTCCCTACCACGGGCTTCATTTCGTACGCCTACTTTTTTGTTAGCGTCGCCAGGAGATTTTTAGACTTTTTCCAAATACGTACGTTCTCAAAAATAACTGCAGCAATGTAATACTGGCAATGTTTAAGCATTTAGCACTGACAGAAATGACGGTGATTAAATATGGACACAAAACACATTTTTTTTAATACTTATTTACATTTTCACTGCAATTACATAATCTGACGTTATAACGCTAAAAAACAATAAGGAAAATTAAAAATTAAAAAAAAAGTCACAGACAGCCCGTTTCGTCCTTGAGTTTACGTAACATACCAGCGCTCTAATCAACTCGGCAAGCTACCTGCAAAAAGAAGGTTTGTACTCACCAAATTTGATCAATCTTAGCCTCTTATTTTTTTGAGTTATCGGTGTGATACATTCTTTTTAATTTGAAAGGTCTCGAAAAACGTGAGATTATTTAAATTTGCCGCTAATATACAGTGTGCCCGAAATTAATGATGCATGTATTGCGATCTCCGAAACTGTTAGAGATAGGAAAGCGGTTATATAGGGAAAGTTTTAGACAATTCTATTTGTAATTGAATGTAGTTTAGTTTACGATTTTATCTTGTTTGGTTTTTACGATATTTGAAAAAAACTAAAATGACGCATTTTCAAAAATACCCTGTAATTTGTTTATTTATGTAAATTTCTGAAATATGTTAAAACTTTCTCAGCAACTTTTCACGTAGGAAACGCCTGTGTATTCAGATTTTATTTTCAACGTTTCGATAGTTTGGAACCATCATCAACTTTGTTTTTTCATATGGGCGCCATATTGGATTTTCACGTTTTTGAAAAGCCCCTGTTTTTGTGTTTACAAATATGTATTACACGTAGTGAAAAAAGTTAGGTTATGGGTTAAAAAACGAAAAAATATAATTTTGTTACGAATTTGGCAACGTCGCACGAAGAAACACTCACACCTAAGATGATTCTACTGCATTTAATCTCTTAACTACAATTAATAACAACATATTTATTTACACAATTACAGAGGGACTAAATAAGCGTGAAAGCACAATGTGTATGATGCTGGATTTATCTCAAGCTTTTGATAGCGTGTCCCACAATACACTGTTAGTTAAGTTGGAATTGCTAGGTTTCAGGGGAGTCTCGCTGAATTTAATGTCATACCTATTAGGCAGGAAACAATGTGTGGCTTTTAATGATTATAGGACAGGGATATTTCAGGCATCTGAGTGGAAGATTATAGAACGAGCTGTGCCTCAGGGCTCAATCCTTGGGCCAGTATTGTTCTTACTTTATATTAACGAACTGTCCGAAGTATTGCCCCATAAGACAACCCTGTTTGCTGACGATACATCTTTGGTTTTGCGAGCTCCTTCAGATAGTGATCTAATTTATGAGGCATCACAATCACTGAGAATTCTGGAACAGTGGTACAATAGAATGGACTTACAATTGAATGTGACCAAAACAAATTTAATCTCATTTAACCATTTTAGGGGTAACCAGTTATCGCTGAAATTCAACTCAGAATCGCTGAGCACGCAGGATGATGTTAAGTTTTTGGGCTTGAAGCTTGATTCTCAGTTAAACTGGAGGGTTCATGTTGGCTATCTGGCAGGTAAACTCTCAGCTTTTAGTTATGCTCTGCGTGTTCTGTCCGATTCTAGTAGTATTAGTGCTGGCCTCGAGGCGTACTACGCATATGTGAACTTAAGGCTTCGATATGGACTAAAGTTCTGGGAGAATTCCATAGAAGCCGGTAGAACCTTTAGGCTCCAAAAGGCATGAATCCGCAGCATATTTAATTTGAATTATAGGAGTTCGTGTAGGAAAACATTCCTCGACAACAGAATACTTACCTTGCCAAGTTTGTATATATTGGAGTGTGCGTGTTTTGTTAGGGAAAACCGGGGTTTGTTATCAGATTGTGAACAACAGCATTAATACAACACTAGAGCACGTTTAAAGGATCAGTTAATTGCGCCACAAACTACAAAAAGTATTGTTTACAATAGTGCCGTGATGCAGTCCCTAAAGGTAAACTGACGGTGCAGATAAAGGAGCTTCCACCTGCAAAGATGAGAAAGACATTGAAGAATATTCTGGCGGCAAAGCTCTATTATAGTATTGAGGATTTTTTAGCTGACAAGTTGTAGCTGTTGGTAATCAATATCGTGATAGATGTATAGTTTAAGTGAATTTTCTTAGAAAAAATTCACTAATGAGGAGATCTCGACTTTTGAATTTTGAAAAAATTTCTTCAAATGAGCGCGATCTAGGACCCCTAGAACCCATATCCGGGGTCAGTTTCAATTTTTATATGTTTATATATATATATATATATATATATATATATATATATATATATATATATATATATATATATATATATATATATATATATATATATATATATAAATATATATATATATATATTATATATATATATATATATATATATATATATATATATATATATATATATATATATATATATATATATATATATATATATATATATATATATATATATATATATATATGTATCACACCGATAACTCAAAAAATAATGGGCCGATTTTGATAAAATTTGGCATGTACTTTTCTTTTGTAAATAGCTTGGATAAGTTCGTTAGTCAGGAAAATCGAACGAGGTTTTCCGGGAAAATTTTGAGTTTTCATTCGAAAAAAATTCTTATCTCAAAAAGTAAGTAGCCGATTTTAATAAAATTTGGCATGTACCTTTCTTTTGTAAATAGCTTTGACAAGTTTGTTAGTCAAGAAAATCGGACGAGGTTTTCCGGGAAAATTTTGAGTTTTCATTCGAAAAAAAATTTTATCTCAAAGAATAATAGGCCGATTTTGATAAAATTTGGCACATACCTTCCTTTTGTAAATGGCTTTGACAAGTTCGTTAATCAAAAAAATCGGACGAGGTTTTCCGGAAAACTTTTGAGTTTTCATTTGAAAAAAATTTTTATCTTAAAAAATAAAAAATCTATGATAACCAAATTTGGTAGGTAGGTTTACGATATAAAAAGTAAACTATACACCAAAATTTAGATTTCTATGTTACAAGAAAAAAAAGTTATAAAATATTTTGTGCCAGATCATTTCTATGAAAATTCACTACCATAACGCACTTGCTGCGTCCAGGCTTTTTTTTAAATTGTAATTCCTGTGTTTTTATGTTTTTTTTTAATGTTGACGTGTTCTACACATTTTTTATGTATTGATGGTGCGAATAAATATATTATTATTAGATTATTATTATTATTATTATTATTATTATTATTATTATTATTATTATTATTATTATTATTATTATTATTATTATTATTATTATTATTATTATTATTATTATTATTATTATTATTATCCTAATAAGTATAATAATTTCTCCTATGTGAAAATCTTCTGAAAACATAGAAATGACCCTTTTTGAAATTTTAACACAAAAAAGAAAGGAAAAAAGAGTAATGTGTCAAATGACATAATAATTACCAAAATAAAATGTCTAATTTAACGTTCAAAATGCGACCCATTTGCTTCCATACATTTCGCACATTTTTTTTATCACCGATCTGGTAACTCGATCAATTGTGTTACAGTTAACATTGTTTATGATATATCACACTTTTACCGTGCAACAGAAAATAACGTAAAAAAAGCCATAACTTTTAAGAAATACATGAACTAATTGAATTATTATTTCTCAGAACACCAATATGACCCAAAAATCATTTAAATATTTGGAATAACCAAAAGTTCAGTAAATAATTTGATGAAATATATTTATCCATGATACATTAATGCTCTAGTAGGCTTTGGATTTTAGACGAATGAAAATTTTTAAATCTGTCACGACTTCTGTCAGAACTGTGAACGCTTGTCTTTATTTAAACGCGTTTTGTGTCTTGACTTGAGCCTAGCGTTCAGAATGGCAGAAAATTTCTCGAATGAAGAAAAGTTTGATATGTTAGTATCATATATTAGAAATGAAATGAATGCGGCTGTCAACAATTATTTGGAAAATTACCCGGATAGATGACAACCCAACAAACGGTATTTCTCTAAACTTGTAATGAATTTACTTGAATTCGGAGATTTTGGGAAACCTCGGTCTAAGAGTTATGAGAAGGATAGTGAAAATTGTGACAAAAGTATTCAATAATATTTTCATGAGAATCCTATGTCCTCTACAAGGATTGCTGGCAGGGAGCTACATATTGCTAAGTCAATCGTTCACGACGTATTGAAAAAACGACATTATCGTCCGTATAAGCTCACCATCGTACAAGGACTTTGAGAAGGTGATTTTAACAGAAGAGTAACGTTTTGCAATTGGTACCAGGGAAAATGTCAAGATAATTTGAACTTTGAAAATAACATTGTATGGACGGACGAAACTTATGTTACAAATTGCGGAATATTCAACAAGCATAATCGTCATTATTGGGCTACTGAAAACCTTCAGCTGCGGGAACAGCGTAGATTGCAAGTTCGATTTGGTTTTAATGTTTGGTGTGGAATGTACGGTGAGATATTTTTCGCTTTATTCTGAAAAATAATCGTTCTGCTATCGTTTGAATTATGTTTATATTCCTATCGTAAGAAGAAATTAAACTATTTTATTTTAATAGGAAATCAACTAATGGGCCCTTTATTTATGATCAAACATTGACAGGACAAAGATACCTTGCAATGTTGAAAAATGAAATAGTACCAGCAATTATGGAAGTTCTCTCAGATAATGAGTTCGGTGATGTATGGTTTCAACATGACGGCTGCCCGCCCATAATTCCAGGGAAGTACATTTTTTTATCTGAGGCATTTGGTGAAAGAATAATATCTAACGGTGGCCTGGTGCGGTGGCCAGCGAGATCTCCCGACCTCACTCTATTAGACTTTTATTTGTGTGGACATGTTAAAAACGAAATCTATGAATTTGATCCCCCAGAAAGCAGAGAAGTCCTCGAACAGCGAACGCGGGATGTTCTGTCCAATGTTAACCGTAACACAATTCATCGTGTTACCAAATCGGTGATAAAAAATGTGAGAAATGTATAGAGACAAATTGGTCGCATTTTAAACGTTGAAATAGACATATAATTTTGGTAATTATTATGTAATTTGACACATTATTGTTTTTTCCTTTCTTTTTTGTGTTAAAATTTAAAAAGGGTAATTTCTATGTTTTCAAAAGATTTTCACATAGGAGAAACTATTACTTATAAGGATATGTTGTTATTAATTGTAGTTAAGAGATTAAATGCAGTAGAATCACCTTAAGTATGAGTGTTTTATCGTGCGACGTTGCCAAATTCGTAACAAAATCATATTTTATCGTTTTTCAACCGATAACCCAACTTTTTTCACTAAGTGTGATACATATTTGTAAACGTAAAAACAGGGGCTTTTCAAAACCGTGAAAATTCAATATGGCACCTGTATGAAAAAATAAAGTTGATGATGGTTCCAAACTATTGAAAAGCTTTAAATGAAAACTGACTACACAAACGTAAAAAGTTTCTATGAGAAAGTTTTTACAGATTTCATAAATTTTCATAAATAAAGAAAATACACGGTATTTTCTAAAATGCTTCATTCAAGTTTTTTTCAAATATCGTAAAAACCAAAAGAGATAAAATCGTACGCTAAACAGCATTCAATTACAAACAGAATTGTCTAAAACTTTCCGTATTTAATCGCTTTCCTATCTCTAACAATTTCGGAGATTACAATACATGCATCACCAATTTCGGGCACACTGTATATTTCGATACACATAATAATATACCTAAGTATATATTTTTAATATAGACAATAAAATTTCATAGAAAATGAGCCTTTTTTTTGCATCTCGAAATTAGCCACCCTCGTAATACAGTCCTTTCCTGCACCCCCAAAAAGGCCCACCCTTTCAGAATTACAGTTTCATTTAGATGACTCTAATAAGGAATCAGACGAATTGTCTCAAACATCAAATTCGTTTTCCTTCTGCCAGCTGCCGGAAAACTTTTTCCAAATTAAAGACGGATAATAATGAATTCACAAATTATCTGAATTTATAAAGACTTGTTTTAGAGGCTTCACGTAATTACTTCTCAAATAAAAGATAATATCGCACCCGCTTAGACAAAAGGAATTAATACCAGTATTATTTCATTAATCGAAATTTCCGTAAAGCATTACGATTTAATCTCCAACTAAGTTAGCTTATCCGGTGACACACGCGTTCTTAAATAGAAAAAAAGTGTGGACGCAGCAACTCCGTTATGGTAGTGAATTTTCATAGAGATGATCTGGCACCAAATATTTTTTAATTAAATGCTTATAACTTTTTTTCATGTAACATAGACATTTAAATTTTGGAAGTTGTACGGTTTATAACGTTAACCTACATACCAAATTTGGTTATTATAGTTTTGTTATTTTTGGAGATCCTCTTATCCGATTTTCCTGGCTAACGAATTTATCCAAGCCACTTACGAAAGGAAGGTACCTGCCAAATTTCATCAAAATCACTAAACGTCAACTAAGTTATCTGGCTTGAAAAAAATATGACGTACAAAAATGATATGTCGTAGGCAAATGACAGCACTATTATATTTGCACTATTAGTTTACATACATCACATGAGATGGTTGTTGCATACTCATCTGGACTTTGGAGAAGGCGGCTCCTACAGCTCACTCTAGCCCGTCGTCATGCCCCAGGCGGTGAACAAAACGGTGCATTTACTACAGATACAATATTCAAGTAGCAGCGGCTTATACACTAAAGTGGCAGCGACCATAAAAAATGATTTACTAAACTGGCTGTAAGCACCAGTCTGTCCTGAAGGATGACTTCATCAAATAGAAACAGTGTGTCACAAAATGGCTACTTCTGCGGCTACATTATCAAAATTTCAGTAGAGCGGCAAGACCTAAAAGAGACCGAAGCAGCAGGTCTCTTGACAGACCTTCTCGCTACACACTCATGTACTAAGTGAGTGGTGGACGTGCCGCCACCTAGTTGCGCAACCAAGTAGTATGCTGTCACGCCAGCTCCAAATAACACAAAGTGTTAAAAAAATAGAGACTGGATACAGCTAACTAACAATTCAGAAAATTGTCAGCCCTGGCCCATTTCTACCCCAATATAGGGACAAAGTATGTAAGACTCGATGCATTCTCGCAACAATTAGAACCGTTAGCTGTATCCAGTCTCTATTTTTTTAACACTTTGTGTTATTTGGAGCTGGCGTGACAGCATACTACTTGGTTCCGCAACTAGGTGGCGGCACGTCCACCACTCACTTAGTATTTTAAGACTGGCTATACGATAGCCGTATTACTTTTGATGCATTTTTGCTACAATTAGTATGCCGTACTGAAGAGCTCTAATGAGAGCGAAACCGGTCTACGGTTCTAATTGTTGCGAGAATGCATCGAGTCTTACATACTTTGTCCCTATATTGGGGTAGAAATGGGCCAGGGCTGACAATTTTCTGACTTGTTAGTTAGCTGTATCCAGTCTCTATTTTTTTAACACTTTGTGTTATTTGGAGCTGGCGTGACAGCATACTACTTGGTTCCGCAACTAGGTGGCGGCACGTCCACCACTCACTTAGTATTTTAAGACTGGCTATACGATAGCTGTATAACTTTTGATGCATTTTTGCTACAATTAGTATGCCATACTGAAGAGCTCTAATGAGAGCGAAACTGGTCTACGGTTCTAATTGTTGCGAGAATGCATCGAGTCTTACATACTTTGTCCCTATATTGGGGTAGAAATGGGCCAGGGCTGACAATTTTCTGAATTGTTAGTTAGCTGTATCCAGTCTCTTTTTTTTTAACACTTTGTGTTATTTGGAGCTGGCGTGACAGCATACTACTTGGTTCCGCAACTAGGTGGCGGCACGTCCACCACTTACTTAGTATTTTAAGACTTGCTATACGATAGCCGTATTACTTTTGATGCATTTTTGCTACAATTAGTATGCCGTACTGAAGAGCTCTAATGAGAGCGAAACCGGTCTACGGTTCTAATTGTTGCGAGAATGCATCGAGTCTTACATACTTTGTCCCTATATTGGGGTAGAAATGGGCCAGGGCTGACAATTTTCTGAATTGTTAGTGAGCTGTATCCAGTCTCTATTTTTTTAACACTTTGTGTTATTTGGAGCTGGCGTGACAGCATACTACTTGGTTCCGCAACTAGGTGGCGGCACGTCCACCACTCACTTAGTATTTTAAGACTGGCTATACGATAGCCGTATTACTTTTGATGCATTTTTGCTACAATTAGTATGCCGTACTGAAGAGCTCTAATGAGAGTGAAACCGGTCTACGGTTCTAATTGTTGCGAGAATGCATCGAGTCTTACACACACTCATGTGCTGAAACTCAGTCATACCAACCCATTGACAACGAATCGTCTCCCAGCCAATAACCATAAAATATAACTATCTGGTAACCATAAATAAAAAGAGGTAATAGTATGAATTACATCGTCACTGTATATTTACCATAGACATACTAAAATTATGCGACAGGAATACTAAAGATATCACCTGCTCGAGGATAACTGACTAACACAGACACGGTCTGCGTCGGCCTAATTACCTCGCTCCCGTGAGATCACGTTAAATAGAAAACAGCCTTTAAAATGATGGACATATTAACAATAAAAAAATTACGATATGTGGGTCGTAACAATACATATATATTGCTATGGTATTTTTGGTTTTTAGCACTTTTAATTGTAGAGCATGAGAATTCAATTTGCGTCTTTATTTGAAGAAAAAAAAAACGCTAATAATGATGCACCTGAAATTATGCCAAAAATTGTTTCCTTACTGCTGTGTTTTTACATTTTTCTCTCATCTCATGGGTAGGGTTCTGTGCTTGGGCTAGCATTTTTGTTTGATATATTTTATTTATAAATTTTAATTACTCCAGTGTTTGGAATTTCAAAAAAATGATATTTAATATAATTGGGTTCTTTTGATTTTACTTTTAATTGACGGTGAAAAATAGCCTTACTTCATCATGGAACTAGTATTTCTTTGATTTGAGGTCAAAATTAAACAGATTATGTAAGTACAATCTAGTATGTTTTATTTCTGATTGTTTAAATTCACAAATTCCCATTAAAACATAGTTATATCAAATTTATCATCGCTGATTGTCGATACATCAATACAGATCAAATTTATTTAAAACAATGAATTAACTAACTATGATCTATCAATTCGGCCTTTATCTAATATCCCACTTAGTGAGCTAAAGATACATTATAATCATCAAAGAGACTGAAAAATTCTTAAAAACTAATCACACAATAGAAAAAAATCTGCACATTTATTACGATAAAGTTCATAAAACGACTTACTGAATGATGTCTAATTGATTCTTCCATTTTATGTGTACTAATTGATTTCCATTTGATCTACTGTTTGGATTTTGTAACTTGCTTGTGATTACTAATTATTTTCCATTTTATTGAAACGGTCTCAACAAACCGTGTACCAGATACTCGTATATATTATTCCCATTTCAAACTTTATATTATTTCATTATCAGGCACTTGCCTTTCAGCTTAATTCTCAACTTCCATATTAACAGTGTCGCCATACGTCAACAAATGAAGTTTCACTTGCCGCAGTTCATTTACGAATCGTTCTGGCGCCGTTTCCTTAAATAACTACACCTGCGTTACAAAAAATCTCTTCTCGCCGTCCCTTGGTAAAACAAAGTTCATAGACCTTGCATTTTCTCATTGTCCAACTTCTTGTTCGTTGCACTCATTGGAAACAACCACAAAAAAAACTATCCCTATTAACTAACACTGCGTGTCTTTTGTTATAATTAGTATTGACAAAAACTTATTTTTAACTTAATAGTATACATTTACTTACTGTCTAAGGACAAAATAAAAATCATTATATTCTGTTAAAACTCTATAAATAAAAACAAGGCTATTGTTCTGTGTTCTGTTGTATTCCAACGACTTTTGCTTCGTGAAATTTAAATGCACTACATGTAAAAAAGAAATCATTGATCTGTATTCTTTTATCTGTTATGCTATTCCTTATTTAAACCTAAAATATTTTACACTCTCGATTATACAGCGCATTTAAAATATTAGGACGTATCAATTTAATGTACATGGCCCGTTTAACTCCACAAGAAAATGTTTCTAATTTTCTGACATATTTGCTACCTATAGCAATATATATATATATATATATATATATATATATATATATATATATATATATATATATATATATATATATATATATATGTATGTATGTATATATATATATATATATATATATATATATATATATATATATATATATATATATATATATATATATATATATATATATATGGGTCCTAGTGCGCACTCATTTAAGTAAACCTCAACAACAAGATTTCGCGAATATTACTGCAGCAATACAAGAACCTTATGAGCCAGTAAGCATCTGCATCAATCGTTTTCCCATTTTCACAGAATAAGGGTGATATGGTGACGGTATAAACAGCGTTTGTTGTGACGGGAAAGGTAAGCGTTATCTGAGCGTTGTACACAAACGTGCAGACTATATGTAGCACACAGAAACAGTTGCAGCTGTCTGCAGTGGTAATAAGTGATGTTGAGTACCGTGTAGTTTGCCTAACTTAAGTTTATTTGACTAACGTTGAAACTATTGGTTTTGCGTGAGCGAATATAAGCTATTTGCACACTTCAGGTTTCATTTGTCACGCGGTGGTGCACTCATTTTAACGAATAGAGGTGTGGAATATAGAACAGGTGCAGATACTGCATATTTGTCTGTTGAAGCTCTCAGTGAATTAGCATGTACTGAGTTCACTAAATAGAATGTCTGTTATTTTAATTGCGTACCTTCTCCAAATTGAGATTTTAATGTGTTCCTAAATGTTTTAATTATGTTTTTCCCAGGTTGCCAAAGTATCACCAAGATTTTATAATACAGGAGAAATTCAATGTTCTATTTAATACCAATCATACTTACTGCCGTCAACTAGGTGATTTTATTTTTTCTTACTGTTTTAGAATCACTAAAATTCACAGCACTAGACTGGGGAACTACATTACTAATATTCTGGTTAATCTTAATGAATATAATTCAATTGTGGTATCTGAATTTGGTCTGTCGGATCATAAGGCAGTTGTTATTTTTGTGAGCTATGGTGAGAAAAGCGAGGTAATCAAAATAGCGTTCAGAAGGGTGGCTAATGTAGGTAAATTAATGTTTTATAACGCTCTTAAAACTACAGCCTGGGCATTTCTAGACTGTCGTTTGCTCAACACAGATGAGAAATTTATCTTTTCTCATCACAATAATGAAAAATGTTCTCTAGTGGAGACTAAAACGCAGCAGAAATGAGGACAGGTACATGTGGTTTACACCGGAGCTTGCTTGTATGCGTAGTAATATTCAGTTGCTTTTGGAAATGCATAGCAATTTTTAGCTGGGGAGTTTGAGGCTAAAAAGAAATTATTCTCGTGAAAACTATCGCAAGGCACTGCAAGTTGCAAAGAGCACCCTGTACAGATACTAAGGTTGATTCTTAAAGGTTGTACTGGGATGTGGCAAATAATCACACACAAGCAAAAAATTATAAAATCACCGTAATCTGGCGTATGGAAAAAATGAAACCAAGGCTGGTGACACTTTCTCTGGTTAACGATTCTGGCAAGAGTTGGGGCCATATTGAGTTTAGATGACATCACGTAGTTTATCGTATTTTACTCATCAAGCCCTTTCTTTTTAAACCCATGCCAAGAGGGCTGTGGAGAAAAAGGTAATCCGATATTTCGAGATGTCCGCCATATTGGGTGTGGAACACCACACAGTTTGTTGTATTACACTTGTCAAACAATTTCGTTTAATACCCATGCGTAAGAGGTTGTGAAGGAAATGAGAATCCGCCACTTTGGGGCATGCGCCATGTTAAATTTAGAAGAATTTCAGATATAACATATTGCATTGTCACCGGACTTATACACTGCTGCCAAATTTCAAAGTTTAGGCTTTATTAAAACTATTCTAAATTTTGATTGCAAGATTTGTCCCGGAGTGACAAAGTGAGCCAATAAAAGTGTTTTATTAAAAATATCGGGACGCAGCAAGTGGATTATGGTAGCGAATTTTACATGCACAGACAAACACACATACACATGCACGCATATACACACAAATATATATATATATATATATATATATATATATATATATATATATATATATATATATATATATATATATATATATATATATATATATATATATGTTCAGAAAGATTTTCCCGGTCTTTAGTGTGAGACATGCATGGTTCTCGGGTTAAACCGCGTCCAGAATTTATGGAAACTCGACGTTTCGGCTCCTGTTTTGGAGCCATTTTCAAGAGGTAAAGGAAATATGTAAGGACACTCTAAGGCCTCAATCTGCCTACTCCTTAGAGTGATGGACGAAGGTGGGTAAAGGAAATATGTAAGGACACTCTAAGGCCTCAATCTGCCTACTCCTTAGAGTGGTGGACAAAGGAAATATGTAGGGAACCTCTAAGGCCTCAATAATGCCTACTCCTTAGAGTGGTGGACAAAGGTAGGTAAAGGAAATATGTAAGGACACTCTAAGGCTTCAATCTGCCTTCTCCTTAGAGCGGTGGATAAAGGTAGGTTGGGTTGTTGTAGCTCGATTACGGGGCCTCAATCTGCCTACTCCCCAAATCTCGCCGGAGAGATCTCTCTGAGGCCGAGGGTTGAACACACTGAGACCTCACAGACGATCTCCGGCGAGATTTGGGGAGTAGGCAGATTAAGGCCCCGTAATCGAGCTACAACAACCCAACCTACCTTTATCCACCGCTCTAAGGAGTAGGCAGATTGAGGCCTTAGAGTGTCCTTACATATTTCCTTTACCTCTTGAAAATGGATCCAAAACAGGAGCCGAAACGTCGAGTTTCCATAAATTCTGGACGCGGTTTAACCCGAGAACCAAGCATGTCATATATATATATATATATATATATATATATATATATATATATATATATATATATATATATATATATATATATAGACATCAAAAATATTACTGGAGCTTATTTTTAGGTTATAGGGGCCCAACTTCGCAGTCATTTGAAAACAGGAGCCGAAACGTCGAGTTTCCATAAATTCTGGACGCGGTTTAACCCGAGAACCAAGCATGTCTTATATATATATATATATATATATATATATATATATATATATATATATATATATATATATATATATATATATATAGACATCAAAAATATTACTGGAGCTTATTTTTAGGTTATAGGGGCCCAACTTCGCAGTCATTTGAAAAATATCACCATCGATACTTCTCTATTCTTTACAAAAATTCGCTAAAAAGTAAATTATAACTAAGTTTAAAACAGTTGACTGTGCATGAACAACCAATAAACGTATTTAAAAAAACTGTAGGTATTCAGCTAAAACGAAGATTTTGAACAAGTGCGGATGTAAGCTTTGAGAAACAGAGGCTGGATGGTACAGTGGTAAGAACATTTGCCTCTGAAACGAAGGGTACTGGGTTCAATTCACAGGCTTCCCCTTTAAATTTTTTAGTACATACTATACAACTAACATCAACCGAGGTTGTGGCATTGTATTTGAGCAAGTTGAATATCTGCACGTTTCGTCCTTCAGAGGGGGCGTAAAGCCGTCGGTCATGTGTCCATGCGATGTTGGGCACGTTAAAGATCCCTACCCTCCTTACAGAAAGGCAGGGGTTTTGCAAAATTTATAGGATAGTGAGGTCATGGTCGGTCCCGTACTCATGTGATGTTGGGCACGTTAAAGGACTCTACTTTTTTACAGCAAGGCAGGAGTTCAGTAAAATTTCCAGAAAAGTAAGGTGAAACTGTGAGGTAAAACGTCGGTGATTGGCCATAGTCGCGGAAAAATTCCGACGTTAAAGAAACAAAACATACACAAATTTTGAGAAACACGTTTCTTATAATACGTTTTGGTTGTAAGTCCAGTTGACTTTAAAATATCGAATGGCTTTTATCAAAATTTCATTTGCTTTCTCATTACCGTGTTTTTCAAATTTTATGACAATGTGCCACTTACCGCAATAAGTTGAGAAACTCTAGTCAAAATTTGATTACAAAATTTTGACTAGAGTTTCTCAACTTATTGCGGTAAGTGGTAAGTTATTTTTATCATTTCGTGATTGTTTCCAGAAAAGCGTTTAAAGAACTCTAAAAAGTTTTTCACTAAAGTCAAACTTATAGGTTGAAATACAAATTATAATAAATGTTGTTATTATTTACCTTTTAACAACATCCGAGACGCGAATAAATACGTAATGGCGCGTTCATTAACCTCAAAATGAACTAATCCACAAGTAAAAGTCTGGTGAGGTCAAATCAGGTGATCGAGGTGACTATTCGATAACTTCCTTACAGCATATCCATCTATTTGTAAACCTATTCTTAATCATACGATTAACCGGTATACTAAAATGAGGAGGTGCGTCATCTTGCTGAAACCATAGATCGTTTTTCAGAACGCCATTGTTATTCTGGTTGTATAACACAACAGCTAATTTGGAAACTATCTTTAACGTGCTGTGCCTTTGAAATAATAAAGCTGTTTCAAGTAAGTTTGGTACAAATCGATATTGAGTTTATAATAGCTATACCTGGTACCAATTACAAAGATTATAAATTCCTGTATATGTCTGGGAAAATTCCTGACATATTGAAACTGGCTATGGTTGTTGCTGTGTTGAAGGCGGGAGAAAGTACCAATTTGGATAACTATCGTCCCAACTCTATATTAAGCATTTTTTCAAAGATCATAGAAAGGCAGTACATGGAAGGATGGTCAAATTTTTAAACGCTAATAATATTATATCACCATCACAGCACGGATTTAGAACTGATCATTCTACAGAAACTGCCTCAACTACATTGTGGTGACCTTATTTTTTGACCTGTCTCGTGCCTTTGACACAGTAAATCCTTTTTTTGTTAAGGAGAAGATGTGGGCGTTGGGGATAAGAGGCACTTGCAACGACCTTCTACTTTCGTTTCTCACCAACAGACAGTTGCTTGTAAAAGCGAATAATATTAATTCCCAAAGATATAGGGTAAGTATGGGCACACCCCAGGGAAGTGTCATTGGCCCACTTTTGTTTACACTCTATGTAAACAATTTGCCGCAATTTATACAAGACGGAAAAGTCTTCATGTACGCCGATGACACTTCTATTGTTGTCTACGGCAAGACGGTGGAGGAAACTGAATTAAAATTAAAATCAGTGGTACAATCTTTTGATGAGTGGTGTTATAGAAATCGACTCATTTTAAACTATGACAAGACTTTTTCTCTTGAAATGCATAACTGCCACCGAAGACAGTGGATGTGCGGCAGCACTATTATGGTGAATGGAAATGCTGTGCAATTCAAAAAGGTGGCAAAATTTTTGGGTGTTAGAATTGACAGTAGCCTGTTATATATATAGACCAGATTGATCACGTGTGCAAGAAATTAAATTCCGCATTTTATGCAATTTTGATGCTTAAAGATTCCTTAAGCTCGGAACATCTGCTGAAAGTCTATTACGCGGCTGTCTATTCATATCTGAGTTACGGTATCATTATCTGGGGCCAATCTTCGGACGGCCATAGAATATTTGTGCTACAGAAACGAACCCTGAGATTAATATACAATCTACCTCATGGACACCCTTCTCGTGACATTTTCAAGAAAAATAATATTATTACGTTAACATCAGTTTATTTGTTCCATCTGTTAACTTACATTAATAAAAACAAGAGAAAATTTGTTATCAACTCGGATTTTCATGAGCACAACACTCGTGAAAAAAATACTTTTCACCTGAATAAGTGTCACCATTCTTTTTTTAAGAAGTCGCCATGTTATGTGGGTTGCTTTTTGTATAACCAGCTGCCTTGTTCTCTGAAGGACACAAATTGCACAAAAAATTTAGAAAGCAACTGAAGGTTGCTTTAATTACTCATAGTTTTTATAGTTTGAGCGAATTTTGTGAAGCTGTACTGTGAACGTATCTTTTTTGTTGTGATGTGAAGCTCGTTAGATTTTAGATTTTTGGGCACGTACCCTTGTGATAAGTTGTGATACGTTCTTTATCTTTTTTATCTTGTAAGTTTTTGACTTGTCCGATTTACAATAATTGTAACTAAAGGACCAAATAAATATTATTATTATTAATACTGAAGTCGATGAAAAATTTAATTATTAGTATTTGAAAAATATTTATGAAAGTTCGCTACCAGAACGCACTATTATGTTAGAACTTTCTCATTGGTAATCTAGATTTTTCTTCATAATGCACCTTGCGCCGGGAAATATTAGAAATCGATTTGGAAACAAGGTTTACAGGATTGAATTATCTGATTTTAACTTAGTTGAGCATTCCCAGACAAGATTCGCAAATTCCAATATATTCGCAACTCTATAAATAAACATCAAAATTCTTATGAAAACATTTATGTGAAAAGCTCCTGTGACATAGTCATCGACCAGACGTGATTTATAAAGCAAAAAATATATACCATGAATCAAAGAAAATAACTCGTACCTTAACGGAAAAATAAAGCTTCATTCTCTGGATCCAGCGTAGACGTTTACAAACCTATACACATATTGATAAATTTATTTTCAGAAGGTATCAAAGCGAATATTATTTATTTGCGACGAATTTTTTTCCTTATTTAAAGGTTGCTCGTCTTAGTATTTTTTCCTCTTAGATGGGGGAAGAGCCTATTTATTTGCTTACGGAGCGAACACTGACTGGATATCAAGTACCAGCGATATACAAGAAAAGACTAACGAAGCTGTTATTGCAGAAGGGTCTGTTCCTTGAGGTCTTTTGCTTTTGTTGTTAGTGGAAGCAAGTGAGTTTCTGTGAAAATATGAAAACGGACGCTGATCTAACTTAATCACTACTTATTATATTTGGACGACCCTCAACACTGTTAAATCGTTATTGCATTTAATTCTCAGCTTCGCTTCTTTGAGAATTAAGGAGCGTGTTTGCTTGATGTAATTACTTTTCTATTATGGATATATATTTTTTTAATCGATAGGGCAATTACAAGCTAATTAGATTTGTACTAAAACTTATTGTCAAGTCATTAATTTAATCATTTTTAAATGCTAATTTATTAAAATACTTGATAAAAGACCCACAATGGAAAGGCTGGATGAAGCAACTGCATTTTGGCAACGAATTGGAGTTTGTATATCTATTAACGAATATGTAACGGGTGGGCCATCTAACGTTTGGAATTGAAAAGTTGGATGATATTTCCGATGTGACAGAAAGTTAGTTTTATGTTTGACATTTATGAAATGGGTCGCTTTTCGCTTAAACAAAGGTGGGAAATATTAAAAACTTATTTCCAAAGTGGTGAGTCTTCTACTCAAACTGTAAGAAATTTACGAAAAAAAAATTGACAAAAAGGATGTACCAAAAACGCAGTTTGTGGATAAAATTCTGGAGCGAGTTCGCGAAACTGGATCGTTGTTGGATAAAACGACCCGTGTACGTACTCGTCCAGTGCGCTCAACCGAAAACATCGCTGTTGTTGCTCAGAGTGTGCGTGAACAATCATCAACATCAACTCGTCATCGTTCTCAAGAATTGAACATTTCACGCACTTCTTTGAGAGGAATATTGCATAAAGATCTCGGTATGAATGCGTACAAAGTTCAATTAGTGCAAGAGCTGAAGTCGCATGACCATCCGATGCGTTTTCGGTCTGCTCAATGGGTCGAAGACCGCTTGATCGAAGATGAGCATTTTTGCCGAAAAATGATCTTTTCAGATGCAGCTCATTTCCATCTCGGAGGATACGTCAATAAGCAAAATTGTCGTATCTGGGGCTCAAAAAATCCACACGTGATCGTGGAGTAACCAATGCATTCACAACGATTGACTGGTGCGGATTTTAGTCTGGCGGCATTATTGGGCCATGTGTCTTTGAAAATGAGCAAGGAAACGCCGTTACGGTGAATGGCGATCGCTACCGCACCATGCTAAGAGATCTTTTGTTTCCCAAAATTAAAGAGTATGACATAGGCGACATTTGGTTTCAATAGGACGGCGCAATATGCCACACAGCCAACGTAACAATCGATCTTTTGCGCACTGTTTTCGAAAATCGCATAATCAGCCGAAATGCTGGTGTCAATTGGCCACCTCCAAGCTGCGATTTGACTCCGTTGGACCTTTTTTTGTAGGGAGCCGTTAAGGACAAGTGTTAAACTAACCATCCAGAGACGATTGACGACTTTAAACATGAAATCTAACTTGCCATTGACGAAATAGAGGCCCAAACAATCGAAAATGTACTGAAAAATTGGACTGATCGAATGGGGTATTGTAAGGCTAGCCGTGGCAGTCATTTGAATGATGTTGTCTTCCATTCGTAAATAGAAAGGTTCAATCTTTCCAATAAACTCATAACTTTGAAAAAATATTCTTTACTTTTTTTTATAGCCGATTCAAATTCCAAATCTTAAATGGTCCACCCGTTATATAACATAGAGAAAATAAAAATATTTAAGCCTAGAAAATGCGTTTCGGTAGCGAATTTCCAAAAAGGTATTTTAACTCGCCGAAACCTCATTAGTTAACTGTTTTCAGAAACCTGCCTAGGGCCCTCCTGGATCCACAAACCCCCAGAGAAAAAATATGTTCACATCGCCAAGGAACTTACGGGATCAGGAGTGAGTAGGGGTGTATAATTTTTTTAGCTAATTTTCGTAGAACAAATTCGTTAATGAATTTTTGCATTTTTTATCGAAATATGATGCGGTTGTAAGAAAAAACTCTGGACGCAGTAAGTGCGTTTTGGTAGCGAATTTGCGGTAAATTTGCAGTTTAGCTCCCGAACGCTTTTCAAAAAACTGTTTTCAGAAACCTACCGAGGCCCACCCCTGGATCCACAAACCCCAAGAAAAATTGCTTGTTCACACCCCCAAGGAAGTTACGTGACCAGGAGTGAGTAGGGGTGTATAATTCTTTTTTAGCTAATTTTCGTAGAACCAATTCGTTAATGCATTTTTGCATTTTTTATTGAAATATGATGCGTTTGTAAGAAAAACAGCTGGACGCAGTAAGTGCGTTTTGGTAGCGAATTTTCGGTAAATTTGCAGTTTAGCTCCCGAACGCTTTTCAAAAAACTGTTTTCCGAAACCTACCTAGGGCCCCCCTGGATCCACAAACCCCAAGAAAAATTTCTTGTTCACACCCCCAAGGAAGTTACGGGACCAGGAGTGAGTAGGGGTGTATAATTCTTTTTTAGCTAATTTTCGTAGAACCAATTCGTTAATGCATTTTTGCATTTTTTATCGAAATGTGATGCGTTTGTAAGAAAAAAAGCTGGACTCAGTAAGTGGGTTTGGTAGCGATTTTTCGGTAAATTTGCAGTTTAGTTCCCGAACGCTTTTCAAAAAACTGTTTTTAAAAGCCTACCTAGCCCCACACCCCCCTCCCCCCGCTGGATCCACAAACCCCAAGCTTATTCACACCCCCAAAGAAGTTACGTGACCAGGAGTGAGTAGGGGTGTTTAATTTTTTTTAGCTAATTTTCGTAGAACAAATTCGTTAATGCATTTTTGCATTTTTATCGAAATATGATGCGTTTGTAAGAAAAAAAGCTGAACGCAGTCAGTGCGTTTTCGTAGCGACTTTTCAGTAAATTTGCAGTTAAGCTCCCGAACGCTTTTCAAAAATATGTATTCAGAAGCCTACCTAGACTTCTCTCCCCCCCTGGATCCACAAACCCCAAAAAAATTTCTTATTCACACCCCCAAGGAAGTTACAGGACCAGGAGTGAGTAGGGGTGTATAATTTTTTTAGCTAATTTTCTTAGAATAAATTCGTTAATGGATTTTTGCATTTTGATCGAAATATGATGCGTTTGTAAGAAAAAAAGCTGGACGCAGTAAGTGCGTTTTGGTAGCGAATTTTCCGTACATTTGCAGTTTAGCTCCCGAACGCTTTTCAAAAAACTGTTTTCAGAAACCTGCCTAGGGCCCCCCTAGATCCACAAATCCCAAGAAAAATTTCTTGTTTACACCCCCGAAGGAAGTTACGGGACCAGGAGTGAGTAGGGATGTTGGGAGGGGTAGGTAGCAAAAAGGAAATATGAGCAGAAAATTCGAATAAAACGGGCTTGAAAGCTGTCTTCTTCACATTTTGAAGCCATATCACCCTTAAACCCTGCCTACCCCGCACAGCACCCCTATCCCCCCAGGTGCCGTAACTTCCTTGGCGGGTAGGAATAAGTCATTTTTCTTGTGGTTTATGCAGCGAGGGTGGTTTTATGCACGCGAGGAGGAAGGAAAATCCCCACGACGAAGCATCCACCCCCCAACCCCCCGCCACTACCACAAGTCGAACCGGGGGGCGATGTCTGCTTCGTCGTAGGCATTTTTCTTCCACTCTCGTGTACATACAACCACCCTTGTTGCATAAACCACAAGAAAAACTTCTTGTTCATACCCCCGAAGGAAGTTACGTGACCTGGGGCAAATAGGGGTGCTCTGCGGGGTAGGCAGGGTTTAATGGGGATATGGCTTCAAATAGACAGCTTTCAAGCAGTTTTCTTTGCATTTTATTCTCATATTTCCTTTTTATTACCTACCCCGCCCAGCACCCCTATTCACTCCCAGTCCCGTAACTTCCTTGAGGGGTGTGAACAAGAAATTTTTCTTGTGGTTTGTGCATCCAGGTGGGATCCGAGTAATGTTTCACAAAACAATTTTTTGAAAAGCGTTCGGGAGCTGATCTGAAAATTTACCGTATTTTCACTAAATCCTTCAAATTTAAATAACTCAATTTGCTATTAACGTAAGCTTTGTTGGTTAGAAAACCAACATTTAAGTTTATTTTCTGAAAATTTTTCTATATTTTCAAACCATAAGTAATTTTGATAAAATATAGTACATTGTTTCTACTACATAGGGTATACTACCGGTAATCAGATTGGTGCCTGCTCGCATTTGCTATTAGAAGCATTTTTATGGAAATTCACTTCCATAACACACTTGCTGCATCCAGACTTTTTAAAAATGTTTATATGTTTTCAAACAATAAAGTTATTTCGATGAAATATGGTACATTGTTTCTACTATATAGGCAACCAAATGTGATGCCTGCTTTCATCAAAGAAAGACATTTGCTATTAAACATATTTTTAAAACAATATCCGTTACCATAACGCACTTGCTGCGTCCAGACTTTTTTTTCCTTATAGAATATTATCGCGGTAGTCGCTCAATAAGTATTACTGGTTGTTTTAAGTTAAAAAATATTTATAAAGGTAAGATTTTGTTTAAAGTAAACACAGTGAAGACCTAAAGTAAGCAAACATTTGTCGACAAATGGTGGCAGTTCCTCATTTAATATTGTTTTACATTTTCTTGTTAAGGCTCTTATCATGGAGCGTCAAGCTCTAATAATGCGAATAATTGTTGCGAAGATGTAACGTCACTGAAACCCAATACTGCAGCTACAAATTCTTATTAGAAAATATTTCGCAAGGTTACTTGATATATAACGCTTGTTGGCAGTAAATTTTCAGATTTATATGCGAAACAAAAAGTGTTTATTACATAAATCTTCTTCTTGCCCATATAAGTGTAAAGAAGAGTGAAAAGGATAATAAATAAACTCACCATAAGGACACAGGCACTGGAATTGTTCCCCTTCATGTCCCTGACTGAGGTCGACACAGATGCCTGTATTTTTGCATGGGTTGGTGTAGCAAGCATCCTCTTCCTCGCAATGAGGCCCCACAAAACCGGGACAGCATTGGCATTCATACCCGTCCTGAAAAACAAACAACTTTTTAGCGGATATGAGAATTTAGATTAGATCACATGTCTTTATACACAGACACTACTGCTACGCTATGCACTATCTTGGAACTTATTAAACTAGGTCAGTTACAGCTAAAACTTTAAAGCTCATGTTTACGTTAAGAATTTTATTTTCTTTTACACTTGTAAAGCGCAAATAATCTTGAAAATAAATTGTTGCAAGCGAATCGCTTCAGTATACACATGGAATTCAGCTTGTACAGGGTGAGTCAACAATTGAATATAGTAATTTTCACTAAGTGAAGATTGGAACCGGTGGTGAGCACTGATAATCACACTTGGAGAACCTAAATCGCCACAACACATTTTACACACCTGACGATCGTTTCACTAACCAAGTCAACGTCGTCAGAGGATGAATAATTCTAAATATCTTATATTCACAACTCTATTTATACTCATCCGCAGGTAGTCAGTCAGTAATGATTTAGGGAGGTTTAACGATACCAAAATTAACATATTTCGTTTTCGAAAATATCTGTATTCTTTTATTATCTATCGGACGTGCCTCTGCCGGTATTTATTTTATATAGTAATCTATCAGGAAACTGCCCGTAGGTGGCGAAACAAGATTCATACATTTATTTATGATTACTATATTTAGCAATATATACAGGATGGCGCATTTAAAACGAAACAGACCGATTTGCGGCCAGAGAATTTTTTTAAGAAACGCTGAAAGACGTCAATTTTAATATTGAGGGGGGCATGTTTTGACATAAAACTCAACTTTGTCATATCAACCGCTTAACGGTGGTGATAACAACCCTTATATTTTAAATAGGGAACATGGGTCGAGTGTTACATCATTTGAAAGCTCTTTCTTTTCTGAATTCAGCACACAAATTTTTTCGGAAGTTTTATCAACACGTTAAAAAATTATTCACTGTGGGAGTTGCAAGAACGTATTTCATTCATTGTGATAAGAAATGCATTAATTAGTCAATTTTTTTTGTTAAAAAAAACTAAAAAACAAAACCAAACGTTCAAAAATGTTTATTCAGTTAAGTAAGTGTTCAAATTGTTGACCACCAGCTTCCATACAAAATACAAATTTTGTTCAAAACGAGTTCTGACATTCTGGAGCAGTTGTGGAGTCATTAGACGCCATTCTACAACAATGCGTCGTCGTAATTCTTCCAGAGACTCCGGTTCTGTTGCGAAAATTTTACTCATTAAATGGCCCCATAGAAAGAAGTCTAAAGGAGTTGAATCCGGTAATGTAGGGGGCCACTCAATAGCACCTCTACGCCCAATCCAATGCTCTGGAAACTCTCTGTTCAAAAACTCTCTAACACGTTGTGAAAAATACGGAAAAGCTCCATCTTGTTGAAACTCTTAATTGATTTTCTTGATAGCGATTATCATTTTCAACAATGTCAATTAGTAGAGAGTAAACGATATCTTCTATTAACTCCAAATACGTTTCGCCACTCAAATTTCCATCAAGAAAAATTGGTCCGATGAAACGGTCTCCAAAAATGCCAGTCCAGACATTCAATTTCTGTGGAGTATGAGTGTGGACTTCGTGAAAATTTCTTGGATTATTATCTGCCCAATAACGACAATTATGAGGATTGACTGTAGAGTTTAATAAAAACGTACACTCGTCTGAAAAACATATATTGAAGAGAAAGTTCCCGTAATCAGCTATTCGTGCAGTCATAACTTCACAAAACTCCAGCCGCCGATCAAAGTCATCTTCATTCAGTTGTTATACAAGATGAATTTTATACGGGTGAAATTTATGATGCTTCAATATTCGCTGAGAAGTTATTCTTTTGATGTTTGAAACAGTGGCCAATTTTCTCGTGCTCAAAGTTGGGTCGGTAGCAATTTGTCCTAAAACTTCAATCTCAGTAGTATAGTTTCTAATCGGAAATTCACGTTCAGGATCCCGTTTTTTGTTGGCTACTGAACCACTTTGTCGAAACTTTGCAACTAACTCCAAAATGTATTTTCGGTTAACATGTCTGTTCGGATGTCGTTCATTAAACAAATTTGCGGAACGGTTGGCACAGTCATCGTTTTTGAAAAAAAGAGTAATTATTTCACCTCTTTCTTCTACAGAATACACTATTGTGAAATTAATTTTCGGTAGTACTATCAAGTATCAAACCGACCGATAAACTTAAATAATAAACCGCATTTTTCTCATTCTGATGAGAAATGTTCTGATAGTCAATTTTTTGTTTACAAACCAACAAAGCATTGACTATCAGCACATTTCTTATCGGAATGAGTAAAATACGTTTTTGCATCTTCAACTGTAAATAATTTGTAAACGAGTTGATAAAACTTCCAAAAAAATTTGTGTGCTGAATTCAGAAAAGAAAGAGCTTTCAAATGATGTAACACTCGACCTATGTTCCCTGTTTGAAATATAAGAGTTGTTATCACCACCCTTAAGGGGTTGATGTGACAAAGTTGAGTTTGAATCTTTTTTTAAAAATTCACTAATGAGGAGATCGCGACTTTTGAATTTTAAAAATCTCTTCAAATGAGCGCGTATAAGCCCCCTCTAGAACACATATCCGGGGCCAGTTTCAATTTTTATTCGTCTATATATATATATATATATATATATATATATATATATATATATATATATATATATATATATATATATATATATATATATATATATATATACATATATACATATATCGCTAACTCAAAACCTTAGAAACTCAGAACCTTTCTAAGTGAAGATTGGAATCTGTGATGAGCACTGATAAGTACACTGGAAAAACCCAAATCACCAGAACACATCTTTTTAAAGACTTGACGTCATCAGAGGATGAAAAATTATAAGTACCTTCCTTTTGCATGTGCTTAGTTAGCGAAGAAAATCAGCTAGTTTTTACTCAACAATTTTGTGTTTTCTTTGGAAATTTTTTTATATCTGTGGAAATAACAAAGCTATCGCAACCAAACTTTGCACGCGGGTTTGCACCATAACAAGTAAATTACGCACCAAAACTCAGATCTGTGGGTTTAAAGACAAACAGTTATAGGCATTTAAATAAAAATTGGGATTTTCTTTTTAAAACGTCAAAGTCGCGATTTGAAACGTCATAATGTGCAACAATTAGGCAAATAACTTGAAACAAATACAGGTTGTGTAGAGAAAATTTAGCAATAAGAGTGTTTTGCAAATCCCTAAGTTTTAGCTTCAACCGTAATTGTCCTGTTTACTAAGATATTTGCAAAAAAATTCATTTCACATAGACTCTTTCTCTGGTGCTTTGGTAGTAGGTTCAATTATAGAGTTTATCGTTTAATGGTCCATAGTTTTTAGCAAATGTTCGAAAAATTCATTAACTATGAGACTACTACTTGTGAATTTTGTAAAAATTTCTTCAAATGAGCGCGCTCTAGGCTCCTTAGAACCCATATCCGGGGTTAGTTACAGTTTTTATGTGTTTTTATATAAACAGGGTCACGCATTTCTACGATAAAGCTCAATATATTCGTTATTATACAAGATACGAGAAAAAAATGTATATGTTAATTATAGGCTGTCTTAAGCTGCATGCTATAAAATTAGTTGTACAATCATAGGTTGCTCATAAGTTGTTGGTGATACAAATGTTCTTTTTTTTAATCGAACACACCCTCTATTATTATATTTATGCATTTTCCATCGATATACAATGCATGTTTGTAAGAAAAGAAACTCAGGACGCAGCAAGTGCGTTATGGTAGCGAATTTTTATCATATGTTTTAAATATCAATAGCTCAATTTGCTATTAACTTAACGTTCGTTGGCTAGGAACTAGCTTTTTCGGGAACATTTTGAGTTTATTTTTGTTTACATTTTCAAACGATAAAGTTATTTTGATAAAACATGGTACGTTGTTTCTCCTATATAGGCTATATTGGTAACCAAATTCCATGCCTGCTTTCTTTAAAAGAAAAGACATATTTGCTATTTAAATTTTTTTAAAAGAAAAGTCACTACCATAACGCATTTGATGTGTACAGACTTTTTAGCTGAATCTAAAACGTAATTTATATAGACTCTTAGCTTTGTTAATATTTTGCTATTTTTGAGCATTTACAAGTATAACTTTATTATGTACTATCTTGTATTTTGCTAGAAAAACTATGTAGGTATGTATATACTTTGTTTCTTTAACGTCGGTCTATTTCTGCGACTATGACCAATTACCGACGCCATGGAGCAGTTTCACCTCGCTATCCTGCAAATTTTGCCAAACCCCTGTCTCTCTGCAGGGAGGGTAGGGATCTTTAACGTTCCCAACATTGCACGGGATGGACGGTTTTACGCTTCCTTCGAAGGACGGAACGTGCAGACATTCAACTTGGTTAAATATAATGCCACAACCACGGTGAATTTTAATTGTATAGTATCTACTGAAAAGGTAAAAAGGGAACCCTGGGAATTGAACACGGTACCCTTTGGTTCAGAGCTACACCTCACCACTGAACCGCCAAGGCTCTTGATTAAGGGTAGACTACGTTTAAGCTAATGCTCTGCCTAAAAATATTTGAGATAGAACCTACAGGATGTTTAAAATGAATGTTAGACCTGGGAAACTTTAAATGAAAACAGATCACTTTGTTCAAATTTAATTGAATTTTTATCTTATGTTAAATAGAAATCGGCAAAAATAGCTTAGGACTTCCGTAAGCAGCTTTTTCTACATGTTGTATCAAGGCTTCCTCCTAATAATATTCTCCTCCATCCAGCACGCCTAATTGCTCCAGGTAATCAAGCTTGTTTGGCGGTTGAAGAGACATTTTTCTTGTGGTTTATATACATAGCACTCTACCAAGCTAACCTAAAAAAAACTCGGGACGCAGCAAGTGCGTTATGGTAGTGAATTTTTATTAAATGCTTCAAATTTAAATAACTCAATTTTCTATAAACTTAGAGAGTTTAATTTTAATACGTAGTAAGGTCTTTCCTAAGGCAAGATATCCACAAAATTTCATTAAAATAAGTTTGTAATTGTCGGAGAAAAAAAATTTTTTCGAAAGAAAATTTAAAATTTGAATAACTCAATTTTCTCTAAACTTAGAAAGTTGAATTTTGGTACGTAGTAAGGCTAAGGCAACATATATAGTGAATTTCATTAAAACAGCTTTGTTACTTTCGGAGAAAAAAATTTTTTTCTAAAGAAAACTCAAAATTTTTCCGGAAAACCCCGTCCGATTTTTCTGGATAACGAACTCATCCAAGCCATTAATAAAAGAAAGGCACTTGCCAAGTTTCATCAAAATCGGTTAATTATTTTTTGAGTTATCAGACGGATACACACACACACATACATATATATATATATATATATATATATATATATATATATATATATATATATATATATATATATATATAAACATATAAAAATTAAACCTATTTACAAATGAACTTTAATAAGATATTATGCTGTGACAATACCTCTCTCAAGCAGTGGCGATTTCTCCTAGTGAGCTTAAATATGATCAAAATGTGCACAGTTATATATGTTTTATTTCTTTTTCCCTTAGTCTTAATACACTACATATTTTATGACAATCGATTTAATTTACTTATTTGATTTCATAAATAGTCGGTTAATAGTGACTTGGAATGAAGTAGATACCACATCTTCAAACATATTCAGAGAATATGAGTAGATCAATAGCAACTGGGAATGAATTCGGTCAGTCCCCCAGCCACGTGTTTAAAATAGTGAGGAAAATACCATTAATTTTAACACGGCAGTGAGCTATAAAAATTTGATTAACTCAGTTTTCTATAATCTTAGAAAGTTTAATTTTGGTAGGTAGTAAGGTATTTCCTAGGACAAGATATCCACCAAATTTCATTAAAATAACTTTGTAATTTTCGGAGAAAAAAATTGTTTCAAAATAAAATTTAAAATTTGAATAACTCAATTTTCTATAAACGGAGAAAGTTGAATTTTGGTACTTAGTAAGTCCTCTCCCAAGGCAACATATATAGTAAATTTCATTAAAACAGCTTTGTTATTTTCAGAGAAAATCTTTTTTTGAAAGAAAACTCAATTTTCCCGGAAAAACCCGTCCGATTTTCCTGCCTAACGAACTCATCCAAGCCATTAATAAAAGAAAGGCACTTGCCGAGTTTCATTGAAATCGGTTAATTATTTTTGGAGTTATCAGACGGATACATATATATATATATATATATATATATATATATATATATATATATATATATATATATATATATATATATATATATATATATATAAACATATAAAAATTGAAACTGACCCCGGATATGGGTTCTAGGGGTGCTAAATCGCGCTCATTTGAAAAAATGTTTGCAAAGTCTCACCATCGATACCTCTCTATTAGTGAATTTTTTTTAATAAAAATTCACTAAAACCTGGCGATAAAGGAGCGTATGAAAAAAATCGAATAACCAAAAAAAATGCATTTTATAACAACAACAAAAATAATCAATGTTGATTTAAACTTACCCTACGTGACTATTAACGGACCAGTAATGTCAATAACTCAAATTAACTTAAATTCTTAAAGAAACTGACAAAACAAAAATAATATAAAAGAACAATTATAATTATTTATTAATGTAATGTTCAAAATGTTGTACATTATTATCAATACACAATTGACCTCGCGTATCAAAGGAATTTATTACATTTATTAGGCTGGAATGCACAATCCTCTTATTTCGCGAATATTTCTAGTTGCCAGGTCTTTCAGATTTAATGGCCTGTCTTTATAGACAGCATTCGTCAAGCGACCTCTCAAGAAAAAATTACATAGCGTCAAATCAGGAGAGCGAGCAGGCTATTTAAGAACACAACCGTGCCCAACCCCCTTTTCTAGAAAAACTTCATCCAGATATTGCTGCACATGTCTCCCAAAAATGTCTGGAAGCTCTTGTTGAATCCAAACTTCATTAACCAGTGGCATTGCAAACACAGCGGGTATAATTTATTCTCCTAATATATTTATTATTTTTTAGATGTTACATTTCTCTCAATAAATAACGCCCCAATAATATTGCTTTCTAGTATACCAGCCCATGCATTAATTTTTTGTGGTCGCTATGTTTTAGCCTCCAGCATGAAATGTGGATTGTGCTGAGACCAATAACGATAATTTTGTTTATTAAAAAATTCATGCAACTTCATCTGTGAGAAGAATGTTGCCACCAAAGTCCGAATTCTCATTCAATTTACAATAAAATTACAAAATTCAACAGGCTCCTGAAAATCGCCAGCTAAAAGTTCTTGTACCAGCTGTACTTTGTATTGGTGAAATTTTTCTTATTTAGCAAACTTACCACAGATTTTAGAGAAACATTGTGTAATTTAGCAACTTTTTTTGTAGACAAATAGGGTTTTGATGAACATACAAGAATACATCTAATTTCACAGTACCAGCTACAACCGTTTTTGATCTTTCTGTTCTTGATCTGTCTTCGGCACTACCAGTTTCGTAAATTTTGACAACAATTTGGAAACATACCCTACATTAGCTTGTGATCGATTGGAATACACTTCATGAACAGGCATGCACAGTTATTTATAACTAGGTTTTCTGTAACCACAGCCCAACATATTTATTATTTCACTTTTTAGCTCTTTGCTCAATTCAGTCCTAATAATAATTGTTATTAACTTGCATAACTTATTCAACTTTTTATGTAAAGCTCTTTAAAGTATTACAAACTGCAGATAACTAACAACAAACAATGACTGAAATTGACACCTATAAATACTATCACATTTTTCTAGCGGGTGACTTGATTAAAAATTGATTAAGAAAGTCTGTCCGAAGAAGATGATTGTTTGAGAAACTTTATTTTTGCTCAGTTTTTCTGTTGAAATCCATTAAAATTTTATAGTGCCGTATCAAGAAAGATAGGTCTTTTTTATTATTATTTCAACAACACACCACGAGGGCTCACAGCCCAACTATCGTACCATGGGTGTCGACAAGGAGGAAAGAGGCAACTTGTTAATTCTGGACTTGAAGGTTTGGAGGTTTGGAGGAGAAGGAAAAACATGTGCCGGCAAGGAGTTCCACAATTTGGAAGTCCTCGAGAAAAAAGAGCGTGCATAACAAGATGTTCTATGTCTGGTGACCTGGACAGTAAAAGGGTGCATTCGCTCTGTTCCCCTGGTAGATCTGTTGGGGGCAGTAGGTGGAGGAACTATGGAAGAAATCCCCTCTGAGCAGTGCCCGTGCAGATATCTATAAGAGAGAGAGAGGTCTGCAACGGCACGTCGGTGGGCAAGGGATGGTAGCTTTTGGGTGAGACATATAGCTCTCTTCTGAATGGAGTTCAAGATAGCGAGTGTAGAAGCGGCAGCGTCACCCCAGATGTGGGAGCAGTATTCGAGGTTTGGCCTTATTTGTGAAGTATATAAGATATAGAAATTAGCTGGTGAAAAGTATTTGCGAGCCCGGAAGAGGATGCTGTCATCCGCGTAACTGTAAACTGGGTTGGATGTGCTAGAGGGGAGGTCATTGATGTGGAGAAGAAGTAAAGTAGGGGCTAAAGCTGAACCTTGACGCACTCCTGCATTAATTGGATACAGTTTAGAGGAATGGCCATCCACGACAACAGAAATGCTCCAGTTCGAGACGAACTTTGCTGCCCAGGTACAGAATTTTGGTGGTAGGTTATAGGCCGTAAGTTTATGAAGCAGCAGTGCGTGCTAGACCTGGTCGAATACTTTGGATATATCTAGGGCGACAATCTGGGATTCACCATGTAGTTACATAGACTTGCTCCAAGAATAGTTGACAAAGAAATGAGGTCGGCAGTTGATCTGCGCTGACGGAATCCATATTGCGTGTCGTGGATTAGACTTTGTTTTTCAATAAATTTTTGCAATTCGACGTTTATATACTTTTCCATCACTTTAGAGACAACTGAAAGAAGAGATATATGCCTGTAGTTGCTAGGAAGCGCATTGGATACTTTCTTGGGGACGGGTTGTACTCGAGCAGTTTTCCAGTTACTAGGGAATATGCCTGTATTGTAAGATGTGTGAAACAGACGAGTCAGGACAGGAGCAAGTTTTGGTGCGCACTTTTGAGAACAATTGCTAGGATTTCGTCAAGGCGAGAGGCTTTCTTGGCATTAAGAGAAGAGAGCATCTTTCGTACCTGTTTAGTTTTGAAGATGATATCCGTCATTTTATGCGCGACATTGGGGACTGAGAGTCTAATTGCCGGCGAACAACGAGGCAAAATGTTCAGCCTTGGCCAGGACCGTAGAAACAATTTCATCCCCTGAAACAAGAGGTGGGAACGTGCGTTTGCAGAAAGTATTCCCAATAGATTTAGCAAGTCCAGAAGGGTTTGCTGCCGTTGGAGCTTGAGAGGACTTTGTTTTTGATGTGGCTATAAAACGAGTTTTTTGCCTCAGAAAGAATGCAGACATAGCGGTGTCTTGCGTCGTTAAATGCTTGATGGTTTTCTTGACTGAAATTGTGTAGAAGCGTTTTGTGAGCTTTGACGTTTTCAAGTCTGGCCTTGTCACATAAATTAGAGAACCAGGGCGTTTGAGTGGCTGAAGAGGTTTTCTGTGTACGTGGAATAAATAATTCCATGCCAGCTTGGATGATTTCTGTGACGTTTTGTGAGATATCAGAGGCGTCAGGATGAGAGAAGCAGACAGACGCCCATGGAAATAAGGAAATGTGGGTGTGATCACTGTGTGACCTCGGGTTGCATTGCGCAGGAATCACTGACCATGGTCTAAACGACCAAGGGGGGCGGTGAGTGATGCCTTATAGCATTCAGGTTTTGTAGTAAGAAAGAGATCCAAGGGATTTGGCGATGTGTTGGGATGCGAGGAAAGTAAGTAGGTTGCTGAACCATATTGGCTAGAGAATTTCTGAGTGCGAAGGCGTCCGCTGCTCTTCCTTGTGGATCGGTTTTTGAAGATCCTAGCCATTCCTTTTTAGGGGCATCGAAGTCACCAAGAATAGTGGCCTATTATATTATATTCAAAAGTCAGATGGTCGGATTTTTCAGAAAAGGTAGTCGAAGAGCTGGACAAAGTTGTTGTCAGAAGGTGACCGGTAAATGTAACGGATTAATGTAGTTGCAGCCCTGAGAGATTCTTTTTGAAAACGCAAAAAGGAATTAAATTATGCCATTTACAAAAGAAAGTTTAGGTTGCCATACCAACAAAGTTGTTTACGATAGGAGAATGGAATATCGCCAATTTTCAACCAAAAATATGTCGAAAATTTTTTGTGAAAATATTTTTTTGAATATTGAATATCTTAGGAAATAATAGGTGCCTTTCCATCATTTTTATTAACCTTGTATACAATAGTGGATCCATCACACCTCATTATTAAATCATGTTTTTTTTTAATTAAGTGAATGTTGATAGTTTGGACCACTTGCTAGTAAAGAATTATGAGTTATTTAAAAAATTTAAATGACGTTATTAATTTAGAACGGGTATTAGTAGAAAATAGACTTCTATGCAAAAATGTGTATATTTATGAAAAAAAACCGGCGTGTTCTAGGATTTTTCTGCTCTTAGATGCCCTAGTTTAGGTGCGTACTATATCTATGAATTTTAACTTCATAAATCTAAGCTTCATTTTCCATAAAATTCACAAGGCACTTTAATAGCAGTCATAACACTATTTTAAGACTTATAGTAAAATTAAGCGATGTGGGAATAAGCCATGAACTGATGACTCGACATTTTACATCCTATTTGATCGCAAAACAGATTCTACATGACGTAATAGACAATCTGAAATCCTTTGTTCTCTGAGGACACGAGCTTACACGAGTATTCAATCACTTTTCTGACAACAAGCATCAAGCAATAACCTCCGCTATAACTCCGACATTGTGGCTGTGTTGGAGCGTTGGAACCGATACCTGCCACTACAAGCCTTGATTGAAACAATGTAAAGAGCATGAGTATCCAATAATGCTTTATAATGGGGAGCTCGTTCAAAAGATGAGAGTATTAACAGACATTAGTTATTGTGTGGGTAGTCGGATATTTTCTTACAGAAAATTACAGTTTACTAGTCAACGCGAAAATGATCCTGCATCTATCATCACTTTCTTACAAAAGACTTGAAAATCCTAGTGAAGCAAGTGCATTGTGTGCATTTTTTTTATAAAATTTTTATGTATATATATCAAATTTAAATTAAAATACAGGGTGCTTCATTGAAAAATACATAACTTTGTACTGGAACAGCATTACGAAACATCCTGTAGCATTGTAACTAAATTTAAAATCTGAAGCTTAATGCTTGCTATGATCTCCCAAATTTTTACTTTGATACGTCAAAAGACATAGAATATACTGGACTTTATCGTACTAATCAATAACTCTGTATATATATATATATATATATATATATATATATATATATATATATATATATATATATATATATATATATATATATATATGATTGACTAGTACGATTAAGTCTATGTCTTTTCACGTATCAAAGTAAGAATTGGGGAGATCGTAGCAAGCGTTAAAAGCATTAAGCTTTATATTTTAAATTTGGTTATAATGCTACTGAGCGTTCCGTAACGCCGTGCCAGTACAAAGTTATATATTTTTAGATAAAACACCCTGTAATTTAATTTAAACTTGAAATCCGCTTCACTTTCTCATTACAAGAAGATAGGGTTGTAATATGTTACACAGGGTGTTTACAGAGTTATAACCCATTCTCCATGAAAATCGTAACAACTTCAGCGCCCTGTGTAATTTAAAAAGAGTACAAGACAATGATCCATTGCAGCCGTAGCTTTTTAATTATTGTTTAAATTTATAAAAATTATTGATTTTGTTAATTTTTAGTAAATCGATTGCTGGGTGAGTCGAAACACAAATTCATTATTCTCTCAATTTTTAGTGAATTTTTTTAAACAAAATTCACTAATAGAGAGGTATCGATGGTGAGACTTTGCAAAAATTTTTTCAAATGAGCGCGAACTAGGACCCCTAGAATTTACAATAAGCCAAAGGCTGCGATGCTATCGGGGCGACAAAGACGCGGATGAGCCCTATGGGGAAAAAAAGGACCCCTAGAACCGATATCCGGGGTAAGTTTCAGTTTTAATATGTTAATATATATATATATATATATATATATATATATATATATATATATATATATATATATATATATATATATATATATATATATATATATATATATAGGTATCCATTCGATAACTCCAAAAATAAGTAACCGATTTCGATGAAACTCGGCAAGTGCCTTTCTTTTATTAAAATCTTCGATTAGTTCGTTAGCCAGGGAAATCGAACAGGGTCTTCCAGAAAACTTTTGAGTTTTCTTACTAAAAAAATTTTTTTCTCTGAAAATTACAAGGCTGTTTAAATGAAATTTAATAAATATATTGCCTTGAGAGAGATCTTACTATCTACCAAAATTCAACTTTCTAAGTGTATAGAAAATTGAGTTATTAAAATTTTGAATTTTATTTCGAAAAAAATTTGTTTCTCCTGAAATTACAAATTTATATTAATGAAATCAGGTGGATATCTTGCCTAAGGAAAGACATTACTACATACCAAAATTGAACTTTCTAACTTTATAGAAAATTTGAAGCATTTAATAAAAAATCACTGCCATAACGCACTTGCTGCGTCCCGAACTTTGTTTTTTTTTAATTGATCAACCTGTATATTCTATAACTATGGTAAAGTACTATCATTATACTTTTTTATGTTAAGCGTTTCCTATACCCAAAATGATTTGTTTTTGTTATTTTCATTTTTCTATGCAAACTATCGAGGGCCATGATTTATTTGTTAAAAACTGACAGTTTACATTATTATTTACATTATTGTCTTTGAATTCAGTGGCCAAGTAACAAACACAGAAGAAAAAAAAAGTTTATTACAAATAAATATTACAGAATGCTGTTAAGTTAAAATAGAGGACACACTATTTTACAATAAATATTAATTACAAAAAGTATTCAAAATGTCCTCCCAAGATATCTACGCACGCCTCAAAATGGTAATTAAAAGAGTGACTTACATTACAAAGCATTTGTATACTAGTATTTCGAAATTGATTTGTTATTCTCTTCTTAATGTCATATCTTGTTGTTGGGGGTATTTTATCAGCTTCTGAATATAACCCCAAAGAAAAGAGTTCATTTTGTTAAATTCCAGTGACCTGGGAGGCCACCGCGCTGGCCCACTTCTTCTGATCCATCGTCTAGGAAACTGATCATTAAGTTCACCTTGAATAAGTCGGTTATGGTGAACAGGAACATCGCCATGTAAGAACCATATTTGCTGACGTATATGAAGTGGAACCTCTTTCAGTTATACGGGTAACTGATTTATTAAAAAATCTAGATACATCTCAGCATTTTAATGCTCATCAAAAAATATGGTCCTACTACATAGTTACCAACAATACCTCCCCACACATTTAACGACCATCTAGTTTGACTGTGTGTAATTATGTGGTATGGATTACTTGTAGAATAATAGTGGAAGTTGTGCCTGTTAACACAACCATTTCTATGAAATGTAGCTTCGTCTCCAAATAGTACATTGCCAAAAAAGTATCTCTGTTGATTAACTTTTTGTAGGGCCCATTAACAAAATGCTAATTTCATCTCGAAATCATTATTAGTTGATTCTTGTGGCAATTAAATGTGGTTAATTTTGTTAATTCATCAGTTCCAGGCGTTTTATTCTTTGGTATTTTATACAGTATTGTTTTCATCTCTTCTATAGTAATTTATTTTTCGATATTTTCGAGATCATCCAAATTTATCGTTGAATTGATATGAGTCAACAAAATTTTAATATCCTCACTTTTTACATTCTTTTTTGGTGTGTGTTTTATCTCTTCAACGTCGGCCTATTTCCGCGACTATGGCCATTCACCGATGCCATGGAGTAGTTTCACCTCACTGTCCTAGAAATTTTGCCGCACCCCTGCCTTTCTGTAAGGAGGGGATGCATCCTGCACGAGGTGACCCTGCTTATAACTAAACATGACGGATCTAGACGTGGAGGTCGATAAAACTCCCCCAATCAACGGTATCAGGTGACCCTCCAGGGTAACCCGCCTTGCACCACACATGGGGTTCTGATGGTGTGGACAGTATTTTCCCATTCTCCTCGGAACAACATGAAGAAGAGAAATTTAAATAAAACCAAAACCGATGCGGCTCGATGAGTGGCTCCGGCTACAGACCCCAGCGTCCGCAGATTGTGCAGATCTCACGACCGACGTCGATACGGGTGATCGGGAGGTAGCTTCAGCCACAGACACCCAAGCTGGAGGCTGGTGTCCCACCGAAGGGCGGCGAGGTACGCGGACTTTGGGGGCCCCTCCACCAGTGAGGACCCTACTGCAGGGGTAGAAGGACTGTCCCGGCAGTCCAAGCGTCTGTCCGGGGAGCGTAGGACGGGGGCAGGTGTTTATTTGGAAGGACCGAGAGTAAGTCATAGTATATGCCTCGGGGCCCATGCAACGGTCTTTCAGGCCGAAATGTACGCCATCCTGCACTGTGTGCGGGAGAACAAGAGGAGGGGCTACACCAACAAGCGGATCCTCATAGCCAGGCAGCCCTTAAGGCACTAAGTCGCTCACGGGTAAACTCCAGGCTGGTAAGCGAATGCCGAGACGAGACGAGACGAACGACCTGTCTGGGCAGAATGAGGTCACCCTCATCTGGGTGCCGGGTGACTTGGGGATCAAAGGCAATGAGGAAGCTGACAGTCTCGCGAAGAGAAGATCAGCAGAACCATTGATGGGACCAGAACCGGTTCTGAGGGTGACAAAGAGCACTGTCAGGGGAGCCATTAAGTCCTGGGTCAGAAACGAACACAATGTTTACTGGGAAGACTGTCCAGGGCTCAGACTTGGGAAGTCAGTAATTTACGAACCCAGTTCAAAGAGAGCTATGGAGCTGCTAAATCTTAGCAGAGGACAGCTAAGAAGCATAACAGGTCTCTTGACGGGACACATGGCCGTCAAGAAACACTTGAATTATTCCTGTATAAACAATATATAAAATCATATTTGATCACAAAGTCTTTTAACAGGCTTTGTTTCACTTTATTCTTTAAACGGTTTATATTCACTGAATTTTCCAGGCAAATTTCAATTTTTCTTGGCGGATATATAATTTTCGTAAAAAGATTGCGTAAAAGATTTCTATAAAACTTTACTACCGTAATACACTTGCTGCGGATGGACTTTTTATCAGAACAAAACTATATTCCTGTAGGGACGCAACAAACATTAAACGCAAAAAACATTCACGGCAGGATATAGAATGATACAACCCGGTTTCATCCAAGGAGAAATTAAAAATTTAGATCTTATATAAATAAAGTGCCCTTTTAAATGGGAAATTGTCACAAAAAGGCCAAATTCATGTACGATATTTTAATCAGGTAATCAGTACGTAAATTTATTCAGACCCTGATCTGTACTAAACAGACTGTATTAATAGAAAAACTTTTGAAACAGCGATTTTTTCAACTAATCCCAGCCACTCCAACATTTAAAATCCTTAAACATAACCCTGTTTAATATTTCAGTATTAATTATCATGTCTTCTTTAAGGTTAGAGAGAGAATTTTTCATTACAATAATGACTATTGTGACTCTCAACCGTCATGCAAATTTATGCAAAATCGCGAGTTACACGAAATTAAATCCGATTCTAGTTTCTAACATTAATCAGCTCAAGTGATACGAGTATTACTCGGTGAGACACGACTTCATTGCCTTTATTAACTTGATTTTCTAAATTCACAGTTACGGAATCTAAATTGTTACTATCTAACTACAATTATGTTGCACAGTTCCTTGACAAACAGGCGTGTTTTGGAATAACAGACTAATAAAAAGCACTCGTGTTACCCTGTTTGGTTTAATAAAGAAATTGTAACAGATTTGAAACTGAACAAATATTACTTTAGACAATTTAAGCGAACTGGAGAAGATTATTTAAAAAACAATTTTAAAGCTATAAGAAGACACATAAACTTAATGGGACAAGAACTAGTAGCCATATATGTCGATTTAGAAGGGGCGTTTGACACAACATCGCTGCACCTTATAACACAAACACTAATCGATTGGAAATTAAACGGTAACATCCTGCACTTTATAAAAAACTTTAATAAAAAAGAACATACAAAGTAAGGGTAGATGTCACTTTATCTAACAGCTATGTACAAGAAAACGGGGTGCCACAGGGGTCAGTTTTAAGCCCAACCTTTTTTCAGATTGCTATCAACGATTTTGGAAACGAAATCGTAAAACCTGTCAAACATCTTTTATATGCTGATGATTTAGTTATTTTCTGCAGAGGTAAAAACAGACAAACCAGAGCACAACTAGACCAAGAAACACAAAAGGATTTAGAGCAATGGACAAGATACACAGATTACAAATTCTCAGCAGAGAAAACGAAATATATGTTATTCAGTCGAAGGCACCACCAGCAAACTGTACCAAACCTTATACTAAGCAGTGCAACGCTTTCCATTATAAACTCCTGGGTGTTATATTCAATACAAAACTGTCTTTGAAGCATCAAATAAACCACATCAGAACAGAATGTGCTAGCAGAATGAACATTCTCAAAGCAGTAGCTCACTACGACTGGGGAGCAGAACAATCAGTTTTGATTAGTTCATACAGATCACTAATACGATCTAAAATAGATTATGGCGCAATCATTTATGCAAGTGCAAGCAAAACCACACTTAAACCACTAAATAATATAGAGAATACAGCTATGAGGCTATGTCTCGGTGCCTTCAGAACAAGCCGTACAACAAGTATGCAAAGAGAGTCAAATGCGCTGCCACTCTGTTTAAGACGACAATAGCTAATATTTGACATACGCTTCGATAATTTTTCGTTCAGAAAATAATCCTGTTCGTTCAGTCCTAACTAACACCCAATGCCACAGTCATTAGCGGTCCAACTCCACCGAAAAACCACGTCTTATATCAGAAATAATAAAAGACATCTACCAAATCGATCTCACAGGAACCACTTAAAATCCAAAATCAAATACACCACCATGGCTTCAATTAAAAATAGACTGTAACACATCATTAATGTCACCTAAACAAGCCAAAACACCAAATGCAGCGATGCAGACAATATTTACAGAAACACTAAGGGAATATAATCCCGAACTGGTAATGTACACCGATGCCTCTAAGTCACACATGGAGTAGGTGGGGCGATAGTGACATTTCCCTCCTCTGAACAGCTTATTAAATTACCCAAGGACATCAGTATTGACACAGCTGAACTTTTTACAATTCTGCAAGCCATAAAGAGGATAAAAGACATTTCCAACTGTCCAACGAAAATAGTCATCTGCACAGACTCTAAACTGGCATTAAATAAAATAAGTAGCCTATATACCAAGAACCATATAGCAAGGGAAATACAACATACTGCTCACGATCTTGAACGCCAATCCACACACATTACATTTGTTTGGGTACCCTCACACTCCGGCATTATAGGCAATGGGCTGAAAGATACTGCTGCTAAAAGACCGATCACGGAAGGCACGACAGTAAGAAGCTAATACCACCAACTATTAAGACCACACGTTAAAGCAGTAATTTACGACAAATGGCAAATATACTGGAATAATCTAACTACCAAGCTGCACGAACTAGCACGAACCATTGAGGCATTCCAACCACCTATACTAAGTCGCAGATCCCTGGCCATCCTGAGAAGACTCCGGATAGGACACACAACACTCACACACAAATACCTACTGGAACAACAAATTCCACCAGTTTGTGATACCTGCAATGTGAGCCTTTTAGCAAGTCATATTGTCAAAGAGTGCAGACAAAAGCAGACATACATTTGGTATACTCAAAATTTACTGAAAAATGTGCTAATAACTTGGTATCAGATCCTTTCAAATTTTGGAATTTTGTTAGGTCAAAGAAAAGTACAACTAGGATTACAGGAACGATTCATTATAATAACGAGTGGTATGACAATCCAAAGGGCATTGTTTATATGTTTGCAGACTGATTTTAGCAAGTATTTAGTAATACGGTGACCTGTGATGTAGATGTAAACAATCAATGTGAGACAGTGTTTCTTCCTAATTCTGTGTCGGCAGAAGATATTATCGAGGCTGATAAAAACCTCAAACCTACGTTAACGACGAGCCCAGATAACGTCCCCTCTTTTACTATCAAAGATTGTATAACACGCTTTGCCAAACCATTAGGTCATTTATTTAACTTGATGTTGAAATACAGTAAAATCCCCACATGTTCGAAACAATCGAAATCCTGCCCTGTTAACAAAACTGGTAATAAAGCAGATATTGAAAATTATAGGCAAATTTCATTGCTTCTAACTTTATTCAATTATTTGAGTGAATTGTAGCCCATCGTCATTATGTATCACAACGTATATCCAGTTATCAATATGGCTTCGTAGGTGGTCCTTTAACATCAACAAATTGCTGTAACTTTGTTGAGGCAGTATCATCAACACTCAAATATCCACCAAAATGTAGATCCCTAGGTTGTAAGAAAAAAGTTATAGGCATTTTAATTTCTTTTTTATTTTGTCACGCTGGCGGCCAGGGAAGCAAAGCAATACCAAAATATTTGTGGGGAACAAAATCTATTACAGATTACAGAAAAAATTAACTTATCTTGACGCTAAAAGGTGAAGAAGTACGAAAAAAGTTAATTAAAAAATGTGCTATCTTTTTTTCTTCTGAAAATGTCAGCGACGTCATAGATATAGCAAATGATAACTTTCTATTTTTATTTTGTCACGTTGGCGGTCAGGGAAGCAAAGCAATACCAAACTATTTGTGGAGAGCAAAATCTATTACATATTACAGAAAAGATTAACTTATCTTGACGAAAAAAGGTCAAGAAATATTAGAACAATTAATTTAAAAATGTTCTATCTTTTAGTGAATTTTCGTAGAACAAATTCACTACCGGGGAGATCCCGACCTTTGAATTTAAAAAAAATGCAAATGAGCGCACTAGGACCCCTAGAACCCATATCCAGGGTCAGTTTCAATTTATATATATATATATATATATATATATATATATATATATATATATATATATATATATATATATATATATATATATATATATATGTATGCATTATATAGATGTCACACCGATAATTCAAAATATAGTGGGCCGATTTTGATTGTAAGTGGCTTGAATAAGTTCGTTAGCCAGGAAATTCGGACGAGGTTTTCCGGTGAAATTTTGAGTTTCCTTTCGAAAACAATATATGTGTGTATTTACAAACTTAGTGTAAAGGAAAATGTTAAACTTTAATTATTTTAAAATATATACGTACATTTGTGTGTAGGTATGAGTAATTAAGTGTGTACATGCTGAGATTGTATTTACGTTATTAAAAATAACAGACATAATAAAGGAAAAAATACAAATCTCAAACGAGAAGTTAAAAAATCTGTGGCTAATGACAATTCCGTCGAGGCCTTACCATCTTTTTTACCACCACCACCACCACTTTCGAAAATAAATTTTATCTCAAAAAGTAGAAAAGCTATGATAACAACATCTGGTAGATAGGTTTACAATATAAAAAATAAGCTATACAATAAAATTTAGATTTCTATGTTACAAGAAAAAAAAGTTATAATAAAATATTTGGTGCCAGATCATTTCTATGAAAATTCACTACCATAACGCAGTTGCTGCGCCACGACTCTTTTAAGATATGGTTAAGAATTTCAGTGTTTCCCGAGTCAATGGTTGATGAAGTTGTCTGTGTTTTTATTTCTTTAACGTTTATTATACATTTAATAACTTATGATTATTATTTCGATTTGATAGAATTTAAAGGTATACCGTAGCGGTCAATTTTTTCTCAAGTCAGCTAATCAGCCAAGAACGTTGTATACAACTTAGTTGTATACAGTCTCTATGTTTTAACACTTTGTGTTATTTGGAGCTGGCGTGACAACATACTATTTGGTTCCGCAACTAGGTGGCGGCACGTCCACCATTCATTTAAGGCTGGCTATACTATAGCCGTATTACTTTTGGTGCATTTTTGTTGCAATTAGTATGCCGTAGTGAAGAGCTCTGATAAGAGCGAAACCGGTCTACGGTTCTAATTGTTGCGAAAATGCATCTAGCCTTACATACTTTGTCCCTATATTGGGGTAGAAATGGGCCAGGGCTGACAATTTTCTAAATTGTTAGTTAGTTGTATACAGTCTCTATTTTTTAACACTTTGTGTTATTTGGAGCTGGCTTGACAACATACTACTTGGTTCCGCAACTAGGTGGCGGCACGTCCACCACTCACTTAGTGATTTAAGGCTGGCTATACTATAGCCGTATTACTTTTGGTGCATTTTTGTTGCAATTAGTATGCCGTAGTGAAGAGCTCTGATGAGAGCGAAACCGGTCTACGGTTCTAATTGTTGCGAAAGTGCATCTAGCCTAACGGCTATTATTAGTGATGGGAAAAACTGTTATTTTCTATTAACAGTTAAAGCCGTTTACGTTATTTCATAATAACCGTTGAAAATAACAGCTTCAGTTATTTCGCTGTTATTTTGAACTGGATAGTCGATCGATAGTGTCCTACATTCCCAAAACTGTGAGCGAGAGTGAGCACACTTAAGTATAAATAATGTGTTTACTGTTAAGTAATATGTTATGAAGTAAAGTCTGCTCTATACTGCATAGCATACCCATTCATATTTATTTCATTCCCAGTCGCATGTCCATTCATCCCGTTAAATAGTTAAATTTAACAGTTGCCGATGAAAACCGATGTTTATTCATCGAACCTAGTTGCAGTGGAACTGAAACAGATACGACTCTGAATTCTAGTTTAGTGTAAAAAGCTTTATTTTGTAAGCTGTTATTTTTGTAAATCCACAACTGGTGGTTACCGTTGCGGCTCGACAACCGTTTAAAAATAACCGACAGTTAAATAACAACCCATCACTAGCTATTATCCTTTTGTCTTTGTCTGCTTTATTATGAACAAATTCACAAGTTAAAGGTTATTTTAAAATGCAGACTTTACTCAGTCAGAGACCTTAAATAGATATTCAAAATTGGCATAACTTAATTAGAAAAATATGTGGCTAATGGACTTGAGCTTCCGAGGCCATCAAATTCGTTTCAACTAACTAACTATTCAGAATTGGGCAACGCTGAATGCAATATAACTCTAGTTATCATAGTGTGGTAAATTTATTTATAATTTTTTTAAGAGGTCGCAATATTATTAGAAAGTATTTGAATGTATTCGATAATTTTTAACTCGATAAATTAATCTAATTCGCCGCAGACTGTTGTAAGTTAGCCCAATTGTATTTTACGTGGTATATTCCATTTTTTATTTGAGGTGCTTCAAACTAACAAACTAATAAGTTTCTCCGATCAGACGGCCAACAGGTCGTAATATAGCAATTGCTTTGTTACTTAAGACCATTTCTCCATGACCCAGTTTCTCTGTTAGAACAAAAGTCAAGTTGTATTCAAGTATGCTTCGCCAGCTTAGAATTTAATTTAGTCTAACTTCAGTGTAGGGCCACTTTGGAATAGGTTTATTTGGATGCACAAAAGTCTAAATTATTAAACTACTGACGTCATTAATACCACGGCAACATACAACTTGACAGTAGTGGAATTAGAAGCTTTATTATTATTAATTCTAAACTCAGTTTTAGTGAATTTTTATTTAAAAAAATTCACTAATAGAGAGGTATCGATGGTGAGACTTTGCAAACATTTTTTCAAATGAGCGCGATTTAGGACCCCTAGAACCCATATCCGGGGTCAGTTTAAATTTTTATATGTTATATATATATATATATATATATATATATATATATATATATATATATATATATATATATATATATATATATATATATATATATATATATATATATGTATCCGTCTGATAACTCAAAAAATAATTAACCGTTTTCAATTAAACTCGGCAAGTGCCTTTCTTTTATTAATGGCTTGGACGAGTTCGTTAGGCAGAAAAATCGGACGGGTTTTTCCGGGAAAATTGAGTTTTCTTTAAAAAAAAATTTTTCTCCGAAAACAACAAAGCTGGTTTAACGAAATTTACTATGTATGTTTCCTTGGGAGAGGACTTACTAAGTACCAAAATTCAACGTTCTCAGTTTATAGAAAATTGAGTTATTCAAATTTTAAATTTTCTTTTGAAACAATTTTTTTTCTCCAAAAATTACAAAGTTATTTTAATGAAATTTGGTGGATGATATCTTGTCCTAGGAAATACCTTACTACCTATCAAAATTAAACTTTCTAAGATTATAGAAAACTGAGTTAATCAAATTTTTATAGCTCACTGCAGTGTTAAAATCGATGGTATTTTCCTCACTATTTTAAACACGTGGGTCGGGGACTGACTGAATTTATTCCCAGTTGCTATTGATCTACTCATATTCTCTGAATATGTTAGAAACGTGGTATCTACTTCATTCCAAGTCACTATTAACCGACTATTTATGAAATCAAACAAGTAACTTAAATCGATTGTCATAAAATATGTAGTGTATTAAAACTAAGGGAAAAAGAAATAAAACATATATAACTGTGCACATTTTGATTATATTTTAGGGTGTGCGGCGCACACCTAGCTCACTAGGAGAAATCGCCACTGCTTGAGAGAGGTATTGTCACAGCATAATATCTTATTAAAGTAGTTCATTTGTAAATAGGTTTAATTTTTAAATGTTTATATATATATATATATATATATATATATATATATATATATATATATATATATATATATATATATATATGTATCCGTCTCATAACTCAATATATATATATATATATATATATATATATATATATATATATATATATATATATATATATATATATATATATATATATATATATATATATATATATATATATATATAGTAAAAATAGTCTTTATTTATACAGGAAAAGAAAAAAGACACAAAATTGTATACCTAGAAATATATAAAATTAATTAATTAAAACTAAAAAATATGAATTAATACTATGAAAAACCTGTGCAACTAAGAGCGAAGTTAATTATGACAAATGTTCAATGAGTTACTATAAAAAAGTCTTTTTGGTATTAGTATTATTTTCATTATATTTTTTTAAGTTTCGTCGAAGAGGTTTTTGTGAATAATTATATTTTGATAGGTGGGTAAATAACCTGAATAGAAATAACGACGCGAGAGATATTCATACACAAGCATTAGCTTAAATGAATATCTCAATGCACAGTTCAGGTACAAAGAAGAGAATTAATTATAAAACTGTAATATATTAATACTGGTAATATTATTATCAATTACACTGTAAAAAAACTCGGGACGCAGCAAGTGCGTTATGGTAGTGAATTTTTATTAAATGCTTCAAATTTAAATAACTCAATTTTCTATAACCTTAGAGAGTTTAGTTTTAATACGTAGTAAGTTATTTCCTAATGCAAGATATCTACAAAATTTCATTAAAATAACTTTGTAATTTTCGAAGAAAAAATTTTTTTTTGAAAAAAAAATTAAAATTTGAATAACTCAATTTTCTCTGAACTTAGAAAGTTAAATTTTGGTACGTAGTAAGATCTCTCCTGAGGCAATATATGTAGTAAATTTCATTAAAACATATTTGTTACTTTTGGAGAAAAATTTTTTTTATCGAAATAAAACTCAAAATTTTTCCGGGAAACCCCGTCCGATTTTTCTGGATAACGAACTCATCCTAGCCATTAATAAAATAAAGGCACTTGCCAAGTGTAATATATATATATATATATATATATATATATATATATATATATATATATATATATATATATACCTATATATATATATATATATATATATATATATATATATATATATATATATATATATATATATATATATATATATATATATGTATGTATGTATCCGTCTCATAACTCAAAAAATAATTAACCGATTTCGATAAAACTTGGCAAGTGCCTTTATTTTATTAATGAGTTCGTTATCCAGAAAAATCGGACGGGGTTTCCCGGAAAAATTTTAAGTTTTATTTCGAAAAAAAATTTTTTCTCCGAAAGTAACAAATATGTTTTAATGAAATTTACTACATATATTGCCTCAGGAGAGATCTTACTACGTACTAAAATTTAACTTTCTAAGTTCAGAGAAAATTGAGTTATTCAAATTTTAATTTTGTAGATATCTTGCATTAGGAAATAACTTACTACGTATTAAAACTAAACTCTCTAAGGTTATAGAAAATTGAGTTATTTAAATTTGAAGCATTTAATAAAAATTCACTACCATAACGCACTTGCTGCGTCCCGAGTTTTTTTACAGTGTAATTGATAATAATATTACCAGTATTAATATATTACAGTTTTATAATTAATTCTCTTCTTTGTACCTGAACTGTGCATTGAGATATTCATTTAAGCTAATGCTTGTGTATGAATATCTCTCGCGTCGTTATTTCTATTCAGGTTATTTACCCACCTATCAAAATATAATTATTCACAAAAACCTCTTCGACGAAACTTAAAAAAATATAATGAAAATAATAATAATACCAAAAAGACTTTTTTATAGTAACTCATTGAACATTTGTCATAATTAACTTCGCTCTTAGTTGCACAGGTTTTTGATAGTATTAATTCATATTTTTTAGTTTTAATTAATTAATTTTATATTTTTCTAGGTATACAATTTTGTGTCTTTTTTCTTTTCCTGTATAAATGAGGACTATTTTTACTATATATATATATATATATATATATATATATATATATATATATATATATATATATATATATATATATATATATATATATATATATATATATATATATATATATATATATATATATATATATATATATATATATATATATATATATAGGGTGGCGCATTGAAAACGAAACAGACCGATTTCCGTCCAGAGAAATTTTTTTAAGAAACGCTGAAACATCTCAATTTTATTATTGAGAGGAACATGGTTTGACAAAAAACTCAAGTTTGCAACATCAACCCCTGAAGTGTGGTGATAACAACCCTTATATTTTAAATAGGGAACATGAGTCGAGTGTTACATCATTTGAAAGCTCTTTCTTTTCTAAATTCAGCACACTAATTTTTTTTTAAGTTTTATCAACTCGTTTAAAAATTATTCACAGTTGAAAATGCAAAAACGCATTTCACTCATTCCGATAAAAAATGTGCTGATAGTCAATGTTTTGTTGGTTTGTAAACAAAAAATTGACTATCAGAACATTTCTTATCGGAATGAGAGGAATGCGGTTTATTATTTCAGTTTATTGGTCGGTTTGATACTTGATAGTACTACCGAAAATTAATTTCGCAATGGTGTATTCTGTATAAGAAAGAGTTGAAATAATTACTCTTTTTTTTTTTTCAAAAACGATGACTGTGCCAACCGTACCGCAAATTTATTTAATGAACGACATCCGAACAGACATGTTAACAGAAAATACATTTTGGAGTTAGTTGCAAAGTTTCGACAAAGTGGTTAAGTAGCCAACAAAAAACGGGATCCTGAACGTGTATTTCCGGTTAGAAATGAGACTACTGAGATTGAAGTTTTAGGACAAATTGCTGCAGACCCAACATTGAGCACGAGAAAATTGGCCACTCTTTCAAACATCAAAAGAAGAACTATTCAGCGAATGTTAAATCATCATAAATTTCACCCGTATAAAAATCATCTTGTACCACAACGAATGAAAATGATTTTGATCGGCGGCTGGAGTTTTGTGAAGTTATGACTGCACGAATGACTGATAATGGGAGCTTTTTGTTCAATATCTGTTTTTCAGACGAGTGTACGTTTTTATTAAACTCTACGGTCAATCGTCATAATTGTCGTTATTGGGCAGATAATAATCCAAGAAATTTTCACGAAGTCCACACACACAGAAATTGAATGTCTGAACTGGCATTTTTGGAGACCGTTTAATCGAACCATTTTTTCTTGATGGCAATTTGAGTGGCGAAACGTATTTGGAGTTACTTGAAGATATCGTTTACCCTCTACTAATTGACATTGTTGAAAATGATGATCGCTATCAAGAAAATCAATTAGTGTTTCAACAAGATGGAGCTCCTCCGCATTTTTCACAACGTGTTAGGGAGTTTTTGAACAGAGAGTTTCCAGGACAATGGATTGGGCGTAGAGGTGCTATTGAGTGGCCCACTAGATCAGCGGATTTAACTCCTTTAGACTTCTTCCTATGGGGCCATTTAAAGAGTAGAATTAACGCAACATAACTGGAGTCTATGGAATAATTACGACAACGCATTGTTGAAGAATGCCGTCTAATAACTCCACAAATGCTCCAGAATGTCAGAGCTCGTTTTGAACAAAATTTGTACTTTTGTATGGAAGCTGGTGGTCAACAATTTCAACATTTACCTAACTGAGTTAAAATTTTTGAACGTTTGGTTTTGTTTTTTAGTTTTTCAAACAAAAAATTGACTAATTTGTGCATTTCTTATCACAATGAATGAAATACGTTCTTGCAACTCCAACTGTAAATAATTTTTAGATGAGTCGATAAAACTTCCAAAAAAAATAGTGTGCTGAATTTAGAAAAGAAAGAGCCTTCAAATGATGTAACACTCGACCCATGTTCCCTATTTAAAAGATAAGGGTTGCTATCACCACCCTTAAGGGGTTGATGTGACAAAGTTGAGTTTTATGTTAAAACATGTCCTCCTCAATATTAAAATTGACGTGTTTCAGCGTTTCTTAAAAAAAAACAATTCTCTGGGCGCAAATCCAGGGGCTTAGGTCACGCACATTTAAAGACTTTTTTTCCAAATTAAAAAGTCGAGATCTCTTCATTCTCTTTAGTAAATTTTATTAAAAAAATATAGTACTTTGCTAATGTGCAAAACATAAGGCATGTATTAGCAAAAAACTGGCATTATTCCTTGCCCAAATTTAGCGCTGAGTAGCTCTTACTGAGATTATATATATATATATATATATATATATATATATATATATATATATATATATATATATATATATATATATATATATATATATATATATATATATATATATATATTACCCCCTTTCAGCTGATATTGTAAAAATTATGATATAGAGACTGATTTGTCACTATTTCAATTCTATTCATCTTTTCCACTTGTGTAGATGAAAAAGTAGGGAACATAATTTTAGAAGTTTGATGAAATACGACATTTAGGGTCAGCATTCAAAAATAAAATTGACGTTTGGCGTTATGAAAGTTTCTCCTTGGCTATTCAGATATGCAGGCGAGATCTCGTGACAAATGGTTCAACTTGTTTGTATTCCCTTCTACGATATCGCTAACCGACGCATCCTTATTCAGAAGCGTGTACGGTTTAGTTTAGATGGCTGGAGCCGGTTAGACACTCGCCAAGAATAACGGGGAAACACCGGCGAACAATTCGAACTCGATTTATTCGTATTTAGCACACCCGAAAACATACAGGCTGGCGAAATGCTTGATTGCTCGCATTTGGGGTGCGAACTTATGCATAAAAAAAGACACTTTGAAAAATGAGAATTTAATATAGCGTGTTTCAGTATGCGGGATTCCCATGTCCTTGCAAGAAAATGTGTCGTGAAGACTTAAATCGTAACCATATAGCGGTGAATACTAACATTTAACATTTCCTACATCGTCAGCTTGAGTAACTGGTTTATATTTTGAGCTGATTAAAGACTTGATTTGTCAGTTAATGTCAGCAATTTAATAATATTCCAACATTTCGTTTTACTATAATGATTTATATAATGTTGGTGATTGACTGTCATAGATGCTGTTTGAGCTTCACTTTATTTGAATACTTAATATAGTTTCCAATGAAAGGAATAAATGCATAAAAATTGTGGGATTCTATCAGCAAGAACGCTTGAATATGCATTCTGAAATTATACTTGCCCATTTTTTAACATTAGTGTGAATGAGGGCTGCCAACCATATTTTATGATATTATATTCTCTAAGTGAGATATAAGACACGATGCACGTGCCGCCATCTCGTTGCGGAACCATGTAGTACTTTGTCGCGGCAGCTCCAAATAACACAAAATGTTAAATATTAGAGACTGTATACAACCAACTAACAATTTAGTAAATTTGTAACGAGGCCTTGATTCACGGGGTGAATTATTTAGTGGAACAGATCAACGGATTTACGGGAACGGTCTCGAGCGCCAGATTTTGAAAGGTTTTTTTTTTCCTCAGAGCTCGTCCGCGGCCTTGCCGCCCCGATAGCACTGCAACCTTTGCTTGATTGTGCATACCCTTAGTCTTACTCCACCCATTCGAAAATCACTGTGCCTTGAACTAGTCTGCACAGTGATTGGTAGGGTGAAGTTTTATATTGCTCTGTCTCCGGTCTAGACTGACCGTAGATCAGTTGTCTTTTGCGGTCCAGAGCTTTACACTCGCACAAAATGTGCTGGGCTGATTCCTCCCCCTCGCCACACAGACTGCATGCGAGGTCCCCTTCGAACCGCCCCATTTTATGCAGGGGTTTCTTGACGGCCATGTGTCCCGTCAAGAGACCTGTTGTGTTTCTGAGCTGTCCTCTGCTAAGATTTAGCAGCTCCACAGCTCTCTTTGAACTGCGTCCGTCAATTATTGACTTCCCATGTCTGAGCCCTGGACAGTCCGCCCAGTACACCTTGTGTTGATTTCTGACCCAGGACTTAATGGCTACCCTGGCAGTGCTCTTTGACACGCCCAGAGCCGGTTATGGTTCCATAAATGATTCTGCTGACCCTCTCTTCGCGAGACTGTCAGCTTCTTCATTGCCTTTGACCCCCGAGTGACCCGGCACCCAGATGAGGGTCACCTCATTCTGCCCAGCCAGGTCGCTCGTCTCGTCTCGGCACTCACTCACCAGCCAGGAATTTACCCGTGGGCTACTTAGTGCCTTAGGGGCTGCCTGGCTATCTGTGGCTATAAGGATCCATTTGTTGGTGTATCTCCTCGTCTTGTTCTCCCGCACACAGTGCAGGATGGCGTACATCTCGGCCTGAAACACCGTTGCATGGGCTCGGAGGGAAATACTATGACTTACCCTCGGTCCTTCGGAGTAAACACCCTCCTTCGTCCCACGCTCCCTGCCGGATCCGTCCGTGAACCAGACGAGTAACATGCGGTGTAGATACCTCCGAGGGTGCGGGCTTTAATCGCTCCTCCGGTATTTCCCTGACCTTCTGAATGTCTGTATAGGTGTATCAGATTTATTTGCGGGTATATTATAGACTAGGTATGCTTTACACACTATTTATTACCTAATGATACGTTACAAATCTGAATGGTACTTATTACGTTAATTTATCCTAAAACAAATTATATCACCGATGACGAACCAACAAAATTAATTATTCCCCACGGAGAAGAAATACGGAAGACACGCTGGCGGAAACTTCGAGTACTGTAGTTTACGATTCGTGGATGCAGCTGTTAAGTGGGTCGATTGAAGAAACGCTCCTCAAATAACTAAATGGCATCTATCCGTCGAAACCGGCATCGCGAGATCGAGCGCCTCGACGCCGAGGCGTCGATAACGAACGGGAAGGATTATAGGGGAACACCCTGTGGAAAGATATTGCCGCGTACTAACTCGACATAAGCCTGCTTGTGTACTTGCAGCGTCCAGACCAGAGTCGAATCAGAACTGTCGTACGTAATACACTTGAAAAGTCTGTGTTAGCTACAGCATCACCTTCCGAATGTTTTACGAAACGCCAACAATAATACGATATGGGAACGGAAGGATATTACGCTCGATCCCACGATTTCGACGTCACCGGAGAGACACACTGATCTGAGAAAATATCCGAAAATTCGCTATATATAAATACAATAAGAAAAACTTAAAAGGTTCTTACCTAGACTATATTCGGAAGAATTACGAGAGTAAAAATTGTTCTATACAACAACGGAATGGACGGTACTGTATCCTAATACTTTGTTATAAATTGAACAAGCGGACCTTTAATTCATTGATGCGGAACTCAAGCTATAAACTTAACCACGCTACGGCAAACGGTGAACTCTTTCTGCCTCTCGTCGTTATTTTCTCTCCAGTCACCAGCTGAAAAATCCTAATCGGTGGTAGATACCTTATCCTTATCCTCTGCAGATATGTTTTTACTGTGCCGCGATAATTCGAAATACGTACTTGTTAAGAAATACTAATGATAAAATAATTATTTTAACTGCGTAGAATTTTTACCCGTGTGATTTATATTATTTTTATTTTCGAACAGTCGCTTTTAATATCTACAGCTGCTCTGAAAATATCTACTTAGTTACAAATTGTCAGCCCTGGCCCATTTCTACCCTAATGTAGGGACAAAGTATGTAAGACTAGATGCATTCTCACCACAATTAGAACCGTAGACCGGTTTCGCTCTAGTTAGAGCTCGTCAGTACGGCATACTAATTGCAGCGAAAATGCACCTTTAAACTAACACGGCTATGGTAACCAACCTTCCAACACTAAGTGAGATATAAGACACGAAGCACGTGCCGCCACCTCGTTGCGGAACCAGGTAGTATGTTGTCACGGCAGCTCCAAATAGTACAAGGTGTTAAATATTAGAGACTGTATACAACCAACTAACAATTTAGTAAATTGTCAGCCCTGGCCCATTTCTACCCTACTGACGTATGGGATACTGAAGTATCTTGAACAAATTAAATAAGGCATTTATGAATTACGTTTGAAACTTTACCATCACACTGTACATACCATATATAGTGGATCCAGGACAAGAAAATACGTAAGATGTGCGAATGATGTAAACATCGCAGCCAATGTATCAACAGCACACACATTGGACCTATTCTAAGGCAAAAGAATTTTCTGACATTATTTGAAGGAGACGTACTTGAAAACACTTGCATTTTAAAAAGATTTCTTCAAATGAGCGCAAACTAGGCCTCTAAAATCCATATTAGGGTTTAGTTTTAGTTTTTATTTGTTTACATGTTTATATATATATATATATATATATATATATATATATATATATATATATATATATATATATATATATATATATATATATATATATATATATATATATATACAGGCTGACGCATTTCTTTTGTAGAGCTCAATATAGTTGTTATTATGCAACAAGATTATAGCGTGTCTTGAGCTGCATCTTATAAAAGTATTTTGACAATCACAGGGTGGCCCATAAGTCGTTGGTGATACCAACAATTTTTTTCGAACACCCTTATATTATTCCATTTTGGCATTTTTATCGAAATATGATGCGTTTTTGTAAGAAAAAAAGCGAGACGGAGTAAGTGCGTTTTGGTAGCGAATTTTCATTTAATACTTCAAATTTCAATAACTTAGTTTGCTATTAACCCAAGGTGTGTTGGCTAGCAAACCAATTTTCTCGAAAGTATTTTAGGTTTATTTTCGGAACATTTTTGTAAATTTTCAAACAATAACTTATTTTAATAAAATATGGTACATTGTTTCTACTATATAGGTTATACCGGTAACTAGATTGATGCCTGATTGCATTAGACAGACATATTTGCTATTAAAATAATTTTTTTGAAAATTCACTTCAATAACGCACTTGCTGCGTCCAGACTTTTTTAAATTGGATAATTTCATATATCTACAGACTATACCTTTAGAAATATTTTTTGCGTTTTCTTTTCTTTAATATTTTCTAAGCAAATTAAAAAAAAACAGTTGGTCAGATCCCGCCGAAATTTTCGTATTTCCGTGAAAATCATTGTTCGTAAGATTTTTGTAATTAATAATAAATGTTTAATAAGTCATTCTAAACAAATGTTTTCGGATTTTCGTGAAAAAATTGTTAGCAAATTTTCATGCAATGCGACATTTTCTTTACACAATCCGTATTTGTTTCAGGTTATTTGCCTAAATTTTGCCAATTTTGACGTTTCAAATCGTGACTTTGACGATTTGAGGAAAACCCTTTTTTTTTAAATACCCGTAACTTTTTCGCCTTCAAACTTTCGGACCTAAGTTTAGGTATATGGTTAACTCTTTATAATGGAAATATGCCTACCAAATTTGGTTTCCCTTACTTTGTTTGATGAAGATATAAATTTTTCACGTAAGAAAACACATAATGTTCTTAGGAAAATCGGGGCCGATTTTTATGGCTAATGAACTTATCCAAGCCACTTGGAAAAGGAAGGTACTCACAAAATTTCATCAAAATCGGCTCATTATTTTTTGAGTTATCGGTGTGACATATATATATATATATATATATATATATATATATATATATATATATATATATATATATATATATATATATATATATATATATAGTATTAAGTTTTTCGTGACGGTAATAGTGTTATTTATCAAAAAACTGTGAGAAAGCCGTCAGTTGCAAAATAATACTCTTTATTATAGGCCGAGCTTTCGGAAACATTTATTCCATTCTCAAGGCTACAACATGGAAAGAAAAAAGTTTAGAATTTACATGGGAAAAATATAAAAGTTTAAAATACTTACATATAACGTGAGTTCTACTAAACTAATTATTAAATGACAAACATTAAAAAAACCTTTTTATAAATTTTACTGAAGTCGAAAAGTGCCAAACTGACATATAAAGCTAAATTATCTAATTGAATTTGTTTTTTGTTTTTGTCTAGCTTTATATGTCAGTTTTGCACTTTTCGACTTTAGTCAAATTTATAATTTTTATTTTTTTTATGTTTGTCATTCAATAATTAGTTTAGTAGAACTCACGTTATATGTAAGTATTTTAAATTTTTATATTTTTCCCATGTAAATTGTAAACTCTTTTCTTTACATGTTGTATCCTTGAGAATGGAATACATTTTTTCGAAAGCTCGGCCTATAATAAAGAGTGTTATTTTGCAACTGACGGCTTACCCACAATTTTTTGATAAATAAATATATATATATATATATATATATATATATATATATATATATATATATATATATATATATATATATATATCAAGTGAATAATTGAATAATTTAATAACTTTAAATATGGAACAGTATATAAGAGACTTTTCATTACCTTTGGTGGATACTATAATAGCCTCCAATAATACAAGTGAAGTCAATACTGTACTTGGAAAGAAAGGTGTTAGAGACTTTCGAATATTCAATTCAAACATAAGAAGTAGTGCAAAAAATTTTGATTAGTTTAAGGTGGTTATTGAACGGTTTACGTTTGACCTCGATTTGATAGTCTTGACAAAGGCTTGGGAGTTTCAGGATACGAGTGTCTATGGCCTGCAGGGATATGATCTGTACTATTGTGAGGGTAACTTTAATAGATCTAACGGTGTGATAGTCTACGTGAGCTCCGCTTATTATAGCCATTGCGAGATTAAAGAGAATGAGTCCTGTTTGTTGTTTGGAAGTGGTAGTTGGTAACGAGTCCAGGACACTTTTGATAACGACGATTTATCGTTCGCCCGCGTCTCCACTAGACATATTTATTAGTGCACTGTTGGGCTATCTTGAAACGTGTCAAAATAGGAAGATAAACACCCATGTGATGGTTAGCGACCTTAATATAGACATTTTGAATCGAAGAGAATCTAGTGACAATTATTTCAACATTTTGGCATCTAAGGGGTTTACTTCGTTGATAAATGAACCAACACGTGTTGTTGGTGTGAGTATTAGCTGCATAGACCATATTTTTGTAAAGTATCCGTCTAACTCTGCTTTTGAAATGACACCTGTGGTTCTTCAGAGCTGCATCACTGAACATTATAGTGATATAGATATGGATTCGGCCTATAAACGGGGACAACAAAACAATAAAAGCTGTGAGTGTTTTAAACCTCTCCACGTTGCAAGAGGAACTATTGAATGAAACGTGAGTGGACGTGTATTGCGCCGACAGTGCTGATTCTGCGACAGACATCTTTATCGAGAAGATAAGATCTAGTATTGCAAATAACACCATCAACAGGAAAATAAAAAAAGGGAAGTTAAGAGAAATCAATGCATCACAGCGGGGATTGTTAGGACTTGTAATAAGAAACGGGACTTATATGGACAGCTTCAGCGACACTCTGACGATAGTCAGTTTCGAAGGCATTTTAACAGTTATAGAAATAGGCTGAACGACATAATAGGAGCAAGAAAAAGGGAGTTTTAGCGTGAAACACTACAACATAGCAAGGGAAGCGCAAAAGATGTCTGGAAGTTTGTCAATTCTATAGGCCAGAAAGATGATAAAAAATAGTTAGGAGAGATCAAAAGTGATAACGTGGCCATAAAAGATAAAAAAATAATTGCCTGCCAATTCAATGAATACTTTACCGAGGTGGGTAAGAGATTGGCAGACAAAATAAAGAAAAAAGGAGAAAACCATCAAAAGAGAAAAACATCGGGGCATCTTAAATCCTGTTTTTTTTTTGGAGAGGCGACAAAACAGGATGTTGGAGGGATTATTAAAAGACTAAAGCTGGGAACCTCTCCTGGGTTGGACGGTATAGGAGGTTCCGCTTTGAGGGCTATTTCAAACAGCATTTTAGCCATGCTATAGTATTTAATAAATATGTCCTCTGGTAATGGATGTTTCCCAGAGGTACTGAACATGTTTGCTATTGTTCCCATACACAACGGTGTTGACAAAACTTAAATGGAAAACTATAGGCCCATATCCCTGATTTCCAACATTGCAAAGATTTTTGAGAAGGTTATAAAGCTTAGGATGACCAACTATTTTAAAAAATTAAGTTGCTGTCGGAGAGACAATATGTATTTCGTGATGGTAGATCGGCGCAGGATGCCATAGCGTACGTTATTGAGAGAGTTATTGCCGAGATGGACAACGGATCTCCAAGCATGTCCATTTTTATTGATCTCGCGAAAGCAGGACGCTGTTGGATGTTTTGGAATCCGTCGGGTTTAGCGAAAACATACACAAGTTGCTAAAAACTTATCTTCTGGGAAGAAGACAATGTGTAAAGATAGGTGAACACATTAGTGAGCAAAAAATAATAGAATATGGAGTTCCACAGTGCACAGTCATCGGCCCCATAATGATCTACATATACATTAACTAATTGTTTGCACAGTCGTCTCAGGGCACTGTCGTTGGCTTCGCGGATGATACAGTCTTATTCTACAAGGGGAAAACGTGGGACGAGCTGAAAAGTAAAGCCTAAGAGGACTTCAAAAACATATCACGATTAACTTCAACAAGACTAAATGTTTGCCTTTTTGTAGCTAAGCCAGCGGCTTGCTATGATACTTTGTGATTAAAGATGGAGATCATGAAGCCGTGTGGATAGATGTCGTGAGGATGGTAAAATACCTGGGGGTGACAGTGAACTGTCATCTGATATGGGATGAGCACATAAAGAATCAGGTTTGCAAAATGGGATTTTTGAGCAGCAAGTTTAAAATGTACCGAGATATGTTTGATCAAAGCATCTAAAGATCATATACAAATCTCTGGTTGAGACACATCTGCTGTACGGTAATCTTATATGGGGAGGAGCTGCAAGATGTTATATAAAAGGACCGGAAGTAACTCAGAAGTGGATTTTAAAAATAATTGGGAACAGATGTTATACTTACCCAAGTGATGACCTCTATGCAGAAATGATTGTCCCGGATCTCTCTCAGATTTACCTTGAGTCTGTGGGTATCTGGCAACAAAATAATAGAGGAAGACTCACTGAAGCATCCCATGTGTATCAGACTCTATCGATTGGGAGTGCCAGCATGATCCCGAGGTTTAATAAGTCTCAGACACGACGATGTCATGTTCAAATGGGACCAAGACTATACAACTTGTTGCCACCGAAAGTACAGTCTGTATGTGACATGGGATTGTTTAAGGTGCAGTTGAAGGATTGGCTACTTGACTGGCCTAGAGTGAATGCCCGTAGGATAATTCATGGGTAACTATTGAATTATTGTTGTGCTGTGGTAATTTATCTGATTCTGTCGCTGTGTGTTAAATGCCTGTTTTGTTGAAGCTGTGTCATATTAACATGTGCTATGTAAGAAAGTGAGTGAGGAATGAGCGAGTGAGTCAGTGAGTGAGTGAGCAAGTGAGTGCGTGAGTGAGTGAGTGAGCAAGTATGTGTGAGTGAGATTGTTTCTAATTTTGTATTGTTTTTTATATGTTTTTGTCTTGGATTTTAAATTGTGACCATTTTGATTGGCTTATTTGTTACAATAGTTAGGATTATTTAGTTTTGTAAATAATGTTTTTATAGTGTGAATTAAATATATCTTGTAATCTCTCTTGTAGTCATGTGCTTTCTGCATTTTTAAGATTACAATGTTGCGCTGGATTGAAGATTGTTGGGTACAACATTTATGTTCCAGACCCACGCACAGGTCTTTGACTTTTGTGGGCTAGTTTGAATGTATTCTCCCTCTGTTGGCATTTTTGTGAAATCATTGCAACTGTCTATTTATCTGAATAAATCTATATTATATATACAGGGCTTTCATTAATTCGCGAACCCCACGTGGCCGGATTCTGTCTCTCTCTTAGTGGAATATGATTTTATGAGTTGGCAGTCCAAAAAGTAACCAAAAAAAAAACCACTAGACTAGGGACCCTAAAGTTACTAAATCAATTGACAATTGACAGTTCAGTCTATTGGCGCTCAATTCCTTTTGACAGTTATTTTGTATGTATATTGTGCATTTTCCAAGTTCGACCAGTGTTTTCCTTCTTCAAATAATTTTCTATCTGTTGGACAATAAAAATATTTTTTTAAATCAAAACCTAGCATTTTCATTCCGTTTTTACGTAGGTTAAAAGTGTGGGTATGTTAAGGTTATGTTATTGATGATACTCAACATCGCATGGAACGAAGCCCTACCAAATCTGTTCGTCAGTAATCTGCCCAAACAGGTACATATTAGTTCAATGTTACACAATACACATTCCTAAAACCGTAAATTAGAAGTTTATATAATCGGACCTCAATTTGTTTACGTACATTACAAAATTTTGATATCTATACAAAATATAAGTAATATTTTATTGTTTTTAATTTATTTTTTTAACAATCAATAACAGTAAACCTTACATTAACTGACTTGCTATTAAAAATATCAAATACATTTAAGACATTTACTGTTTCACCTTATTATAATTTTTATATTTTTTATAAAACCCCAAAGGAAATATGAGACAACACTGGCATCTTAGGGATTTCATTAATTCAGGTTGTACAACCGTGTATGCCGGGTTACCTAACTTAAGCCATCACGTGGGGTTCGGGAATTAATGTGTGTGTGTGTGTGTGTGTGTTTTGTTTCTTTAACGTCGGCCTATTTCCGCGACTGTGGCCAATCACCGACGCCAGGGAGCAGTTTCACCTCACTATCCTGGAAATTTTGCCGAACCCCTGCCTTTCTGTAAGAAGGGTAGGGATCTTTAACGTGCCCAACATCGCATGGACACGGGACCGACGGCTTTACGCCCCCTCCGAAGGGCGGAACGTGCAGACATTCAACTTGCTCAAATACAATGCCAGAACCTCGGTTGATGTTAATTTTACAGTTTGTACTGAAAAAGTGAAAGGAGTACGCCGGGATCGAACCCAGTACTCTTCGGTTCAAAGGCACACGTTCTTACCTCTGAACCACCGAGGTCCTTATCGGGAATTAATGAAAGCCTTGTATACATACATACATATATATATATATATATATATATATATATATATATATATATATATATATATATATATATATATATATATATATATATATATATATATATGTATGTATGTATGTATATAAACATATAAAAATTGAAACTGACCCTGGATATTGATTCTAGGAAGCCTAGTTCGCGCTCATTTGAAGGAATTTTTCCAAAATTCAAATGTCGCGAATCTCCTCATTAGTGAACGTTTTATAAGAAAATTCACTAAAAAAGGAAGAAGTAGACCAAGTGGAAATTTTCTGGATTACCTGTCATAGTTGATGAAGTTTGAAAGCTACAATGGAGTAAAGAGAACTGCTGGAGATAAACAATCATTGTTGCGACAGGTCGACATCGCCTGTAGACTATGATAATGATAAGGAATTTGGAGAAGTAGGTCGCCGTATATGAGGGAACGATAAAATATGAGGGTAATTTCAGCCTTGACTGATCTGTCTATTAGTTACTCGAATAGACCACCCATAAAAATGCATATCATGTATTAAAATGACATAGTAATGGATTATCTGGGCTTAATTTTGACAGATATCACCCTAATGTAGGTTCTCTAACCATTTAATCCTTATATATCTCAGGATATTCCAAATGCGAATAAATCGATTTCGAGTGGAGCTAAATGCGTAGTGGTTTCTAAAATTCAAAGCAAACCTATATAAGCTATGCGACGAACATGTGAAGACGACGTTGTCGAAGTTAAAAAATATGCCAACTATTTTTTGTAATTATGAACATTTTACACCATCAATTCGGTTTAGGAAATGCCATAGGGAGTCAAACTTTCATGCCAAAGTTTTAATTATTTTTAATCGAGTATTGGAGATACATGTTTATACGTCAAACTATAAAGTAAACTAAAAATGTATCTGCCGTATTCATTAAACCAATAAGATAAGAAAGTCTAGACGTAGCAAGTGCGTTATAGTAGTGAATTTTCATAGAAATAATCTGCCCCAAATATTTTATTATAACTTTTTTGTCTTGTAACATAGAAATCTAAATTTTGGTCTATAGTTTACTTTTATATCGTAAACCTACCTACCAAATTTGATTATCATAGCTTTTTATTTTTTGAGATAAAATTTTTTTTCGAAAGAAAACTAAATTTTTTTTAGAAAACCTCGTCCGATTTTCTTAGATAACAAACTTGTCCAAGCGACTTACAAAAGGAAGGTACTTGCCAAATTTAATCAAAATTGACCCCTTATTTTTTGAGTTATCGGTGTGATAACTATATACATATATATATATATATATATATATATATATATATATATATATATATATATATATATATATATATATATATATATATATATATATATATATATATATATATATATATATATATATATATAAACATATAAAAATTGAAAGTGACCCCGGATAAGTTGCCTCTTTCCTCCTTGTCGACACCCACGGTACGATAGTATTTAGGCTGTGAGCCCTCGTGGTGTTCTCTTAAAATTATATATATATATATATATATATATATATATATATATATATATATATATATATATATATATATATATATATATATATATATATGTTTGTGCGCACGCGCGGGGGCGGGGTGGGGGTGGGGGCGGGCGGGGGGCAGTACTAGGCTGAACAGCTCAGTTCGGAGGTGAGTAACCACTCGACTTGGACTAGGAAGTCGCGGTTTGAGTCCCGTATTCGGACAGTCGGTCTTTTCCACTCGAATGTGGAAAGGTCAGCTTCTGATGCGCTCTGGGTGGTGTCCTTCTTCTATATGTGTATGTAAGGTCCCCCCGCAAAAGTCAAAGACTTCTGTGTGCGGAGTTTGTCTACTGTGGTGTTATACATGGTGATTCACGTAAAACTCCCAGGCCACATATCTTGGTAACGAGGAGGAATTTTTTAACTTTGTAAAAAATAATTGACTGCGGTCATCGGTGGTCATGTGCAGATTGTAGGTGGCCAGCACGATCACAAGACTTGAATAAATGTGACTTTTTTTCTGGGTGGCTTTAAAAGAATCTGTGTATTTGACACCAGTTCAAACTGAGACAGATTTGTGGAGTCGCATCAATAATAAGTCACCCACTATTAAAAGTGACATCCAATTTAATTTGTTAAAACTTGAAGTTTATAAATTTGGAAATGTCAACATCAAGTATTTTTGGATCAAACATTAATTAAATTGTGTCTCCATATACAGCACAAGTAAATGCTTATACTGTATAATTTTAGCCAATAAAGTGATAAGTGATATATATATATATATATATATATATATATATATATATATATATATATATATATATATATATATATATATATATATATATATATATATATATATATATTGCTATAGATATCAAATATGTCAGAAAATTAGAAACATTATTGTGGAGTAAAACCGGCCGAAGTACATATAATTAATACGTCCTAATATTTAAATGCCCTGTATAATTGAGAGTGTAAAATATTTTAGGTTTTAATAAGGAACAGCAAGACAGCTAGAAGAATACAGAACAATGATTTCTTTTTTACATGTAGTACATTTTAAATTTCACGAAGCAAAAGTCGTTAAAATACAATAGAACTCAGAACAATGGCCTTGTTTTTATTTAAAGAGTTTTAATAGAAGATAACGATTTTATTTTTATCCTTAGGCAGTAAGTACATTTAGTATATTACACATTTATAATATGAGGTTAAAAATAAGGTTTTTTGTCAATACCAATAATAAGAAAAGACGCAGTGTTAGTTGATAAGGATAGTTTTTTTTTGTGGTTGTTTCAAAAGAGTGCAACGAACAAAAAGTTGGACAATGGGAAAACGCAAAGCCTATGAACTTTGTTTTACCGAGATACAGCGAGAAAAGATTTTTGTAAGACAGGTGTAGTTTATTTAAGGAGAGGACGGCAGGTCGATGAGGACGATTCGTAATTAAACTGGCAAGTGAAACTTGAAATTCGTTGACGTGCGACGACACTGTAAATATGGAAGTTGAGAATTAAACGTGAAAGGCAAGTGCCTCATAATAAAATCATATTCAGTCTTTGTGTAAAGTAAATAAAAATTAGTATCTGGTACACGCTTTGTTAAGACCGTTTTAAATAAAATGGAATTTAATTAGTAATCACAGGCAAGCTACAAAAGCCAAACAGTAGATCAAATGGAAAGCAATTATTACACCTCAAATGGAAGAAGCAATTAAGACATCATTGAGTAAGTCGTTTTATGAACTTTACCGTAATAAATGTGCAGACTCTTTTTCTATAGTGTGAATAGGTTTTAAGGATATTTTTGTACCATTGATGTATCTTTAGCTCACTAGGGGGGGTATTAGGCAAAGGCCGAATTACTAGATCATAGTTAGGTAATTCATTGTTTTAAATAGATTTGATTTGTATTGATTTATCGACAATCTGTGATGATAAATTTGATATAACCTTTTTAATGGAAATTTGTAAATTTAATCAATCAAAAATAAAACATACTAGATTGTACTTACATAAGCTGTTTAATTTTGACCTCAAATCAAACAAATATTAGTTATATGATAAAGTAAGGCTTCTTTTCACCGTTAATTAAAAGTAAAATCAAAAGAACCCATTATATATAAATTTTTTTTGAAATTTCCAAACACTCAGGAGTACTATAATTCAAAAAAACGATATATTAAGCACAATACCCTACCCATGAGATGAGAGAAACATTTAAAATCACAGCAGTAAGTAAACAATTTTTGGCATAATCTCAGGATCATCAATATTAACGTTTCTTTAATAAAGACGCAAATGAATTCTCATGCTCTACACTTAAAAGTGCTATAAAAGAAACCACACATAATACCATAGCAATATATATATATATATATATATATATATATATATATATATATATATATATATATATATATATATATATATATATATATATATCACACCGAGAACTCAAAAAATAAGAAGCCGATTTTAATTAATTTTGCCAGGTACCTTCCTTTTGTAAGTCGCTTGGATAAGTTTATTATCCAGGAAAATCGGATTAGGTTTTCTGGGAAAAGTTTGATTTTTCTTTGGAAAAAAATTATTCCCAACAATAATAACAAAGCTGTGGCAATCGAATTTGGTAGACACGTTCACATTGGAAAAACTAAACTATACACCAAAATTTAGATCTTTAAGTAAAAAGAAAATAAACTTACTGACATTTAATAAAGAAAAATATTAGTGCCACTAAAAGTCTGAAAAGGCGCAGTACCAAAATACTGTATTAGTTAAACCGAATCTATTAAACATTACATATAAGGTTTATTTTTTGTTCGCGCAAAAAAGCAAACAATTATGATAAATGGTAAATATTAAATTTTTCTCCTGTAAATATAAAAGTGGAGAATGGAAACGTCAAAACTTGGTCATGTTTAAATAAAGCTTTTATAACTAATGCGGCTTCTGAATGTTAAATATTGCAAGAAATGTATATTAAAAGGTATTAAATTTATATTTTAAATGTTCTCATTTGATAACAATATTTACAAATAGTTAAATGAAGAAGAGTAATGATGTAACTATAAAACAGAAGGACTGACATCATAGCAATCGAGAAAAACAATGGAAACGGTTATATTATAGATCCGACCACACGTTTTGAGAGAGACATGGAGCAGCCTGACCAAATTCAAGAAGAAAAACTATGATAAATCTAAACTAAATGTTAAAAAGTCTGGACGCAGCAAGTGCGTTATGGTAGTGAATTTTCATAGAAATGATCTGGCACCAAATATTTTTATATATTTTTTTTGTTGTGTAGAAATATGAATTCTGGTGTGTAGTTTACTTTTTATTATTATTATTAGTATTATTTATTATTACTAATTCAAATTATACATTATGCCATACAAAAAAGCTATACTTGTGCTTGCACTAGGGCACGATTTTGAACAGTCTCTCCCTAAACGTATAAATGTCAAATTATTTTGCTCTTGTCACTTTTTGATTTTTTCTTCAGCTGCGATTTCTATTCCCACCAACATTCCTGCTGCAACCATAGATATTTAGAATCCATTTAATACAAAAAGCATTCCTTCTTTCAAACCAAAACTTCACAAAAAAACATTATTCTGTAGTACCAAAATTTTGACATCTTTATCTGACAGTAAGGCTATCCACCAAATTTGGTTACTATAGAGTTTTCAATTTTTGAGATACAAATTTTTTCAAAAGAAAACTCAACATTTTCCTGGAAAAACTGGTCCGATTTTCTTGGCTAACAAACTTCTCCAATCCATTTACAAATGGGAGGAACTTGCAAAATTTTCTCAAAATCGGCCCATTATTTTTTGAGAGATCGGTGTAATACATACACACACACACACACAAATATATATATATATATATATATATATATATATATATATATATATATATATATATATATATATATATATATATATATATATATATATATATATATATATATATATATATATATATATATATATATAAACATGTAAAAATTAAAACTGACCCCGGATATGGGTTCTAGGGGTGATAGTACGAGTAGATAGTGGGACACCTGGGCCCATCCCCTCCACTTTTTTCTGCGCATGCGCGAGTCATCATGCGCATGCGCTGACCTGCGCAGACCTGTGACAGTTGACAGCTGACCTGTCAGATTTGACAGGTGTCAAATGTCACTGACCTGACAGCTGTCAGCTGTCAGTTGTCAGCTAACCTGGCAGGTGTCAACGTCAAATGTCACCTGACCTGTCAGATGACGTCACAAGCATTCCAATATGGCTGACCTGTCATAGACAGCCGCAACCCGGGTCTCTATGGAATTGTCTGACCTGAGATGACGTCACAAGCATTCCAAGATGGCTGACCTGTCATAGACAGCTGCAACCCAGGGTTCTCTCTATGGAACTAACCTGAGATGACGTCGCAAGCGTTCCAAGATGTCTGACCTGTGTCCATAGATAGCCACAAGCCAGGTTAGGTATTAACTGACCTGTGATGACGTCACAAGTGTTCAAAGATGTCTGACCTGTGTCCATAGATATCTACAAGTCAGGTCTCCATGTGTGTGTTTGTCGAATACCAGCTGTCTGATTGTTTATTAAGGTTATGTATGTATTTGTTTATTAAGGTTAGGTGTTCGTATACAGACTGATTACCAAGCCATTTTGATTGTTTATTAAGGTTATGTTTGTATTTGTTGATTAAGGTTATGTTCGTACACACACAGCTGTCTGTATTTGTTTATTAAGGTTATGTTCACACACGTGTTGATTACCAATCATCTGATTGTTTAGTAAGGTTATGTTTGTATTTGTTATTTGAATGCAAACAGAGATAATACAAGAGTGTACTTACATACAACAAGAGACGTCAGCCTTCTTTCACAGCTTAATACACACACTACTGAACAGGTGTCTTCTGTGTTGAGGATACAAACAGACAGACAGACAACTGATTGCCATTGTTGAAGCTTATACATGCTGTTTGAAAGGATATAACACACGTCATGACAGTTCAAAGTCTTTGCTTAGACTGACAGATGCATGTGTAATAACACAGCTGTTTAACAACAGCTAGAGTGAGTAACACTGGTAACACACAGCAAAACAAACAGACAACTGATTGGCATTGTTGGAGCTTGTACACGTTTGTTTGAAAGGATATAACACACGTCATGACAGTTCAAAGTCTTTGCTTAGACTGACAGATGCATGTGTAATAACACAACGACATGACAAGTGTTTCAACCGAGGGAGCCCACTTAGAGTTATCGCAAGGGAGCCGGACTACTAGCCCCCTAAAAACGAACGCAACAGCTCAAGTAATACCAACAACAGCTAGAGTGAGTAACACTGGTAACACACAGCAAAAACAGACAGACAGACCATTGATTGTCAACAAGTATCATATAGAATCTTGTTGAAGCTTGTACACGGTGTTTGAAAGGATATACACAGGACACCTTGATGTCTTTACTTATACTGACAGATGCGTTTGTAATAACACACCGACAGACATACGACTATTTAACAACAGCTAGAGCGAGAGTTGAACAGTATAACGCTGGTTAACGTGGAGAGCAGTCATGTTCAAGCTACTCCTGAGTATCTGTGTTCTTTGTCTAAGTGCCTCCTGTGGAGAGGATGTAAGTGAAACAGACAGACAACTGGCCAACGATTATCTCATCAAATATGGTTATTTAAGCAGTAATATCACTAACAATGACCAACTAACGATGTTAGAGAAGACAGAAGCTTTCACAGAGGCTTTAAACATGTTTCAAACGTTTTTCAGTTTACCCGAAAGCAACAATTTGACTAGTAGAGACATTGAACTGATGAAACGTAAACGATGTGGTGATGAAGATTTTTCACAGAATTCATTACTAACAGTAAAACCTATATGGAAAAAGAAAACTTTGAAATGGTACATACATTATTCAGATCCTACAGTAATAGTGCTAACACAAAAAGCATTCAAACAATGGGAACAACATATTAATTTGAATTTAGTGAGAACAAACAACTATGCGGAAGCCGACATACTTATAAGTTTTTGTGATGACCAACATTTTTACTTGAGAGGTGGGCAACCGTGTACATACCCAATTGGCGGTGATGTTTTAGGACACGCTTATTTTCCAAATGTTGCCAATACACCCATAGAGATCCACATAAGCAATAATCTCACGTGGAACCTTCAACTACACGCATCAAATGGCTCATCATACTATATGGTTATTCTACACGAACTGGGACACGGTTTAGGACTCAAACACTCCAACAATAAAAACTCTCTTATGTATCCACATGCTGGGGCCGGTATATCTGACGAAGATATTCAACGAATGCAGGAACTGTATGGGCAACGCTCTACAACAGCAATAACAACAACATCAACAACAACAACAACAACAACACAGCCTACAACCAAGACATCAAAGACTACAACAAAGACTACAACAAAGACTACAACAAAGACTACAACGAAACCTTCGATAAAACCAAAGGCGGTCGCTGTAAAACCTGAAACCAAAAACACTATGGACTTGTGTAATTATATAGACAAGATCAAACCGTTAGTCATTATAAACCACAACATGTATCTGTTTTATAAGAAATGGGTGTGGGTTGTCCCTTTGAACAATATGAAGGGTCCCTATCCGGAGGCAAAACTTGTGACAGATTGGCTACCACATTTGAAAAATTTAAAAGAAATTAAACATATATATCAGAGACCTGGTGGTGAAGTGCTCATGTTTACCAATGACGAAACATTAAGCATTGTTGCGTTTCCTAGCATACAAGCTACATTTGTAGCCCCCTTCAATAATCTCACATATCTGAATACTTTGAGGTTTGACCGGATAAATGCAATGGTAAACACATATACAGGAAAAACCATTATATTTTATTCGGACAACATGTATGAAATCATCGGTGAGAAGGGATCTAATTTCTATAGACTAGAAGCAGGTTATATAGATAAATTTTCTCCCGAATTCCCAGCTAAGATTGATGGCGCATTCAGGTACACCAATGGGCGGATATACATATTTCGTAAAAATAAATATTACGAATTTGATGAGTTTACCAATCAGGTCGTTACAATAGGCCGTAAAGATTTATCTATGTTTGGTATTCAATGCCCGACCCGCAGTCTATATGAGCAGCTCAGTCTGCTATTACAAAAGATTATCAGTTATTTAAAGGATAACACCGACCATCAACCAGCAAATAGTGAAGACTATAATGATTATATATAGTGTGTGTGTAACTTGTTCAAAATATTTGTTTAACAGATCAAACAGCTGACACTTAGCTTAACATATTAATGTATGAAAATAAAATATTTACCAGCATGTATATGTGTTTTTATTCCTTGTCAACAAGACCACTGTTCTGTTTAAGACTGTCTAGAGTACACTCGACAGCAGTTCAATATATGAGTTAAATAACACTACTGTATGGGGGCCCCCTTGATGGGTAAATGGTATTCGTGTTTGAGCTTGTCTAGAATACAGCCGTTAGAAGTATGACATCATCCACAAACCTGTTCCACAAACCTGTTTGAGCTTTGTCTGTACGGTTGTTATCTAGTGTAATTTCCGTTGAATGACATCACCCCATTATTCGTGTTTGAACTTGTCTGTGTATCTGTTTAATATACGCAAGAGAGAGGCGCTCTTAAAGGTAAACAACGTGTCAGTTGATGACCTTGGTGAATGTTATCTTGTGTTATATCTGTTCAATAACCCCATTATTCGTGTTTGAGCTTGTCTAGTACAAACCGAAAGGATGACATCATCCATGTATTTTAGCCTAATATATAAATAAGTGAGCAAGTTTGGTTATATTATTAGTTGTTGTACCATGTCGTTTAACAGTGTCTTATGGTATGGACACAAAAATAGATTGTTTGAAGAAGACTGTGAATTTGAATTAAAACAGTTGGTGTTAAAGATACAAGAAGAAGCCTTTACCGACGAACGTGATTCTGAAGGAGAAAATTTTGAAGCCGGACATATAGTCGAGTTGTGTGACATATATTTAAGTGGGTTCTGCTCTACACAATTTTTTTCTTTGGCACTCATTCGATACCGTACAGGAGCTCCGTTAAGTGAACCGTTTTTCAAGTATTTACCCGAAGAAGCAAAACATCAATACATACGTTATTACGATAAACAAACCGTCCACACAGAGGCTATTTAGTTTATACAACAGCCCCGTGGTATACAGATGTGTTATATGTTTGATACACATCATGATTATACAGTAAGGAATAGTCTTTAAGGTAACGTTGCAGCTCTACAGGAGGCTTCAAGTTTCCATACGAGTCAAAGTCCTCGACGATGTCACCGCGTTTCCTCACAGCGACCCAATGACTGCCTGGCTCCTTGTGTGTTTGCAAATTCATGATGAACGATTCATTTTTACGTGGTCCATTGCGAGGTAGCTCGTCTCGCATGTATACACCTCTAAAATATGGGATTTTCATTTTACCAGCAAACTTGACAAGATCTACATTTGTTAGAGGTCTTGCTGGTAAAGGTATTACACGTTTTTTGTCTTGTGTAAATACAAACCGTAGCCGGTGCGTTGTTTCTTCATGTACAAACCAGCACCAACACCACGCCCTCGTTTACCCACAGCAATGGCCTCCATTGTTTGATTGTGACGTTTTGCCTCTTCCAATTTCTGTTTCGCAGACTTGGCATCGTTCACAGCTTTAGCAATACCTGCAGCACCGCCACCCAGAGCTCCTAGTGCTGACAGCCCACCAAATATAAGAGGTAGCAGCGGAAGGAAGCCACCGCTTTTAGGTATTGGAATAACTCTCGGTACCTTAACTTGCTTTCGACCACCTGCGTTTTTTATGACTTTTCTCGCTACATGCAGTAGATTTTTCACTGACGGCACCTCCTCTCCCACATTGATAGCACCGCGCATCAAAGCCAGTATGTTTTTAAACGGTACCTTACCACCGACTTTTCTCTTACTAGTTTTTCTGAGTTTGTTCACACCCATACCAAGTTTTCGTTTAACTTTCATTGTTTTTGCTACACTCCAAGTGGCCGCCTTCTCACCAAAACTTGCGTCCTTTGACTTGACTCGTTCCTTGGCTCGGTGCTCCAACACCTTGTCGGCACGATGCCTGTCACTCAACTGTTTGGATTGAGAGTAGGCGATGTCGTGCTCTCGACAAGCCTGATCTAGTGGGTTGATACCTTGATCGCCTCTGGCAAGACGTTCTTTAAGTTTAGTGCCTGGACCACAAAACTGATAGCCTGGTATGTGTAACTCAACAGGCAGTTTGTTAATGAGTGTGTTAACAAGGCCTTCACCCTTAATGACCAACATTGATACTAAAGCGGTGCTGTATTAAACACCCAGTATTTATATTTACAACAAGCAGGTTGGTGTTAGTCTAGTTAACGATGCGTATCGTAAAACACACAACAACAGCCCTACCAGTTACAAACTTGGACGATGTTGTGCATGTGGAAACAGTTACACAACACAGACACGGTCTTCTGTTACCCGGCACGGTACGTTGTTTGATATGCGGTCCTAGTGGCTGTGGTAAAACTAATGTCATGCTGAGTTTACTGTTTGAAGCAAACGGTTTAAAGTTTGAAAACGTGTATGTATATTCAAAGTCTCTGTATCAACCGAAATACAAGATGTTAAAGGAGGTGTTGGATGCTACAAAGGGTGTTGGTTACTATCCCTATCGAGAAAACGATGACATATTAGATCCGGGAGATGCCTTGGACAACTCTGTGTTTATCTTTGATGATGTAGCTTGCGACAAACAAGATAACATAAGAGCATACTTTAGCATGGGTAGGCATAAAAACATTGATTCCTTCTATCTTTGTCAGACATACAGCAAAGTACCAAAACAACTGGTACGTGACAACGCAAACGTTGTTGTGTTATTCAAACAAGACGAAACCAATCTTAAACATGTGTATGATGATCATGTGACCACCGATATGACTTTTGAAAAGTTCAAGACACTGTGTGGTGAATGTTGGCAGACCAAGCATGATGTGATGGTTGTCGTTAAAGATTGTGATTTAGCACAAGGACGGTATCGCAAAGGCTTCGATCATTTTATATCTATTTAAACTTGTGTGTGTGTGAGTGTGTGTTAGTCTTCATGTGTTCAACATACGGTGAGCATGGCGAAAAAATCTAAAAGTCTTCGGCGCCAACAAAAACTATCAACACAGCCACCCAATATCAAACGTAAAATAGCCGATTTATCAAAGATTATTCGAAACAAATATTTAGCTTTGAAACGGGGCAAAACAGAGACGGATGAAACGTTACACCGTTTATATAGACCTCTGTTAAAACCATTGGATGCTATATCTAGAAACACAGCAAGCACAGCACCGTCTACTGCTCAAACAACTCTGCAGCAACAGCAACCAACTAAAACTGAACTTGATGTCAAACCCCCACCACCACCACCAACATCAGCAAAGAAGGAAGTTCAATTTCTTAGTGATGATGAAACGTTTGAGTTGGAAGCAGAACCAGCTGAACCTGAACCCGAACCTGAATTGTGGGTTACCAAAGCTTATAGAAAACTAGATGCCGCAGCAAATACACCGGCAGCTATTTACGAGCAAACGTTAAGTTCGTATCCTGTAGTTGTTCGCTATTATGTTGATAAATATTTCACAGATAATCAACTATGTGATCAAACATACGGTGTTACTTATGATAAAGCCACCAATACTTGGATGCTTGGCAATAAGTCTGTTAAATTTGTTGTTACCGACGTAGATTTTAGAAATAGAGAAAGCTTTCAAATTGTTGTTGGTGACAGAAGATATTACGGCACTCAACACCTATTGGAATTGATATTTTTGAGAAAACCAGGTATGAGCGCTATGAAAAATAAGAACGCTTTACGTGACTATGCAGACATTATGGCAGCTACGAGTCTTCACAGAAAAGATAACAATCCTAAAGAAGACGTTCTGCGCAACACCTCTACCAAATATCAAAATGTAATAAAACCAATTTTAGAGAAACAAGAAGGTGCTAGAGCACGCTCTTCCTCAGTAACTTTAGGTCATGGTATGCCATACATGCTACATACTAAGCAACAAAAAGAATACGTATACTGGGACGATGTGAACGAACTGGTTGACAGACTTCGTCTTCTCGTGGCTTCCCAAGTTGCAGGTAATAATGCTCATAACAATGAGATACAGTCAATCTTGGAGGAGCTGAAGGAGGCTCGCATCATATAAAGCGTTAACACAAGCCAATCATCAGTTTCATCATGTCTATCGACAAGTTTGGTCGTACTGCTGCAAACTTCAACAGCAACAGCTCTCTACACAATCGCGTGGTTCAACGAGAGATTTTCCCAAGAACTGCAAGTGGTGACTTTGACGTACAAAACCATAGATTGTGTAACGTAGCCAACCCTATCGATTCAACAGATGGCGTAACTAAATCATTTGTTGATGCCTGGGTGGGCGACTATCAGAAACATAAAGCTGAGTATCTGAAGAATAAAGATGAAGTGACACAAAAACTAGTGGCCATTGTGTTAGAAGCCGTGCATAAGCCGGAGTTGAACGATTTGAAGCACGAATTGGAACAGAAATTGAAAGCTTTAACCAAGACCATATCAGCTCAAGTTTTAAAAGATATCGATCTGTCAACGACCCCAAAGCTAAAGAAGAAGTTGGGTGAAATAGACAAAAATCTAAAAGATTTGCATGACAAGTGGATACTTTTAAATCCAACATCACCATGAAGCGTCGCCGGCAACAACAAACACGTAACGATGAACCATCTGATGCTAAAAACAAATTATAAACGAGCTGTACAAGCCTGCTAGAATCAAATTTAAACGTAGACAGACCATAATTAGAGGTTTGAATGACTTGTGGCAAATTGATTTGGCCGAGTTTACAGACTATCATCGTGAAAACTCCGGTTACAAGTACATTCTGGTAGTGATCAATTGTTTTTCAAAGTATGTATGGACGCGTCCGCTTAAATCTAAAAACGCCGAAGAGGTGACTAAAGCCATGGCCGATGTTTTAGCTAACAGCACAGCACCATCTCACATTCAGTCTGATCTTGGCAAGGAGTTCTACAACGCTAAATTTAAGGCCCTAATGACCAAATACAGCATCAATCATTACAGTACCTATAGTGTTAAGAAGGCGGCAATGGTGGAACGAGTCATACGTACGTTGAAAGAGAAGTTATATAAAAACTTTCACTTGTCTGGTTCTTACAAGTGGCTACATATCCTACCCATTGTCACAGCTACATATAACGCAACCATTCATCGTACCACAGGTGTAAAACCTTTGGATGTCACTAGGAAAAACGAGGCAGCTATTCGTAAGCAAATCTATTCCAACACCGTACCGGTGTCTGTACAAACTAAATTTAAAGTGGGCGATGTTGTACGTATAAGCAAGGCAAAAACATTATTTGAAAAAGGTTATACACCACGTTGGTCCACAGAGTTGTTTAAGGTGGCCACGGTACACCCAACTATCCTAGTGACGTATTTACTAGAAGACATGCAAGGTAAACCAATCAGCGGAGGGTTTTATGAGCAAGAACTACAAAAGACTTTATCTTCTGACCTGTATTTAATCGAACGAGTGTTGAGAAAAAAAGGCCCCAAGTCTTACGTGAAATGGCTTGGTTTTGATCGTACCCATAATTCCTGGGTCAACACCAAAGACATTAAATAACTTGTATTATGTTATGAATAAAGTAAACATATTAAAAGTATATTTTTATTTCAAATCCTTCTTTATGCATTCACGCCAACAGAATGGTTGTCAGAAAATACAGCTAATAAAACACAGAGATTTTTACACATATATTTTTATTATCAGCTAGTGTTATAGGTAAATCTGTTACACGTTAGCATATCTTTTAGTACAAGTTGATATTTAGTAATAAATTCACACACTATACACAGATTCTCAGAGTATTTTAAGCGGGCAATGAAGAAGGCACAAGGTATGACTGCCCTGTCTCTGAACTTGGACAGTTCCGATCTAATGTCAGCCATAAACATGTTTAGGTCAAAGAAACTCCTAAAACGTAATTCCAATAATAAGTCTTTGACCACAGAGCCAACATCTTCTAGTATTTTCAATGATTCCAAGCTTAGGTTGAAATTAGTGACATATTCATCACTGCACAGCCTAAACTTAAAAAACACTGATTTTCGTTGTGTTTGAACCAAGTATTTAGTAAGTGTATACGAATCGGTGTTTTTGTCTGTACCTTGTGATTGGTTTTCCAGGTTGTAAATTATGGTGGGTAACACGTTTAAAAATTCTTCAAATGTCCACATGTCGAAAAACACAGGTATATTACAATTTTTCTGTGAAACCTTAACCAGAGGCATAAAGTTAAGCAGGGGGTCAGCTCCGATCGTAAGTATTTTCTCACCGTTTGGCAACAGCGCAAACGTTGTCTGACCAACGAGCTCACAGTCTTGTGTTTTTAGTTTTTTCTCCATACTTTTCTGATTGATCTGCACCAACTTCTCATTGAATTGCTCATCGTGTGTAGGCTGATATTCGACTGTTTGTATGTTTGTAGGATCTGCAGCATTCATACTAATATCAGAGAGATTATTCTGTTCACTTGTGTCTGTTGTTGTTGGATAGCTTGTGTACAGTTCACCTATGATATTATCCCACGTCTTAGGTTCTTCTTTTGTTATAATACTTTCAACTGCGTTAGCCAGCAAGACATCTTGTAACACTTTAAGCTTTTTACCACCACCAGCACCTCTACCTGTATTTTCTGTGTTGAGAGATTTTCGTTTTCGCGTATTCTGCACCATATTAGTTTTTTTTAGTTACATCTTGTTCAACGTACACCTACAAAACTAGCTTCTAGACAAGCTCAAACACAACTGATGGCTGGATACCACCTAACAGAACTAACCCCTAGATGATAACTGTAAAGACAACGTCAAACAGGTTTATCAGACCAAGGTCATCAACAGACATGTTATTTACCCCTAAGAGGGCCTCTCTCTTGCGTATATTAAACAGATACACAGACAAGCTCAAACACGAATAATGGTATGATGTCATTCTACAGGATATGAGTCATAACCATGTTGTTTGTTCTCTGTTTTATTGTGTTATGTATTCTGATATGGACATGTGTACAGAGCGACATACTTTTTTACTCGTTTACAGGCCTAGGATCGACGTCAGCTCTCTTTAGACATATTTGTTTGTGTCTATAAATGGACGTTCTCAACATTTGTTTATTACAGTGTAAACATGTAACCTTCCTCCTGTCGTACGTGTATTGCCATTTTACGAAATTTTCATAACTTTCCCATGAGTGTGCGTTGTATGGTAGCCATTTTCCTAAGTTTTGACCATTTTTAATGAAACATTTGTCACAACAGCTTCTCTCTGTTGGTGGACAGCGTTTAAAACAAATGACACAGCAACGGAGACCATCATCATTCAGTTCTTGCTTGTCATCCTGTGTTGGTGGTTGTGTTGTTGTTGTTGGTCTCGCTGCTGTGTGTTCTTCTTTACTCTCTTGTAGATTGATTTCATTAAACTGCTGTTGGTGCTGCTGCTGCTGCTGCTGCTGCTGCGTCGACAAACCAGAACCTTGTGAAGTGGTTGCTTGCTGGTGCTGTGATGATCCTAGACTTGTAGCTGTTATAGTAAAGGCATCACCTTCAATGGCCCCCTTATTGCTCTGATACATCTTGTACAGCTCAGACCACACTTCTTCAAACGTCAGCAGCGACAGCTTCTTAAACGGCACATGATAGTCTCTATCCAAGCCGGAGAATGTAAAGCTTACTTTGGTGTCGGTGTTCAAGTCTCTAATAACTCGGTTATAAATTTCCTGCATACCGTTCTTAAGCCATTGTTCAGGATTATTGACGCCACTGCTATTGAGTGGATTCAACTTGAAACACACCGTGTTCTGTATAATATTAAAACGACTGTTTCTTGTTGTCGACTCTCCAACAATTGAGAACGCCATAGTATGGAACTAAATGTTTCTTGTTTTTTGCGGAAGCAAACACAAGACTGGCTTGTGTACGACGACCGTTGTACATCTATAACTCTCTAGTCATAGAGTGCTTGTGTGTGTTAACAATCAACAACAGCGTCTATATGTTTTGTTTGGTTCAAGTGGATGTCATTAAACAACTGTGTTATTTCTATAAGGGCCCCCATTCAAGACCTCAACATACGTTAGTGTGTGTGTGTTAAACCGTGAAACATGTATGACGTCTCTTGCTGTATGTAAGTATACTATTATATTATTTATGTTTACATACAAACAATACTTATCAAACAATCCTCGTATATCAAAGTTTAGTTTGATGTTTTAAATCGAGTTTTGTTACTTGTGTGTTTTTGATCACTCCCTATATAAATTCAGATTCACTGTGATATAGAAAACACTAACATAAACAAACCTCCATAAAACCCGGTCTCCAGTTTTATTACCCCATTAAACGAGCTCATTAACATATCTAGATGTAAATACATTTTTGTTATTGATAGTTTACTTCAAACGTTTTTGTTTTTAGATGATATTAGATAGGTAAATTGGAACGTCTTTAAATAGCTTTTACTATAAATATACAATTGTTTTAAAATTACAGTTCCTATTAGGTTACAATTGGTATGTAATAGAGATACCACCTCTGCCCATACACACAAACTCATCAGCCTGATAAACTCGTTTTATGTAACAGGTTTTGTTTTATATATACCACTGCGAACAAACTGTCATCGTATGTCTGAATAGCATGATCGGTTTAGCGACAGGTATCTCTCTGAGTAAGTTGTATGGTTGGGGGTTCAAATCTAATTTCAGGCGAATGCTTTTCTTTCAAAATTCATATTTCAAATTAAAATCAAATTTCAAATTACCCCGCTCAATATCTTCCTCATATATGTATGTGTGTGACTAAACCGAATGACTGTGTCCAACAGATGTCTCCCCTCGAGCTAGAGAATATTCTCTCACTCTACAACTTTACACATAGAATGTTCTCTAGCTCGATGAGTCAGATCTCTGGACACAACAGACAGAAATTTTCAAACAAATTCAAATTTCCCGCCAAAAACGAAATACCCTAACAAACTTCAATACACCTTAACAACAACACAATAAACAAACAAACAGCTGTGTTTACGAACATAACCTTAATAAACAAAATACACCTTAACAACACAATAAACAAACAAACAGCTGTGTTTGCGAACATAACCTTAATAAACAAAATTCAAAACATAACCTTAATAAACAAACAGATGAATGGTAATCAACACGTGTGTGAACATAACCTCAATAAACAATCAGACAAATAGTATTCGACAAACACACATGGAGAGCTAACCTGACTTGTAGATATCTATGGACACACAGGTCAGACATCTTGGAACGCTTGTGACGTCATCACAGGTTAGTTCCATAGAGAGAACCCTGGGTTGCAGCTGTCTATGACAGGTCAGCCATCTTGGAATGCTTGTGACGTCATCTCAGGTCAGACAGTTCCATAGAGACCCGGGTTGCGGCTGTCTATGACAGGTCAGCCATCTTGGAACGCTTGTGACGTCATCTGACAGGTCAGGTGACAACTGACGTTGACACCTGTCAGGTTAGCTGACAGCTGACAGCTGACAGCTGTCAGGTCAGTGACATTTGACACCTGTCAAATCTGACAGGTCAGCTGTCAACTGTCACAGGTCTGCGCAGGTCAGCGCATGCGCATGACGTCACGCGCATGCGCAGAAAAAAGTGGAGGGGATGGGCCCAGGTGTCCCACTATCTACTAGTACGCACTCATTTGAAAATAATTTTTCAAAATTCAAAAGTCGGGATCTCCTTATTAGTAAATTTTTTCTCCGAACTAAAATGTATCAGTAATTGGTCTCCTCAACTTTACAGTGGAAATCCCTGATCGCGAGGCATGGCGGGAGGAGACGCCGGGCATGCCACGGGACGCGCTCGTCTGGTTCACGGACGAATCTGGCGGGGAGCGTGGGACGGGGGCAGGTGTTTACTCGGAAGGACCGAGGGTAAGTCATAGTATTTCCCTCGGAGACCATGCAACGGTGTTTCAGGCCGAGATGTACGCCATCCTGCACTGTGTGCGGGAGAACAAGAGGAGGGGCTACACCAACAAGCGGATCCTCATAGCCACAGACAGCCAGGCAGCCCTTAAGGCACTAAGTAGCCCACGGGTAAATTCCTGGCTGGTGAGTGAGTGCCGAGACGAGACGAGCGACCTGGCTGGGCAGAATGAGGTGACCCTCATCTGGGTGCCGGGTCACTCGGGGGTTAAAGGCAATGAAGAAGCTGACAGTCTCGCGAAGAGAGGGTCAGCAGAACCATTTATGGGACCAGAACCGGCTCTGCGAGTGTCAAAGAGCACTGCCAGGGGAGCCATTAAGTCCTGGGTCAGAAACCAACACAAGGTATACTGGGCGGACTGTCCAGGGCTCAGACATGGGAAGTCAATAATTGACGGACCCAGTTCAAAGAGAGCTGTGGAGCTGCTAAACCTTAGCAGAGGACAGCTCAGAAACACAACAGGTCTCTTGACGGGACACATGGCCGTCAAGAAACACCTGAATAAAATGGGGCGGTTCGAAGGGGACCTCGCATGCAGACTCTGCGGCGAGGGGGAGGAATCAGCCCAGCACATCTTGTGTGAGTGTATAGCTCTGGACCGGAAAAGACAACTGATCTACGGTGAGTCTAGACCGGAGACAGAGCAATATAAAACTTCACCCTACCAATCGCTGTGCAGACTAGTTCAAGGCACAGTGATCTTGGAATGGGTGGAGTAAGACTAAGGGTATGCACAATCAACCAAGGGTTGCGGTGCTATCGGGGCGGCAAGGCCGCGGACGAGCCCTGAGGGAACAAAAAAAAAACAAAAAAAAATTGGTCTCCTGTTTGGTGCAAGAGGAACATTATTCAAAAATTACGTTAGTCATAGGGAAAATTTGGATTACCCAAGTTATTAGTTTATGGAAGTGTTCAACAAATTTTAGAATTTTCATTTATATAGTAACTCTAACAGATAAGTTATTATGTTTATTTTTTAAATATATTAAGTTTACGTTATTAAAATTATGTATAAAATGGTGTAAATCATTTCAATTAACATTCGCAATTCAGAACGCACTTGGTACGTCCAGACCTTTTTTGTTAGGTAGTTTTAATAGTGGCTCTTTTATTGCGTTTAAAAAATTAACAGTATATTATGAACTGGTATTTTAAAACTTATTCCAAGTTCCTAATTAACTTCTTTGCGGCATTCTATATTTGGAGAAAAGCGACTTAATATAGCAGTAAGTACCTTGTATAATCCGGCATGAAATACAGATATTTCGCGTAACTGGCTACTTTAAAGTTGAAATTAAAGTTCATCTGGCTCATAATTGAATAATTCGTTAGGAGAATGCTACCAGTTTATCCCCAGTTTCGACATCGGCATGCGACACAATTTAAGGTAATTGTTCTAATTAAGGTGCCCAAGAAATTACGAGGATTTTGCTTCATTATAAAGACAGTGGACTTTTTAATGACAATAACTGGCCCAGTCTTCTGGATTATAAAAGATATAAAGTCATGTTAATTACCTACTTAAACTCAAGAAAAAATTTTAATCCGGGAGACACACTAAAAATAAATTACCAGAATAAATGGGAAAGCAAAATTCAAGATAAATAAGAACAAAAAATTTGGAACACTTAATTTAAACAACAATCAAATAACTTCTTCCAGGCCAGTTCGGCAACTCTTTCTGATCTGATGCTTAAAATTCAACTGCTCATCTGCCTGACGCTGTAGATATAGCATTTATTGAGGAGATAACATCGCAAGTGAACACCCAATTTAAATTCTCACCTGTTATACAAGAGGATGATCTGAATGTAATAAATACCCCCAAATTATCCAGTTCTGCAGGGCCGGATGAGGTGTCAAATATATTGCTTAAGCGCTGCAAGTTTGTTGTTTCTTTACCACTGTCGCACATATATAACATGTCACTGGCTAGGGGTATTGTTCCATCGAAAATAAAAGAAGCATATACAGGGTGGCGCATTGAAAACGAAATAGACCGATTTCCGTCCAGAGAAATTTTTTTAAGAAACGCTGAAACATGTCAATTTTAATATTGAGGGGGACATGTTTTGACATAAAACTCAACTTTGTCACATCAACCCCTTAAGGGTGGTGATAACAACCCTTATATTTTAAATAGGGAACATGGGTCGAGTGTTACATCATTTGAAAGCTCCTTCTTTTCTGAATTCAGCACACTAATCTGTTTGGAAGTTTTATTAACTCGTTTAAAAATTATTCACAGTTGGAGTTGCAAGAACGTATTTCATTCATTGTTATAAGAAATCCACTAGTTAGTCAACTATTCGTTAAAATAACTAAAAAACTAAACCAAACGTTCAAAAATGTTTATTCAGTTAAGCAAGCGTTCAAATTGTTGACCACCAGCTTCCATACAAATGTACAAATTTTGTTCAAAACGAGCTCTGACATTCTGGAGCATTGTGGAGTTATTGGACCGCATTCTTCAACAATGCGTCGTCGTAATTCTTCCAGAGACTCCGGTGCCGAAAATTCTACTCTTTAAATCGCCCCATATATAGAAGTCTAAAAGAGTTAAAACCGGTGATCTAGGGGGCCACTCAATAGCACCTCTACGTCCAATCCATTGCTCTCAAAACTCTCTGTTCAAAAACTCCCTAACACGTTGGGAAAAATGCGGAGGAGCTCCATCTTGTTGAAACATAATTTATTTTCTTGATAGCGATCATCATTTTCAACAATGTCAATTAGTAGAGGGTAAACGATGTCTTCTAGTAACTCCAAATACGTTTAGCCACTCAAATTGCCATCAAGAAAAATTGATCCGATTAAACCGTCTCAAAAAATGCCAGTCCAGACATTCAATTTCTGTGGAGTTTGAGAGTGGACTTCGTGAAAATTTCTTGGATTATTATCTGCCCAATAATGACAATTATGACGTTTGACTGGAGAGTTTAATAAAAACGTACACTCGTCTGAAAAACAGATTTTGAACAGAAAGTTGCCGTTATCAGCTATTCGTGCAGTCATAACTTCACAAAACTCCAGCCACCGATCAAAATCATCGTCATTCAGTTCTTGTACAAGATGACTTTTATACGGGTGAAATTTATGATGCTTTAATATTCTCTGAATAGTTCTTCTTTTGATGTTTGAAACAGCGGCCAATTTTCTCGTGCTCAAAGTTGGGTCTGCAGCAATTTGTCCTAAAACTTCAATCTCAGTAGCCTTATTTCTTACCGGAAATTCACGTTCAGGATCCCGTTTTTTGTTGGCTACTGAACCACTTTGTCGAAACTTTGCAACTCCAAAATGTATTTTCTGTTAACATGTCTGTTCGGATGTCGTTCATTAAACAAATTTCCGATACGGTTCGCAGAGTCATAGTTTTTGAAAAAGAGAGTAATTATTTCAACTCTTTCTTATACAGAATACACCATTGTGGAATAAATTTTCGGTAGTACTGTCAAGTATCAAACCGACCGATAAACTGAAATAATAAACCGCATTTCTCTCATTCCGACAAGAAATGTTCTGATAGTCAATTTTTTGTTTACAAACTAACAAAACATTGACTATCAGCACACTTCCTATCGGAATGAGCGAAATGCGTTTTTGCATTTTAAACTGTGAATAATTTTTAAACGAGTTGATACAACTTCCAAAAAAATTTGTGTGCTGAATTCAGAAAAGAAAGTACTTTCAAATGGTGTAACACTTGACCCATGTTCCCTATTTAAAATATAAGAGTTGTTATCACCACTCTTAAGGGGTTGATGTGACAAAGTTGAGTTTTATGTCAAAACATGTCCCCCTCAATATTAAATTTAACGTCTTTCAGCGTTTCTTAAAAAAAATTCTCTGCACGCAAATCGGTCTGTTTTGTTTTCAATGCACCACCCTATATAAAACAGATATAGAAAAAATATGATCCCACAAATTGTTCATATTCATGCTACAGGCAAATTAACCTAACACCCACTTTTGCAAAAACCTTCGAAAAAATAGTCAATAACGAGCTGACAACTTACCTTATAATAAACTTCTTTCGCCCTATCAACATCGCTTTCGTCAAGAACGAAGCACTGAAGCTGCAATTATTAAATTTGTGGAGCTAATTGTCGAGCACATTGACAAAAAGGAGGTAGCTTTGGGGGTTTTTGTGGACTTCTTTAAAGCCTTTGACTGTGTAAATCATGAGATTCTTATAAGTTCACTGTTAAAGTATGGAGTTACAGCCACTGCATTGGACTGGTTTAGAAGCTATCTTACAGAAAGAACACAATAAGTTGTAATATCTAACTCTACCAGTACCTACTCATGTAGGACTTGCAAAGTGACGATTGGGGTGCCACAAGGAACAGTTCTTGGACCTGTATATTATTTATCCCAACAGCCTACTCTAGTACATAGCGCATCAATGTGGAAACCACATCAATCAAGACAACAAAATGACAGTACCCTCTTATGCTGATGATACCAACTTTCTGATGGGCGAACATAATCTTCAGGACGTTATGGCTGATGCTGGTAAAACTTTCAAAAGGCTTACCAACTGGATTGCTAAAAACAAACTTGTACTCGATAAGGATAAGACAGCATGCGTGCTTTTTAAGTCCTCTAAATTAAAAAATTTATTAGACAAGATGTAAAAATTAATGGACAAACCGTAACTCTGCAGACCTCTACGAAATTACTACGACTTCATATCGATAGTGAGTTAAAGTGGAATGTCCACGTCGATGAACTCTGCTCGCGAATCTCATCCATTTCGTATGCAATAAGAACACTCACCCAAATATGCAGTACCTTTACTGTGTTGTCACTGTATTATGCGCGTTTGTACTCTCAAGTACGATTTGGTGTTATACACTGGGGATTATCAAGTGAAGCAAATCAAGCTTTTAGACATCAAAAACAAGTAATGAGAATCATCTTCAATATCCCGCATAGACACACTGACAGAAAAACTTTTAAGGAGGAAAGTATCCTAACACTCCACAGCATCTACATCCTGCAAGTGCCAACTCATGTTTTTCAAAGCAAAACCAAATACACACGCAAAGCAGTTAAACATGAGTATACCACAAGAGGTAAAAATAACCTGCAAACTGACAAACATCGCACAGCCCTGTACCAAAAGTCACTGTTCTACAATGGCTGTAAGTTGTTTAATGCATTGCCAGAAGATGTACGAAATGTGGACACATTATCAGCTGTCAACAAGAGAGTGAAAATAATTCTCCTAAACAAGACGCGCTAGTCTCTGAACGATTTGTACATATAAACTACCACTAAAGTATCTTTTATTTTGAACTTTTCAGTAATATGTAGGGGAGAGTGTTCCACAGTAAAACATGTTCCACAGTGAAAATTCTAGTGTAAAATATAACGCGCAGGTATACAACTACCACCATCTCGTTAATAATAGTTAGCTAACATTCTCACTTTTTAAACGAAACTGCAGTATCCCACAGGCCGTACTTAAGTCAGTCCAACAGATCAGTTAGCAAGAAGATGTTAAAGTTACTATTTACCCGACTTTCTAAAAGTGAGTATTAGTTTGGAAGTGTATATTATCGTGTAATTATTAGTGCAGCAGAAACCGCTGACACTGTACAATGTAAGTAGGCTTTTAAATGTCTATAATTATTTCATGTTCATTTACAGCGATTTTTTTTCTCGAGGTTATGCATGGTCCACAGTGAAACAGTTATGTTTCACTGTGGACCAGATGTTTTAGTCTGTCCATGTGTGTTTCACTGTGCCACATGCATTTTCTTACATCTATTTCGTTGCTGCAGATGACAAGAGATCGTTCAGGGAAGACTGCTGTTGGTTTAACCCCCGCGGATGTGATGCAAAACGCTATAAACCTGTATAATAGTGGCATATCCTTAAGAAAAGTTTCTGAACGTACAGGTGTTCCTTTTGCTACACTTTTCCGTTATGCAAAAAAAAGAGAATCCTCTTAAACAAATCAGGCTTACACCTAGATACAATTTCAGACAAGTCTTTGATAATGACCAAGAGAAAGAATTGATAAAATATATTCTCACTATGTCAATAATGGGTTATGAATTGACAGTAAAGGAATACAGGAAATTGGCGTACGAAATGGCAATACGAAATCAAATACAAATTCCCGAAAATTGGATAAAAAATAAATTGTCAGGTTTGGAGTGGTTTAGGGGTTTTAATAAACGCCATTCTCATATTAGTATTCGTTCTCTTGAGGCATGCAGCTTATCAAGAATGACATCATTTCATCCACATAATGTATCGACATTCTTTACCAAATTGGAGACGGTTTATTCCCGAAGTGAAAACTTTTCTGATGGTTCAAGAGTTTTTCAATATAGACGAAACATCAACCACAACTGTCCAGAATTAAAAAATAATAATGGCAGGAAAAGGGATTAAACAGGTGAATAAGTGCACCAGCGGAGAATGATGGCAGAATGTGACCACAATCTGCTTAATTAATGCTTTGGGAACAGCTTTACCACCGGTGATGATTTTCGCAAGCATTTTGAAACTCATCTGGTTAATGGTGCTCCTTTTGGTACATTAGCCCTTGCCACTACTTCTGGGTGGATGTGTTCTGAAATATTTCCTGTAGTTCTCGATTATTTTATCAAATTTACATTATCGAGCAAAGAAAATCCCACTCTATTGATCATGGATAACCATGAGAGTCATATTTCTCTAGCTACTGTAGACAAAGCTCGAGAGAACGGTGTTACAATACTAACACTACCACACTATTGTAATCACAGATTACAACCTTTAGATGTTAGTGTTTTTGCCTCTTTCAAAGCTCATTACAATTCCCCAGTAGATAGTTGGCTTCTTCATCATCCAAGGACGCCAATGACTATATATCAAGTTACTGAATGCGTTGGAAGCGCTTTTGATCGATCTATGACGCCAAGTAACATAAATCAGGTTTTAAGAAAAGCGGAAATTATTCCACTTGACAAAAATATATTCAACGAGTGTGATTTTATGACTTCTGTCACAGATCGACCTATTGTAAATGAACAAGAAGCATCAATTTCTAATGCTGATGAGTCTGCATTAGAGCAAGAAACTTCAACTTCTAAAGCAGATGAGTCTGTATTAAGCCAATGCAATGAAGAAAAAGAATATCAAGAGCCCAAACAAAAGTAAGATTTTGTTTCACCTGAACAGTTCAGAGGATATCCCAAGGCTTCCGAAAGGAAAAGTACAAAGAATAATAAAAGGAAAGGAAAAGTATGATTGCTACAGAAACCCCCGAAAAGAATATGATAGAGGAGAAAGAACAAAACAAGAACAAAACAAAAATTAAAGCTGTGGAGAACACTAAACGCAAACTGGTGGAATCAGCTGATGAAGATGATGAAATAATGTCCCTTCACTCACAAACGGAGGACTGGACTCGTGAAGGTCATCCAAATGGTTTTGATCTTGCGCGCTCCCCAGAGGGTGAAGATTGTGTACTCGTAGAGTTTAAAATTACAGAAAAAACAAGAAAAATGCTTGGAAAACGTTTATTACATTGGACAAGTCTTAGGAAGTGCAGATGAAAATGATGACATAGAAATTACTTTTTATAGGAAGCATCAAAAAATAGCTGACAAATTTGTTTTGCCAATAGTACCTGATATCTTGACCGTCGCTGAAAATGCGATTAAAATGATCCTGCCGAAACCAAATAAACATGGAAAAACCAAACGCCAGGTCGAATTGATTTCGTTTGAAATAAGTTTTAACAGCATTGAAGTACGTTAACGATATTAATCAGGACAGTTTAAATGTCTATTTCAAATATTGAATTTTTTATATCTGGACTGATTAATTCTAGTTTGATTTTGTTTATTTTCGTTTTTATTTCAGTCTAGAATGCTGTGTGTATGTTTGTCATGAATAAAACTTAAATGTTTCATATTTTTGAATGTTGTTTCATAATACCCCACATAGGTTCCACAGTGAAACAAAAAACATTATTTAAAAAAAAAATCATATTTAAATAAAAATGGTAATTATTTTAATTTTTTATGATCTGTATTGAAGATAAATGTATACTTGTCCAATTTATTTGCCCAAACCTAATTTTTAAGTTCAGTCATATGAAAATTAGAAAACTGTTTCACTGTGGAACACTCTCCCCTACTCCTTATTATTAATATAGTTATCATGGTATAAACTTTGTGTACCTGGTGTTTCTAATAAACAATAGTGGCTTTGGATCTGTATTCGAGCCTCGGTGGTTCAGTGGTAAGAACGTGTGCCTCTGAACCGAAGGGTACTGAGTTCGATCCCAAGGTACTCCTTTCACTTTTTCAGTACATACTGTATAATTAACATCAACCGAGGTTCTGGCATTGTATTTGAGAAAGCTTAATGTCTGCACGTTCCGCCCTTCGGAGGGGGTGTAAAACCGTCGGTCCCGTGTCCATGCGATATTGGGCACGTTAAAGATCCCTACCCTCCTTACAGAAAGGTAGGGGTTCGGCAAAATTTTCAGGATAGTGAGGTAAAACTGCTCCCTGGCGTCGGTGATTGGCGATAGTCGCGGAAATAGGCCAACGTTAAAGAAAAAAAAGGATCTGTATTCTGCAACTTTTTCTTTTGAACCTTATTGTGTGTTTTGTAATTATTTTTGTTCTTCTTTTATGTGTTAGTTAAGGCAAAATTATCTTAAATTTTTTATGATTGTATTCGTTATGTTATTTTATTGTTTAGACGTACATGAAGATCCCTATGTCATTTAGGTGACATTGGCCTGTTTCATTGTTAATATATATATATATATATATATATATATATATATATATATATATATATATATATATATATATATATATATATATATATATATATATATATATACATTATAAATACATACATTACATACATAATTAGATATCATATGACACCGTCCATTTATAAGTACTGAGCGGGATCAATGGCAAGCAGCGACATCTGTGTATGTCACTAATATTGGATCCTGTAATGAGCACTGATAAGTACACTTGTGGACCCCAAATCACCAAAACACATCTTTTAAAGAAAAATAATTTTTCCTTCTCTGAAGACGCTAACTTTGTTAGTGAAACGATCGTCAGGAATTTAAAAGATATGCTGTGGTGATTTGGGTTCTTCAAGTGTCCTTATCTGTGTATGTACTAGGAACTAGGTTCTCACAACAGCTGTAATAGATAGAAAGTGCGAATCACATAGACTGTGACGAACAAACCAGCGATTGACATAAACTGTTAGAGCCTTGGTGGTTAAGAACCTCGGTGGTTCAGGGGTAAGAACGTGTGCCTCTGAACCGAAGTGTACTGGGTTCGATCCCAGGGTACTCCTTTCACTTTTTCAGTACAAACTGTAACATTACCATCAACCGAGGTTCTGGCATTGTATTTGGGCAAGTTGAATGTCTGTACGTTCCGCCCTTCGGAGGGGGCATAAAGCCGTCGGTCCCGTGTCCATGCGATGTTGGGCACATTAAAGATCCCTACCCTCCTTACAGGAAGGCAGGGGTTCGGCAAAATTTTCAGGATAGTGAGGTGAAACTGCTCCCTGGCGTCGGTGATTGGCCATAGTCGCGGAAATAGACCGACGTTAAAGAAACGAAACACAAACACAGCCTTGGTGGTTCAGTGATAAGAGCGTGTACCTCTTAACCTAAGGGTGCTGGGTTCGATCCCAGGGTACTTCTTTTACTTTTTCAGTACATACTGTACAATTAACAGCAACCAAGGTTGTGGCATTGTATTTCAGCAAGTTGAATGTCTGCACGTTCCGCCCTTCGGAGGGGCGCAAAAGCCGTCGGTCCCGTGTCCATACGATGTTGGGCACGTTAAAGATTCCTACCCTCCCTGCAGAAAGAGAGCGGTTCGGCAAAATTTTCAGGATAGTGGGGTGAAACTGCTCCCTGGCGTCGGTGATTGGCCATAGTCGCGGAAATAGGCCGACATTAAGGAAGTAAAAAACACACACACAACATACACACGCACATATTGTTGGCCCCGGTTTTTAGTAAACAGGTTAATTAATTTTTCTTAAAAAAAATATATACCAACGAATTAGGGTATATTAAGAACGTGGGCGAATATAACAAATAGCCTGCTTGTCTAGTGGAGAAGTTAATTAACAAACAGAAAACAAGGAAAATGTTAGCGGAATCAACGACTTTTATAAGAGAAAAAGCAGAAAAATGCTTTGCTGTTTTGAGAGCACCGCTAAAATGTCGGAAATTTATTAAATAAGTTGTGATCTGAAATACGTCGGACAAACAAAAAGATCTATTGAAATTAGATTCAAACGGGACTATAGAGAAATCTTCCGTTGCCGCATATTTGAGATAATAACCACCACGTAGATAAGTAGAATATATATATATATATATATATATATATATATATATATATATATATATATATATATATATATATATATATATATATATATATATATATATATATTGCTAAATATAGTAATGATAAAAAATGTATGAATCTGGATTCGCCGCCTATGGGGAGTTTATTGATTGATTACTTTACAATCAAGACCAACGGAATCACGTCCGATAGATAGTAAAGTAATTCAGTTATTTCCGCCAAACAAAAAAAAATTGTTTTGTTGACCACCCTCAATCGTTATAGACCGACTACCTGAACAACAATATCGACAGAGTTTTAGACGTAAGATATTAATAATTATTTATCCTCTGATGAAGCTAACTTCGTTAGCGAAATGATCGTCAGGTTTTTAAAATGTACTGTGGTCATTTGGATTCTCCAAGTGTACTTATCAGTTTTCATCACAGGTGCCAATCTTTACTTAGTGAATTATGGCCCTCTGATTTGTTTGTCTCTTGCCAAGCGAAGGGAATATAGAGGTATTTATTTCATATACTTTGGCTATTATAAAACAGATACCGGTTTCGCCCTTATCAATATCGTTCACCAATGTGTTATATCTATGATCGCCTGACTATCTTTTATCACTTTGTTTTAGGTGGTTTTCAACCGAATTTGCAGAGGTATCAGGTTAAGTGTTATCAAAAACAGAATTTTGTTTATTTAATTCGTATTATCTAAATCTAACCTAATTCCAATTCTGACTTTAAAGTAGCGGTTCGTGATATTCTGTTCCCCTATAGTATTACACCTATCACTTAGGTCTCCAAACGAGACATTTAATCAGTTGGTAATGAGGCTTTCAGTTGAGGCATAATTGAGATCCTATTTAACTACCTTGCAGGGATTTCAGCACGCTGAGTTACTTCATGCCTCTCTGAAATCCTTGACCATAATTTCTTATAATTAGGCTTTTCATCTGATTTAGATATCAGATCCTTCATCTGGAAGCAGTAACTTTAGGTAAAGTCTAAGCTGATTTCTTAGGCGATCGTATAAATTTGCTCTAACAAAGTTTGCACTCTACTTTAATAAAGTTGCATGCAGGTAGATGCCAATTTTTCATCGGCTCTAATGGATACTAAGAGCCCATTATAGATTTTGATGGCTGCAGAATTCAAGAGATATAAGCATTAAAAAATCTCAAAGATCAACATTGTTATTGCATGTGAAATTTCATATATACAGCGTGATCAAATAGTAATGGTACACAAAGAAGCAGCCGTAGTTTCTTGGCATCAAAATACTAAGATGTAGCCACACTTATGTCAGTCCAAATTCCAAAAATAAAAAAGATACAGGGTGTTAAAGTAGGTAATTGAATTTTAATTTTCCTTCACATCTAAAAAAGTATCTGGCGTATTGTGTTAAAAATTAGTAGCGATGAGTTCTCACAGTGCTAAAAAATAATCCGTTCCCAATTTGGCCTTACTTATGAGTAGATGAGGGCTTCTGAGACATAATTTAATTTTCATAGCAAATCAGATTGATTGTTTCAGCCCTAACTTGGTGAAACCGTTCCATACTTTATACAGATGTAAATATTTTTTCTGTTACTTAACAAGTGCTTGTTTCCTCTCTCTTTCGCTTTTTAGTGAATTTTTATAATATATATATATATATATATATATATATATATATATATATATATATATATATATATATATATATATATATATATATATATATATATATATATATATATATATATATGTATGTAGGTATCCACACGATAACTCAAAAAGTTATTAACGGATTTTGATGAAAGACGGCAAGAATCTTTCTTTTATTAATGGCTTGGATGTATTCGTTGGCCAGCCCTATCAGACCAGTTTTTTTCTAAAAAAAAAAAAAATCCGAAAAAAACTTTGTATCTGAATGAATAACAAAGTTATATTGAAAAAATTTGTTAGGTATGTTTCCCTCATAGGTACCTTACTACAAACCAAAATTAAACTTTCTATGTTTACAGAAAATTGGGTTATGCAAATTTTAAACATTCCCGATTTTTTTTACGGCATTATCAGACATTGGAGAATTTTCTCCGTGAAGCCACAGAAAAAGTCTCTGTCTGTCTATTTAGATCATACTGTATAATTTTTAATTTATTTTAGCAGCCTCTAACGTCCAGTGACCGTCGTGTACCTGTGGACCCAAAGTTTCTGGGTTCGAACACCAGCGGAAGCGTCAAATTATTTTTCAGTACGTACTGACATCAATAGAGCTTGTGGAATTGTGTTTGAGCAAGTTGAATGTCTGCACGTTTCACCAGTCGTAGGGGACGTGAATCCGTCGGTTCCGTGTACCATGCGATTGTGGGCACGTTAAATATTGCTTATTTCCTTACAGTAAGAAAGGGGTTGGGCAAAATTTCCTTGATAGTGAGGTAAAAACTGCTCCATGGAGTCGACGATTGGCCATAGTCGCGGAAATAGGCCGACGTTAAAGATGAAAATGTTCCTGTAATACAGAATTTTCCAACAACAAAATTTGCCTTTAATTTTTGTGTGGAAAAAATATTTAGCAAGGCTTTGATGGAAGAGTGTTTTGGGATATCCGTAAAAATTGTTTTTATAAAGTTTCAAGCAAAAAATTGTTTTAGGAAAATATAACGTACATAAAATTTTTTCACACAAATTTTTGTATAATACGAGTATTTTCTCGAATTTTCGTGTAAAAGCTTTTTTTTGATTTTTGTAAATAATTTTTTAGCATATTTTTGTGTCTTTTTCCTCATTTTTGTGAAAAACACTTTTTTGTCATGATTTGGAACGTCAAAATTGGCAACATTTAAACAAATATTCTGAAACAAATGTGGGTTAAGTACGCGTAGAATGAATGCCGCAAGTAGTGCGCCATAAGTTTCTGATTCAACCGCCATTGTCCTTCATTTTACTAAAATATTTGCAGAAAGTCAATTTTAAATAGAACCTTTCTCTGATGCTTTAGCAGGAGTTTAATTTATAGAGTTTGTGATTAAATAATCTATTATTTTTAGCGGATTTTCAATCCTCTGATGACCTTGACTTACGATTTTTTTTTATTCAAATAAGCGCGAACTTTGATTCTTAGAATTCAAGTCCGAACTCAGTTTATATATATATATATATATATATATATATATATATATATATATATATATATATATATATATATATATATATATATATATATATATATATATCACCGATAATGAAAAAATAAATAATGTACCGATTTTGATGAAATTTGACAATTACCTTCCTTTTGTAATACACTTGATTCAGTTCGTTTGCCACGAAAATGAGACTAGTTTTTTCAGAAAAATTTCGGGATCTCTTCCGAAAAATTTTTGGATCTCCGAAAATAATACAGCTATGGCAACCAAATTTAATACGCAGGTTTACGCAAACACTAAACGCAAACTGGTGGAATCAGCTGATGAAGATGATGAAATAATGTCCCTTCACTCACAAACGGAGGACTGGACTCGTGAAGGTCATCCAAATGGTTTTGATCTTGCGCGCTCCCCAGAGGGTGAAGATTGTGTACTCGTAGAGTTTAAAATTACAGAAAAAACAAGAAAAATGCTTGGAAAACGTTTATTACATTGGACAAGTCTTAGGAAGTGCAGATGAAAATGATGACATAGAAATTACTTTTTATAGGAAGCATCAAAAAATAGCTGACAAATTTGTTTTGCCAATAGTACCTGATATCTTGACCGTCGCTGAAAATGCGATTAAAATGATCCTGCCGAAACCAAATAAACATGGAAAAACCAAACGCCAGGTCGAATTGATTTCGTTTGAAATAAGTTTTAACAGCATTGAAGTACGTTAACGATATTAATCAGGACAGTTTAAATGTCTATTTCAAATATTGAATTTTTTATATCTGGACTGATTAATTCTAGTTTGATTTTGTTTATTTTCGTTTTTATTTCAGTCTAGAATGCTGTGTGTATGTTTGTCATGAATAAAACTTAAATGTTTCATATTTTTGAATGTTGTTTCATAATACCCCACATAGGTTCCACAGTGAAACAAAAAACATTATTTAAAAAAAAAATCATATTTAAATAAAAATGGTAATTATTTTAATTTTTTATGATCTGTATTGAAGATAAATGTATACTTGTCCAATTTATTTGCCCAAACCTAATTTTTAAGTTCAGTCATATGAAAATTAGAAAACTGTTTCACTGTGGAACACTCTCCCCTACTCCTTATTATTAATATAGTTATCATGGTATAAACTTTGTGTACCTGGTGTTTCTAATAAACAATAGTGGCTTTGGATCTGTATTCGAGCCTCGGTGGTTCAGTGGTAAGAACGTGTGCCTCTGAACCGAAGGGTACTGAGTTCGATCCCAAGGTACTCCTTTCACTTTTTCAGTACATACTGTATAATTAACATCAACCGAGGTTCTGGCATTGTATTTGAGAAAGCTTAATGTCTGCACGTTCCGCCCTTCGGAGGGGGTGTAAAACCGTCGGTCCCGTGTCCATGCGATATTGGGCACGTTAAAGATCCCTACCCTCCTTACAGAAAGGTAGGGGTTCGGCAAAATTTTCAGGATAGTGAGGTAAAACTGCTCCCTGGCGTCGGTGATTGGCGATAGTCGCGGAAATAGGCCGACGTTAAAGAAAAAAAAGGATCTGTATTCTGCAACTTTTTCTTTTGAACCTTATTGTGTGTTTTGTAATTATTTTTGTTCTTCTTTTATGTGTTAGTTAAGGCAAAATTATCTTAAATTTTTTATGATTGTATTCGTTATGTTATTTTATTGTTTAGACGTACATGAAGATCCCTATGTCATTTAGGTGACATTGGCCTGTTTCATTGTTAATATATATATATATATATATATATATATATATATATATATATATATATATATATATATATATATATATATATATATATATATATATATATATATATATACATTATAAATACATACATTACATACATAATTAGATATCATATGACACCGTCCATTTATAAGTACTGAGCGGGATCAATGGCAAGCAGCGACATCTGTGTATGTCACTAATATTGGATCCTGTAATGAGCACTGATAAGTACACTTGTGGACCCCAAATCACCAAAACACATCTTTTAAAGAAAAATAATTTTTCCTTCTCTGAAGACGCTAACTTTGTTAGTGAAACGATCGTCAGGAATTTAAAAGATATGCTGTGGTGATTTGGGTTCTTCAAGTGTCCTTATCTGTGTATGTACTAGGAACTAGGTTCTCACAACAGCTGTAATAGATAGAAAGTGCGAATCACATAGACTGTGACGAACAAACCAGCGATTGACATAAACTGTTAGAGCCTTGGTGGTTAAGAACCTCGGTGGTTCAGGGGTAAGAACGTGTGCCTCTGAACCGAAGTGTACTGGGTTCGATCCCAGGGTACTCCTTTCACTTTTTCAGTACAAACTGTAACATTACCATCAACCGAGGTTCTGGCATTGTATTTGGGCAAGTTGAATGTCTGTACGTTCCGCCCTTCGGAGGGGGCATAAAGCCGTCGGTCCCGTGTCCATGCGATGTTGGGCACATTAAAGATCCCTACCCTCCTTACAGGAAGGCAGGGGTTCGGCAAAATTTTCAGGATAGTGAGGTGAAACTGCTCCCTGGCGTCGGTGATTGGCCATAGTCGCGGAAATAGACCGACGTTAAAGAAACGAAACACAAACACAGCCTTGGTGGTTCAGTGATAAGAGCGTGTACCTCTTAACCTAAGGGTGCTGGGTTCGATCCCAGGGTACTTCTTTTACTTTTTCAGTACATACTGTACAATTAACAGCAACCAAGGTTGTGGCATTGTATTTCAGCAAGTTGAATGTCTGCACGTTCCGCCCTTCGGAGGGGCGCAAAAGCCGTCGGTCCCGTGTCCATACGATGTTGGGCACGTTAAAGATTCCTACCCTCCTTGCAGAAAGAGAGCGGTTCGGCAAAATTTTCAGGATAGTGGGGTGAAACTGCTCCCTGGCGTCGGTGATTGGCCATAGTCGCGGAAATAGGCCGACATTAAGGAAGTAAAAAACACACACACAACATACACACGCACATATTGTTGGCCCCGGTTTTTAGTAAACAGGTTAATTAATTTTTCTTAAAAAAAATATATACCAACGAATTAGGGTATATTAAGAACGTGGGCGAATATAACAAATAGCCTGCTTGTCTAGTGGAGAAGTTAATTAACAAACAGAAAACAAGGAAAATGTTAGCGGAATCAACGACTTTTATAAGAGAAAAAGCAGAAAAATGCTTTGCTGTTTTGAGAGCACCGCTAAAATGTCGGAAATTTATTAAATAAGTTGTGATCTGAAATACGTCGGACAAACAAAAAGATCTATTGAAATTAGATTCAAACGGGACTATAGAGAAATCTTCCGTTGCCGCATATTTGAGATAATAACCACCACGTAGATAAGTAGAATATATATATATATATATATATATATATATATATATATATATATATATATATATATATATATATATATATATATATATATATATATTGCTAAATATAGTAATGATAAAAAATGTATGAATCTGGATTCGCCGCCTATGGGGAGTTTATTGATTGATTACTTTACAATCAAGACCAACGGAATCACGTCCGATAGATAGTAAAGTAATTCAGTTATTTCCGCCAAACAAAAAAAAATTGTTTTGTTGACCACCCTCAATCGTTATAGACCGACTACCTGAACAACAATATCGACAGAGTTTTAGACGTAAGATATTAATAATTATTTATCCTCTGATGAAGCTAACTTCGTTAGCGAAATGATCGTCAGGTTTTTAAAATGTACTGTGGTCATTTGGATTCTCCAAGTGTACTTATCAGTTTTCATCACAGGTGCCAATCTTTACTTAGTGAATTATGGCCCTCTGATTTGTTTGTCTCTTGCCAAGCGAAGGGAATATAGAGGTATTTATTTCATATACTTTGGCTATTATAAAACAGATACCGGTTTCGCCCTTATCAATATCGTTCACCAATGTGTTATATCTATGATCGCCTGACTATCTTTTATCACTTTGTTTTAGGTGGTTTTCAACCGAATTTGCAGAGGTATCAGGTTAAGTGTTATCAAAAACAGAATTTTGTTTATTTAATTCGTATTATCTAAATCTAACCTAATTCCAATTCTGACTTTAAAGTAGCGGTTCGTGATATTCTGTTCCCCTATAGTATTACACCTATCACTTAGGTCTCCAAACGAGACATTTAATCAGTTGGTAATGAGGCTTTCAGTTGAGGCATAATTGAGATCCTATTTAACTACCTTGCAGGGATTTCAGCACGCTGAGTTACTTCATGCCTCTCTGAAATCCTTGACCATAATTTCTTATAATTAGGCTTTTCATCTGATTTAGATATCAGATCCTTCATCTGGAAGCAGTAACTTTAGGTAAAGTCTAAGCTGATTTCTTAGGCGATCGTATAAATTTGCTCTAACAAAGTTTGCACTCTACTTTAATAAAGTTGCATGCAGGTAGATGCCAATTTTTCATCGGCTCTAATGGATACTAAGAGCCCATTATAGATTTTGATGGCTGCAGAATTCAAGAGATATAAGCATTAAAAAATCTCAAAGATCAACATTGTTATTGCATGTGAAATTTCATATATACAGCGTGATCAAATAGTAATGGTACACAAAGAAGCAGCCGTAGTTTCTTGGCATCAAAATACTAAGATGTAGCCACACTTATGTCAGTCCAAATTCCAAAAATAAAAAAGATACAGGGTGTTAAAGTAGGTAATTGAATTTTAATTTTCCTTCACATCTAAAAAAGTATCTGGCGTATTGTGTTAAAAATTAGTAGCGATGAGTTCTCACAGTGCTAAAAAATAATCCGTTCCCAATTTGGCCTTACTTATGAGTAGATGAGGGCTTCTGAGACATAATTTAATTTTCATAGCAAATCAGATTGATTGTTTCAGCCCTAACTTGGTGAAACCGTTCCATACTTTATACAGATGTAAATATTTTTTCTGTTACTTAACAAGTGCTTGTTTCCTCTCTCTTTCGCTTTTTAGTGAATTTTTATAATATATATATATATATATATATATATATATATATATATATATATATATATATATATATATATATATATATATATATATATATATATATATATATATATATATATATGTATGTAGGTATCCACACGATAACTCAAAAAGTTATTAACGGATTTTGATGAAAGACGGCAAGAATCTTTCTTTTATTAATGGCTTGGATGTATTCGTTGGCCAGCCCTATCAGACCAGTTTTTTTCTAAAAAAAAAAAAATCCGAAAAAAACTTTGTATCTGAATGAATAACAAAGTTATATTGAAAAAATTTGTTAGGTATGTTTCCCTCATAGGTACCTTACTACAAACCAAAATTAAACTTTCTATGTTTACAGAAAATTGGGTTATGCAAATTTTAAACATTCCCGATTTTTTTTACGGCATTATCAGACATTGGAGAATTTTCTCCGTGAAGCCACAGAAAAAGTCTCTGTCTGTCTATTTAGATCATACTGTATAATTTTTAATTTATTTTAGCAGCCTCTAACGTCCAGTGACCGTCGTGTACCTGTGGACCCAAAGTTTCTGGGTTCGAACACCAGCGGAAGCGTCAAATTATTTTTCAGTACGTACTGACATCAATAGAGCTTGTGGAATTGTGTTTGAGCAAGTTGAATGTCTGCACGTTTCACCAGTCGTAGGGGACGTGAATCCGTCGGTTCCGTGTACCATGCGATTGTGGGCACGTTAAATATTGCTTATTTCCTTACAGTAAGAAAGGGGTTGGGCAAAATTTCCTTGATAGTGAGGTAAAAACTGCTCCATGGAGTCGACGATTGGCCATAGTCGCGGAAATAGGCCGACGTTAAAGATGAAAATGTTCCTGTAATACAGAATTTTCCAACAACAAAATTTGCCTTTAATTTTTGTGTGGAAAAAATATTTAGCAAGGCTTTGATGGAAGAGTGTTTTGGGATATCCGTAAAAATTGTTTTTATAAAGTTTCAAGCAAAAAATTGTTTTAGGAAAATATAACGGAAGCGAATTTTTTACATAAAATTTTTTCACACAAATTTTTGTATAATACGAGTATTTTCTCGAATTTTCGTGTAAAAGCTTTTTTTTGATTTTTGTAAATAATTTTTTAGCATATTTTTGTGTCTTTTTCCTCATTTTTGTGAAAAACACTTTTTTGTCATGATTTGGAACGTCAAAATTGGCAACATTTAAACAAATATTCTGAAACAAATGTGGGTTAAGTACGCGTAGAATGAATGCCGCAAGTAGTGCGCCATAAGTTTCTGATTCAACCGCCATTGTCCTTCATTTTACTAAAATATTTGCAGAAAGTCAATTTTAAATAGAACCTTTCTCTGATGCTTTAGCAGGAGTTTAATTTATAGAGTTTGTGATTAAATAATCTATTATTTTTAGCGGATTTTCAATCCTCTGATGACCTTGACTTACGATTTTTTTTTATTCAAATAAGCGCGAACTTTGATTCTTAGAATTCAAGTCCGAACTCAGTTTATATATATATATATATATATATATATATATATATATATATATATATATATATATATATATATATATATATATATATATATCACCGATAATGAAAAAATAAATAATGTACCGATTTTGATGAAATTTGACAATTACCTTCCTTTTGTAATACACTTGATTCAGTTCGTTTGCCACGAAAATGAGACTAGTTTTTTCAGAAAAATTTCGGGATCTCTTCCGAAAAATTTTTGGATCTCCGAAAATAATACAGCTATGGCAACCAAATTTAATACGCAGGTTTACGCCATAAAAATATTTTTTTTTCCAAAATTTAGAAATCTAGGTGCAAGCAGAGAGAAGTTATAAAGTTTAAACATGAAACATTTTGGTTGTATTATAGGTCAGACCACTGCTCAATACCAAAATATGTTGTGTGGTAAACACAATCCATTAAGTATTACAGGGAACGTTTCATTTTTCTTGGCCCATATATAATTTTCGTATAAAAAAATGCCTTGCATATTTTTATGAAAATTCACTACCATAATGCACTTGCTGCATCCAGACTTTTACCTTTAAATTCAGCGAAATGGATTGTTATTCTGACAAAGAGTTAGTCGTACCTTATAATGTTACGAGAGGAATTTCCCAAGATTTCAGAATATTTTAACAATCCCTTTTATGCGTTTGTATAAAATCTCAAACGTTACCTGTCGTGCAATTGTAAGGCAACAAATTTCACACTCACTTACCTTTGAATGTTAAATTCATTTCTCTTCATCCTGAAATAATATAGACTCTATTGTTACTAATATATGTTATGTTTTCTCTCATTTCCCATTCGTGAGGTTTCACCGTTTGACTTACTTCCTTGTCTTTGAATAAGGATATTCTGTTTTCTAATTTACATTATCATACTGAATGATCTCTACCACTTTTCTTTGAAGTAGGATTGAACTTCCTGTTTACCTTCCACTTGTGTCACGTTTGTCAGTTATAAAGTGCTTTCAGCTAAGAAGTGAGCAAGGTTAAGAGCTTACGGAGGAAAGCATTTATTCATAATACTCTAGCGATATAAGAACGATTGTGATTAAACAATACGTTTTAAAAGCAAGTAATAAATTATTTTTCTCTGTTGATAATTTCTAAGAAAAATGCTAAAAATTGTCAATTTAGTTTTTCAAATGTCACCTTTTTAAGTAAAAATAATTCTACCCTCACAAAATTTTAAATGAAAACCGAGTTCGTACGATGCTCATTTTTAAAGAGAAATTAATTCTCTGTTCAGCATTATTTTGTAATTTAATTTAGCTCAACGGTGAACGGAAGAAGCCCCTAAAGAGAAAGGAATAAATTCTATGAGAACTAAGTTTGATAAGTGTATGCATAAATACTAAATAATATGCTCGAATTGGTCTCTGTTTTCGTCCTGGCTATATCCAAATCGTTGGACAGATTCTCAGAGCACATTATTAATGAGTATTGAAGTATTGGTATAAAGTGTACTGATCGCGTAACCAAGTAAATTTTTGTTCTACAGTGGATACATACATTTATGATATTTATTTTTAAATAGGCATATAGTTATATAAGTCTTTGAATATGGTAATACAATAATTAGAACACATTGTTTTGAAACCTTTAGCATATCTATGCATAGCACTTCTCTTTGTAACGTAAAATTTAACGCGATATCTAAATAGTATTTTGCAACGCACTAGTTATAAATTCGTCTTCGGTAACGTCGTGTGTATGTGTGTATTTTATTTCTTTAACGTCGTTCTATTTCCGCTACTATGGCCAATCACCGACGCCACGGAGCAGTTTCACCTCACAATCCTGGAAGTTTCGCCGAACCCCTGCCTTTATGTAAAAAGGTATGGATATTTAACGTGCCCAACATTTCATGGACACGGGACCGATTGCTTTACTACCCCCCCCCCCCCCCCCCGGAACGTGCAGACATTCTATTTACTCAAATACAATGCCTTAATTGTACAGTATGTACTGAAAAAGTGAAAGGATAACCCTGGTATCGAACCCAGCACCTTTCGGTTTAGAGGCACACGTTCTTACCACTGAACCACCGATGCTTAGCTAATGTCTAAAACTGCCTTTAAAAGGACCCTCTATTTATAACTACCCTCCACACGAGCGGCGTAAGATCTTTTGCATCAACGACTACCCTCCTTTTTTTCCGCTCACAGCAGATGGAAATTGAATGCCGGAGACGAGACTATAGACAGCTAGTTCATTATGAGATGCACCAGCAGTCGGCTGCCCATGAAGATATATCTTATCTTACGTCAAAAATTATCTAGCTAAAGTAGTTACTATCCTTTTTCTGTTTTAAAGTGTTACTAGTTATTCATTTTTTCTTTTGTGAATTGAGAAGCTGAGTTTTTTGATCGATTATAAAATTAATCGGTTTATAATATTAAGATTTAATCAAGTAATTAGGGCCCAACTCGCCCTCACGATGAAACTTACCGATACATTCGACCAACCCTTCACCAGAAAAGAAAATAGCTCCATCCACACGGTGACATTTTGCCGACGTTTTGGTCAATTATTCCGTACGCCTGCAAGTTTATTTGTGATCCAATAGTTTAACCCACAGGGGTTTAAATTTCAAGGAGCCAGTGCATTGTCAGTTAGGTTTACCAATTCAATTTTTTATTACTGTGTATTCTTTCAGTTTAGAAGTAAACAAAAAAAAAGGTTTATTGCCTATATAAAACGTATATAGTGCTGTTTTAACGCTCTTACGAGTTATCATGTAATCATGTAATATAATACATGTGGCTATAATGGAAATAACTGCACAAGTGATGAATTTTTTTTTTATTTACTTGTGTATGTTTTAAACTAATTATCTTGCCTAACGCACCTACATTATATATATATATATATATATATATATATATATATATATATATATATATATATATATATATATATATATATATATATATATATATATATATATATATTGTGTGTGTGTCCATGTATGTATAAAAGGAGACAGAGACTCCTCAATATGTCATACCTTCGCTCCAACAAGTCGGCCTTAAAGGAAGAATTGATATCTCTAGAGGTGGATTAAGCCTGGAGATTGAGGCTTGCTCTGTGAGCTTCGAACCGGGCTAACGACCCCGCTTGGATACTGCTTGAGTGCGCAACTTCATCATACTGCTCGAATCAATCAAACACTGTCAGGGATCTAGTCCAGGTGAGCCTGGAGGGAGACGGATATCTCTGGGGAGTGATATGCACCCGAATTTCGACACCTCCACTCTGGGCTTAGATGTAAATAATTGTCCTCGCTTGGTTGTTACTCGGAAGCGAGGTTCCAGATGATACCGCCCTGGGTTGAGCGCTGACGGGTGTCCTGTGTCCAGGCGACCCGGAGGGGGTTGAGATCTCTGATGAGTGGTATACACCCGGAGTTTGATGTGCTTCGAAACGGACAGACGGCGGCACTTGGGCGATGTTCGGAAGCGGGACTTGATTGAATATTGCCTTGAGTTTATCACTGGTGGGTGCCAGGTTTAGATGAACCCGGAGGAGAGCTGGGATCTCTCGGGGTGGATTACAACTGAAGATTGGATGCTGATCGGGAGCGGGACTTCATGGTACCACCTTGAGTCAAATACTGAGAGAACTCGGGTCCAGGCGAACTCGGAGAGGGTATCTCTCTTTGCGCTAGCGACTTCACTCAGATGCTAGTACACCTGCCAAACAAAGATTCAAGATAAGATCGACCTCGCAGCGAGCTGGAAATTATGGGTGAAATTTAAGTAATTAGAATTGTTCATTGTCTGTGTCAATTTTATTATCAAGGGGGGAGGTCAAAAAATAAGCATCGTCAATAATTGCATGTAGTTCTTCTTCAGACAGTGGCCTTTTCCTTTCCCATAACTCTTTCTATTTTGCTTCTGCCATTGCAAACCAGAAAGACGGTAGGTACTTTTAAGTCCTAGTAAATTTTCTACCAAATTTGTTTCTTCTTTTGAATTAATTATGTTTTTAAGCCTTACAACATACTCTCTATTTAGTTATACTTACAATGTAATAAATACACTTCCCGATTTTTAGTTGTTTCAGAATAAAACAATCCGTCACAATAATTAGCTATCACTTCACTGTTCACTCCTAATAAAATTCTAATTAGGATTCACTCTGTATTGACAATGTAATAACCTCACTTTGCCAAATAAAAACTTTGTTCTCGAAATGTACCGTCAGGAGCTAAATGTTAATCTGTGTGACATTCATGTTTTATGACTGTCAAAAAATGCAGGACCCAAAAGCACCGTCGGTCATTAAAGGGTTAAGATACGCATGAAGTGTTCAATATCTTTAATCAAACCAGTCCCGTTTTTAGTGAATTTTTATTTTAAAAAATTCACTAATAGAGAGGTATCGATGGTGAGACTTTGCAAAAATTTTTGCAAATGAGCTAGAATTTGGGCCCCTAGAACCCATATCCGGGGTCAGTTTCGATTTTTATATGTTTATATATATATATATATATATATATATATATATATATATATATATATATATATATATATATATAAACATATAAAAATCGAAACTGACCCCGGATATGGGTTCTAGGGGCCCAAATTCTAGCTCATTTGCAAAAATTTTTGCAAAGTCTCACCATCGATACCTCTCTATTAGTGAATTTTTTAAAATAAAAATTCACTAAAAACGGGACTGGTTTGATTAAAGATATTGAACACTTCATGCGTATCTTAACCCTTTAATGACCGACGGTGCTTTTGGGTCCTGCATTTTTTGACAGTCGTAAAACATGAATGTCACACAGATTAACATTTAGCTCCTGACGGTACATTTCGAGAACAAAGTTTTTATTTGGCAAAGTGAGGTTATTACATTGTCAATACAGAGTGAATCCTAATTAGAATTTTATTAGGAGTGAACAGTGAAGTGATAGCTAATTATTGTGACGGATTGTTTTATTCTGAAACAACTAAAAATCGGGAAGTGTATTTATTACATTGTAAGTATAACTAAATAGAGAGTATGTTGTAAGGCTTAAAAACATAATTAATTCAAAAGAAGAAACAAATTTGGTAGAAAATTTACTAGGACTTAAAAGTACCTACCGTCTTTCTGGTTTGCAATGGCAGAAGCAAAATAGAAAGAGTTATGGGAAAGGAAAAGGCCACTGTCTGAAGAAGAACTACATGCAATTATTGACGATGCTTATTTTTTGACCTCCCCCCTTGATAATAAAATTGACACAGACAATGAACAATTCTAATTACTTAAATTTCACCCATAATTTCCAGCTCGCTGCGAGGTCGATCTTATCTTGAATCTTTGTTTGGCAGGTGTACTAGCATCTGAGTGAAGTCGCTAGCGCAAAGAGAGATACCCTCTCCGAGTTCGCCTGGACCCGAGTTCTCTCAGTATTTGACTCAAGGTGGTACCATGAAGTCCCGCTCCCGATCAGCATCCAATCTTCAGTTGTAATCCACCCCGAGAGATCCCAGCTCTCCTCCGGGTTCATCTAAACCTGGCACCCACCAGTGATAAACTCAAGGCAATATTCAATCAAGTCCCGCTTCCGAACATCGCCCAAGTGCCGCCGTCTGTCCGTTTCGAAGCACATCAAACTCCGGGTGTATACCACTCATCAGAGATCTCAACCCCCTCCGGGTCGCCTGGACACAGGACACCCGTCAGCGCTCAACCCAGGGCGGTATCATCTGGAACCTCGCTTCCGAGTAACAACCAAGCGAGGACAATTATTTACATCTAAGCCCAGAGTGGAGGTGTCGAAATTCGGGTGCATATCACTCCCCAGAGATATCCGTCTCCCTCCAGGCTCACCTGGACTAGATCCCTGACAGTGTTTGATTGATTCGAGCAGTATGATGAAGTTGCGCACTCAAGCAGTATCCAAGCGGGGTCGTTAGCCCGGTTCGAAGCTCACAGAGCAAGCCTCAATCTCCAGGCTTAATCCACCTCTAGAGATATCAATTCTTCCTTTAAGGCCGACTTGTTGGAGCGAAGGTATGACATATTGAGGAGTCTCTGTCTCCTTTTATACATACATGGACACACACACAATATATATATATATATATATATATATATATATATATATATATATATATATATATATATATATAATGTAGGTGCGTTAGGCAAGATAATTAGTTTAAAACATACACAAGTAAATATTAAAAAAATTCATCACTTGTGCAGTTATTTCCATTATAGCCACATGTATTATATTACATGATTACATGATAACTCGTAAGAGCGTTAAAACAGCACTATATACGTTTTATATAGGCAATAAACCTTTTTTTTTGTTTACTTCTAAACTGAAAGAATACACAGTAATAAAAAATTGAATTGGTAAACCTAACTGACAATGCACTGGCTCCTTGAAATTTAAACCCCTGTGGGTTAAACTATTGGATCACAAATAAACTTGCAGGCGTACGGAATAATTGACCAAAACGTCGGCAAAATGTCACCGTGTGGATGGAGCTATTTTCTTTTCTGGTGAAGGGTTGGTCGAATGTATCGGTAAGTTTCATCGTGAGGGCGAGTTGGGCCCTAATTACTTGATTAAATCTTAATATTATAAACCGATTAATTTTATAATCGATCAAAAAACTCAGCTTCTCAATTCACAAAAGAAAAAATGAATAACTAGTAACACTTTAAAACAGAAAAAGGATAGTAACTACTTTAGCTAGATAATTTTTGACGTAAGATAAGATATATCTTCATGGGCAGCCGACTGCTGGTGCATCTCATAATGAACTAGCTGTCTATAGTCTCGTCTCCGGCATTCAATTTCCATCTGCTGTGAGCGGAAAAAAAGGAGGGTAGTCGTTGATGCAAAAGATCTTACGCCGCTCGTGTGGAGGGTAGTTATAAATAGAGGGTCCTTTTAAAGGCAGTTTTAGACATTAGCTAAGCATCGGTGGTTCAGTGGTAAGAACGTGTGCCTCTAAACCGAAAGGTGCTGGGTTCGATACCAGGGTTATCCTTTCACTTTTTCAGTACATACTGTACAATTAAGGCATTGTATTTGAGTAAATTGAATGTCTGCACGTTCTGGGGGGGGGGGGGGGGTGGGTAGTAAAGCAATCGGTCCCGTGTCCATGAAATGTTGGGCACGTTAAATATCCATACCTTTTTACATAAAGGCAGGGGTTCGGCGAAACTTCCAGGATTGTGAGGTGAAACTGCTCCGTGGCGTCGGTGATTGGCCATAGTAGCGGAAATAGAACGACGTTAAAGAAATAAAATACACACATACACACGACGTTACCAAAGACGAATTTATAACTAGTGCGTTGCAAAATACTATTTAGATATCGCGTTAAATTTTACGTTACAAAGAGAAGTGCTATGCATAGATATGCTAAAGGTTTCAAAACAATGTGTTCTAATTATTGTATTACCATATTCAAAGACTTATATAACTATATGCCTATTTAAAAATAAATATCATAAATGTATGTATCCACTGTAGAACAAAAATTTACTTGGTTACGCGATCAGTACACTTTATACCAATACTTCAATACTCATTAATAATGTGCTCTGAGAATCTGTCCAACGATTTGGATATAGCCAGGACGAAAACAGAGACCAATTCGAGCATATTATTTAGTATTTATGCATACACTTATCAAACTTAGTTCTCATAGAATTTGTTCCTTTCTCTTTAGGGGCTTCTTCCGTTCACCGTTGAGCTAAATTAAATTACAAAATAATGCTGAACAGAGAATTAATTTCTCTTTAAAAATGAGCATCGTACGAACTCGGTTTTCATTTAAAATTTTGTGAGGGTAGAATTATTTTTACTTAAAAAGGTGACATTTGAAAAACTAAATTGACAATTTTTAGCATTTTTCTTAGAAATTATCAACAGAGAAAAATAATTTATTACTTGCTTTTAAAACGTATTGTTTAATCACAATCGTTCTTATATCGCTAGAGTATTATGAATAAATGCTTTCCTCCGTAAGCTCTTAACCTTGCTCACTTCTTAGCTGAAAGCACTTTATAACTGACAAACGTGACACAAGTGGAAGGTAAACAGGAAGTTCAATCCTACTTCAAAGAAAAGTGGTAGAGATCATTCAGTATGATAATGTAAATTAGAAAACAGAATATCCTTATTCAAAGACAAGGAAGTAAGTCAAACGGTGAAACCTCACGAATGGGAAATGAGAGAAAACATAACATATATTAGTAACAATAGAGTCTATATTATTTCAGGATGAAGAGAAATGAATTTAACATTCAAAGGTAAGTGAGTGTGAAATTTGTTGCCTTACAATTGCACGACAGGTAACGTTTGAGATTTTATACAAACGCATAAAAGGGATTGTTAAAATATTCTGAAATCTTGGGAAATTCCTCTCGTAACATTATAAGGTACGACTAACTCTTTGTCAGAATAACAATCCATTTCGCTGAATTTAAAGGTAAAAGTCTGGATGCAGCAAGTGCATTATGGTAGTGAATTTTCATAAAAATATGCAAGGCATTTTTTTATACGAAAATTATATATGGGCCAAGAAAAATGAAACGTTCCCTGTAATACTTAATGGATTGTGTTTACCACACAACATATTTTGGTATTGAGCAGTGGTCTGACCTATAATACAACCAAAATGTTTCATGTTTAAACTTTATAACTTCTCTCTGCTTGCACCTAGATTTCTAAATTTTGGAAAAAAAAATATTTTTATGGCGTAAACCTACGTATTAAATTTGGTTGCCATAGCTGTATTATTTTCGGAGATCCAAAAATTTTTCGGAAGAGATCCCGAAATTTTTCTGAAAAAACTAGTCTCATTTTCGTGGCAAACGAACTGAATCAAGTGTATTACAAAAGGAAGGTAATTGTCAAATTTCATCAAAATCGGTACATTATTTATTTTTTCATTATCGGTGATATATATATATATATATATATATATATATATATATATATATATATATATATATATATATATATATATATATATATATATATATATATATATATATATATATATATATAAACTGAGTTCGGACTTGAATTCTAAGAATCAAAGTTCGCGCTTATTTGAATAAAAAAAAATCGTAAGTCAAGGTCCTCAGAGGATTGAAAATCCGCTAAAAATAATAGATTATTTAATCACAAACTCTATAAATTAAACTCCTGCTAAAGCATCAGAGAAAGGTTCTATTTAAAATTGACTTTCTGCAAATATTTTAGTAAAATGAAGGACAATGGCGGTTGAATCAGAAACTTATGGCGCACTACTTGCGGCATTCATTCTACGCGTACTTAACCCACATTTGTTTCAGGATATTTGTTTAAATGTTGCCAATTTTGACGTTCCAAATCATGACAAAAAAGTGTTTTTCACAAAAATGAGGAAAAAGACACAAAAATATGCTAAAAAATTATTTACAAAAATCAAAAAAAAAGCTTTTACACGAAAATTCGAGAAAATACTCGTATTATACAAAAATTTGCGTGAAAAAATTTTATGTAAAAAATTCGCTTCCGTTATATTTTCCTAAAACAATTTTTTGCTTGAAACTTTATAAAAACAATTTTTACGGATATCCCAAAACACTCTTCCATCAAAGCCTTGCTAAATATTTTTTCCACACAAAAATTAAAGGCAAATTTTGTTGTTGGAAAATTCTGTATTACAGGAACATTTTCATCTTTAACGTCGGCCTATTTCAGCGACTATGGCCAATCGTCGACTCCATGGAGCAGTTTTTACCTCACTATCAAGGAAATTTTGCCCAACACCTTTCTTACTGTAAGGAAATAAGCAATATTTAACGTGCTCACAATCGCATGGTACACGGAACCGACGGAATCACGTCCCCTACGACTGGGGAAACGTGCAGACATTCAACTTGCTCAAACACAATTCCACAAGCTCTATTGATGTCAGTACGTACTGAAAAATAATTTGACGCTTCCGCTGGTGTTCGAACCCAGAAACTTTGGGTCCACAGGTACACGACGGTCACTGGACGTTAGAGGCTGCTAAAATAAATTAAAAATTATACAGTATGATCTAAATAGACAGACAGAGACTTTTTCTGTGGCTTCACGGAGAAAATTCTCCAATGCCTTATAATTCCGTAAAAAAATCGGGACGCAGCAAGTGCGTTATGGTAGCGAATTTTTATTAAATGCTTAAAATTTACATTACTCAATTTTCTGTAAACATAGAAAGTTGACTTTTAGTTGTAGTAAGGTACTTATAAGGGCAACATACCAAACAAATTTCATCAAAATAACTTTGTTATTCTTTGTTATTATAGTTGTTTCAGAATAAAACAATCCGTCACAATAATTAGCTATCACTTCACTGTTCACTCCTAATAAAATGCTAATTAGGATTCACTCTGTATTGACAATGTAATAACCTCACTTTGCCAAATAAAAACTTTGTTCTCGAAATGTACCGTCAGGAGCTAAATGTTAATCTGTGTGACATTCATGTTTTATGACTGTCAAAAAATGCAGGACCCAAAAGCACCGTCGGTCATTAAAGGGTTAAGATACGCATGAAGTGTTCAATATCTTTAATCAAACCAGTCCCGTTTTTAGTGAATTTTTATTTTAAAAAATTCACTAATAGAGAGGTATCGATGGTGAGACTTTGCAAAAATTTTTGCAAATGAGCTAGAATTTGGGCCCCTAGAACCCATATCCGGGGTCAGTTTCGATTTTTATATGTTTATATATATATATATATATATATATATATATATATATATATATATATATATATATATATATATATATTTATTTATTTATTTATTTATTTATTTACTACAAATACTCAACGGGAATTATCCCAAGTTAAGAGTATGAATACAATACATATCATACACTATAAAAATTAACATAGTAAAGTTCTACTAATTACCAAGCAGCGATGCAACGTGTCTCATCTCAGACTCACCACAACACAATATGTCTATTGACTGATGCACGCTGTTATAAATGGAGCACGATCTGTAAATCGGTGAATTAAGCCTAACATTGGTCCTAGGTGGCGGTAGATAAAAGAAGTCGTGTCTTCTAGAGTTGACTCTACGGGTGTGAAAAAGCAGAGTGCGCAACAGTTCAGGACAGACGATCCTACTGTGCAGTAAATTATGTATCAGGGAGAGAGCAGAGTAAATACGCCTAGCCTGCAGAGATTCCAATGAGAACCTCGACAGTAAATCGGCCTGTGGTGTTCCGGTAGCGGGATACACCCGATCCGCTCTGTATGCAAGGAACTTTACAAATCTCCGTTGGACACCCTCAAGAGCCCCTATATGGACGTCATACAGAGGATACCAGATCACACACGCATATTCCAGATGCGGTCGCACATAGGCACAGAACAGGAGCCTCAAGGTGTATTATGAAACGAACCGGAATTGCGAATAAGAAATCCGAGTGTCTTCGATGCCCTAGCAATAGCATATTCACAGTTCTCCACGAATGAGTGTTTCGAGTCAAAGACGACACCCAAGCCTTTAAAGGTTGCAGGTCTTAGAAGAGGCTGTCCATCTATGGAGTATGGGAACTCGATTACACAGCGATTGAGCGTATAAGATTTTACAACACATTTTTTTAAGTGGGAGGTTGTTAATATGGAGCACCAGTGTTGAACTCTACGCAAACATCTCTCAAGCAATGAACAATCGCAGAGACCAGCAACGGATGAGAAGATTTTTACATCATCCGCATACAGAAGATGGGGTAATTCGATAACATCCGAAATATTGTTGATAAACAGATTGAACAGCAAGGGTCCCAGAACAGATCCCTGAGGAACACCTGATTCAGCCAAGACCTCCACGGACTGACACCCATGATAGTGGACAACACTAACTCGATCACGAAGATATGATTCCATAAACTTCAGCAAGTTCGATGAGAAATCCATGTTATCCAGTTTCCTCAAAAGAATATCGTGATTTAATCTATCAAAGGCCCTGGAGAGGTCCAGGTAGATAACATCCGTCTGCGACCCATGGCAGCATATATATATATATATATATATATATATATATATATATATATATATATATATATATATATATATATATATATATATATATATATATATATATATATGTATGTATCCAACCGATTACTCAAAAACTGATTTTGATAAAACTCGGCAAGTGCCTTTCTTTTATTAATAGCTTGGATGAGTTTGTTAGCCAGAAAAATCTGACACGGTTTTCCGGGAAAATTTTGAGTTTTTTTTCGAAAAAAATTTTTTTCTCCGAAAATTACAAAGATATTTCGATAAAATTTGGTGTAAATATTGCATTGGGAAAGACCTAACTATGTGCCAAAATTCAGCTTTCTAGGGTTACAGAAAATTAAGCTATTCAAATTTGAAACATTTATGTTTAATTTCACCGCCTTTCATTGAATAGCTCATATGAGATCTAGTTGTGGTTGTCGTGGTAACGTAACCTTTTATATTATTGCGCAGGTCTGTTAGACGCTGTAACTGACATTTACCGTTTGCCGTATGATATGAGATCGTTTATATTATGTTTTTTATTTGTTTGAGTGGAAGAATTATTTGTGTCATTTGGGAAATTTTTATATACAAGTGCAAATTATTCCTTTATTAATGTTAGTGGGTGGATTAAACAGTGTTTGTTATATTTTATCAGCCAGGAAAATCGGACATGGTTTTCCTAGAAAATTTTGAGTTTCCTTTCGAAAAAAATGTTTGTCTCTGAAAATTACATAGCTAATTTGATAAAATTTGGTAAATATGTTGTCTTGTTTTAAGATTTCTTGCATTGTAAACTGACGTCCAAACTGCGACACATTACATAGAGCAACACTTATAAGAAAGAACACAATGTTTTTATATGTTGTGTATTGTGTGTTGCCTAAGATATCATGCTAAGTTCAGCAGGTCCCGTTCCAACACTATAAGATTAAAAATGCATTGCCAAAAAAAAAATACTTGCTTATCCTTTAACCAAAATATTAGTGAATTTTTATTTAAAAAAATTCGGTAATAGAGAGGTATCGATGGTGAGACTTTGCACAAATTTTTTCAAATATCCATCCGATAACACAAAAATTAATTAACCGATTTCGATGAAACTCGGCAAGTGCCTTTCTTTTATTAATGGCTTGGATGAGTTCGTTAGCCAGGAAAATCGGAAAGGCTTTTCCGGGAAAAAAAATTTCCCCGAAAATTACAAAGCTGTTTTAATAAAATTTAAAGGGTATGTTGCCCTGGGAGAGAGCTTACTAAGTATCAAAATTCAACTATCTAAGTTTATAAAAATTGAGTTATTCAAATTTTGATTTTTTTTGATTTTTTTTTCCAAAAATTACAAAGGTATTTAAATGAAATTTGGTATATATGTTGCCTTATGAAAGACCTTACTACATACCAAAACTAAACTTTCTAAGTTTATAGAAAATTGAGTTATTCAAAATTGAAGCATTTAATAAAAATTCACTACCATAACGCACTTGCTGCGTCCCGAATTTTTCATTCATACTTTGGGCTTTAGCTGTAGACAAGTTGATAGTACAAACAGAACATTCAGTATAGCATATAAGCATCTAGAATGAAACATTGGGTTTTATTGCTGATATGGCACAACAGCTATTTCTGATCCCTACCCTGATAAGTTTTAACTGAAGCTCTCTCATCCTCACAAGATGTTCCATTCTAAACAGATAGGGCAAACAAAGATTTATGATAAGTAGGAGAGAAGATCTTGAGGATGACTCTATTCTTAAATAGTAGCAATAAAAGGATCCTACCAGGGCATAAGACCGGCTCTCCTTCGTTTTCCTTCTCTATACTGTTTCCCTTGATAATGCCAGATTTAATACTTTAATATAGGCTTACTTAAGAGCTTCCTTACACTCAGTGGCGACTCGAGAGTTATTACAGAAAGCTTCTATTGGTTTTATTCACAATATATTTAATTAACATCATAATCTAAAAGCGATATCGCCTTGTCGTCGCCACCATGACTCTCTATCTCTTTTAAATCAGCTTCAGCACGTCATTAATTGGGCTAGATTTTAAAGAAGTTTTCATATTGGTCCACCTCTTTCCTATTAGTAAATTTTCGTAGAAAAACTTCACTAACGAGGAGATCCTGAATTTTTTTGAATTGTGCAATTTTTTTTAATATGAGCGCGAACAAGGACCCCTGGAACCCATATCCGGGGTTACTTACAATTTTTATATGTTTATATATGTGTGTGTGTGTGTGTGTGTGTGTGTGTGTGTGTGTGTGTGTGTGTGTGTGTGTGTGCGCGCGCGCGCGTGAGTGTGTTTGGGTGTGCGTGTAGCATGCCGATAACTCAAAAAATAATAGGCCGATTTTAATGACATTTACATGGTACCTTCCTTTCGTAAGTGGCTTGAATAAGTTCTTTAGCCAGGAAAATTGGATCAATTTTTCCGGGAAAATTTTGGGTTTCCTTTATGAAAAAGTTTTTATCTCCAAAAATAACAGATGTAACCAAATTTGGTACGTAAGTTAACGTTATAAAAAGTAAACTACATGCCAAAATTTTAATGTCTATATTACATGAAAAAAGTTATAAACCTTTAAATTTTGAAAATGTTTGGTGCCAGGTCATTTCTATGAAAATTCACTACCATAACGCACTGCGTCCAGACTTTTTCTTCAAGTGTGGGTTCTTCAAGTAGTAAAGTTATTATATCTTAAAATACGTCTAACAAATTTTGTCTTTTTCTTCTCAGCTTCTTTTAGCAAGCTTTATTTACTTCACATCTTCTAGTACATTTTTATTTGTCTTCCTATCGCTGTACCACACCTATCTGATTTTTATCCATGACCTCATTTTAAAAGCTTGTTTTGAGTCCAGCTTTGCGACACTTACATCATACAACTTTATACGTATGACTTGATGAACCTTTTTCTCATGTCCAACTTAAAATTTTTATCAGTGATTACAGTATTTTGTATATTGAATGGTTGCTTTGCAATCGCAATCCCCCTTTAAGTGATTTTTTTGTAGAAAAACGAGCACACTTTAAAAATTAGAAATCTTTGTATTCGTGTCAAAGTACTTGAAAATAGTAGCCAACGAAGAATATCTCAAGCTTGCCATGGAAAATACATACCCACGTCAACTAAACTTTACAAAACTTATAAGCTAAGAATACACACAAACACACACACACACACACACACTCGTATATATATATATATATATATATATATATATATATATATATATATATATATATATATATATATATATATATATATATATATATATATATATAATGGTTTTAATGGGGTGTATTATTGTGTATATTCTTAGTTTTAGGTAATTTTGTGTTTAAGTGTTGTATTTCTAGAATTTTATATTCCAATATTTGTATACTTGCTACTATAAAGCATATATTATATATTATATTTATAAAATTCAAATTTAAATTGTTGGGCGTTTAATTTTTTTGTAAAAATTTTACGTAAAACCTTAATTCTGTTTAATATTTTCCAATTATTATTATTATTATATATATATATATATATATATATATATATATATATATATATATATATATATATATATATATATATATATATATATATATATATATATATATAATGGAGATGAATATATATTTACCGTTATTTTGTTACTTGAGTTATTTATAAAAACTTCCACTGACTACTGTGACTCTTCTCTTCAGGTATAGGTATAGTTTTGGGCACCTAATGAAAATTCTTACCTAATTTCTCCACAAACCTAAATGTTTTCTTTTAAAAACAATTCTGACATTTACCGCTTTTAATTTACCAGAATTATGTATCTCCACATACAATGAGCTATGAAATGTATAGCTTCCAATATAATTTCTTTTACAAACACACACATATATATTATATATATATATATATATATATATATATATATATATATATATATATATATATAAAGATATATATATATATATATATATATATATATATAAAGATATATATATATATATATATATATATATATATATATATATATATATATATATAGTAGTGCGACAAACAAAATTCCTTTTAACAACAATTTATTCGCTTTTTTAACATGCATTTATATGAGGTGGAAAACTGGCATTAGAATAAGCAGGACAAAAAGGAAACCGGTGTGGAGAAAATTGACAAGGACAAGATACACCCATAGAAAGATTGAAAAACTGCGCTAGAAACGGTAAGAGAAGAAAATGCCGACAAAAATTTAAAAGGAAAAGGAAAATTTTGTTGGACATATCTGCATCTTAACAACTTTCTTACATCATTATTTAACGGGCATGAAAGAAGTGTACCAAGTGTGAAACTTTTGGACAATTTGGCCGAATTGATAACTTCGTTAAATGTTGGTAAAACCTCTTCATACTAAAAAGAGATTTAGAGACTTCGTCTGTGTGTGTATGTATTTGTTTCTTTAACGTCGGTACTGAAACTTTAACGTACTTACTGAAAAAGTGAAAGGAGAACCCTGGAATCGAATCCAGTACCCTTCGGTTCAGAGGTACACGTTTTTACCACTGAGGCTCTGAGATTTCTTGTCTTGCTTCACAAGTGTTAGTTTTCCTCTCTGTAACCGATTTCGCCCTTTTACAACGCCAAAAAAGGCGGAACCACTTACAGGAAAGAAAGCAAATACTTGTAAAGCCGAAAAACTAGTTTATACATCCCTATTTCGAATTGATAAAGTTTAGAAGCTGTTGAGACAGAAAGTCATGGTTTGGCGACAAGGCCACATCGCTCTTAGACTGTGATGATACTAATGGAAAATTTAGTTAAGGACATTTATAGGAAAAATACTCGCAACCACAAAGCACTTACCGCGTCAGTATTTTTAGTGAATTTTCTTAAAAAAAATTCACTTTTGAGGAGATCGCGACTTTTTAATTTTGAAAAAATTTCTTCAAATGAGAACTAATTAGGCCCCCCAGAACACATATCCGGGGTCAATTTCAATTTTTACATGTTTATATATATATATATATATATATATATATATATATATATATATATATATATATATATATATATATATATATATATATATATATATATATATATATATATATATGTGTGTGTGTGTATCACACTGATAACTCAAAAAATAATGGACCGATTTTGATTAAATTTGGTGAGTACCTTCCTTTTGCAAATGGCTTCGTTAGCCGGGAAAATCGGCCCTGGTTTTCCCGGAAAATTGTGTTTTCTTTAGAAAAAAGTTATATCTTCCGAATTAACAAAGTAAGGACAACCCCGGGTTTATATCATTATAGGTAAGTTACCTACCAAAATTTAGCTCTGTAGGTCGAAAGGCTAAAAAGTTATAGGCATTTAAATAAAAATTAATTGAGGTTTTCCTCAAAACGTCAAAGTTGCGATTTAAAACGTCAAAATTGGCAACATTTAGGCAAAGAACTTGAAAATAATACGGGCTATGGAAAGAAAATGTATCAAGAAAAATGTTTTACAAACCCTGAAGTCTTAGTTTCAACCGTCATTGTCCTTCATTTTACTAAAATATTTTCAGAAAATTCATTTCAAATAGATCCTTTCCCTGGCGCTTGGCAGTAGCCTTAGCTATAGAGTTTATCGTTTAATGGTATATAACTTTTGTCGAATTTTCGTAAAAAATCAATAAAGCTCAATATATCCGTTATTATACAAGATATGAAAAAAAATTGTATACATTAATTATAGGGTGTCTTGAGCTACATCTAAAAAAATATTTCTACAATCACAGGTGGCCCATAAGTCGTTGCTGATACAAATCCTCTTTTTTTTAAATCAAACACGCCTCATGTTATTGCATTTTTGCATTTTCCATCGAAATAGAATGCATGTTTGTAAGAAATTCTGGACGCAGCAAATGCGTTATGATAGCTAATTTTAATCAAATGCTTCATATTTGAATAGCTCAATTTGCTATTAACCTATAACGTTTACCAAGAAACGAGTATTTTCGGGAACACTTTAAATTTACTTTCGGAAATTTTTGTACATTTTCAAACGATAAAGTTATTTTAATGAAACATGGCACATTATTTTTACTATATTTATTTATATCACCTTCTCCTAATAAATGAATAACTAGTCGCATACAAAATTTTAATATATGTATCGATATTTCAAATTTCCCGACTCCCACAACTCAAAGGGTATTAGTGAATTCTCCCTTTTTTATAGAAAAAAATCACTAATGAGGAGATCGTGAGTTTTGAATTTTGACAAAATTCCTTCAGATGAGCGCTAATTAGGCCCACCGAGAACACATATCCGGGGTCAGTTTCAATTTTTATATGTTTATATATATATATATATATATATATCATACCGATAACTCAAAAAATAATCGGCCGATATTGATCAAATTTGGTGAGAACCTTTCTTTTGCCAGTAGCTTAGATAAGTTCGTTATCCAGGAAAATCTGCTCAGTTGAAATACATTAAACAATTATTTGTTTTAATTAGACAGACGGATTCCACCGGTCAGTATCAGTTCTGAGGTGACCTTAAATGTATGGAATTTCGACCACGAAATTATAATGCATGTTTTGTAAGAAAATAAATTCGGGACTCAGCAAGTGCGTTATGGTAGCGAATTTTTATTGAACACCTCAAATTTGAATAACTCAATTTTCTATTAACCTACAAGGTTCGTTGGCCAGGGAACTAGTTTTTTTCGGGAATATTTTAAGTTTATTTTCGACAAATTTGTGTGCGTTTTCAAACAGTAAAGTTATTTTCATGAAATATGGTACATTGTTTCTACTATATATGTTATACTGGTAACCAAATTTGATGTGTGCTTTCTTAAAAAAACACCTATTTGATATTTAAAACATTTTAATGAAAATTCACTATAATAACGCACTTGCTGCGTCCAGATTTTTTTAATAACACGTGAAAAGTAAGGAGAGACGCATGGATAAGAGTCAGTATAACATTGGAGGAAAGCAAGATTAGAAAATGACCCTTTTAAGATTTCCGTGTGGCGCTGTCACTGATGTCCTACCTTTATCGGCCTCTGTGAGTTTCTGACAATCGCGTGGTCACAATGCTATCCGAGAATGGGGAGATTTTTATATTTTTACAAAAGAATTTCATTCAATTAAAAGTTTCAACTTTAGATGGCGGGGTTTCATGAAAGGGTTATAAATCCTGTTAATTACATTCGAAATTTTCTGATTCCAAGATTACGCTTAATTATCTTGTTCTCGTCTGACTTTTCTTTTTAAACAACTTTAAGTCATTAAGCTTGACATCAGGCCACCAATATTTTCAGGTGAAAAGGCAATATTAAAAGGTATTGAGGTGTAAAAAAATGTTGTCGCGAAAAGTCTTTAAAACTTCGAAACTAAATAGGTTCGATCATCTTTCAATTGTTTTGACTAATCGAATTAATGATGTCATGGCTAAGAGACTACATAGCCCATAAATTTGAATTTTCTAGTAGCTTTAAACAGAGGCCAAATTTTTGTAGCTCTACATAAATATTTTAGGAAAATTAACTTAGATATAAAAAAAATTCGGGACGCAGCAAGTGCGTTATAGTAGTGAATTTTCATAAAAATTGTACACTATTAGTAAGATATATTATTAAGACTAATTATTTAAATTTAAATGGATCTTGGAGATCTAGAGCTGGTCAGCTCTTTAATAGTTGGCTGGTGTGGTATACCTGCAAAATGGTAGGTGGTAGTGGAATTTTCCTTTACGTGATAGTAAAGGATTTTTGTCACGCCCGAGGAAGTACCACTCCTGACATCAAGGGGCCGGTGAAGTCTCAACGGACGTTTCCGGTTCTGGTGTATGAGTCGGTTTCCATTATAAACAAAAACTATGACGGCTCCGCCTTGTACAGAAGATTCCGGAGGTAAAATACTTCTCCATTTGTATCTCCGGGAAAGGGGTGTACAGGGGGCGCCCGCATCAAGATTTAACATATCCTTCTCGAATGTATGTGGCCTAAATTATAACCTGAACTCCCTCCACCATTTCCTCCAAGCTAATAGGCCCCAACTCCTCTTCCTCACCGAAACTCAAATCAGTGCCAAAACAGCCCATAATCACCTTAATTTTCCGGGCTATGAGCTCCTTACTTCCTTTAGATTGCATGAAGGCGTGTGCGCGTACGTCCGTAGCAATCTACCCTGCACCAGACTCCCCAATTTAGAATCTGGAAGAAAAGACATACTATGGATAAAACTCTCCCTCTCTCTCTCTCTCTCTCTCTCTCTCTCTCTCTCAGGGCTGCAGCTAAATTCATCTGTTACATTTACCGGTCACCTTCTGACAACAACTTTGTCCAGCTCCTTGACTACCTTTCTGAAAAAACCGACCATCTGATATCTGAACATCTTTCTTCCAAGGTCACTATTCTTGGTGACTTCAATGTCCATAGAAAGGAATGGCTAGGATCTTCAAAAGCCGATTCACAAGGAAGAGCAGCGGAGGCATTTGCAGTCAACAATTCTTTATTAGCCAATATGGTTCAGCAACCTACTTATTTTCCTCTCATCCCAACACACAGCTCAAATCCCTTGGATCTCCTTCTTACTACAAATCCTAACTGCTATAAGATATCAGTCACCGCCACCCTGGGTCGCTAAGACCACGGCATGGTCACTGATTTCTGTGAAATGCAACCCGAGGTCACACAGTCATCACACGTATCGTTTAGCACTACAACTCCGCGAACTGGGACGAAATGCGAGATTACTTTTCCTCATTTCCATGGGCGACTGTCTGCTTCTCTCATCCTGGCCCCTCTGATATCTCACAAAACTTCACCGAAATTATCCAAGCTGGCAGGAAATTATTTATTCCACGTACACAGAAAACCTCTGCAACCACTCAAAAGCCCTGGTTGTCTAAATCCTGTAACAAGGCCAGACTTGAAAAGGTCAAAGCTCACAAAAAGCTTCTACACAATCAAGTCAAGAAAACCGTTAAGCATTTAACGACGCAAGAAACCGCCATGTCCGCATTCTTTGTGAGGCAAAAACTCGTTTAATAATCACTTAAAAAACAAAGTCCTCTTGAGCTCCAGCGGCAGCAAATCCTTCTGGACTCTTGCTAAATCTATTAGGAATAATTTCTGCAAGAGCACGTTCCCACCTCTTGTCTCAGGGGATGAAATTGTTTCTACCGCCCTGGGCAAGGCTGAACTTTTTGCCTCGCTGTTCGCTGGAAATTCTACTCTCAACACACCTTCAAATGTTCAACCACCAACAGTCCCCAATGTCGCGCATAAAATGACTGATATCACTTTCAAAACTAAAAAGGTACGAAAGATGCTCTCTTCTCTTAATACCAGAAGAACCTCTGGCCTTGACGAGATCCCAGCAATTATTCTCAAAAAATGCGCACCAGAACTTGCTCCTGTTCTGACTCGTCTGTTTCAGACACCTTACAATAGAGGCATATTCCCTAGTAACTGGAAAACTGCTCGAGTACAACCCGTCCCCAAGAAAGGATCCAAAGCGCTTCCTGGCAACTACAGGCCTATTTCTCTCCTTTCAGCCATCTCTAAAGTGATGGAAAAGTATATAAACACCGAATTACTAAAATTTATTGAAAAACACAGTCTAATCAACGACAGGTAGTATGGATTCCGTCAGCGCAGATCATTTGCCGAACTTCCTTTGCCACCCATTCTTGGAACAAGTATATGGAACTACACTGTGAATCCCAGATTGTCGCTCTAGACATATCCAAAGCATTCGACCAGGTCTGGCACGCAGCGCTGCTTAATAAACTTCCGGCCTATGGCCTACCACCAAAACTCTGTACCTGGACAGCAAATTTCCTCCCCAACCGGAGCATTTCTGTTGTCGTGGATTGCCATTTCTCTAAACTATATCCAATTAATGCGGGAGTTCCTCAAGGTTCAGCTTTATCCCCTACTTTGTTTCTTCTCTACATCAATGACCTCCTTTCTAGCACATCCAACCCAGTTCACAGTTACGCGGACGACAGCACCCTCCACCCTCTTTAGCCCAATTAGCTGAGGATCGCAGACTCATGAACGGTTCTATCTCCGTGGATCTTCAAAAAATATTAGACTGGGGAAGTAGAAATCTTGTACAATTCAACCCCACCAAATCACAGTCTTGCTTTCTTTCTCACACGAGATACACAAGCCCTAGACCCACCACAATGGACAACCAAGTTATTCAAAGTAATGAGTCCTTTTCACTTGTTGGCATTTCTGTGGATCGGAATTTGAATTGGCATCAACATGTCACATCAATTGCAGAAGCGGCTGCTAAGAAATTAGGTTTCCTCTTCCGGGCTCGCAAATACTTTTCACCAGCTAATATATATATATATATATATATATATATATATATATATATATATATATATATATATATATATATATATATATATATATATATATATATATATATATATATATATATATATATATATATATATATATATATACCTTATATACTTCACAAATAAGACCAAACCTCGAATACTGCTCCCACATCTGGGGTGCTGCTACTGCTGCTGCTGCTGCTTCTACACTCGCTATCCTGGACTCCATTCAGAAGAGAGCTATACGTCTCATCGGTGATCCTACCCATACCTAGAGGCTGCCATCTCTTGTCCACCGACGTGCCGTTGGTGGCCACTCTCTCTTTTATAGATATTTGCACGGGCACTGCTCAGAGGAGCTTTTTTCCATAGTTCCTCCATCTGCTGCCCCCAACATATCTACCAGGGAAGCAGAGCGAATGCACCCCTTTACTATCCAGGTCACCAGACATAGAATATCTTGTTATGCCCGCTCTTTTGTCCCGAGGACTTCCAAGTTGTGGAATTCCTTGCCGGTACATGTTTTTCCTTCTCCCCCGAACCTCCAAAGCTTCAAGTCCAGAATTAACAAGTTGCCTCTTTCCTCCTTGTCGACATCCACGGTACGATAGTATTTAGGCTGTAAGCCCTCGTGGTGTGTTGTTGAAATTAAAAAGCCTGGACGCAGCAAGTGCGTTATGGTAGTGAATTTTCATACAAATGATCTGGCACAAAATATTTTATAATAACTTTTTTTCTTGTAACATAGAAATCTAAATTTTGGTGTATGCTTTACTTTTAATATCATTAACCTACCTACCAAATTTGGTTATCATAGATGTTTTATTTTTTAAGATAAAATTTTTTTTCAAATAAAAACTCAAAATTTTTTCGGAAAACCTCGTCCGATTTTTTTGATTAACGAACTTATCAAAGTCATTTACAAAAGGAAGGTGCATGCCAAATTTTATCAAAATCGGTCTATTATTCTTTGAGATAAAAATTTTTTTCGAATGAAAACTGAAAATTTTCCCGGAAAACGTCGTCAGATTTTTTTGACTAACAAACCTGTCAAGTTTATTTACAAAAGGAAGGTACATGCCAAATTTTATTAAAATCGGCCTATTATTTTTTGAGTGATCGGTGTGATACATATATATATATATATATATATATATATATATATATATATATATATATATATATATATATATATATATATATATATATATATATATATATATATATATATATATATATATATATATATATATATATATATATATATATATATATATATATATATATATATATATATATATATATATATATATATATATATATATATATATATATATATATATATATATATATATATATATATATATATATATATATAAACATATAAAAATCGAAACTGACCCCGGATATGGGTTCTAGGGGTCCTAGTTCGCGCTCATTTGCAAAATTTTTTTCAAAATTCAAAAGTCGGGATCTCCCCCTTAGTGAATTTTTTCTACGAAAATTCACTAAAAATAATAATTAAAAAGCAGAAATCCGAAAATCTGATTTTTTGCAGACACTACCTTTGCGACCATGCGGTTACAATCACAGAGGAAGTTGCTAAGGCGTTTGAAACAAAACTAATATTGCCTACTATGAAGAATGTTGATAATTTTTTCTGTTTTCTTTATAATCGCTATCGCTCAAAAAGGACACTTAAACCGTTGCTTGCCTACTCATAACCAAGAATAAAACGCTATTAGCTTTTAATTTTTTAGTGTGTTGTAGCAAAGTTCGTCAATAAAATGAATTTATTTTTTTACTGTGCATTTTTGCAATATATTTTAAAACCATGGGATTTTTGAATAGAGAATGAAGAGATATTTTAAACTGAGTATAATAATGCCCTACTTCCTATTTAAAAATTTGGTGCTCCCAACTGTAAGTGGAAGAGGGTTGAATGTAGGTGCGAAATTTTCATGTTGCAGGATGTAATTTTTAGTGAATTTTTATTTAAAAAAAAATCACTAATAGAGAGGTATCGATGGTGAGACTTTGCAAAAAATTTTGCAAATGAGCGCGAACTATTACCCCTAGAACCCATATCCGAGGTCAGTTTCAATTTTTATATGTTTATATATATATATATATATATATATATATATATATATATATATATATATATATATATATATATATATACAGTGTGGAACAGCCAAATGGAATAAATTCGATAACGGATAAATGAGGACGTGTTGGGAAAAACGCTTGGACACGTCGATTTGTATTTTTAACTGCGCATCTTTTTCAAGAAAAAAAAATTATTTAGGGTGCGTCATGTGACAGTGGCCAATACCAACTTTCTTATTTTAAATACAAGCCCCTGTATATTATTAATTTTTTGGATTCTTCAGAAAATTCTAGACATAATTCATGTACAATGTCCTATACCTATCTTCAACTGTTTCGGAAATATTAAGTATTTTCAGATTTATTACAAAAATTAACATTAAAAATAGAAAATTATTTTATTTCACAAATTCTAATAAGAAATACTGATTATTTCTTAATAATTTAAAAAAACAAAAAAAAATTAATGTCAATGTAGTAAATGTTCAAAATGCTCGCCACGAACATCTTGGCAACATGCTAATCTGGTATAGAAATGTCTTCTAACATTACTCAACATCTCAGGCGTGACTGATCTAATCGCAAGCGTGATTCGTCTTTTTAAGTCATCTAAGTTGAGGGGCTTAGTTTTGTATACAATACTTTTGACATATCCCCACAAAAAGTAGTCTAATAGCGACAGATCAGGAGATCGTGCTGGCCATTCTATCGATCCGCGCCTCCCTATCCACCGATTTGGAAAAATTTGGTTCAGGTACTGCCGGACATTGATTTGGTAATGGGGCGGTGCTCCATCTTGCTGAAACCATATTTTATTGGCAGGAACTTGTGGGTTTGCTGGATCTGGATATAAGTTTGTCAAAGTTGGCACGACATTATTTTGGAGCAGTTCTAAATATTTATCCCCATTCAAATTGCCATCAATGAAAAAGGGACCTACGATATGATTTCCAACAATTCCTGCCCAAACATTAACTTTTTCAGGATATTGCGTATGTTCCTCTCTCATCCAATGAGGATTCTCATTAGACCAATAGCGGCAATTTTGACGATTAACATGACCGTGAAGTGTAAATGTGCTCTCATCAGAAAACAAAACATCTTCTAATTGGATCACATTGTTATCTAACATTGCCATCATTTGTTCACAAAAATACGTTCTCCTATCGAAATCGTCCTCCATGAGCTCCTGAGTTGGTATCATTTTATAGGGATGCATTTTACTTTCCTTTAATGTTCGAAAAATTGCTGTGTGGCTAACGTTGAATAGTTGGGCTGCTTGTCGACCAGAAGTATGTGGGTTTTCTTGAAACTCAAGCGTAATATCCAATTTCGTATCATCACTTACTGCATTGGCAGCTACTTTTTTTATCTGTCTCACATGACCAAGCTCGCGAAACTGCTTTTCTATTTTGCTAATTGTTCCTTGGGATACAGGCGGCAAATTTGGAAATTTTTCGTGAAATAAGCGAGACACTTCCATCTGTGTCCGTGTGTTATCTCCATAACCAATCATTTGTAGAATGGTTATTTTGTGCATTTCTGTTAAATCAACCATTTTTCTGATATTATTACGTACAGTTAACGAAATTCAAACGACAATAGCACTGACACTAATCACTACTGTCATGCAGGTAGACAACAAGTTGCTAAGGCTACGAGTTTTATACGAACAGAAAGAAAACTGTTTTTGTTTTTGTTTCATTTCATATCAGTAAAAAGAAACGCAGGAATGGTTTTTGTTTACTTTCTCATTATCAAGAGCTGAATGGGAAATAAGTATTGAATGCAATGTAGCGAATTTGTGAAATAAAATAATTTTCTATTTTTAATGTTAATTTTTGTAATAAATCTGAAAATACTTAATATTTCCGAAACAGTTGAAGATAGGTATAGAACATTGTACATGAATTATGTCTAGAATTTTCTGAAGAATCCAAAAAATTAATAATATACAGGGGCTTGTATTTAAAATAAGAAAGTTGGTATTGGCCACTGTCACATGACGCACCCTATATAATTTTTTTTTCTTGAAAAAGATGCGCAGTTAAAAATACAAATCGACGTGTCCAAGCGTTTTTCCCAACACGCCCTCATTTATCCGTTATCGAATTTATTCCATTTGGCTGTTCCACACTGTATATATATATATATATATATATATATATATATATATATATATATATATATATATATATATATATATATATATATATATATCCGTCTGATAACTGAAAAAATAATTAACCGATTTCGATGAAACTTGGCAAGTGGCTTTCTTTTATTAATGGCTTGGATGAGTTCGTTAGCCAGAAAAATCGGACGGGGTTTTCCAAGAAAATTTTGAGTTTTCTTTCGAAAAAAAAATTTTTCTCCGAAAGTAACACAGCTGTTTTAATGAAATTTACTATTTATGTTACCTTGCGAGAGATCTTACTACATACAGAAATTTAACTTTTTAAGTTTATAGAAAATTGAGTTATTTAAATTTAAAATTTTCTTTCAAACATTTTTTTCTCCGAAAGTTATTTTAATAAAATTTGGTGGATATCTTGCGTTAGGAAAGACCTTACTACACACCAAAATTAAACTCTCTAAGTTTATAGAAAATTGAGTTATTCAAATTTGAAGCATTTAATAAAAATTTACTACCATAACGCACTTGCTGCGTCCCGAGATTTTTTAATCTAAAATTGACGTGTTTCGAAATTCTTTATAAATATGCACAATAATTGAGATACTGAATTTATCCCATTGGGCTCTTTCACACTGTATTTTTAATAAATAATATTTTTCTTTATTACAACACAGCAGCCCAATATAAAGAGACCTTTATCGGGGAACGCATTTGTGAGTCTAGAAAAAGAATAATGCACCCTGGAAGCGATAAATTATTCATTTGTTTTTTATGTGGTAGTGCGATATCTCATCAAGTAAGCTTTGGCTCATTGCACCCTTTGTCTGATCTAATCGATCTCTCACAGTGTTGTCGGGTCGTTACGAAATCCGAATGACTGTGCCGATATTAGGATTTATTTGAATAACAATAAAACCCACATTTTTATTGTTTTCTCTGTGATATCTCTCTTTATTGTATTGCGGGAGTTACCTTTGTTGATTTATTAAGCGCCTTGCAAAAAAAATGCACCATAGTATGTTCTAAAATATTGTACCAGATAGAAGAATATTATGTTTAATCAATAAAAATGTATTTAAGGTTTCAAATAATGGAAGTTCTAAATACAACATATTTAATAATAATAATGGAAAAATAAAATACAAACACAAATAGCATAGCTGCGACGAGACCTCTCACATCTCAAAGAGTCTCAACAATCAAAACTCAGCGACAGGATGATGCAAAGAAAGGAAGACCTCTACGTAAAATACAAGATAAAGAACAAAAAAGGTCACACAAGAACGGTCGAACAACTGAAACAGAAAGTGGCAGCCAAACATGCAGAGCAAAAAGATACACAGAAAGAAGTTCACAGTACTAACAAAATAAAATGTTTGCTGAAAACACAAGTCGATTCTACAATACCATCATGGGGAAAACTACACCGCCAAGACCACACCAGCCAAGCAAGAAGTTGAAACTTTCTGGAGGGAAATATGGGAACAAAACACCACTCATAATGCTATTGGATTGAACAGGAATATGAGAGGACTGTTAACATCGACAGAATGAAATGGGAGAACATCACAGAGGCTGAACTCACAGCAACAATAAGCACAGCAGCTAACTGTAAGGCCCCAGGAGTAGATGGCATTACCAACTTCTGGCTGAAGAAACTAACATCAACCCATGGAAAACTAACAACCGCATTTAATGACATGGTAAACAGCAAGCAAGATACACCAGCGTGGCTGACGAAGGGAAGAACGTTCCTAATACCGAAGAATGAGAACACACACCAAGCGAAGAACTTTAGACCAATTACCTGTTTGAACAACATGTACAAGCTGCTGACAAAACTGATAGCCGAGCGACTGTATCACCACCTCACAGAAGACAACCTATTCCCTGCAAAGAACATCTACTCACAAGCAAAATGCTACAGAAAGATTGCAAAGGAAGGAAGAAAAACATGTCAATAGCCTGGATAGATTACAGAAAGGCGTTCGATAAGGTCCCGCACACTTGGATAATCTAAGCTTTAAACATCTACAGAACATCCTCAACCTTCTTATCCTTTATCAGCAAGACAATGAAGACCTGGAATACTGGCCTGTACCTGACCTCAGAAGCAAAGGGCGACAACAGCAATTCAAACAACATCACCATCGAGAATATAAAGATAAGAAGTGGGATATATCAAGGGGACTCATTATTACCACTGCTGTTTTGTGTCGCTCTGTTCCCCTTAAGATACATCCCCAACAAATAAGGGCAGGATGCCGTTGTAAAAATGAAAGCGAAAAAGTCAGCCACCTGCTCTATGTTGATGATCTGAAACTAGTAGCAAAATCTGATGAGGAACTTGCAGAACAACTAGCAGCCGTCAAGGAGTTCAGTGATGACATCAGCATGGAGTTTGGATTAGGTAAGTGCGCAAAGGCAACATTCCTGAGGGGACGACTACAAGCAAAGGAGAACATCAAAATTGATAACTCAACAACCATCCAATCTTTAGACCAAATTGATGTGTACAAATATCTAGGCATAGATGAGCACGACGGTATCTAACACAAGAAAATGAAAACCAAATTGAAGAAAGAATATTACCGGCGAATAAGAGCGATTCTTAAAACCGAGCTCATCGCCAAAAACAAGATGATGACCATAACCTCCCTAGCTGTTCCTGTCATCCCATATAGTCTAGGGATCATCAAGTAGACACAGGCAGAGATTCAGAAACTGGACACCCAGACACGCAAGCTCCTCACAATGTACGGTGCTTTCCATCCACGTACCGACATTGACCGATTGTACATCTCTAGAAAAGAAGGAGGCAGAGGAATCATTAGCATTGAGGCTGCTAACAACATCGCCAAGGAAGGAATCAGCAGCTACCTGCAACGAAAAAAAGAAGATAAATACCTGGGTATGGTGTACAGACAACAATAAGGCGCCCCTAGAGAATATGACAGCGCAGAGGAAGGCAAAGATAACGAAGAAAAAAGAGAACCAGAGCACAACAGCCATAGTATGCCTGAGACAAAGGAGGTGAAGAAAATGAAACAGCGAATGAAACAACAGATAAAAGAAGAACGAATTACCAAATGGAAAACCAAGCCACTTCATGGACAAATAGCAAATGAGGCCGTCAAGGAAACCATCCATCAAAATAACTCATGGGCGTGGCTCACCCATGCAAATCTCAAGACCGAGACGGAAGCTCTGATAACTGCCTGCCAAGATCAAGTCATCGCAACAAATTATGTGAAAGCTAAAATAATGAGGACCGACACAGACCCAAAATGCAGACTCTGTCGGTCTTTCAATGAAACCATCCACCATATTGTTGCGGGCTGTCCCATACTAGTAAAACATTCGTATCGGAAGCGACACAACACAGTAGCCAGACAGCTCCACTGGAAAATCTGCAAACACTACAAGATAGATGTAAATGAAAAGTGGTACCAGCACACCTCGGACCCTGTAATAGATGCTGAAGATGTGCCAATCATATGGGACACACAAGTGCATACAGATAAAAAATAGTTGCAAACAAACCAGACCTCATAGTTAAGGATAAGAAGAAGAAACATTACCTAATCATAGACATGGCCATACCTCCTGACTACAACATCACACAGAAGGAAGCAGAAAAGATGCTTAAATATAAACATCTGCAAATTTAGATACAGCGCATGTGGAACCTGAAGGCCAAAATAATCCCCGTCATCATCGGAGCCACAGGACTTATTTCCAATGCCACCACCAATTTCATGAAGAAAGTTCCAGGAAAACACAATCTTCTGCTAATGCAAAAGGCGGTGGTCCAGAGCACGGCGCATATAGTACGGAAAATACTATGATACTTCCTGACATCCAGACGCAGAAACAACACCCTAGGTGCACTCGGTGTTGCTCAACTCATGTAGAATAATCCTTATAATGAACGAAGTGGAATCTCTTATTATTATAATAATAATAATAATAATAATAATAATAATAATAATAATAATAATAATAATAATAATAATATTAATAATAATAATATAAATAATAATAATAAGATTCAGTTACGGGTAGAAACGGGTGATAACATCGTAACCAGCATGATACCAATCAAAAGAGGCATATTTTAAGGCGACTCGCTAAGCCCATTGTGGTCCTGCCTCGCATTGAATCAACTATCAAACCGCCTGAACTCCACCAGACATGGCTTCAGTATAAAAAGCAATGGCAGGGAACAAATTAGGCTAAATTATCTGTTGTATATGGATGATCTTAAGCTGATGGCCTCCACAAAGAAAAAAATCGTGGAAGGGTTTTCCAGAGATATTGACATGCAGTTTGGTCTTGATAAATGTCGCACCTTATGTATAGTCAGAGGGAAAATACAACTAGGTGTATATGAAATGCAGAACGGCCAGAAAATTGCCTCGATGGATGTGAAGGGGTGTTAGAATTACCTGGGAATACAGCAAGCGGGGAAAATAAAATACTCGGTAATGAAGAACGATCTGACAAATGAGTTTACGAAACGAGTAAAGCAGGTGGTGCGATCACATATTAACAGCAAGAACCTGACTAAAGCTCTGAATACATATGCATGTTCTGCACTTAGCTACTCATTTGGGATTGTGAACTGGAGTAAAACGGACATCGAAAATCTACATCGAAAGGTGCGTAGACTCCTAACAAAATCCAAAAAGCAGCATATTACCGGAGTATGTCAAGCGTTTGCTGCAACAGAGTATAAAAAAAGACACGACGCAGTTGCAAAAATACTTCAGCAAGAATTGGCTCTGAAACTGGGACTTTTAAATCTTAGTAAGGTGCACTACTATATATACACTCCTGAGCCTGTTCTAGAGAACTCAGGATATAGGTTGTACTGGGGTCGGACCGTGCTCACAGACCAACGAGTTGTCCACAACAGGCCAGATATGATAATAGTGGATAAGTCCTGCAACCAAGTGACGCTAATTGATGTGGCGATCCTGAATACTAATAATCTATAGATAAAGTACAAGGAGAAGATCATTAAGTACAGAGACCTCGAGATACAAGCAAAGAGACAGTGGAGGGCGGATAGTGTCCAAGTGATTCCAATAGTCATGTCATCAACTGGTGTGGTTCCTAAGAATCTTCGAGAGACCATTAGGTGACTGGGTCTTGGAGAGCATCTTTATAAGGTTATACAGAAGGCGGTAATACTTGCAACTGCCCACACCGTGTGAAGATTCTTGGAAAATGAGGATATGTCGCGTTGCTGTTCAGGGCCCGATAACTTGGAAAGGGCTCCATCCGAGCTCATTCGCTTTGGTATCTAAAATACCTGGGATGAGAGAATATTCCCCTTTGAGGGAGTGTAAAAGGCCTTCAGGCTAAAGTCGATAATAATAATAATAATAATAATAATAATAATAATAATAATAATAATAATAATAATAATAATAATAATATTAATAATAATAATAATAATAATAATAATAATAATAATAATAATATGCAAGCAATAAAACAAAAGTCACCATCGGACTGATCAGGACAAGCTGCAATCGTCGATGCAGAAACCTCTCCATGAGCGACATCTGAATAATATCTCCCAGGCGCATGTCGACAAATTGGCGTCGTACTACTGGTTGGTGTCCGGACAGATGTTTCCAGAGACAGGGAGGTTTTTGCTGGGGATACAGGATCAGGTCATCCCAACAAGAAACTACCTGAAGTATATAGTTGGAGATAATTCGGTCCAAGATGAAAAATGTAGATTTGGGTGCCAGTCATCAGAGACTATCCAGCACGTCACAGGAGGATGTCAAGCGTTTGCTGCAACAGAGTATAAAGAGAGGCACGACGCAGTTGCCAAGATACTTCATCAAGAACTGGCTCTAAAACTGGGACTTTTAAACCTTAGTACTGAGCCCTACTATAGATACACTCCTGAGCCAGTTCTAGAGAACTCGGGATACACGTTGTACTGGGATCGAACCGTGCTCACAGATAAACGAGTTGCACACAACAGGCCAGGTATAATAAAAGTGGATAAGTCCAGGAACCAAGTGACGCCGATTGATGTAGCCATTCCGAATACCAATAATCTAGAGATAATAACACCGAGAAGACCATTAAGTAAAGAGACATCGAGGTACAAGAGACACTATATTGTATTATAAACTTTTTAAGATGAATACGATGGCGTGTATGACATGTCTCTATCGTCTTCTGTTATCCAGCAACCCTCCTCAACTTTCATTTTTCTTATGGCCACCATATTGGATTTTTCGAAAGAGCGTCAAATTTCCAGTCTATTGATGTCTCACAAGTGCATAAAATATTTGAGAATAATGTCACATTTTGACAGCTGTCAATTTAGCCGTTTCGGATTTACTATCTTTAAACGAAATCCGCCACTTTCGGTTTTTCGGCGATATTTCCAAAACCAATTGACCAATCGTAAACCTAAGGCCGGATATTGAATGCTCCTTGTATAGAAAAGCGAATCTGGGGCACATTATATATATATATATATATATATATATATATATATATATATATATATATATATATGTATGTATATATATGTATATATATATATATATATATATATATATATATATATATATATATATATATATATATATATATATATATATATATATATATAGGTGTCCACACTATAACTCAAAAAGTTATTAACCGAATGAACCTCGGCAAGAAGATTTCTTTTAATAATGGCTTGGATCAGTTCGTTCGCGAGCCCTATCGAGCCTGTTTTTCTAAGAAAAATCCGATTTTTTTAAATCTCAAAACATAACAAAGTTATTTTGATGAGATTTGGTTCGTATGTTGCCCTCGTAAATATATTATGACATACCAAAACTCAACTTTCTAGGTTTATAGAAAATTGAGTTATGCAATTTGAAGCACTTAATGAAAATTCGCTATCATAACATACTTGCTGCTTCCCTAAATGTTTTCTAAATAGAGAAATAGGAACCAAAAAAATCACCCTGCATTTTCCTTTTTTGTCAGTTTCCAGTTTATATAAATAATTCTGTGTAACTTACTTACTGACAAGTTTTGTATTTGATAAAGGTAAGGTGGTATTTAAACCTAGGTCATAAATATTAATATAGTAGAGTGCTGTTATAAGTAGCATTGCGTTTTTTTTAAGTAGATGTAATATATTTGTTAGAAAGTTTAGAAGGGCCGGCAATCAATATTACTAAAATGTCCAGTTAAACAATCCTGTCCCTGTTTGTTTGGGGTAAGTTGGGAGGAAGGAGGACTAAATAAATTACCCCCAACATGTGCTGCTGCCAGTTCCGATCTACTTCGAGTGTTCTGTCGATTTTGTTCGTATTGAAACGTCTTTCTTTTTTCATCTTGGTTAGTCTGGATTATGATTCCATTCTCTCATTTTTCTTTTTCCTGTTCTGTCAATACGTGCTTTGGGAATTCTTTTACTTTCACAGTCTTTTATTTTTCTGACACCAAGCAAATTAGGTAACAGTTTGTTTTGTATATCTGACATTCTGTCTCAACGCAGGAAGCAGGTGACAGCTAGAGATATCTTTTGTTTATATTTACTTGGGACATATTTGGAAAATCAATAAATGTATCAGGTTTGGTTTGCATTTTTAGCGAATTTTCGTAATTCAAATAAGAATTTACCCATTCTGAAAAGATTATGGAGTTAAGGGAATAGCTCGGAAAAGTTTACTAAGTGAAGATTGGAACCTGTGATGAGCACTGACAAGTACACTTGGAGAACCCAAATCACCATAACACATTTTAAAAAAGACCTCACAATCGTTTCACTAACCAAGTTAGCGTCATCAGAAGATAAAAAATTCTAACTATTTTAAAAACTAACATCACCTTATATACCGGATCTTAGGTAAAGGGACCGAGCTGAGATGGGAAAATAAACGCAGGCAAATTCGGCAGTGTATTGTATTTTTATCGCGGAACGAGGTCTGCACTGTCCCTACTAACCTATCTAAATTGTGTCCAGCTCAAGTAATTTTGGAAAGGTTCAACCACACCTAAATTAACATAGTTTGCTTTGTCGGAACTATCTGTATTATTAGGTTATCTCTAGGACGTGTTAAAAACGTGGGAATTTTTATTTAGCGAAGCAATCGATCAGGTGGCTCGTAATCGGCGGTGGTGCCACGTTCATACAATTTCTGTTGTAACTATATTTCGCAATATATATACTTTCGAAGGAGTTTAGCTGTCCTGGTTGTCTAACATTTTTTATTAATTTCAGATTATCTTCATTAACGTGATGATTATTATCCCAAATATGTCGGGCGATAGTAGATCTATCTATAGTACCGTAACGTAATTGGGCTAAGTGTTCTTTGAATCTAACTCCGATCGATCTTTTTGTTTGCCCGACGTACTTAAAATTACAATCTTTACAACTTATTTCATAAATTCCCGACATTTTGTCCGTGCTATCCTTGTCTTTTGGGTTACCTAGTAAGTTTTTTAAGGTATTTTTTGTCTAAAATGTTAGCTGCAAGTTGCCTTTTTAAAAATGCTATCTAGACCCCTCGTGATTCGAGGTTCAAATGGTAAGCAAACAAAGTTTATGTCGGATTTCTCTCTTTTAAACGTTGTTGATTCCGTCAACATTTTCTTTGTTTTCTGTTTGTTGATTAATTTTTCCACCAGGCAAGCAGTGTATCCATTATATTCGGCCACGTTCTTAATATAATTTAATTCTTTGGTATACCTCCTTTTGTTTAAAGGACTATAAGCTACATCATACGTACGCACAAAAAATGGCCAGTTTTATTTTTTTTAGTAAATCGGTTAATTAATGTTCCGTTAAACAAAAGTAGATATACCAAAGAATTAAATTATATTAAGAACGTGACCGAAAATAACTGATACACTGCTTGCATGGTGGAAAAATTAATCAAGAAAGAAAATGTTGACGGAATCAACAACGTTTAAAAGAGAGAAATCCGAAATAAACTTTGTTTGCTTACCATTTGAACCTCGAATCACGAGGGATCTAGATAGCATTTTTTTAAAAGTCAACTTGCAGCTAACATTTTAGACAAAAAATACCTTAAAAAACTTACTAGGTAACCCAAAAGACAAGGATAGCACGGACAAAATGTCGGGAATTTATGAAATAAGTTGTAAAGATTGTAATTTTAAGTACGTCGGGCAAACAAAAAGATCGATTGGAGTTAGATTCAAAGAACACTTAGCCCAATTACGTTACGGTACTATAGATAGATCTACTATCGCCCGACATATTTGGGATAATAATCATCACGTTAATGAAGATAATCTGAAATTAATAAAAAATCTTAGACAACCAGGACAGCTAAATTCCTTCGAAAGTATATATATTGCAAAATATAGTTACAACAAAAATTGTATGAACGTGGCACCACCGCCGATTACGAGCCACCTGATCGATTGCTTCGCTAAATAAAAATTCCCACGTTTTTAACACGTCCTAGAGATAACATAATAATACAGATAGTTCCGACAAAGCAAACTATGTTAATTTAGGTGTCGTTGAACCTTTCCAAAATTACTAGAGATGGACACATTTTGGATAAGTTAGTAGGGATAGTGCAGACCTCGTCCCGCGATACAAATACAGAACACTACAGAATTTGCCTGCGTTTATTTTCCCATCTCAGTTCGGTCCCTTTACCTAAGATCCGGTATATAAGCTAATGTTAGTTTTTAAAATAATTAGAAGTTTCATCTTCTGATGACGCTAACTTGGTTAGTGAAACGATCGTCCGGTCTTTTTTAAAATGTGTTGTGGTGATTTGGGTTCTCCAAGTGTACTTGTCAGAAAAGTTTGTTGGCGAGCAGAAATGATGATCACTAAATATTGTAACCTGTGATGTGTACTGAAAAGTGCACTTGGAGAATCCAATTCACACATGTTTAAAGACCTGACGATCGTTTCACTAAAAAAGTTGGCATCATCATAAAATATTTATTGAATTGATTTAGCCGATACTTGATTATCATGAAAACCATCAGTTTAATGATGACTTTGAAATTGTACACATTGAAAATAAAGGTAAAAAATTAAACTTTTTTGAAACACTGGAAATTAATAAATATAAGCAATCAGGATTATTACTAAACGACCATCTAGATATCAATAGCTCTCCTTTATTAGAGATATCTACTTAATGACTCTGTGTAATTCTTTTGGGTGTATCCTGACAACATGTACTGTTACTTTCCTTTGAGAGTATTCTATTATATTTTAATTTTACTTCTATAGACTTAAATACCACATTATCACTATTCTTTGTATAGCCTTAATGTTATTTTAAGAAATACGTATAACGATCAGCTTTTGAATGTGCTATGTATATAAGTTTCTGTTGCATCTCAATTTTATCCAGTAGTCTCTGATTAAGATATTGTAATAGCGAAACTATACTCAGACTAAATAAAGTTTTTAGTGAAAATCTAACCATGTGTGTTACTCAACCAATAAAATATTTCATCCTCTGATGACTCTTATTTTGTTAGTGAAACCATCGCCAGGTCTTTAAGAATGTATTGTAGTTAATTGGGTTACCCAAGTGTACTTATTATATTGACCATGTTTTACTGCATAAATTTTAAATTTCTTGAAAAAAAATATATTTTTGATGATAATAATAATACAATTTTAATGAAATTTGCTACCCAAGTTTGTTTTATATAGATTTCAGGATTAATTGAAGACTGAAACATGTGATGAGCACTGGTAAGTACACTTGGAGAACTCAAGTTACCACAACACATTTTTAAATACCTGACGATCGTTTCAACTCTTAATTACAAAACATTGTGTTTATATTAGATGTCGTGTCAGGTCAGGTGACAGCGAAGACAGAGATGATCCTGTTTACTAAGAAGAGGAAGGTAAAGGAGTTCAGGGCGCCCGTGATGTTTGGAAAACCTTTAGGCCTCAGTGCGGGAGGTCAAATATCTGGGGGTGATCCTGCACCCCAAACTAACATGGGGGTCGCAAATAGAACGAGTAGTGAGGTAGGAAGTAGCGACCCTCTGGCAGTTGCGTCGTGTGATAGGGAGGACCTGGCGACTTAATCCTCGGATCCTTAATTGGATCTACACTATGATCGTCAGGCCGAGAATCCTCTATGGGGCGTTGGTTTAGTGGTGTGGTGTGAACCAAACTACCAGCAGGAAGCTGGCCAAACTCCAATCCTGGGTATCACAGGCGCTATGAGGACGACACCCTCAGCCGCGCTAGAGGTCCTGTTGGTGGTGCCACCGCTTCCCATCTGTGTCAGGAGGGAGGCGACGGGGTCGTATCTTAGAATGCGAGACTCAGGAAACTGGTGCGGAGAGGGAGCAGTAATAGGGCATGCAAGAGTTGCCAAGGAGGTGAAAAAGGAAATTCCGATTTCCGCCATAAAGGTGCCGGATGCTGAGAGCGATATTAGGTTGACTAGGCCATACACCCTCAGGATCCACAGTAGGGATCAGTGGAGGAAATAATGAGGTTGCATTCCAGCCCGCAAGCCTGGTCTGTTTCACCGACGGATCGCGGCTGGAGGACCAACAATCCTCCGGGGCAGGATTATACATCGAGGGCCTGGGGGTGCGCGAGACCTATTCTCTTGGCGCATATACCACGGCATTCGAAACAGAGGTGTATGCTATCCTGTCTGTGGCCAATAGACAGGATGTGAAGAGGAGTCCCGAGAAATGTGTGTACATCTGTTCGGATAGCCAGGCGGTCCTCCGGGCAGCCTGCGCGGTCAGAATCAGGTCAACACTAGTTCAGGAGTACGCTGACGCCCTCAAAGGACTAGCCAGGACGAAGGAGATGCAACTGGTGTAGGTTCGGGGACACTGTGGTGTAGCGGGGAATGAGGTGGCGAATAATCTCGCAAGACTCGCTTCCCGGCGGCCGTTCTGTGACCCAGAGCCTGCAATAGGCATAAGTGGGAAGACAGTCTCTGTCGCCTTAGACAGGTGGACCGAGGAAGCAATGGAGAGGCACTGGGGCTCGGTTGGTGGCTGCAGGCAGGCGAGGGACTTCGTGGAGGGGCCGGACAGAGATAAAGCTGTTTGGCAACTCGGAAGGAGTCGACCTACGCTTCGCCGCATCCTTGGGGTACTGACAGGCCACTGCGCCCTAAGAAGACACCTCACATTGATAGGCGTAGAGAGGGATCCCATTGGCCAGGAATGCGGCGAGGATGAAGAAACGTCCTACCACTACCTGTGTGAATGCGAGGCTTTTGGGAGTCTTCGAGCAGAATTTTTCGGCTCGGGGAATCTACAGAGGAATCAGGTAAGTACCGTCCAATTGAAGACCGTAACGGCCTTCATCTCGAGGTCGATGCGGTTTGGCGACGGAACCGAGGAAGAGTAGAGCATGGTTGCTAGGTTGCTGGGGTTGGCAAAAAGGGCCCATTGTGGCCTACTTGCTTGGCGTTGGCCTCACCACCACTGCTACTACCACAGGTCAGGTCAAAGTTCCTTCAAACATTCCATCATACTTGTTCCTATACTGTTTCGGCATCCTTTTTTTTAGAAAACGGACAAAGCAAACAGTGAACTATTAAGCAGCGCCGGAGCTCTGTTCATAAAAAAGTTGCTGTTTATGGCCTTAGATATATACCTATTACCGTAGGCGTCTAATTTCACCGGTTGTCTAACATTTTTGATAAGCTTCAGGTTTTCTTTATCTACGTGGTAATTATTATCTCAAATATGCTGGGCCACGCATGATTTGTCTATAGTACCGTATCTCAGCTGTGCCAGAATTTCCTTAAATCTGGTTTCAATGGTGCTTTTAGTTTGACCAACATATTAAGTTTACTTATTAATTCTTAGGGTAACAAGCTATTAATCTTAGCCTTTTGGTGCTGTTCACATCAAAGCTTGTGTTATATGGCAGCGTAGTTCGATAATGACGAAGTCCCGTATTCAATACTTTCGAAAAATGTCTTTAAATGAGAGTGAAATAGATTTCTAAATCCCAAAGTCAAGGTAGTTGCAATTTTTTTAACCTTTTTTCAGCAAAGTTAGTTAAAACAATATTTCAACAGATTCAGTTAAACATGTTTTTTTAAATTTGAATGAAAAATATTTAATCGACTTTGCTTGGCAATATTTGTATCTAATTTTTGTAGACATGTTTTTTAGCAAATTTTTTAGTAAATTGGCAAATATTTTTAAGCGATTTATTGTCAACATTGCTTTTATTTCCTATGATATTGCAAAAGAGGTAGCAAAGAAGCTTGGCTTTCTGTCTCAGGTTGAAAGTTTGTTTTCATCACAGCAGCTTTTTACGCTGCATAAAGTACAGATACGTCCACGGTTGAAAATTTGTTCTCATGTCTGGGAGTGCTGCCCCAAAGACATCCTTGCCCCTCCTAGATTCTATTCAAAACAAGCAGTTGGTCTTATAGGAGATTAATCCATCACAGTCAATCTGTCGACCACAGGAGAAAAGTTAGAAATCTCTGCCTCTTCTATCGATATTGCTATCAACGTTGCTCTTTAGAAATTGCTTCGTTAGTATCTCCGCTTGCGATAGTTAATCGCCCAACCCGTTTTAGTCGAAAATAACACGCTTTTAGTGTCAAAGTACCCACTTGTCAAACGGCACATATATTTCCGAAGACACAATAAAATCTCCAGCTATTCAAGAGTAAACACCCATCTTGTGGCACAACAATTCATGAGGTATTACAGACACATAGGCATTGCCCTTCTGGAATTTTATCATAAAAAACCTAATTTTTATTGAAAATAGTTTTTTAACCAATTTTTGTAACAAACGCGAGATAAATGGAGCCCAAACAATGGCCCATTATAATACAATGTCGCCTTCCCACGGTAAGAACCGCTGAGTCAGCCGCCGTCTTAACAGAGCCAAGAACTTGCAGGTTCAAAGTGCAAGTAGAACGGAATATCACTGTGAGAATCGACATCAGCAGATTCCTTGTTATCCAGAGACAATAGTGCCACGCCTGGAGGGAAGACTATAAAGAGGCTAATCACAGAGGTAGAACCGTTCATTCCTGTTCCGAGTTAGTCATTAGCACACCGAGTGCGTAGACATTAGATCACATGTAGGTTGATCGTCTTATTTTAGTATATTATATTATTCCTTTTTCTTGTAACTAAATAATTAAGTATTGATTGTTCAAAGTATTAAATAAATTGTTTTAAAAAGTCAAACGTCTTAACCGTGAAGTTAAGTCGCGTTTTTTAGTAAATGTTTTGAAAAAATTTCCTGCAACAAAATGTTGCTATACCGAGTGACAGCTTTCAAACCGGAACATAGGCGAATAACATGGGAAATCAAATATTTGCAAAATTAAAAGTGTGAGCAGCCATGACATGCCAAATTCGAATAATTTTGTTACTGTCAAATCAGACATTTCTGATTATCAATACACATTTTCCTGAAAACTTGACAATGAATAATAATAATAATAATAATAATAATAGCTATAGTAATGAGGAACAAGTGTTTATTGTAAAAACATATTACAGTGCTGGCAGTTTGCGAAAAGTTTGAGATTTGTCCTCAGTTAAGTACGATGATCTGATAATCGGGCATAATGCTGATTGCACATTATTAAAAAATTACGAAAATCCTCGTTTACCATGATTTTGTTTTAACATAAGACACTTTGACGAAAAAGCAATTATAACAGTAGTGCCTGCAGTTCCGGAACAATAATAAAAGTAACTATTAACAAAAAATAAGTAACAATAATTTAACTTAAACAATTACAACAAATATTCAAATAGTCTCCCATTTTGATATAAACAATATCCCAACCTATTATAAAGTGCCTTTCGAACTTGTGCGAGTTGTTGGTTATTAACGCGTGCACATTCAGCAAAGATAGCCCCCCTCAAAGAATTAATATTTGGGTGACGAGTTTTATAAATTTTGTTTTTCAGGTGACCCCACAAGAACAAGTCACAAGGTGCCAAATCGGGAGATCTGGCCGGCCACTTAATATTACCACCGCGACCAATCCAATAATTAGGAAAAAAATTATCTAAACAGGTTCTTACGTCTACACCAAAATGAGCAGGACATCCATCCTGCTGCAACCAGACTTCCCGATTTTCATTTGCAACTTCGTCTAATGCAGGACATAGCTTATTTACCAAGAGTTCCAAATAATTTTCCGAATTTAAATTGCCAATTAATTCAAACGGTCCAATGATATGATTATTAAAAATGCCTGCCCAAATATTAATTTTCTGAATGTATTGGGATCTCGTCGAAAGTTGTAACCTTGGGTTTTGTTGCGCCCAATATCTTGTATTCTGTAGGTTAGGTTCATTATTTAGCGTAAACGTGCACTCGTCAGTAAAGCAAATCGATGAAAGAAAATGGCGATCCCGATTGGCGCGTTCCATAACATCTTCACAAAATAAACGCCTGCACTCTTCATCTATTGCCAACAACTCTTGATGGCACTGCGGCTTGTACGGGTAGTAGTTGTGTTTTTTAAGGATTTTTAGCATACGCTCCCGAGAAACACCACATTCTTCCGCTGCAACTCTAGTACTTGTAGTTGGATTGACATTGAATAACGCTAGCACCCTTTCCTCTAGTTCTGCATTAACTTGTCTTCTAACGCCTGTTTCATTATAAAAATACATTGATATTGAAATAATACAAATTCAGCTGTAAGTTTACTACCACCCCTATTTTCTACTACTACACTTGCAGTTTCTTCAAATTTTCTTAAAATACGTTGGATTGTGCTCACGGATGGAATGGGTCGATCATCGTACTTAACTGAGAACAAATCTCGAACTCTCTGCACACTGCCAGCACTGTAATATGTTTTTACAACAAACACTCGTTCCTCATTACTATAGCTATTATTATTATTCATTTTAAAGCTTTTCAGGAAAATATGTATTGATAATCAAAAATGTTTGATTTGGCAGTAACAAACTTATTCGAATTTAGCATGTCAAAAATGTTTGATTTGACAGTAACAAAATTATTCGAATTTAGCATGTCATGGCTGCTCATTATATAAATTATCATCTCATGATAAAAAGAGCTTTTAATTAGTAGGTATTTGGTATCAGCAGGCTCAGAAAATTAATTCTCTTTTAATAGACACCACTACCGTTCTTGTAGATAAAAGACGTGAGTAGCAAACTGCAAATATGTGATTTCCCATGCTATTTGTCCATGTTCCGCTTTGAAAGTTGTCACTTTGTATAATTTCTATGAAAATTAACTACCATAACCCACTTGCTTCGTGCAGACTTTTATTCTATTTATTTTAAAGCGTGCTTTTTAAATATATTGTCTAAAAATTCCTATCTGATTCATTTCCATTAATAAAGACTGTATATAACGACGATTTTATAAGTAGTTTATGTGGTAGATAAAGAAGTGAAGCCTCTATCAGTTTGATTAAATCCACCAACCATAAATAATTTTATTAGCCTTATTGACACAGTTCTGAAATATCGTAAAAGTGGAAACAGCTGACGACGTATATTTGATGTTTCATTCGGAATTCTAGATTTGGTATTTCTCTATTGATTTTTAGCAAACTAATAGCCGCAATGCGTGCATGCACATCTATTGGAAACTTATTACCCCTCTCAGCAAGTGGCCTGTCTTTGGAAACTGTATAGGAAGTTGCAGTCACGTGCCGGCATTTGCTATCGCATAGGGTTACCAACTCAATAATTTACCAACGGATAACAAATGGAAAATACACGTGGGTTGCCAACTGAAAAGGAACTACAACTAACCATAACATTTCTACAAGTATTAGAGTTCCTGGGTTTATTTACTCTAAAAGTGACTTGTCTTATTTGTGCCGTTCTCCTTCTCAGCATTTTATTAATAACTTGGTGAGGAGTTTGTCCTTTAGACTGCACGAAAATTTATTGGACATCTCTGAGTGACCGGTGTATTTAAAGTTAGCCTAAGATTTTCCTGGTAAATATTCAGTAGGAACTTAATAAGAATACAATATAATTATAAACAATCTGGACGCAGCAAGTGCGTTATGCTAGTGAATTTTCATAAAGATGTTTTTAATGACAAATATGTATTTTCAATGAAAGACATCAAATTTAAATTTAGAATAATAACCTATAGAGTAGAAACACTGTACCCACTGGTTGTCTAACATTTTTGATAAGTTTCAGGTTTTCTTCATCTATGACGTAATTATTATCCCAAATATGTTGAGCCACGCATGATTTGTCTATAGTACCGTATCTCAGCTGTGCCATATTTTCCTTAAATCTAGTTTCAATGGTGCTTTCAGTTTACCCAACATATTTAAGTTTACTAATTAATTCTTAAGGTAACAAATTATTAGTCTTCGCCTTTTGATGCTTTACACATGAAATGTTGTGCTTTTGTCAGCGTAGTTTACTAGAAAACATTCGCTAATGACGAGTTCCCGAATTCAACACTTTCGAAAAATGTCTTTAAATGAAAGTGAATTAGATTTCTAAAACTCAAATTCAAGATAGTTTAAGTTTTTGTAACTTTTTTAGCCAAGTTCGTTAATATATTTCAATATATTCAGCTAAAAAATGTTTTCTTAATTTGAATTAAAAATATTTAATCGACATTGGTAACATTTTTATCCAATTTTTGTAGACGTTTTTTGGTATATATATATATATATATATATATATATATATATATATATATATATATATATATATATATATATATATATATATATATATATATATATATATATATATATATATATATATATATATATATATATATATATATATATATATATATATATATATATATATACATATATACATATATATATATATATATATATATATATATATATATATATATATATATATATATATATATATATATATATATATGTATATATATATATATACAGGATGGTGCATTGAAAACGAAACTGACCGATTTGCGTCCAGAGAATTTTTTTTTAAGAAACGCTGAAATACGTCAATTTTAATATTGAGGGGGACATGTTTTAACATAAAACTTAACTTTGTCACATCAACCCCTTAAGGGTGATGATAACAACCCTTATATTTTAAATGGGGAACATGGGTCGAGTGGTTTTTTTTTCCCTCAGGGCTCGTCCGCGGCCTTGCCGCCCCGATAGCACCGCAACCCTTGGTTGATTGTGCATACCGTTAGTCTTACTCCACCCATTCCAAGATCACTGTGCCTTAAACTAGTCTGCACAGCGATTGGTAGGGTGAAGTTTTATATTGCTCTGTCTCCGGTCTAGAGTGACCGTAGATCAGTTGTCTTTTCCGGTCCAGAGCTATACACTCACACAAGATGTGCTGGGCTGATTCCTCCCCCTCGCCGCAGAGTCTGCATGCGAGGTCCCCTTCGAACCGCCCCATTTTATGCAGGTGTTTCTTGACGGCCATGTGTCCCGTCAAGAGACCTGTTGTGTTTCTGAGCTGTCCTCTGCTAAGGTTTAGCAGCTCCACAGCTCTCTTTGAACTGGGTCCGTCAATTATTGACTTCCCATGTCTGAGCCCTGGACAGTCCGCCCAGTACACCTTGTGTTGGTTTCTGACCCAGGAGTTAATGGCTCCCCTGGCAGTGCTCTTTGACACGCCCAGAGCCGGTTCTGGTCCCATAAATGGTTCTGCTGACCCTCTCTTCGCGAGACTGTCAGCTTCTTCATTGCCTTTAACCCCCGAGTGACCCGGCACCCAGATGAGGGTCACCTCATTCTGCCCAGCCAGGTCGCTCGTCTCGTCTCGGAACTCACTCATCAGCCAGGAGTTTACCCGTGGGTTACTTAGTGCCTTAAGGGCTGCCTGGCTGTCTGTGGCTATGAGGATCCGCTTGTTGGTGTAGCCCCTCCTCTTGTTCTCCCGCACACAGTGCAGGATGGCGTACATCTCGGCCTGAAACACCGTTGCATGGGCTCCGAGGGAAATACTATGACTTACCCTCGGTCCTTCCGAGTAAACACCTGCCCCCGTCCCACGCTCCCCGCTAGATCCGTCCGTGAACCAGACGAGCGCGTCCCGTGGCATGCCCGGCGTCTCCTCCCGCCATGCCTCGCGATCAGGGATTTCCACTGTAAAGTTGTTTTCCCTGCACATTCGCGGGCTCGCGAAGTCTGACCTCATTTCAAGCATGGGCTCCTTCACGATCTCCTGAATTTTGCAGTGGCCCCTGAAGCCTGGGTTGATCTTCAGTCTACCATTGCAGGCTAGTCTGTATAGTCCTAGCCTGGCCTCTCCCATAATAACTAAGTGTAGGGGGGGTAGATCCAGCAACACCTCCATGGCGGCTGTTGGGGTTGAAGACATGGCCCCTGTGATGCCTAGGCAAGCCATCCTTTGGATCTTGCCTAGTTTTTGTTTGGCACTGGATTGTGTCACCTTAGGTCACCAGACCAGTGCCGCATATGTTAACGATGGTCTGACCACCCTTGTGTACAGCCAGTGGGCCATACTAGGTCTTAGTCCCCACGTTTTTCCATATAGCCGCCTAGTGACGGCTAAGGTCATGACTGCCTTACGCAGTATTTTTCCAATGTGACCATTCCAGGTTAGCTTAGAGTCCAATACGACCCCAAGATATTTTACCTCCCTGGCGATTGGAACGCTCCTACCGTATAGAGTGAGAGTTCTGTGGCTTTCACACTTCCTCCTCCTCGTAAACGGCACGACGGTTGCTTTCTCGGGGCTCACCCCGAGCCCTTGATTAACCGTCCACCCTTCCACCACTTTCAGTGCAGTCTGCATACGCTCCCACACTGCCTGTGTGACCTTTCCTCGGACTATGATGACAATGTCGTCCGCATAGCCCTGTACCTCATACCCCCCACCCCGCCGCGGCCCCTGCCAGCAGAGTCCCTCCCGCGAGTGAGGTGAACATCGCCCTGTCCCTGAGCATGGAACCGATCCACCTGCAGCAGGTCTCCTCTATTCCACGCTCCCGGGCAGCTGCCAGAACCGATCCGAACGAGGTGTTGCTAAAGGCCCCCTCTATGTCTAGGAAGGCCCCCAGCGCCACCTCCCTGTTCTCCAGCGTATTCTCCAGTTTCAGCACCAGTTGGTGCAGTGCTGTTTCTGTTGAGAATCCTGCTCTGTATGCATATTGTCCGCAGTGTAGAGGATATGCTTCCAGTACACCGCCCCTAATGTGCCGGTCGAGCAGTTTTTCCACTGTTTTCGGTCGAGTGTTACATCATTTGAAAGCTCTTTCTTATCTGTCGTTTAAAAATTATTCACAGTTGGAGTTGCAGGAACGTATTTCATTCATTGTGATAAGAAATGCACTAATTAGCCAATTTGTCGTTACAAGAAACTAAAAAACAAAACCAAACGTTCAAAAATGTTATTCAGTTAAGTAAGTGTTCAAATTGTTGGCCACCAGCTTGCATACAAAAGTACAAATTTTGTTCAAAACGAGCTCTGACATTCTGGAGCATTTGTGGAGCTATTAGACGGCATTCTTCAACAATGCGTCGTCGTAATTCTTCCAGATAATCCGGTTCTGTTGCGTAAATTCTACTCTTTAAATGTCCCCATAGAAAGAAGTCTAAAGGAGTTAAATCCGGTGATCTAGGGGGCCACTCAATAGCACCTATACGCCCAATCCATTGCCCTAGAAACTCTCTGTTCAAAAACTCCCTAACACGTTGTGAAAAATGCGGAAGTGCTCCATCTTGTTGAAACACTAATTGATTTCCTTGATAGCGATCATCATTTTCAACAATGTCAATTAGTAGAGGTAAACCATATCTTCTAGTAACTCCAAATACGTTTCGCCACTCAAATTTCCATCAATAAAAAATGGTCCGATTAAACGGTCTCCAAAAATGTCAGTCCAGACATTCAATTTCTGTGGAGTTTGAGTGTGGACTTCGTGAAAATTTCTTGGATTATTATCTGCCCAATAATGACAATTATGACGATTGACTGTAGCGTTTAATAAAAACGTACACTCGTCTGAAAAACGGATATTGAACAGAAAGTTCCCGTTATCAGCTATTCGTGCAGTCATAACTTCACAAAACTCCAGCCGCCGATCAAAATCATCTTCATTCAGTTGTTGTACAAGATGAATTTTATACGGGTGAAATTTATGATGCTTCAATATTCGCTGAATAGTTCTTCTTTTGATGTTTGAAACAGTGGCCAATTTTCTCGTGCTCAAAGTTGGGTCTGCAGCAATTTGTCCTAAAACCTCAATCTCAGTAGTCTCATTTCTAACCGGAAATCACGTTCAGAATCCCGTTTTTTTTGTTGGCTACTGAACCACTTTGTCGAAACTTTGCAACTAACTCCAAAATGTATTTTCTGTTAACATGTCTGTTCGGATGTCGTTCATTAAACAAATTTGCGGTACGGTTGGCACAGTCATCGTTTTTGAAAAAAAAGAGTACTTATTTCAACTCTTTCTTCTACAAAATACACCATTGTGAAATTTATTTTCGGTAGTACTATCAAGTATCAAACCGACCGATAAACTGTAATAATAAACCGCATTTCTCTCATTCCGATAAGAAATGTTCTGATAGTCAATTTTTTGTTTACAAACCAACAAAACATTGACTATCGGCACATTTCTCATCGGAATGAGTGAAATGCGTTTTTGCATCTTCAACTGTGAATAATTTTTAAACGAGTTGATAAAACTTCCAAAAAAAAATAGTGTGCTGAATTCAGAAAAGAAAGAGCTTTCAAATGATGTAACACTCGACCCATGTTCACTGTTTAAAATATAAGGGTTGTTATCACCACCCTTAAGGGGTTGATCTGACAAAGTTGAGTTTTATGTCAAAACATGTCCCCCTCAATATTAAAATTGACTTATTTCAGCGTTTCTTAAAAAAAATTTCTATGGACGCAAATCGGTCTGTTTCGTTTTCAATGCGCCACCCTATAAATATATATATATATATATATATATATATATATATATATATATATATATATATATATATATATATATATATATATATATATATATATATATATATATATATATATATATATATATATATATATATATATATATATATATATATATATATATATATATATATATATATATATATATATATATATATATATATATATATATATATATATATATATATATATACAGGAGACCCACCACATGCTCCACGGCCTCTCACATCTATATTTTTCATTATTTCGAATTTATTTCAAACAGAGATTGCGTAGGTTGAAATGTACTACAACCTAAAACTATTTTCAAATATACAGGCTGATCCAAAAAAGTGCGACACCTCAAAGTTATGTTTCTTCTTATGAAACACCCGGTATTTGACAACGTTTTTGATCTTTATGTGAAAACTAAGGCTCACTTATTCCAAGGATCCCTATACCTAGCTATTACGGTTTCCCAGATACCTTGATTTTTCGACGAATGTGAGGTTTTCGAAAAAAAATAATCTTATCGCCATTGTCAGATGATATCGTAAAAAGACTCACTAGCTTTTGATGGTGGATTTAGTACTTTAGTAACTACTGTAGTCAATATTTAGCACTACTCAACAGGGCGTTCAAAAATTCAATTTATATTATGGGCACATTCAAAGCAGATTTTTTCATTTATTTCAAATGGAATACCCTATATTTTTTATGCATTTCATAGAGAAAATAATTACCTTTTATATGATTTGTATACCCAAGTGCAGCGGTTCTGGCGCTATTCACACTTTTATTATTGTTTTTGCATAAATAAGAATTTTTCATTTTTCACAACAAATTTAACTTGCTTTGTTTGAAATTCAACCTGGAAATTAATCCAAGGTAAACAACTGGTAAAAATAACAACAGAAAAACCAAGAGTAATTATAATCAACATAGTTCTACAAATGTTCAAACTGACGTCCATCCTGTTTAATGCATAATTTTCGCCTTTGTTCAAAGGACCGCTTGACATTGAGAAACATTTGCGGCGATATTGTATTGAAAGCATTCCGGATGCGTTATTTCATATCATCTTGTGTGGTCAGAGGCATTTCATATACGATATTCTTAACATGTCCCCACAAGAAAAAATCAAGATATGTTAGGTCTGACGATCTGGCTGGCCAGTTTTGTGGATCTCCTCGTCCTAACAATTTATTGGGAAAGTGTCTACTAAGTTCTTGTCGCACGCTGATTTGAAAATGTGCCCGAGCACCATCCAGTTGTAGTCACATCCGCCTTAAAATATATAGTAGGAGGTCTTTCAAAAGTTCAGGCAAACGTTGATGAAGAAACCTATGAAACATACCTCCATTTAGGTGTCCATTGAAAAAGTAAGGACTTATTACTCTTGACTCTAATATTCCACCCCACACAATAATAGACCAACGATTCTGACGGTTAATACTGCGGAAAAAATGTGTAATTTCATCAGCGTAGTAATGAAAACTATGTCTGTTTATCAAGCCGTTACTATGGAAAGGCGATTCGTCTGTAAACAGCACATGAAAAAGTGTTCATCCTCACTCAACATATCTAAGGTCCACATACAGAAATCAAGTCGTCGATTGAAGTCAGCATCTGAAAGTTATGGATTTAATTGGATATGGTAGGGATGGAATTTGTGTTATCTAATTATTCTGCCAATGCTCTGCCTGCTCAATGCCGTTACCTGACTCACTTTCCTACGCTTCCAGTTCTTCGAAAAACTCCTAATAATCTTTCAAAACATCGCCTGGATGGATGATTTCGTGCTGGATATTTTTGGGCGTAAACTCGTGAGCAAACAAATTTCATGACAATCACCAATAGCTAGAATCTTATCGATTCGTTCCTGTATAGGCTGCGTTTTAATTTCAAACACAATAATTTTAGACATGATAATATTACAAAAGAGAGTAGCGATCTAACTAAAAGAATTAGACGTTTGCAGTTGGTAATCACAAACAAGAATGGACAAATGTCGCAGGCATAATGTACAATCAAGTAACCATGTACGTTTCATTCATTTCAATATCCGATGCAGATAATTTGTAGTCTAAGAGCCAGAGGTGAAAAAATTCTCTAAATTTACAAAAGCTGATTTTTTTTATAGTTAATTCGGTACGCTGTGCACGTACACATATTTTGGTCAGTCAAGCGAATCTTAGAACAGGTGCCACAGGTGCGCCACCAAAGATGTCGTTTTTACGGGGTAATGAAATGAATTTACAAAAGCTGATAATTGTTATACAGATTCTATATTGTATAACAATAACATTATATCCATCCTCATCCCAGTTTTATCTAAGGCACCACAAGAAAATGGTTACTCAGCACCACCAATAGTGAACAAAAATTCGTAATCACGAGTTCGAGATGTATGTGATCTGCTTTTTTGCCGCCCCGATAGCATCGCAGCCTTTGTCAGTCAGTCAGCTGCATACGGGAACAGAGCTGGTCAGTCAGTTCGAATGTGTGTATGAAAAATAAATAATGTGCAATTTGTTTACAAAGCTTGAAAATTTTTTGTGGGTATAGATTGATCTATTAAACATTAATAAAAATAGTCAGTCAACTGTTTTGTAGAACAACGCTCGTCAGTCAGCGAAAAAATTTATAAAAATTTCGTGCGTGCCGGCGGCGTGAGACTCAGTTAATGCAACACTTTTTAAGAGCCGCTTACATCGCCAACATTTGGCGTAATGCGCATTACAAAATAATAACAGAACTATCACCAATGGATCACGACTGAAAGAGTAGTGACAATGTTTATGAATTTCATTGGTTCGAAGGTGATCAGTTACCCCAGCTAATCAACGACGTCGTCATTCAACCCCCACAGGAAAATTTAGGTTTGTAAATAAAACTATTGCTAGAAATATCAGAGTTAGATATTTCAGATCACGAAAGTGAAACTCGTGATTTCGAAGATTCAGAGGAAAAATTGGATTTTGAATGTGATTAAAAAAAAATATTTTAATATATACAAAATCGGCTTTTGTGAGTTCAGAGAATTTTTCACCTCTGGCTCTCCGTCTATTGTTATCAAGAGGAAAGTCTTATCTATACAAAAACGGTTACAGTTAGCCATAAGAAAGCCTCATGTAGTTTTTAGGGGAATCGAATATTGCTTAAGATTAGCCTATAAAATACAGGCTGTTCCATTTGAAATGAACACAATAATCAACTTGGCATGTGTACATAATGATAAAAGTGAGAATAGTGCCATAACTGCTGCACTTGTGTATATAGAATAGTAGTATCATATGAAAGGGAATTATTTTCTCCATGAAATGCGAAAAAAATATAGGGTGTTCCATTTGAAATAAATGAAATAATTTGCTTTGAATGTGCCAATAATAAAACTTGAATTTTTAAACGCCCTGCAGACTTTTGCTAAATATTGACTACAGTAGTTGATGAAGTACCAAATCCACCATCAAAAGCTTGTTACTTTCTTTTGCGATATCAACTGACAATGGAGATAAGATTTTTTTTCGAAAACCTCACGTTCGTCGAAAAAATAAGATATCTGGGAACCGTAATAGCTAGGTATAAGGGTCCTTGAGGTAAGTGAACCTTATTTTTTCCATAGAATTCAAAAGCATTGTAAAATACCGGGTGTTCCATAAGAAAAACAAAACTTTGAGGTGTCAAACTTTTTTGGAACATTCTGCATATTTGAAAATAAATTCAGGTTGTAGTCCTTTTCAAGCAACACAATCTCCGTTTGAAATAAATTCGAAATAACGAAAAATATAGACGTGAGAGGTAGATGGATTTGAAATTGGTATTGTATTTGAGCAAGTTGAATGTCTGCACGTTACGCCCTTCGGAGGGGCCGTAAAGTCATCGGTCTTGTGTCCATGCGATGTTGGGCACGTTAAAGATCCCTAACATCTTTACAGAAAGGCTGGGATTCGGCAAAATTTCCAGGACAGTGAAGTGAAACTGCTCACTGGCGTCGGTGATTGGCCATAGCCGCGGAAATAGGCCGACGTTAAAGTTAAAAAAAAATAAGAAGAAACACAAGTATTTATTTTCCTCGAAAAAAAAACCGATTAACTTTTAGCGAAATCTCGTTAAAAATGTTTTAGCTCTGTTTTCAAGTTGTTGCCTTTATCAGTTATTACTAGCCAACAAGTTAATGATTCATTATTTACTAACGGGCCATGCAGAACAACCACCCGTTAATAAAAATAGATAAAGTAATATTGCGAAAAATATAAAAGTTGTATATTATTCTTTATATATAAGCAAGAACATGAATGGACCTTGTGAAGTCTGAAAATATCGACTTCAGTTCCACACCACAAGACGACGGATGATGTATGTTACACTTGTAGGGGTTGAAAACAAATCTTGGATGTAACGATTTGTATATGTCATTTCTCATGTCAGGGTTACCTTACATGTGTGCCCAGATATGAATTAATAGGCCTGTATTATTAAATTTATACAGGATAACCATTGCAAATATATCCACGTCACATCGTACGTATATCACTAGCATATAACTACAAATTTACAACTCCGTTGACAGGGAAGAAGATGTGAAATACAAGAAATAAAATATTTTAAAGGTACACCCTGTTATAATCTGGACGAGTCATTTTTCAGTTTTATGAAGAACTATCTTCTCTCCGCGGTTTTACTCAGAAGAACCTTCTTTAGTCTTAATAATAATAACAAGCTCTATTTCCCGTTAACAGGACGATGTATTAGAACCGCCATAAGTACACTTGGAGAACTTAGTGAAAAACGTCATTAAGAAAAAGTCTGGACGCAGCAAGTGCGTTATGGAAGTGACTTTTCATAAAAATGTTTTTAATAGCAAATATATCTCTTTAAAGCAAGCAGGCATCAATTTAGTCACCGGTATATAGTAGAAAAAATGTACCATATTTAATCAAAATAACTTTGTTTAAGGAGAGGAGAATAATTAGGGATAATAGTTTATAACTAGGACAATTTTGACATGGTAACAATTTAAGTTGTAATAAAAAATTTAATAAATAATAAAACGAATTAACAACTTTTTAAAACTAACTTAATTGAATAAATTTAAAACCAAATCTGTACATAATTAAAAAAATCTCGCGTCTTTACATTTTAAGAATCTAATCAAAAATCTTTCGTAATGTTTACAAACACAGGCATATATAACTTTGCTTGGTCCACATTCTCAACAATGCGGCATCAGCAATAGTCAGCATTCTTCAATATCGCAAACTGCAGTTGCACCATATTTATTAATTGCATAAACATGCAACAAAGCAATTCCAGGTCAATAATTATAATTTTTATGCGCCCTACATTAATTATAAAAGTAATTATTTGGATTTAAGCTAGCAAATTTTCATATAAATAATTTAACTTAAAAATAATATTAAATATATTTTCACGCCTCGAGCCGCCCTTCTGGGTTGCTTTGTGTTCCATGAACAAACTTATTGTTTGAAAATGTAAAAAAGTTTTGCGAAAATAAGCTCAAAATATCTCCGAGAAAACTGGTTTCGTAGCCAACGAACCTTAGGTTAATAGCAAATTGGGGTATTGAAATTTGAAGCATTTAATGAAAATTCGCTAACAAAGCGCACTTACTGCGTCTAGATTTTTTTATTACAAACATGCATCCTATTTTTATAAAAAATGCAAAAATGCAATATTATAAGGGATGTTAGAAAAAAAATTGTACGCGTCACCAACGACTTATGGTTCATCCTGTGATTGTCAAAATAATTTTTTAAGATGCAGCTCAAGACACCTTATAATTAACGTATACAATTTTTGTCGTATCTTGTATAATAACAATTACACTGAGATTTACCGTAGAAATACGCCACCCTGTACATACGTGAACCGATAAAAATTGAAACTAAACCCAGATATGGATTTTAGGGGGCCTAGTTTGCACTCATTTGAAGAAATATTTTTAAAAGTCGCGGTCTCCCCATTAACGAATCTTTTCTACGCAAATTAGCTAAAAATTATAGACCGTTAAACCATAAACTTAACTAAAACCACTGCCAAAGCATCAGAGGAAGGGTCTATTTGAAATTAATTTTCTGGAAATATTTTAGTAAAATGAAGGGCAATGATGGTTGAAGCTGAAACTTAAGCGTTTTCAGAACACTTCCTTGCGATATTTTCTTTACGTAACCCGTATTTGTTTCAGGTTATTTGCCTAAATGTTGCCAATTTTGAGGTTTCAAATCTCGACCTTGACGTTTTGGGGAAAAGCTTTGGGCCAGATTTCCTGGCTAATAAACTTATCCAAGCCACTTGCAAAGGGAAGGTACGTGCCAAATTTAAGCAAAATCGGCCCATTATTTTTTATGGCATCGGTGTGACACACATACACACAAATATATATATATATATATATATATATATATATATATATATATATATATATATATATATATATATATATATATATATATATATATATATATATATATATATACATACATACATACAGAGTGGCGCATTGAAAACGAAACAGACCGATTTGCGTCCAGAATTTTTTTTTAAGAAACGCTGAAACACGTCAATATAATATTGAGGGGGACATGTTTTGACATAAAATTAAACTTTGTCACATCAACCCCTTAAAGGTGGTGATAACAACGCTTATATTTTAAATAGGGAACATGGGTCGAGTGTTATCATTTGAAACCTCCTTCTTTTCTGAATTCAGCACACTAATTTTTTTGGAAGTTTTATCAAGTCGTTTAATTGCAAGAGTTGCAAGAACGTATTTCATTCATTGTGATAAAAAATGCACTGTTGACCACCAGCTTCCATACAAAAGTACAAATTTTGTTCAAAACGAGCTCTGACATTCTGGAGCATTTGTGGAGTTTAGAGACGGAATTCTTCAACAATGCCTCGTCGTAATTCTTCCAGAGACACCGGTTCTGTTGCGTAAATTCTACTCTTTAAATGGCCCCATAGAAAGAAGTCTAAAGGAGTAAAATCCGGTGAGGGCCACTCATTAGCACCTCTACGCCCGATCCATTGCTCTGGAAACTCTCTGTTCAAAAACTCCCTAACACGTTATGAAAAATTCAGATGAGCTCTATCTTGTTGAAACACTAATTGGTTTTCTTGATAGCGATCATCATTTTTAATAATGTCAATTAGTAGAGGGTAAATGATATCTTCTAGTAACTCCAAATACGTTTCGCCACTCGAACTGCCATCAAGAAAAATTGGTCCGATTAAAAATGCGAGTCCATACATTTAATTTCTGTGGAGTTTGAGTGTGGACTTCGTGAAAATGTTTGGATTATTATCTGCCCAATAACGACAATTATGACGATTGACTGTAGAGTTTAATAAAAACGTACACTCGTCTGAAAAACAGATATTAAACAGGAAGTTCCCGTTATCAGCTATTCATACAGTCATAACTTCACAAAACTCCAGCCGCAGATCAAAATCTTCTTCATTCAGTGGTTGTACAAGATGAATTTTATAAGAGTGAAATTTATAATGCTTTAATATTCTCTGAATAGTTCTTCTTTTGATGTTTGAAACAGTGGCCAATTTTCTCGTGCTCAAAGTTGGGTTTGCAGCAATTTGTCATATAACTTCAATCTCAGTAGTCTCATTTCTAACCGGAAATTCACGTTCAGGATCCCGTTTTTTGTTGGCTACTGAACCATTTTGTCGCAACTTTTCAACTAACTCCAAAATGTATTTTCTGTTAACATGTCTGTTCGGATGTCGTTCATTAAACAAATTTGCGGTACGGTCGGCACAGTCATCGTTTTCGAAAAAAAAGAGTAATTATTTCAACTCTTTCTTATATAGAATACAACATTGTGAAACTAATTTTCGGTAGTACTATCAAGTATCAAACCGACCGATGAACTGAAATAATAAACCAGATTTCGCTCATTCCGATAAGAAATGTTCTGATAGTCAATTTTTTGTTTACAAACCAACAAAACATTGACTATCAGCACATTTCTTATCGGAATCAGTGAAATGCGTTTTTGCAATTTCAACTGTGAATAATTTTTAAACGAGTTGATAAAATATCCAAAAAAAGAGTGTGCTGAATTCAGAAAAGAAAGAGCTTTCAAATGATGTAATATTCGACCCATGTTCCTTATGTAAAATATAAGGGTTTTTATCACCACCCTTAAGGGGTTGATGTGACAAAGTTGAGGTTTGTACCCCTCAATATTAAAATTGACGTGTTTCAGCGTTTCTTAAAAAAATTATCTCTCGCAAACCGATCTGTTTCGTTTTAAATGCGCCACCCTATATTTTAAAATATTAAGTAATTTGTTAATAAAACATAACATTTGTTTAATTTTTAGCAAACTGGTTAGAAATTTTTTATCGTTGTTGAAAAACGGATGTCCTGAAATGAATATGAAATAACCTCTATATACATATAAAAAAAGTGCTATCCAATAATTAATTGTTTCGACAATATACAAGCACAAAATAACATAAAACAAAAACTACCCCCAGCGGTTTTCGCCTATATAAATTTATTGTTTCGCTAACCATGTTTTAGCAAGTGTAACAAATGAAATCAATTAACTTTAGGTAATCTGTTTGTTCAGCGACAATCTGTTTAATTGCCCTAATGATTTCAAGTGATTTAAACAGGTCGTGTACTTTATAGCTAAATATAAACCCAACCATGTGATTTTCCAACTAGTATAAACCAAAAATATCATTTAATTTAAATTACACCAAAAATTAGTTGTTAACCTGATTAAACATATTTTTAGGCCTTTTGATAGTTTTTAAGATCTGCGTTCTATTAAGTGATTTCAAAGCTGTGATTTCACAATTATTCAGCTACAAGTAACGGATAGAACCGAAATTATTACATGATCCAACAATATCAAACAACAACTTCAATCAATTATAAAATGTCTGGACGCAGCAAATGGGTTATAGTAGCGAATTTTCATTAAAATGTTTTTACTAGCAAATATGTATTTTTTTTTAATGAAAGCAGGCATTAAATTTGGTCACCAGTATAACTTATATAGTAGAAACAATGTACCATATTTTCTTCAAAATAACTTTATTGTTTGAAAAAGAACAAAAATTTTCCGAAAATAAACTTTTTTCCTTAGGGCTCGTCCGCGTCTTTGCCGCCCTGCTAGGACCGCAGCCTTTGGCTTATTCTGCATGCCCTTTTTCTGTTCTACTACACCCATTCCAAAATCACTGTGCCTTGAACTAGTCTGTAGAGCAATTGGTAGGGTGAAGTTTTATATTGCTCTGTATCCGGTCTAGGCTGTCCGTAGATCAGTTGTCTTTTGCGGTCCAGAGCTTTACACTCGCACAAGATGTGCTGGGCTAATTCCTCCCCCTCGCCTCAGAGTCTGCATGCCAGGTCCCTCTCGAACCGCCCCATCTTATGCAGGTGTCTCTTGACAGCCATGTGTCCCGTTATGTTCCTGAGCTGTCCTCTGCTAAGATTTAGCAGCTCCACAGCTCTCTATGAACTGGGTTCCTCAATTACTGACTTCCCATGTCTGAGCCCTGCACAGTTTGCCTAGTACACGTTATGTTCGTTTTTGACCTAGAACTTAATGTCAGTGCTCTTCGTCACGTCCAGGACCGGTTCTGGTCCGATAAATGGTTCTGCTGACCCTCTCTTCGCGAGACTGCCAGCTTCTTCATTACCTTTGGCCCTCGAGTGACCCAGCATCCAGATGAGGGTGACGTCATTCTGCCAAGCCAGGTCTCCGATGGGAAATAACAACTGTAGACAGGCTCAAACAAAAACCGAGGTCACTCGCAACCTGATACATTTCACTTGTTACGGTTTCACTCTTACAAGTAGGTTATGCAGGTAGGGAATGACAATACACACAGTCGGTGTGTAATTTATTATTTTATTTTCATACATTAATATGTTAATCTATGTATCAGCTGTTTGGTTTGTTAAACAAACCTAGATCATATTTTTGAATAAGTTACACTATATAATCCTCATCATAGTCTTCAACATTTTATGGTTGCTGGTCGTCGTTGTTCTTCGTATAGCTGATAATCTTCTGTAATAGCAGGCTGAGTTGTTCATATAGACTACGGGTAGGGCACTGAATACCAAATATAGATAAATCTTTATGACCTATTGTAACCATCTGATTGGTAAACTCATCAAATTCGTAATATTATTTTTTTCTAAACAGGTACAAATGGCCGTTTGTGTAACGGAACGCTCTATCAATCTTGGCTGGGAATTCGGGAGAAAGGGTGTTTATATAACCTGCTTCTCGTCTATAGAAAATGGCTCCATTCTCACCGATGATTTCATACATGTTATCCGAATGAAATATAACGGTTTTTCCTGTATATGTGTTTACCATTGCACCTATCCGGTCAAATTGCAACGTCTTTAGATATGTGAGATTACTGAATATGCCAACGTGTTTGGCCTCTATGCTGGGAAACGCAACAAGGCGTAATGTTCCGTCGTTGGTAAACATGACCACTTCTCAACTAGGTCGCTGATATATATATATATATATATATATATATATATATATATATATATATATATATATATATATATATATATATATATATATATATATGTTTAACTTCTTTAAAATATTTCAAATGTGGTAGCCAAGTTGTCACAAGTTTTGCCTCTTGATAGGGACCTTTCATATTGTCCAATGGGATGACCCACACCCATTTCTTATAAAACAGATACATGTTGTAGTTAATAATAACCAGCGATCTGATCTTGTCTATATAATTACACAGGTCCATACTTGATTTGGTTGTTTTAGGTTTTGCTGTGGCCGTCTTTGGTTTCATCATCATCAGACTTGTGGTAGTCTTTGAGGTCAGTGGTGTAGTCTCAGCTATCTTTGGTGTAGTCTAATCCACGACAGGCGGTATGGATTCCGTTAGCGCAGATCGACTGCCGACCTCCTTTCCTTTGTCGCCCATTCTTTGAACAAGTCTATGGAACTACACGGTGAATCCCAGATTGTCCTCTAGACATATCCAAAGCATTCGAGCAGGTCTGGCATGCAGCGCTGCTTAATAAACGTATGGCCTATGGCCTACCACTAAAACTCTGTACCTGGACAACAAATTTCCTCTCCAACCCGAACATTTTCGTTGTGTATGGCCATTGCTCTAAACTGTATCCAATTAATGCAGGAGTCCCTCAAGGTTCAGCTTCAGCCCCTAATTTGTTTCTTCCCCAAGCAATGACCTCCTCTCTAGCACATTCAACTCAGTTCACAGTTACGCGGATGACATCACCCTCCACTCAAACATACAATATTCTAAGCCTGTCTTTTTAGCCCAATTAGATGAGGATCGCACACTCATGGGGGGTTCTGTCTCTGTGGATCTCCAAAACATATTAGACTGGGGAGTAGAAATCTTGTGCAATTCAACTCCACCAAATCTCAGTCTTGCTTTATATCTCATAAGAGATACACTAGCCCTAGGCCCATCAAAATGAACAACCAAGTTATTCAAAGTAATGAGTCCTTTTCTCTTGTTGGCATTTCTGTGGATCGAAATCCTAATTGGCACCAACATGTCACATCAATTGCAGAAGCGGCTGCTAAGAAATTAGGTTTCCTCTTCCGGGCTCGCAAATACTTTTCACCAGCTAATTTCTATTCCTTATATACTTCACAAATAAGGCCAAACCTCGAATACTGTTCCCACATCTGGGGTACCGCTTTTACACTCGCTATCCTGAGCTATGCGTCTCATCGGTGACCCTATCCTCACCCAAAAGCTGCCATCCCTTGCCCGCCGACGTGCCATTGGTGACCTCTCTCTCTCTTTTATAGATCTCTGCACGGGCACTGCTCAGAGGAGCTTTCTTCCATAGTTTCTCCACCTGCTGCCCCAAACAGATCTACCAGAGGAACAGAGCGAATGCACATTTTTACTGTCCAGGTCACCAGACATAGAACATCTGGTTATGCCCGCTGTTTTGTCTCGAGTACTTCCAAGTTGTGGAATTCCTTGCCGGCACATGTTTTCCTTCTCATCCGAACCTCCAAACCTTCAAGTCCAGAATTAACAAGTTGCCCCTTTCCTTCTTGTCGACACCCACGGTACGATAGTATTTAGGCTGTAAGCCCTCGTGGTGTGTTGTTGAAATATATATTTTAAAAGAACTCTCTATTAGTGAATTTTCTTAATGAAAAATTTCTTAATGAAAATTCACTAAAAGCAAAAAATCGTTAAACCATAATGTAGATAGTCAATATGTGCATAACAAATGTATTGATTTTGATTTATTTACAAATTTAAAGTAAATAACAGTAAACGAAAGCAGCAGCTGAAACAATATGTTATTAACCACGAAGCCTTCGAACTTAGGAGAGCAAAATAGATATTCTGGTTAACGTTGATTGTTTTGTTTACCACAGGCGAGACTATAAAGTAAAACTTTAAAAAAGGGTCGTGTTTGTAATAGTATTCTGAAAACTCTATTAAACTTTCACAAACAGAAAGAGAGCATTTACGTCTACCGAAGCCACAAAATACACGAAATAAAGTTTAATTTGTAGCAGAAGCGTATGTTTGTGTTAATTGATTGACTGAAATTAATGCAATCATTACCATTTCGGGTACACATCAGCCGTAAATTAGAATATTGCAAATGTGTGTAAATGGGTATTTGGAAGTGGTTATTTGTACACATTAACGTCGAGTGTGTGTGAGCGTGTTTGGGATGATCTCGGAAGCTTAAGTCCATTGTTCACAGACTTTTGAAGATTTTTGTTTGTTTGATTTCGCGGATACAATCATATGGATTTATTTTTGTGGCTTTTAATGTCTTTCAGTGATCCTCCTATTTGATCATAGCTTTACAAATTGATAGTACTTAAATATAATGTAGATAAAAATAACATATTTTGTTATTAAGTAATAATTATGTGTATTAATATTATTAATATCTTATTAAGGAAGTGTTTTTTTTAATTTTTTGAATTTTTCATCGTGTTTTTTTTTAATTTTCTTTTTTTGTTTGCCTTTTTTTTGTATATTTTTTTTGATTATATATATATATATATATATATATATATATATATATATATATATATATATATATATATATATATATATATATATATATATATATATATATATATATATATATATACACAGGCTGTTTCAAAAAACATGCACCATAGCTCGTGGGGCAATTCCTTACTAAAAAATAAGAAAAAAAGTTCCTGTGCACATCGGCCCGGAAACGCATAGTTTCCAATATACAGGGAGTTGAATTTTAATTATTTTTTTTAATTTTTTATAAATAATTTCAAAACCACTGGATTGATTTTAATGAAACTTGGAACTTGAAAGTGTATTATGAAAGTGCATATTTTCAAGTGAGAATCTGCTTACAACTGCGTCAGTGGCGTGCGTACGGGGTAACTGTAAAAATTCATTTGGGGAAAAAATATGTGCGCCACTGTCTTTTTCCAATTTTGATACATCAGTTATGAAGCTTATTACATAAGCCACAAAAGCTACCTCTTGGTATTTTTTCGTTCAGGGTATTCCCTAGGAGATATGATTAATTTTATAAAAAGGGGCAAAGTACCGATTAGTCGGCGTAATAATAATAATAATAATAATAATAATAATATATGTTTACTGCAACCATAAGAATATGAAAAACAAAACATACAGTAAACATTACAGCAATAAAGGTGCAAATAACTAACCTACGTAAAACTTATTGGTGATAAACATTGAAATGAATATTACAAACATTGATAAAAAATGATAAATAAAAAATAAAAATAAAAAATGAAAAAAGTAATCGTAAAGACACCATGATTTTTCCAAACTCTTGTTTTTTGTACATTACCCAATTGACTTTAATAACAAAGCTAAAGAAAATGTTGAAAGTGACCACCATTAGCGTCGTTACAATTATTTAACCTTCTGCGCAAAGATCTTCTTACTCTTCTGCAAATATTTTGATCTTCTCTAATGCTGTCAAATGCATATTCTATTCTTCCCAACAATTCTTCTCGTGTATTTACTGGTGTTTTATACACTATTTCTTTTAAATGACCCCACAAATAAAAATCGAGAGGATTCAGGTCCGGAGATCGAGGTGGCCATGACACCGGACCTCCACGACCAATCCATCGGTGACCGTATGTGTTGGCTAAATATGTTCTTACAACTGCTGCAAAATGTGCGGGCGCACCATCATGCTGGAACCACATTGTACCATTTCTCATAAAAAGCGGTAGTAACAACGGCAAATCATTTTGTAAAAAGTTTAAATATGATTCATGGTCAAGACAATTCGGTAGAACAACAGGACCAATGATGTGATTTTCAATAATAGCAGCCCAAATATTGATGGAAAATTGATACTGCGAATTTGCAACTCTTAGAGAGTGTGGGTTTTCATCGGCCCATGTATGTAAATTGTGAAAATTTACGATACCTTTTCGCGTAAATGACGCCTCATCAGTATATAGTACACGTTTAGAAAAATGTTGGTCGTGCCTAAGTTTGTTTAAGAACCACTGACAAAACATTACCCTTGGTTGGAAGTCTCTAGGTAGAAGTTCCTGGACGTAAAATGATAGGGATATAAACTTTGATCCTTCAGAGTTCTGTGAACTGATGATGCCGAAATATTACCCAGTTCGGTGGCAATAATTCTGGTACTTGTACTAGATCACGTTCAACTCTATTTAATATTGCCTCTTCAACTCGTACAGTTCGGCGGTATCTTTTGCGTCCAGAGTCAGCTTTTAAAGGTCTTAAAGAACCAGTTTCTCTCAAATGTCTTACAATACGTGGGAAAACATTTTTGTCAGGAATTCTTCTTTGCGGATAAGTTTCCTGATAAACTCGCACAGCTTGTCTAGCATTTTAATTTGTTTGTCCATAAATTAACAACATATCAGTCAAATCCGCTGAAGTGTACTTAATGAAAACCATCTTGAGAGGAGGAAATAATATTAATGAGCAGCTCAGTATCAACAAATAACTAAAAACGAAAATACTGCACCGTATCAAAATTTAAAGAATAGCACGAAAACTCTTTTGACGCCTACGAGCACTTCAAAATTGTAGAATTTAGAGAACTGTCAAAAATTATAGTTTCATGGCACTTTACGATTACGGTTTTCATTACTCCAACGAATCGGTACTTTGCCCCTTTTTATAAAATTAATCATATCTCCTAAGGGATACCCTTAACGAAAAAATACCAAGAGGCAGCTTTTGTGGCTTATGTAATAAGCTTCATAACTGATGTATCAAAATTGGAAAAAAACAGTGGCGCACATATTTTTTCCCCAAATGAATTTTTACAGTTACCCCGTACGCACGCCACTGACGCAGTTGTAAGCAGATTTTCACTTGAAAATATGCACTTTCATAATACACTTTCAAGTTCCAAGTTTCATTAAAATCAATACAGTGGTTTTGAAATTATTTATAAAAAATTTAAAAAAAAAATTAAAATTCAACTCCCTGTATATTGGAAACTATGCGTTTCCGGGCCCATGTGCACAGGAACTTTTTTTCTTATTTTTTAGTAAGGAATTGCCCCACGAGCGATGGTGCATGTTTTTTGAAACATCCTGTATATATATATTTGGTTAGGGATCAAAACGAGGACACTGTCCCCTAGGGGCTCGTCAAGGCTAACAGAAAAACAAGACTAAGCCACGGACAGGTGGGGAAAATAATAGGACAGACATTAGGATACTTAAAATTAATTTACATAATTCTATATAGGCCACTGAGCACCTATATTCACATACATACATTACTATATAATTACAACTAATGTAACACGATGCCTGGTAGAAATTTACTATTTATAAGTATTATTTACAGGGTTTGATTTCATAAATCTAAGTTTATATTTATAAAAAATTTATACAATGCTATCTTGACTTCAATTTTATGACTACTTACAAGGTGTTATAAATTCATAGGGTGTTTTGTGTATTTTTCCAACGTTATGAGGTTGGTTCGCTGTGCAGAATACTTAAAGCATGAAAATATAACATGATTTAAGTCAGCAATATTGTTTTCGTTGCAGTCACAATTAGGACTTTCAGTCACACCTATCTTATGCAGGTGTGCTGGAAATTTTCCATGATTAGACTTTAGTCTAGTTAATATTGTAGTGAATGCGCGGTTTTTGGAAATTTCTTTAACCAGATGTAATGGAAGTTGTTCGTGTATAAGAGCATAGTGGTTTGAACTTGAGGTGACATAACGGTGCCATTCTATATCCCAGTATTTAATTAATTGCTGTTTAATTTCCGGTCGAAAGTCTGTATATGGGATTTTTCGGTTTTGTTGATCGCTATCCAAAAATGCTGCTTGCTTGGCTAGATCGTCTACTATTTCATTTCCTGATATTACGGCGTGCCCCTTGACCCACAGATATACTATTTCAGTGATTGCTTTTAACTGACACTCGTATTACTTTATGCGAGATAGAATAGCATTTTTAAAGTTATGTTGTTTCTGGTTCTTAATTGCGATAAGTGCTGACTTTGAATCACTTATTATAATACATTTTGCTATATTGTTCTTAGTGATCCATTTTAATGCCTGTTCTATTGCTGTTAGCTCAGCTGTATAAATTGAGGTATACTTGGACATTCTAATTTGTGTTTTTAATTGTAGCTCTGGAATATAAAAAGCGGCTCCCACATTCGTGTTGTGTTTTGAGCCATCAGTATAAATTTGTACTGAGCATGAGTATTTATCTATAATGTCGTAAAAAGTGTTCTGAATCATTCCTGTATGGTCTGAATAGGCTGGTATTATTACTTTAGATTTTTGTATAAGAGCTTGATAACTATAGTGGAATTGATTTGGGATCAAGGATAGAATGATATTTTCTTCGTATCTAATTGTCATTTCGTACATCGACGTCAGTGGCGTGCTCTTTTTGTTCCTCCAGTATTTGTTGGTTATAGTCGCCACAAACAAATTATGTAATTGACATATTTTTCTGGAGATCTTGCTCTAAGTTTTAAAACGTAATGACCAGCTATTGGCTGAATTCGTAAATGCAAAGGAGGTTCTTGTGCTTCCGCAAAGACAACCTGGTTTGGTGTAGACTGCATGGCCCCTATACAAACTCTCAGTGCTTCGAGTTGAACTCTCTCCAGCTTAGTCAGATTCGACTTAGATGCAGACCCGTATGCGATGCAGCCAGAATCAAGCATAGATCTAACATAAGATTTATAAAAAAGGAGTGAGACAGTTACATCTGCACCCCATTTATGACCCAAAACGGATCTTAGTAGATTTATGCCTCGCTCACATTTGGTTTTAACATAATTTACATGTTGGTTCCACAATAACTTCTTATCGAGTATAAGGCCCAGATATTTATATTCACTGACGATTTTGATTTTTATGTAATTTGATTCAATGTATTCTGTAGTTCTTGTTCTATGTCTGGTGAACAACATGATTGCGGTTTTTTGTACATTCACGTTGAGATTAAAATGATTCGCCCTAATTTTTCCACCGCATTCATCTAACTAGTGTGTCAGACTTTTATATGCGTTCAATTTGGACACTAAGCTATTTAAAAAAGTTCAAGTTTCAGGCCATTACTAACATTATCAGTCTAATTGCGCTGTCGCGTTGTTCTTACATCAGCAGTTATATAATTCGTTATAGAGCCTGTATTTTATCACTTTGTTCAAGACTTCCTAACTAGGACCAACAAAACCCTGGATGACATCACAGATACTAAATTTATTACAATGGCGTAATAGATCAAAAAAGATTAAGAACGAAGAAGAATACAATAAACATAAGCAAATTAAAAATATGATGAAACAAAAATGTAGCAAAGCGAAAGATGCATGGATGCAAAGAAACAACAAAGAAATCGAAATACGTGAAGAAGAAACGGTCAAATCAAGAATTCAAATTACGAATAGGTTAAAATACTACAATATAAACCACGAACAAAAAGTAAAGTCGTAAAGGGCAAGCATGGAAACTTATTACTAGAAAGCAAAACAACGCTAAGCATTGGTAGAAGGCCTGTCTAGAAGAGTTACATCATTATTACTATTAATAACAGTTTATTTGTTAAAAATACACACAGAAATGCAGTTTTAGATTCCCTAGAATACTCACAATGAACAAACAGATAGATTCTGATACAGGGTGTACCAATTAAAACTTCCCACCTGGAAAATATTGGAAATTAAAAAAAAAGAAGTAATTAGTTTGTTCTACAAGAATGACAACTGTGCACGACAGGCAGCACAGATTTTTAATAATCGTCATCCTGAGAAAAACACTTTACATCGATGCGTCCTGGATTTAGTGTGTAAATTTTAGGAAACTAGATCGGTTGCAAACAGAAAGCACCAACGTGAGCAGGTTGTACGTAATGAGGGTAATCAAGTTACTATCCTGGGTCACATCGCAATTGAACCCAATTTGAAGATCAGGAAACTTGCAATACTTATGTAGCTAGTGGCCGCGTCTGTTTCAGACATCTTACAATAGAGGCATATTTCCTAGTAACTGGAAAAATGGCCGAGTACAACCCGTCCCCAAGAAAGGATCCAAAACGCTTCCCAGCAAGTACAGCCCTATTTCTCTCTTTTCAATCGTCTATAAAGTGATGGAAAAGTATATAAACACCGAATTACTAAAATCTCTTGAAAAACACAGTCTAATCCACGAGAGGCAGTATGGCTTCCGTCAACGCAGATCAACTGCCGACCTCCTTTACTTTGTCACCCATTCTTGAAACAAGTCTATGGAACTACACGGTGAATCCCAGATTATCGCTCTAGACATATACAAAGCATTCGAACAGGTCTGTCACGCAATGCTGCTTAATAAACCTCCGGCCTATGGCCTACCACCAAAACTCTGTACCTGGACAACCAATTTCCTTTCTAAGCGGAGCATTTCTGTTGTCGTGGATATCCATTCCTCTAAACTGTATCCAATTAATGCAGGAGTCCCTCAAGGTTCAGCTTTAGCCCCTATTTCGTTTCTTCTCCACATCAATGACCTCCTCTCTAGCACATCCGACCCAGTCCACAGTTACGCGGACAACAGCACCCTCCACTTAAATATACAATATTCTAAGTCTGTCTCTTTAGCCTAATTAGATGAGGATCGCAGACTCATGGTGGGTTCTGCCTCTGTGGATCTCCAAAAAATATTAGACTGGGGAAGTAGAAATCTTGTACAATTCAACTCCACCAAATCTCAATCTTGCTTTCTATCTCATAAGAGATACACCAGCCCTAGACCCATCACAATGAACAGTTATTCAAAGTAATGAGTCCTTTTCGCTGGTTGATATTTTTGTGGGCCGAAATCTCAATTGGCACCATCAATTGCAGAAGCGGCTGCTAAAAAATTAGGTTTCCTCTTCCAGGCTCGCAAATACTTTTCATCAGCTAATCTCTATACCTTATATACTTCACAAGTAAGGCCAAACCTTGAATACTGTTCCCACATTTAGGGTACCGTTGCCGCTTCTACACTCGCTATCCTGGACTCCACTCCGAAGATAGCTACACGTCTCATCGGTGACCCTACACTCACCCAAAGGCTGCCATCCCTTGCCCACCAACGTGGTGACCTCTCTCTCCCTTTTATAGATATCAGAGTGGGCACTGCTCAGAGGAGCTTTCTTCCATAGTTCCTCCACCTGCTGCCCCCAACAGATCTACCAGGGGAACAGAGCGAATGCACCCTTTACTGTTCAGGTCACCGAACATAGAACATCTTGTTATGCCCGCTCTTTTGTCCCGAGGACTTCCACGTTGTGGAATTCCTTGCCAGCACATGTTTTTTCTTCTCTGAACCTCCAAACCTTCAAGTCCAGAATTAACAAGTTGCCTCTTTCATCCTTGTCGACTCACACGGTACGATAGTATTTAGGCTGTGAGCCTTCGTGGTGTGTTGTTGAAATAAAATTTAAAAAAAGCTAATAAGATTGTGAAATCTCGTGAGTAACTCATCAAATCAAGCGTAAAACTGCAAATTGGAAATGAGTGTTAAGTTCAAAGGTGTACATAGTGACAATATAGCATATATAAAAATAACAAGTGTATCATTGAAATCTCCTGGAATCCAGTGCACCTAGATTTAAAAGTACAGTCCAGTTATTTTTTGAGTTATTGAGTTATCGGTGGGATACATATATATATATATATATATATATATATATATATATATATATATATACGCTCATTTGAAGAAACTTTTTCAAAATTCAAAAGTCATAATCTCCTCATTAGTGAATTTTTTTTGAAAATAAAATTCACTAAAAATGAGAAAGACGCAGTACATGGTAAAAAATATGAATAAATTTGTGTTAGAAGAGGTGAGAGAAGAGAGATGATTGCTGAAAGAAATTAAAAGGAAGAAGGTCACATTTATAATTCGTATCTAATACATTACCCGGCCCTAAAAAAAGAGAACAAGTAGACTAAGGGAAATACTTCTGGAGAACCTAGCACAACTTATGAAGTGTGAAAGTTTTAATCAAATGAGGAAAGTGATTGTTGCGACGACCAGACGACATCGCCATTAGATTGTAATATTGATGATGATGCGTTCTCTTTTAAACAACTACAGATCTTTTTCAAACACTTCCAATAACTGCTCTCCAGTACCCTTAAGTTTATTTTTACTCTCGTGCAGAACGTGTTCAAGTGGAGGATATCCATCCAAATGGTAAAAACGATAACAAATAGAAGGCAAACATCCAAAGTCCTTATCATCTTGAAATAATTACTGACACAAATTACTTATTAGTAGCAAAAAATTCCGAACACATTAAAATTTGTTTCATACCCATTTTCAAAATTGACCTGTTTTGATATTTTACTCGTAAATAAAAAAGTAACAAAGGAAACAAATTTATTTCTTGCCGTTTAAAAATCAATAATCGTTTGAGCACTATTGAGCTAAATTGGAAATTCTTACAGTGCTACGTAGACAACCACTTTTGCTACAAAAAAGGCATTATTTGTCGTTAACAAAACTGTAAGTAAAATTACCGTCTACCGGAGTTGCGGTGGATAAAATAGTTTTACTCAAAAAAGTGATATTTAAAAAATCTAAGTATACTATTTTGAATTTTGTTAACAATAACTAATGACAGAGGAAATAAATGTTCCTTACCTTTAAAACATACAGTATGAATATTTATTTTAAATGGTATTTCTACTATTAAAGAATATCTTATAAAAAAAACTTACCATGGAGTTGTTTGAGTAACACACGCCCTTTCCGGAACAATCTTCATTTTCTCCGCAGTTGTCAGATTTGACTGTTACTTTAAGACGTATGCATTGATCGCCCCAAAGCTCAGACACAACTGGAAAAAAGTGTTACCAAATTATAGACTGTTATTTACGTTTCTTCAATTAATGCATTAGATTTGTGCACTTTTGTACTGGTATATTATTATAATTATGCTTTTATTGCCCCAGTTCTAAAAAATTTAATAATTCTAGAAATTGTGGTATAAACAAAGTTACACTTAAATCAGCTAACAATATTTCGGGCAACTTACAACGCACCCACAAGGGAATCGGTCAACAGACATATCACTCACGCATCCTCAGCGCAGACACTACTCACATCCAATACTCACCCATTTTACCAAAAATACACCCACACCTATACAGACAAAAAGCACACCGATATACCTACAGATATGCAAAGCTTTTATTAATTTATTTTAAGCACACTTCACGCAACTCATCCAAGTTTAGTTCACATTGGTGTTCAAGTTGAGGAAAAATCAACTTCCCCGCCAAGAAGCAATCTTTTTTTATATATGTCAACAACACATCACGAGGGCTTACAGCCTAAATACTATCGTACAGTGGGTGTCAACAAGGAGGAAAGAGGCAACTTGTTAATTCTCGACAAGAAGGTTTGGCGGTACGGAAGAGAAGCAGAAACATGTGCCGGCAAGGAATTCCATAACTTGGAAGTCCTCGGGACAAAAGAACGAGCATAACAAGATGTTCTATGTCTGGTGACCTGGACAGTAAAAAGGTGCATTCGCTTTGTTCCCCTGGTAGATCTGTTGAGGGCAGCAAGTGGAGGAACTATGGAAGAAAGCTCCTCTGAGCAGTGCCCGTGCAGATATCTATAAAAGAGTGAGAGAGGTCACCAACGGCACGTCAGTGGGCAAGGGATGGCAGCCTTTGGGTGAGGGTAGGGTCACCGATGAGATGTACAGCTCTCTTCTGAATGGAGTCCAAGATAGCGAGTGTAGAAGCGGCAGCGGCACCCCAGATGTGGGAGCAGTATTCGAGGTTTGGCCTTATTTGTGAAGTATATAAGGTATAGAGATTAGCTGATGAAAAGTATTTGCGAGCCCGGAAGAGGAAACCTAATTTCTTAGCGGCCGCTTTTGCAATTAATGTGAGATTTTAGTGTCAATTGAGATTTCGATCCACAGAAATGCCAATAAGTGAAAACGACTCATTACTTTGAATAACTTGGTTGTTCATTGTAATGGGTCTAGGGCTGGTATATCTCTTATGAGATAGAAATCAAGACTGAGATTTGGTGGGGTTGAATTGTACAAGATTTCTACTTCCCCAGTCTAATATTTTTCAGAGATCCACGGAGACAGAGCCCTCCATGAGTCTGCGATCCTCATTTAATTGGGCTAAAGAGACAGGCTTAGAATATTGTATATTTGAGTGGAGGGTGCTGTCGTCCGCGTAACTGTAAACTGGGTTGAATGTGCTAGAGAGGAGGCCATTGATGTGGAGGAGAATCAATGTAGGGGCTAAACCTAAACCTTGAGGAACTCCTGCAATAATTAAATACAGTTTAGAAAAAGGGCCATCCACGACAACAGAAATGCTCCAGTTGGGGAGGAAATTTGCTGTCCAGGTACAGAGTTTTGGTGGTAGGCCATAGGCCGGAAGTTTATTAAGCAGCGCTGCGTGCCAGATCTGGTCGGATGCTTTGGATATGTCTATAGCGACAATCTGGGATTTACCGTGTAGTTCCATAGACTTGTTCCAAGAATGGGTGACAAAGAAAAGGAGGTCGGCAGTTGATCTGCGCTGACAGAATCCATACTGTATGTCGTGGATTAGACTGTGTTTTTCAGGAAATTTTAGTAATTCCGTGTTTATATACTTTTCCATCACTTTAGAGACGACTGAAATGAGATAAATAGGCCAGTAGCTGCTAGAAAGCGCTTTGGATCCTTTCTTGGGGACAGGTTGTACTCGAGCACTTTTCCAGTCACTAGGGAATAATAGGAGAACAATTGCTGGGATCTCATCAAGGCCAGAGGCTTTCCTGGTATTAAGAGAAGAGAGCATCTTTCGTACCTTTTTAGTTTTGAAAATGATATCCATTATTTTATGCGCGACATTGGGGGACTGTTGGTGATTGAACATTTGGAGGTGGGTTGAGAGTCGAATTGTTGGCGAACAACGAGGCAAAAACTTCAGCCTAGCCCAGGGCGGTAGAGACAATTTCATCCCCTGAAACAAGAGTTGGAAGCGTGCTCTTGTAAAAATTTTCCCAATAGATTTAGCAAGAGTCCAGAAGGGTTTGCTGCCGTTGGAGCTTGAGAGGACTTTGTTTTTGATGTGGTTATTGAGCGAGTTTTTTGCCTCAGAAAGAATGCGGACATATCGGTTTCTTGCGTCGTTAAATGCTTGACGGTTTTCCTGACTGGGATTGTGTGAGCTTAGACCTTCTCAAGTCTGGCCTTGTCACATGATTCAAGGAACCAGGGCTTTTGAGTAGCTGAAGAGGATTTCTGTGTATGTGGAATAAATAATTCCATGCTAGGTTGAATAATTTCGGTTACGTTTTATGAGATATGAGAGGGGTTAAGATGCGAGAAGCAGACGCCCATGGAAATAAGGAAAAGTAATCCCGCATTTCGTCCCAGTTCCCGAAGTTGTAGTGCCAAACGATACGTGGGTGTGATGACTGTGTGATCTCGAGTTGCATTGCGTAGGAAGCAGTGACCATCCCGTGGTCTGAGCGACCCAGAAGGGAGAATGCAAGAATTTTGAACACGTTGCAGATGCAGCCTATTTATGTTGGTTAAATTTGCAAAGTTACATTGTAGGAATAACGACTTACATAAAGCAATCTTGTTATTATTATGAATATACACAATCTAAAGGAAACTTACCAAAATGTAGTTGATTCAAAGGAAGTTAGTTCGAGGAATCGGATAGCCAGAAACGGCAAATAACTGATAAAAACCAATGAGATCGAGCCTCGTACAGGTATAATTCAAAACACATATTGGGGAAACGAAACAGCGCAGGAATTGGAACGTGTTTATTGATATGCAATTCCAGATGTGATTAGATTTCGTGAAGCATTTACACACATTTAAATTAGACCTAATTGACATCTCTACAGTTAAACGGACTATTATAAAGTTTGCCTCAACCACATACATACCGAAGTTAGGACTCACGTTAAGCTATCTTTGATCACGATAGGAAACTTCGACCCATCTCTACTAATTGAAATATTTCTCAACTAAACTCTATGCCTCTATCTCTTTTCTGTCAAACGAAGCCCCGGAGTTTTTCGCGAATCATCAGTTAATCATTCGTTAATTGAAAAACTACCCTTCAGGAGCAAAGTTAATTAATTCCACTTTATCGAACAATACTGCCAAGAAGACGCCTGGGTTTGTTGCGCTATTCCTGATTTATGTTTTTCGTTTTGTCTTCTTCTTTTTTATGTCATTACAAATGGATTGGATTGATGAATACAATCGGGGTTTCACTGTCTTAATTAACTCATTTGTTTAGGTTACAGTATTATCTCAGAAGATTCCTTGTGACATTTATGTTTGGCTTCATTAGCCGCTAACAGTGGTTAAGTGTGTTCTCTGTTTTTAGCGAATTTTCGTAGATAAATTCGCTAATGAAGAGACTGCAACTTTAGGATGTATATTTTTTACATTTTAAGTATATTTTGTGTTGCAAAGCATTAACAATTTCTCGTTGAAATATTACAATAATGACTATATGTAAAATCATGACACTGGTACACACGCTGGAAACTAACAGACAAGTTACTTTTATGTGGGCGAAAGGACATATGGGCATTAAAGGAAGTGAATATGTGGACCAACTCGCAAAAGAGGCATGTCAAGTAAAAGACGGTATTAAAATACAAAATTTTAATGACATGTACAACATTACATGGGCACAAAGTAAAGAAGAGCGGGAAGAAGAATGGAAAACATATGTGCAAACCACCAGAAATCATTATAAATGCATACACCCCACACTTCCAAAAAATGTCGCATATGGAGTATGGCGGATTTCCAGCGCAATCTCTGCGGAATAAAAATTCTTGATTCAGCCATCTGTGACTGCGATGGAAGATCTGTGGCAGACTTGAACCACATTTTTTGCATGTCCCCTGAATTATGACCAAATAACTGTTCAATTTCATACTCTTTTAAAATATATATGAGCGAAGGTACGTGGATTCCAATCTCACTGTTGACAGCGTTTCTCTTTCGACTTTTTTTTTACTTTCTTTTTTCGTCTCTGATTCAATTTTAACATTATCTGATCCGGTTGTGTAATTCCAATTTTCTTAGCCACTTTTTGTTAAAATAATCACTAATGAAAGATAAGAACTTTTAAGACTTTTAATTCCAGTTTAATAGCAGCTGGTTTTGTCCTAAGTTGGTAAAATCGTTCGACAGTTAACACAGACGTAGGTATTTGTGACTTCAGAAGAGTTTGTTGTTGTCTTTTCTGCAGCCGGATTCAATTTTTACAGCATCGACAGGCAAAAGAATTTTCTCTGTGAAGCCACAGAAAAAATATCTACTTCTGTATTTAGATCAGATTTTGAATATTTTTTATTTATTTTTATTTGCGAATTTTGTTGTACAAAATGTTCTTTTAATAGCGAATTTTATTATAAATCAATTCAGTGAACTTTCTTTGAAGAAATATTTGTTACGATTTTTTTTACGAAAAATTATTTAATTGATGGAACATTTTTGAAACGAAGTTTTTGAAAACAAGGTTTTAATGGATTTTCGTGCAAACAGATTGTTTTATTTTCGATTTTAATTACAGATTACGTATATAATATAAATTTTATGTTTGTTTCAGCAAAATTTTGTGTAAAAAAAGTTTTTCCAGTTTTTGCAACAACTTTTTTGTGCTTCCGTAAATATCATTTTTTGTAGGATTTTTTTGTGAAATTTTGGTAATTAATGATAAATGCTTAATAAGTTATTATAAAAAAAAGTGTTTTCTGATTTGCTTGAAAAAACTAAATATAAACTTTAAGATGAAGATGATATGCAGCGGTTGTTGATGAAGTTTTACAACTAAATCAAATTTTATTCAATTGGCTTACAGGAAATGAGAATCTCTAATTGGCAATTTATAAAAGTGACATTTATTCGTGTTTCGCTCAGCAAATTTCCAGACAACTTTTTTACGGCCACATATTTAATTGCATATCTACTCTATGCTAGCATGACACGAAAAAAGAAACAAAATGTTAAATATTCTAGATGGCGAATTCGCTCAAGTTTTCACTGCACAGAAAAATTGAGGCATGAAGTAGAAACATTACCCAAATGCACTTTAAAAAGCATTCCAATCTTTTTAGAGAATTTTTGTAGTAAAAATTGGTAATGAGGAGATCTGTGTTTATACGAGTATATATATATATATATATATATATATATATATATATATATATATATATATATATATATATATATATATATGTGTGTGTGTGTGTGTGTGTGTGTGTGTGTGTGTGTGTGTGTATGTGTATGTATGTATATATTGCTATGATGAAAAGCTTAAGGCAGTTTGACATTGAGTTTGAAAATTAAAACGTACTTGAAAATTTAAAATTATGTATTTTCGATAGTCACAATGAAATGTTTATTTGCAACAAAACTAATTGTACTTATAAGCTTCAATAATTTAAAAAAGTGTAAACAATGTTTTAGGTTAAGTATAATATAAACAGTGAAGTATACATTTTGAACTTGGCGCTTATGAACACAGTTTTACTCACCAGTTTTAATCAAGCACTAGTTCTAATGTGTAAATAGACAGCATTCATTGGATCAGGTGACATAACAATTTGCACATTTGAAATTAATGCAACGGAATTGGCGGAGAACAATGATAACCATATCCGGCAGCTTCGATAACAAGGAGAACGTTTTTAACAGGGCAGAGCGAACATCACGCTTTTTAAACATCTATTGTGTTATTCTCCAAAATTATATTAAAACTTGTAATAAATTAAAGTGAAAGTCTTTTCAAAGTACACTGCACAGTGACGCGGACGACAGCACCCTTCACTCAAATATAGAATATTCTAAGCCTGTCTCCTTAGCCCAATTAGATGAGGATCGCAGACTCATGGAGGGTTCTATCTCCGTGGATCTCCAAAAAATTAGACTGGGGAAGTGGAAATCTTGTACAGTTCAACTCCACCAAATCTCAGTCTTGCTTTCTATCTCAGAAGAGATACACCAGCCCTAGACCCATCACAATGAACAACCAAGTTTATTCAAAGCAATGAGTCTTTTTTACTTGTTGGCATTTCTGTGGATCGAAATCTCAATTGGCACCAACATGTCACATCAATTGCAGAAGCGGCTGCTAATAAATTAGGTTTCCTCTTCCGGGCTCGCAAATACTTTTCACCAGCTAATCTCTATACCTTATATACTTCACAGATAAGGCCAAACCTCGAATACTGCTCCCACATCTGGGGTGCCGCTGCCGCTTCTACACTCGCTATCCTGGACTCCATTCAGAAGAGAGGTATAGTCTTATCGGTGATCCTACCCTCACCCAGAAGCTGCAATCCCTTGCCCACCGACGTTCCGTTGGTGACCTCTTTCTCTCTCTCTCTCTCTCTCTCTCTCTCTCTCTCTCTATTATAGATATCTGCACGGGCACTGCTCAGAGGAGGTTTCTTCCATAGTTCCTCCACATGCTGCCCCCAACAGATTTACCAGGGGAACAGAGTGAATGCACCCTTTTGCTGTACAGGTCACTAGACATAGAAAATCTTGTTTTGCCCGCTCTTTTGTCTCGAGCACTTCCAAGTTGTGGAATTCCTTGTCGGCACATGTTTTTCCTTCTCCTCCGAACCCCCAAACTTTCAAGTCCAGAATTAACAAGTTACATCTTTCCTCCTTGTCGACACCCACGGTACGATAGTATTTAGGCTGTAAGCCCTCGTGGTGTGTTGTTGACATATATAAAAAATAATTTAAAAAAGGTTCGGCTTCTAAATTTTTTGTTACTTTTTCTTATCAGCCTGGGTAAAATGTTCGTCAAAAAAGGCAATCCTACCTTTGTTTCTGATATATACCAAAGGTCTCTCTAAGTAACTATGAGAGGACTTCTTTGACGTCTGCATCTGGGTATGTGCTCAGAAGCTGTAGCATATCCAAATCATTCTTTGGAGTCCATCGACTTACAATTGCCTCGTGCCAAAAGTAAATATATATATATATATATATATATATATATATATATATATATATATATATATATATATATATATATGAATATATATATATATATATATATATATATATATATATATATATATATATATATATATATATATATATGACGCTGACAAAATGTGAAACCCGATTCATTTATTTTCTTGCTCGTTAAGGAATATTCAACCTGTTTAGTGAAGAGGACAATTTTAAGTGCATATATTGCCTTTGCCATTCACCCTGCCTGATGCAGAGCACCTGGGCTCCTAAAGCTTAAGGCGTTTTTCGACCAATCAGGCAAATCTCCTAGGTACAGGAGTGAGATTTGTAGTAACTCCTGGTAGTCTTCTCGTGGATAACTTCTGTCTTTTAGGGCATTTTAGATGTGGTTAACCATTTTCACTCGCTGTTCTTTTAGGAAGCCCTGAACGAAAGTTTCTTCATCCAGCATTGTGGTATACGACTTTTATCACGTGAAGCCCACATACTTTGCAACTGCCGAAAAATCTGGATGTCAGGACAACTTGATGGGATACCGAAACACTCCTTTCAATACTAGTTCATGGGTAAGCCAACTACAACAATGTTCGTCCGAATTTCCTTTTAATTCTGGTATATCCATCTTTTGTCAGTCCTGTATTAGATGCTTCTTATGCTCCTATATGTTGAAATTTACATCTCTAAGTTAAAAACATAAAATTATAAGCATTTAATCCAAAAAAATGTTGCTTGCCGCTGGGGGTCAGAGCATTGCATAAGACCAAAACATTTTGTGTGGTAAACAAAATATATTAAATATATCCGGCAAATATTAATTTTCTTTGGAGTACTGATATATAGTTTTCGTAAAAAAAGTTCCTAAAACATTTCTATGAAAATTCTCTCCGATAACGCAGTTGCTGCACCCAGACAATTTAGCTTTGTTAAAATACTTTTAAGTTATTTTTCAAATACCTTTAGATACCGAAATATAAAATTACACTCGTATAGTTCCTGCTTAAGGTTCATATTATATCCACTACAAATAAACATGCTTTATTTGTCCAACGGATGCAAATCCTTGGAAACAGCAAATCCTAGTATTTTCTGGTAAAGAACTTCAACTTCAAAGCGAATTGCTTATTGAATGTCATGGAAACCTCTGATATATTCTATAAATCTCTTTCTAGCTTATTATATCGAGAAGTTTCGATGTTGTGGCGCATTTTTACGATATTGATGGCCTTCGGATTTCGAACCAATTTTCCTCTAACGACCTGCCAATTTATTGGCCGGCTGTATCACATAACAAAATGACATTAATTTCGAGTATACTGTGTTGTGGACCATCGAGTTCGTGTATTTTATTTATTATAGGTTATAAATGCAACACAAAATATCAGACCATCATATTTGAACCAACAGAAATGACAGTTGTGGATATTAATTATGTAAAGAATAATTAACTAGATAGTGATTTCCGTCCAGTAATTTTCAAATGTATCTTTCATTTGCCAATTAGGAGCCTCGGTGGTTCAGGAGTAAGAACGTGTACATCTGTACCGAAAGGTACTGGGTTCGTTTCTCAGGGTATCCCTTCCACATTTTTAGTACAAACTGTAATAAATTACCATCAACCAAGCTTCTGGCATTGTATTTAAGCAAGCCGTCGGTTCCGTGTCCATGCGATGTTGGGCACGTTAAAGATCCCTACCCTCCTTAAAGAAAGGCAGGGGTTCGGCAAAATTTCCAGAATAGTGAGGTGAAACTGCTCCCTGGCGTCAATGTAAGGCCATAGCCTCAGAAATAGGACGACGTTGAAGTAAAAAAATTTGCAGATTAATTATGTAGAAAACTTATTTATTGTTCTCTCAATCACAATTTTTTACAAGAATATGTATGTATATATATATATATATATATATATATATATATATATATATATATTATTATAATTAATATTATTTACAATATATTCTTTAGTGAAATAAAATAGTGTTTATAAATAAAGATTGTTTGGATGAATGTAATTTTTAGTGAGATGTCGACTTTTGAATTTTGAAAAAAAATATTTAACGAGCGTGAAGTAGGACCCCTAGAGCCCATATCAGTTTCAATTTATATATATATATATGTATATATATATATATATATATATATATATATATATATATATATATATATATATATATATATATATATATATATTCAGTCGTGCACTAATTAACGCTGCTATAAACCACTTGAAACTATATTTTTCAAGTGAGCATAAAAAAGTGGCCGTTGACGATCCAACTGCGCCATATATTTCAGTATTTCCAAATGAATATGCCCATTGTATTGATATGCGACACAAAGCAATTCATTGCCTCGCTCGTTGTTTTAGCAAGAATTAAAATATTTGTATTTCAAACAGTGTTACCTTATATGAAACACTTCAGCAGTTGAATCCTTCAACGGTGGTCTAATAATATTCCTTTTAAAAATATTTAACACGACGTCAGACTTTGTTCGCTTAATAATTATTAACAAAATATAGTAACCATTAAACATTCTCAAACAGCTGGTAAGGTAATTTAAAATGTACGACTACTTAAAAAGACGATTGCAAAAATTTGTAAACAGGTAAAATCGACTTGAGGTCGCGATTTTTTTATCAGAACGCTGTAACACTCAATAAAAACTAGAAGTTATAATACGAATTGATTAAGTTTGCTTCTGACGCTAATTACCATCGCCTGGTGAAAAGTATATAAAACAAAACCTCTCTGTAGTGACTTTTCAATTCAAATACGCTTAGGAAAACCATTTGAACCGTTCGCGTAAATGAACGTACAATGTAATTTTAATCCATCAAGATAATAAAGATCACATTACGTTAGAAGCGCGTATGGCAATTACTTTTTAATTGAATAATAATTTAAAGTCATAATTCACTACAGTAGATATTCTGAAATTCACTTACATACAATATCGCCTCTAATTTAAATTACATAGCTGGATATTTTCAGTTTACTACAAATGAATTACGTGGATTCGTATTTTATTACTTTTCCAGCTGTCTGCATTCATTAAGACTTGTTCTGGATTAAGTTGCATAAATTAAATAGTTTTTTGGATGAGAAGCCGCTTGTTTTTATAGCAAAATTAAAAGAGAGGTTACACTGTACCTTTACGAATTGTGTCAAAATGAATTCAGCTAATTTTCATTAATCTACCAAAAAAAGATTACTACAAAATACAAAGTAAGCCATCCACAAAGTTTTGGTATATGTACAGAGTGGAAGAAAACTCTGGAAATGTCTAATTTTATCTCAAACGGGTAGTCATAAATATATAAAACTTGGGATACTCATATTTTAGGATACGGAGATTCCAGACTTAATATATGCACTGTAGCCAGATTTACTGGTTTTCTGATATTATTAGTCACTGTGGTTTTTAAATACAACACCCTGAATATCGTTTCATTATTGTAATCTCCCCTTCAGCCATATGTAACACTTGACGTTTGATGTAGTCAGAAAGGTCTTAAATAAATAAAACCCTCATTCCAAACTATTATTTGCCGAAATTACAACGTACTAATTGAAAGATTATTACTTTGCTAAAATAATGTCCAACTCAGTTACAACATACTACTTAAAAGATTATTACATTGGTAAATAATGTCAACCTAATGTGGTGCTTACAAGGTGCTCCATTAGTTATTTGAACCCTAATCGATGGTATAATGTGTCTATTACATTTCTCCAGGATTATCTGGAAATTAATCGAGATTCATCGATAATCGTTGCCTTAACTCTGCAAGACTTTCCGGTATAGTTTTGTAAACTTTACTTTTTAAGTATACCTAATAAACATAGTCCTTAGGATTGAGATCTGGTAAACGAGGAGGTCCCTCAATACTACCCCTTCTACCAATCCATCGTCTGGGAAATACCTCATCTAAATAACGCCGAACATTTACACCAAAATAAGCTTCGTCTTGCAGACGCCATATCTGATGAAAATTGGTTCCCAACCGGTTTCTCATTGCAGACACAATTTAATTTCTAAGTAGCATTTCACACAGCAGTGAATTTCCTTCGATAAGAAAACGCCCAATTAACTGAGTACCCGCTATACCAGACCATACATTTAGCTTTAATGGTCTTTGAGTATGGTTTACACGAATCCACTGTAGATTTACGCCACTCCAATACCTTAAATTATGGCGAGTTACATTCCAACACAGTGTAAAGATTGGTTCGTAGAACCAGACTCCTCAATTTAGAAGCTGGAAGAAAAGACATACTTTGGATAAAACTCTCTCTCAGGGCTGCAACTAAATTCATCTGTTGCATTTACCGGTCACCTTCTGACAACAACTTAGTCCAGCTCCTTGTTTACCTTTATGAAAAAACCGACCATCTGATTTCTGAATATCCTTCCTCCGAGGTTACTTTTCTTGGTGACTTCAATGTCCATAATAAAAAATGCCTAGTATCTTCAAAAATAGATCCACAAGGGAGAGCAGCGGAGATCTTTGCAGTCAGCAACTCTTTAGCCAATATGATTCAGCAGCCTACTTACTTTCCTCGCATCCCAACACACAGCTCAAATCCCTTGGATCTCCTTCTTACTACAAATCCTGAATGCTATAAGGTATCAGTCACCGATTCCTCGGTCGCTCAGACCATGGTATGGTCACCGCTTCCTGCGCAATGCAAACCGAGGTCACACAGTCATCACACCCACGTATCGTTTGGTACTACAACTTCGCGAACTGGGACGAAATGCGAGATTCCTTTTCCTCATTTCCATGGGCGTCTGTCTGCTTCTCTCATCCTGACCCCTCTGATATCTCACAAAACGTCACTGAAACTATCCGAGCTGGCATGTAATTATGTATTCCACGTACACAGAAAACCTCTTCAGCCACTCAAAAGCTCTGGTTCTCTAAATCTTGTGACAAGACAAGAGCTGAAAAGGTCAAAGCTCACAAAACGCTTCTACACAATCCCAGTCAAGAAAACCGTCAAACATTTAACGACGCTAGAAACCGCTGTGTCCGCATTCTTTCTGAGGCAAAAAAACTCGTTTAATAACCACATCAAAAACAAAGTCCTATTAAGCTCCAAGGGCACCAAACTCTTCTGGACTCTTGCTAAATCTATTGAGAATTATTTCTGCAAAAGCACGTTCCCACCTCTTGTCTCAGCGGATTAAATTGTTTCTGCCACACTGGGCAAGGCTGAACTGTTTGCCTCGTTGTACGCCGGCAATTCTACTCTCAACCCACCTCCAAATGTTCAACCACCGACAGTCCCCAATGTCGCGCATAAAACACGGGTGTCATTTTCAAAACAAAAAAGGTACGAAAGGTGGTCTCTTCTCTTAATACCAGGAAAGCCGCGCACCAGAACTTGCTCCTGTCCTGACTCGTCTGTTTCAGACATTTTACAATAGACGTATATTCCCTAGTAACTGGAAAACTGCTCGAGTACAACCCGTCCCCAAGATAGGATCCAAAGCGCTTGCTAGCAACTACAGGCCTATCTCTCCCCTTTCAGTCATCTCTAAAGTGATGGAAAAGTATATAAGCACCGAATTACAAAATTTTCTTGAAAAACACAGTCTAATTCACGACAGGCAGTATGGATTCCGTCAGCGCAGATCAACTGCTGACCTCCTTTCCTTTGTCACCCATTCTTGGAACAAGTATATGGAATTACACGGTGAATCCCAGATTGTCGCTCTGGACATATCCAAAGCATTCGACCATATTTGGCATGCAGCACTGCTTAATAAACTTCCCGCCTATGGCCTACCACCAAAACTCTGTACCTGGACAGCAAACTTCATCTCCAACCGGAGCATTTTTGTTGTTGTGGATGGCCATTCCTCTAAACTATATCCAATTAATGCCGGAGTTCCTCAAGGTTAAGCTTTAGCCCCTACTTTGTTTCTTCTCCACATCAATGACCCTCTCTCTAGCACATCCAACCAAGTTCACAGTTACGCGGACGACAGCACCATCCACTCAAATATACAATATTCTAAGCCTGTCTCTTCGACCCAATTAGATGAGGATCGCAGACTCATGGAGGGTTCTGTCTCCGTGGATCTCCATAAAATATTAGACTGGGGAAGTAGAAATCTTGTAGAATTCAACCCCATCAAATCTCAGTCTTCCCTTCTTTCTCATAAAAGATACACCAGCCCCATACCCATCACAATGAACAACCAAGTTATTCAAAGTAATGAGTCCTTTTTACTTGTTGGTATTTCTGTGGATCGAAATCTCAATTGGCACCAACATGTCACATCAATTGCAGAAGCGGCTGCTAAGAAATTAGGTTTCCTCTTCCGGGCTCGCAAATACTTTTCACCAGCTAATCTCTATAACTTATATACTTCGCAAATAAGGCCAAACCTCGAATACTGCTCCCAAATCTGGGGTGCTGCTGCCGCTTCTACACTCGCTATCCTGGACACTATTTAGAAGAGAGCTATACGTCTCATTGGTGACCCTACCCTCACCCAAAGGCTGCCATCCCTTGCCCACAGACGTGCCGTTGATGACCTCTCTCTCTCTCTCTCTCTCTCTCTTTTATAGATATCTGCAAGGGCACTGCTCAGAAGAGCTTTCTTACATAGTTCCTTCACCTGCTGCCCCCAACAGATCTACCAGGGAAACCGAGCGAATGCACCCTTTTACTGTCCAGGTCACCAGACATAGAACATCTTGTTATGCCCGCTCTTTTGTCCCGAGGTCTTCCAAGTTGTGGAATTCCTTGCCAGCGCATGTTTTTCCTTCTCCTCCGAACCTCCAAACGTTCAAGTCCAGAATTAACACGTTGCCTCTTTCCCCCTTGTCGACATCCACGGTACGATAGTATTTAGGCTGTAAGCCCTCGTGGTGTGTTGTTGAAATAAAAAAAACCTATCTTGTTAACAAAATTCCAGTCAGTTGCAATTTTTTCCATTATTACCTCACTAAACTCTAATTTACGGTCGAAGTCATCTTCAATTAATTATGGCAATAACTTAATTTTTTAAGGTTTAAATTTATTCTTATATTACACGTAAGATTAAAAAACGACTTACATTATGTACTTGTGCAGCTCTGTGTGAAGAATTATGTGGATCTTCAACGAAACGCTGCATTATTTATAAAGTTTTGTTGTCATTCATTATCGTTTTTGTTCGACCTGTTTGGTTATTCATCTTTTACACTTTAAATTTCCTCAAAGCGTTTTGACGTTTTTTGTACCGTCGCCTTATGGATAGGAAAACGATTTAGGACTGTATCATTAAACAAGTTTGCAACTTCACTATAATCTTGTTCTATTGCCATAACCTTGCATTATTTAACCTTTTAATAACCACATCAAAAACAAAGTCCTCTTAAGCTCCAGCGGCAGCAAACCCTTCTGGACTCTTGCTAAATCTATTGGGAATAATTTCTGCAAGAGCACGTTGCCACCTCTTGTCGCAGGGGATGAAATTGTTTCTACCGCCCTGGGCAAGGCTGAACTTTTTGCCTCGTTGTTCGCCGGAAATTCTACTCTCAACCCACCTCCAAATGTTCAACCACCAACAGTCCCCAATGTCGCGCATAAAATGACGGATATCATTTTCAAAACTAGAAAGGTACGAAAGATGCTCTCTTCTCTTAATACCAGGAAAGCCTCTGGCCTTGACGAGATCCCAGCAATTGTTCTCAAAAAATGCGCACTAGAACTTGCTCCTGTCCTGACTTGTCTGTTTCAGACATCTTACAATAGGGGCATATTCCCTAGTAACTGGAAAACTGCTCGAGTACAACCCGTCCCCAAGAAAGGATCGAAAGCGCTTCCTAGCAACTACAGGCCTATTTATCTCCTTTCAGTCATCTCTAAAGTGATGGAAAAGTATATAAACACCGAATTACTAAAATATCTTGAAAACACAGTCTAATCAACGACAGGCAGTATGGATTCCGTCAGCGCAGATCAACTGCCGACCTCCTTTCCTTTGTCACCCATTCTTGGAACAAGTCTATGGAACTACACGGTGAATCCCAGATTGTCTCTCTAGACATATCCAAAGCATTCGACTAGGTCTGGCACGCAGCGCTACTTAATAAACTACCGGCCTATGGCCTACCACCAAAACTCTGTACGTGGACAGCAAATTTCCTCTCCAACCGGAGTATTTCTGTTGTCGTGGATGGCCATTCCTCTAAACTGTATCCAATTAATGCAGGAGTTCCTCAAGGTTCAGCTTTAGCCCCTACTTTGTTTCTTCTCCACATCAATGACCTCCTCTCTAGCACATCCAACCCAGTTTACAGTTACGCGGACGACAGCACCCTCCACTCCAATATACAATACACTCAGCCTGTCTCTTTAGCCTAACTAGATGAGGATCGCAGACTCATGGAGGGTTCTATCTCCGCGGATCTCCAAAAAATATTAGACTGGGGAAGTTGAAATCTTGTACAATTCAACCCCACCAAATCACAGTCCTGCTTTCTTTCTCATAAGAGATACACCAGCCCTAGACCCATCACAATAAACAACCAAGTTATTCAAAGTAATGAGTCCTTTTCACTTGTTGGCATCTCTGTGGATCGAAATCTCAATTGGCACCGACATGTCACATCAATTGCAGAAGCGGCTGCTAAGAAATTAGGTTTCCTCTTCCGGGCTCGCAAATATTTTTCACCAGCTAATCTCTATACCGTATATACTTCACAAATAAGACCAAACCTTGAATACTGCTTCCACATCTGGGGTGCTGCTGCCGCTTCTACACTCTCTATCCTGGACTCCATTCAAAAGAGAGCTATACGTCTAATCGGTGATCCTACCCTTACCCAAAGGCTGCCATCCCTTGCCCACCGACGTGCCGTTGGTGACCTCTCTCTCTTTTATAGATATCTGCATGGGCACTGCTCAGAGGAGCTTTCTTCCATAGTTCCTCCACCTGCTGCCCCCAACAGATCTACCAGAGCAAATGCACCATTTTACTGTCCAGGTCACCAGACATAGAACATCTTGTTATGCCCGCTCTTTTGTCCCGAGGACTTCCAAGTTGTGGAACTCCTTGCCGGCACATGTTTTTCCTTCTCCCCCGAACCTCCAAACCTTCAAGTCCAGAATTAACAAGTTGCCTCTTTCCTCCTTGTCGACACCCACGGTACGATAGTATTTAGGCTGTAAGCCCTCGTGGTGTGTTGTTGAAATTAAAAAAAAAAACTCATCATTAAAACAGTAATTCGATCGTTTCTATTCAGCACCGTCATAGAGATAATTCATTTTCCTTGCAGAACTCTTAAAACACGTCAAATTACTATTATTTGTCGTTAATAATGTAAGTGGTGAATGACTGTCAAATTGACAGCATGCTAGAAGTTAATTACTACAAAACTAGTTTTATTTATTTAAGACCTTTCTGACTACATCAAACGTCAAGTGTTACATATGGTTAAATTCGCATTTAAGGTTACATTCCAATAATGTAAAAATATATAGGGTGTTGTATTTAAAAAACTACAATGACTAATAATATCATAAAAACGCTAAAATCTGGCAACATGGCACATACGAAGTCTCGAATCTCCGTATCCTAAAATAGGTGTATCCCAAGTTTTGTATATTTTTGACCACCCGTGTGAGAGCAAATTTGGCGTTTCCAGAATTTTCTTCCACTCTGTATATTTGTAACAGGCTCATAATCATTACAGTATAAAATAAGTGTCGCATGTTGCAAACATGAACCACGTCGTTGCAACCATGAACCTCTGTCTCTAGTTTCAGTGTGGCTTCTGCACTTGAATAATTAGGTTAGATTTTCCACAAGTTTTTCTCTTGGGTTCCTTCCTTCCTTCCTTTCCAAATATTTTGCCTTTAAATAGTTTTGTCAAAACATTATTATTAGATCTCAGAATACAGGGTACATGTTAATCAATTATCACCATTGGAGTCTCAGAAACGATTAAAGATACAAAGTTGAGTATTTTGGTTTTCAATAATTTGACACCAAGAGATCTACCCTAGGACACATAGCTCCTGAAATATCTTGCAAACTGAATTTCAGAATTTTTCTATTGTTATAACTTTTTTATTAATCGTCCTGGTCCGAATTTCCTGGCCAGCGAACCTATTCGAGCAATTTACACAAAAACTACACCTGCCAAGATATAATTATCCACAAAAACGTTTTTGAAAATTTGCAAACATTTTTTTTAAATAACTTATTAAACATTAATTATTAGCTACCAATATCTTAGAATGATTAGACTAAAAACACTATCTTCAAAAACACTTAAAAAACCTTCCTAAATATTTTTACTGCGAAACTTTGCTGAAAAATACATAAAATTGAAATTATATAATCTGTAACTAAAGTTAAAAAAATTTAATGTTCTTGGTTAACTTTTTATGAACATTTGTACCCGTGGAAATATAGAGGAAATATGAGGAAAATACTTATGTTTTTATGTCAGAAATAAGATCACTTTGAAGTTTTATTTGACATTTGTGAAGATAATTTATCAATGACTTATACAGGGTGCCCGAAAATAATAAGCAAAAAATTCATGGGGTTATTCTACTCAAAAAGTAATGCCACTAGTTCCTATAGTAGTTTTTTGAAAACTCGAAAATAACGGAGTTATAGGGTGTCAAAAACAATTTTTTTTTAAATTTTTGTCTATAACTTTTTCTGTCGTGGATCGATTCTTTTCAAATTTGGTCACACGTATATAATACAACTCTGTATTTACGTTACAAATTTGACATGGATCTATCGAAATCTAAAGGCCGAAACTGCCCTTGACGCACAGATAAGGACTTTTTGCTTGAATCTTTATCTCAAATCCAACAATAGACGATTGAAGGGAACTATAAAATCTTTAAAAAAAAGTCCTCTTATTGCATCACGATAAAACTAACCGTTTTCTAGAAAAATGTTCTTAAACATTTTTGCTGGTATTGATTGAATGCGAAATCACTTCATCAAATTGTCAATATTAATAGCGTGTGTTTTGAAAACAGTCGCGGTAATTGCTTAGGAAACAAAATTATGTCACATGTTTAGACAAATAAAGTATTATATTTTTATTATTATTACTACTATAAAATGATCAGCAATAAAGATTTTACGGAGCCTCATTTTTTATAACTTACTATAACTTGCAAATTTTAAGCATTATAACAATAATTCATTAGAAATCATAACAATTAAATATTATAACAAAGTTTCAAAGTGATGTCCTTCCATCTCAACACACAAATCAATTCTTCTCAGGAAATTCCGACGAACTCTAGCGAATATTCCGTCTTTTTGCCTGATTACCTCACAGTTAATCAATAATTCTTTACCTGAGATCTTCAACGTTTTGAACTGGACTCCTGTATACTAGTGATTTTAGGTAACCCCAAAAGAAAAATCCATTGGGTTCAAATCAGCCGATTGAAAAGTTCACTGCAGAAACCCACCGCGTCCTATCCATCTCTCAGGAAATGCTTTATTAAGAAATTCCCTCACCGCTGTACTAAAATGTGGCGGCGCGCCGTCCTGCAGCAGCCACATTGTTTTGCCGCCCCGATAGCACCGCAGCCTTTGTCTTTTTGTGCATGCCCTTTGTCTTTTCAACTCCACCCAATCCAAAATCACTGTGCCTTGAACTAGTCTGTACAGCAATTGGTAGTGTGAAGTTTTATATTGCTCTGTCTCCGGTCTAGGCTCTCCATAGATGAGTTGTCTTTTGCGGTCCAGAGGTTTACACTCCCACAAGATGTGCTGGGCTGATTCTTCCTCCTCACCTTAAAGTCTGCATGCCAAGTCCCCCTCAAACCGCCCCATTTTATGCAGGTGTTTCTTGACAGACATGTGTCTCGTCAAGTGTCCTGTTATGTTCCTGAGCTGTCCTCTGCTAAGATTTAGCAGCTCCACAGCTCTATTTGAACTAAGTTCCCCAATTACTGGTTTCCTATGTCTGAGGCCTGCCAGTACACCTTATGTTTGCTTCTGACCCAGGACTTAATGGATGCCCTGGCAGTGCTCTTTGTCACGCGCAGGACAGGTTCTGGTCCCATAAATGGTTCTGCTGACCTTCTCTTCGCGAGACCTCTTTATGGTTACTTTTAATATTATCTATCGTTATATCTAAATAAACAGGTTTTAGTTATATTTTTAAAATCTCATGATAGTTTTTGTAACAGCGTTTTGGTCATTAGAGATATAAATAAAATGTCAATGCCTCTGATGACGTTAACTTTGATAGCGAAACGATTTTCAGACTTTAGAAGTATGTCATGGTAAATTGGGTCTCCAAAGTGTACTTATTACTACTTGCTAAGTCAAGGGTGAATTTTTTAGGCAACGGGACGAGAGGAAAACTTTTTGATACAGCTAGGGCAAAAGTAGAGAAAGTAAAGTTATTAAATGTCAAAAAAACTTAAACGATATTACGCTTAACAATCCACACCTCGCTTCTTAGGTATTTGGCCAGATTTAGAGTGCTACTACTTGTACTAATTTAATATGTTAACTCACCAATGAGAAGATTGATTCCCTCTGTTAAATCCTTGTCATACAGAGTAAATACTTTTTGATCGTCTACTTTTAAAGGTGTAATGTCCAACAGTATTCCTTCAGTTATGTCGCAATGGTCATGCCCAGTTCTAGTCACTTGATAAACAGCTGTCACAGGCTCATGCATAACCCTGAAACAAAACATATATTGATAAAATCAATTTGACACATTCCAAACTAACTAACAAAGAGTCTGGACCCAAAAGTTCTTCAGAAACAGCTTTATAGATTAAAAAACTACGTTGGGCACCGTGTTTAGAAACTGAAACAGAAAGCTGATCACAAAAAACAAAAAACTTTACGGGAACAATTGAAGAGACATTTTTGTCCACATTCAGTTGTCTTCGATTATCTCCCAAATCGCTCGGATAAAGACAAATCTGCTGGCATGTATAACATAAGCTATCAATTGCCCAGATTTTCTGGAATTTACACAAACACACGGTCCACGATGCCATGGCTACTAACCTTGCATTTTGCATTACCTGAGTTCTTCGCGGACGGAGCGACATAGTCGTCCACCCTCTCTCGCTGCAAAATACGAGCCATTCACGCCAAACATGCGTCTGCTCTGACCAACTTTGTATATATAGTGAGGGGCAAAATTAAGGAATGAGTTTATTGCAATTTGAGCGATTTACGTTTTGACGAAATACTCGGACACGTCAATTATAGTTTTCAAGAATACACAAGACTAGATGCATTCTCGCAACAATTAGAACCGTAGACCGGTTTCGCTCTCATTAGAGCTCTTCAGTAGGGTATACTAATTGTAGCAAAAATGCACCAAAAGTAATACAGCTATATTACAGCCAGCCTTAAAATACTAAGTGAGTGATGGACGTGCCGCCACCTAGTTACGGAACCAAGTAGTATGTTGTCACGCCAGCTCCAAATAACACAAAGTGTTAAAAAAATAGAGACTGTATACAACTAACTAACAATTTAGAAATTGGGGTAGAAATGGGCCAGGGCTGACAATTTTCTAAATTGTTAGTTAGTTGTATACAGTCCCTATTTTTTTAACACTTTGTGTTATTTGAAGCTGGCGTGACAACATACTACTTGGTTCCGCAACTAGGTGGCGGCACGTCCACCACTCACTTAGTATTTTAAGGCTGGCTATAAGATAGCCGTTTTACTTTTGGTGCATTTTTGCTACAATTAGTATGCCGTACGGAAGAGCTCTAATGAGAGCGAAACCGGTCTACGGTTCTAACTGTTGCGAGAATGCATCTAGTCTTACATACTTTGTCCCTATATTGGGGTAGAAATGGGCCAGGGCTGACAATTTTCTAAATTGTTAGTTACTTGTATACGGTCTCTATTTTTTCAACACTTTTTCTTATTTGGAGCTGGCGTGACAACATACTACTTGGTTCCGCAACTAGGTGGCGGCACGTCCACCACTCACTTAGTATTTTAAGGCTGGCTATACTATAGCCGTATTACTTTTGGTGCATTTTTGCTACAATTAGTATGCCGTACTGAAGAGCTCTAATGAGAGCGAAACCGGTCTACGGTTCTAATTATTGCGATAATGCATCTAGTTTTACATACTTTGTCCCTATATTGGGGTAGAAGTAGGCCAGAGCTGACAATTTTCTAAATTGTTAGTTAGTTGTTTGAAATCTCTATTTTTTTTAACACTTTGTGTTATTTGGAGCTGGCGTGACAACATACTACTTGGTTCCGCAACTAGGTGGCGGCACATCCACCACTCACTTAGTACAAAAATACACATTTTGCATAAAATTTACGTTTCTTCCGTCATCGACATTTTTTTAAATGATAAGCCCCCTTTTTTTATTTTGATAGATCATTGAATTGTCTACACGGTACCATCAAAATTTTGATACCTCACATTGTTAAATTTTCGAATGAAAGTCATTTAAACAATGGAAAACATAAAGTCTATTCATAACAACAAACAAAATATAAAGAGTCTAAACAAATTAAAGTATTGTTTCCATTAAATAAAACGTTGGAAATGCAATCCACCGACTTCTGGATAATCAGAAAATCTGCTGACACATTCCTCTTGTACATTGCGAATGATGTCAGGACTAACTTGACTCATTTCATACCTAATCCGATTTTTCAAATCTTCTAGGTTATTTAGTTTGTTCACATAGATTTTTGATTTTAAAACCCCCTATAAAAACAGGGGCGTAAGATCTGTGGAACTGGGGGGGGGGCTTTATTGGTCTTCGCCTACCGATACACTGGCCAGAAAAGCGGTCATTTAAAAACTCGGGAACGGAACGTGCCAAATACAGAGGTGCGCCTTGTTAAAACCAAATATCACCACATGGTATATCAGGCTCATCATCATTTGTAAAAATTGCAGCAAAAGCAGGAATAAGCTCATTCCTTAGAAAATTATAATTTCGCTGCCCAGTGAGAGCTGTATCGAAGAGGAAAGGACCTATGGTTCTATCCTTGACTATTCCTGCCCACACGTTAACTTTACGAGGGTGTTATGTATGTGCTTCAGTCATCCAGTGATAATTCTCTCTACTTCATTACTTGTAATTTTATTTATTCACTTTCCATTTAGTCAAAATGATGCTTCGTCCGAAAAAATAATTTGGCGAATAAAGTTTGGATTACGGTTGCATAAATCTTACATTAATTCACAAAAATGCATTCGTCGATCAGGGACACCTTCATTAAATTCGTGCGGCAACTGTATTTCGTAAGGATGGTATTTTTTAAATTTTAATGCACCTAATATTGATCGCTAAGAAATTTTACAGCCTGCTGCAATTGCTCGGATACAGTTTTGAACATTTTATTTACAGGAAATAATATTATCTTATTCGTTATCTTTTGAATGTTGTTGGAATAATGTTTATCTACTCTTTAAATAACTTCATTCGAAAATTTTACAATCTGAGGTATCAAAATTTTGATGGTACCGTGTAGACCGTTCAATGATCTATCAAAGTAAAGAAAAGCAGTTGTGGAGAAATGTAAATTTTCTGAAAAAAATGTGTATTTTTGAAAAGTAGGTTTGTAAAAGCTTCTTAGTAGTTTCTGGTAAACATTATAAAGTGAAAATGCAACACAAAATACCAACAATAATATTAAGAGCTTTCTTTAAGTAATTCTAAAAGCTGCAGTCAGCAATTTTATCTATAAAGATTGCAGCTATCAGGTATTACTACTTACAAGATGGCCATTTCAATAATGGCGCCTCACTTGAATATGACACTGTTTTTAGTGAATTTTCGTAGAAAAAAATCACTAATGGGCAGATCTCGACTTTTGAATTTTGAAAAAATTTTGCAAATGAGCGCGAACTAGGACCCCTAGAACCCATATCCGGGGTCAGTTTCAATTTTTATATGCTTATATATATATATATATATATATATATATATATATATATATATATATATATATATATATATATATATATATATATATATATATATATATATAATATATATATATATATATATATATATATATATATATATATAATATATATATATATATATATATATATATATATATATATATATATATATATATATATATATATATACACTAAAAAAATTAGTGTTCTGAATTTAGAAAGGAAAGAGATTTCAAATAATGTAACACTCGATCCATATTCCCTACTTAAAATATAAGGATTGTTATCATCACCCTTAAGAGGTTGATGTGACAAAGTTGAGATTTATGTCAAAACATGCCCACTAAATATTAAAATTGACGTGTTTCAGCGTTTCCTAAAAAAAATATTCACAAATCGGTCTGTTTCGTTTTCAATGCGCCAGCCTGTATATATATGATGTATCACACCGATAACAAAAAATAACACAGAGACTTTGATAAAATTTGGCAGGTACCTTCCTTTTGTAAATGGCTTGAACAATTCTGTTAGCCAAAAAATCGGATCAGTTTTTCTAGAAAAATTCTGTTTTCTTCCAGAAAACTTTTGTTTCTAAGAAAATAACAAAGCTATGGCAACCAAATTGACCAACCAAACAACACACTGAAATTTAGATTTTTAAGTTAAAAGGGTAAAAGTTATAAGCATTTAAGGAAGAAAAATGTTGGTGCCACTGGAGGTCACAGAAAAGCACAAGTGCAAATTATTTGTATGTATTATATTTATCAAATGTTACAGACACATAAAATTTTCCTTGACCCAGATATACCTTATTTCGTAAAAAAAAGCGTAGATCATTTATATGAAGATTGCTACTATAACCCACTCACTGCGTCCAGACTTTTAAATATTTTAGGGAACAAACCCTATATATCTGAAGAGATTCAAGCAAGAAATATAAATCTTAATTTTCCAATATATCAAACTAATGACATTCCAATAGATCAAACGCTGGCAATTTAATACTTCCACGAAATTATTGATTATATCTGTTAGAGCTCTCATCCCCGATACCACCATAAGCATATTACAAACTTTGTAGAAAATAATCCATCAAGATGATAGAGTGCAGATATAAAGGGAATCTTTTCTGGAGTCATAGTAAAAGATACAAAGTAAATAACTGTTATATCATTTGGCGCGAGACATCGAAAAGTGTATTACAGTATTACATTCATAAGACATCCCAACAGGCATGCCTCTTTCAGACTCAGACCTGGAAATGGGAGGGAATCGGGAGTCAGGGAATAGCGCTCTCAAGTGGTGTGCTCACTTTCAGACAGCCGACAGCCACATTGCCGATCTTTTGGAAATGACATAAGAAACAAGGAGTCAAGAGCAGAATTTGTGAAGGCCCGTCGCAACAAGCTGACGTTATATTTATTTGTTTGAACTGAATACTTTACTACATGACATTAACGAAAAGTCACAAACTAAAAGGGAACATTCAACTAAAGTTTGTTTTTGCTACAGTAAATTAAATTTTAACTTTATTTGTTATAACCTTTTACTTTACTTTCTGCTCCTTGGCCTTGATTTTCCATGTACATATTCTAATATTGTATATTCTTAATTATTTTAATATACATCAATCAAACCTGATAATAATATTTATAGAGTAGCGGCCGCTAATATAAAATATCATTTTAGCGAATTTTCGTAGAAAAAATTCGTTGTTGAGGAGATCTGGGTTTATATATATATATATATATATATATATATATATATATATATATATATATATATATATATATATATATATATATATACTCGTGGTGCGTTTTTTTCGTGAAGAGTTATGTTATAATTAATTAGGTTTGGGTTCGTGGAAACTTCTTTATTTTTGGACAATAATTAAAACAACATTTGTATTTTTGATTTAACAACGACGTTTCGCCGCCTCATGCGCGGCTTCTTCAGGTTTTTTAAATCTTTATTTCATTTTATATTAATCTATGAACATTTCGCTTTTACGGTTGAGAGCTGTAAACATTGATAAGGTATTTTTAGAAAAGTAGGTTCCCTTTAAATAATTACAATATATGTTTTTATAAATTATTTAGATTTATATCTTACCTGTGTGTTACACCATCACTCAATTGTATATTTTCCGGCGATTACAATTGAGTGATGGTGTAACACACAGGTAAGATATAAATCTAAATAATTTATAAAAACATATATTGCAATTATTTAAAGGGAACCTACTTTTCTAAAACTACCTTATCAATGTTTACAGCTCTCAACCGTAAAAGCTAAATGTTCATAGATTAATATAAAATGAAATAAAGATTTAAAAACCTGAAGAAGCCGCGCATGAGGCGGCGAAACGTCGTTGTTAAATCAAAAAACACAAATGTTGTTTTAATTATTGTCCAAAAATGAAGAAGTTTCCACGAACCCAAACCTAATTATATATGTATATATATATATATATATATATATATATATATATATATATATATATATATATATATATATATATATATATATATATATATACATATATATATATATATATATATATATATATATATATATATATATATATATATATATATATATATACAGGGTGCTTCAAAAATGATGGTCTATGTTACAGGTGCACATTCAGCGCAAAAAAATAAGACTATTTTTTCATATAAATATGGGTCCGCAAATGCTTAGTTTTTTAAATACAGCGTGTTAAGTTATTTGTTTCTGTGAGTTTTTCACAAATAAGTCCGAGCCAAATTAAAATTTTGACGTAAAAATTGGCATGTGGAGGTTTTCGCGGGCAAGAAATTTAAATATGTTATTGTTAATAACACTGCTGGCAGAGGGCGCCACCTGTAAGACATGGCTTGCATTCAATTGGCTATAATTTTTTGACACCCAGTAATATCGACCTACCGTATAGCAACATTGCAGCCCTTATCAATTGTAAGCAAAAAATGTATATTTGAGTTAAATCTCTCCGACACACCATTTTCGAGATATTTCAATTTTTGTATGTCGATGTCGCTCAAAAATTAATTCTGCGGCAAATCATAGGAATACATTTTTCACCTTTTAATTGCTATCAGTATGTATAAACTAAATTTTCTTATTCTCTAATTAAAAATTAATATCTTACCAGAAAAAAGAACTGACAAGACACAATCATGAAGATAAAATAAAAAGCCATGATAACAAACTTTTTAACAAAGTATTTTCCATCGTTACGGTACTTGACTTTTGCGTTTGCGTCGTGACATATACTACATTTGACTTTTACTCACTATTTTTAAGTCATTAGTTTAGTTAGTATTGTCCGAAATTTTTCTGATTAAATATGGAAGTCTTTACCAACAATGAACTAACAGACATGCATGTAATGTATTCACGGGCTTTTGGTAACTGTTATGAGGCAAAATGACTGTATGAAGAACCCTTCCCAAATCGGAGAATTCCAGACAGAAGTTTCAACGGATCGACATCCGTCTGCGAGAAACAGGTACATACTTATATTATCTAATACATCGATCTGTCTCTTTTGAATATATATATATATATATATATATATATATATATATATATATATATATATATATATATATATATATATATATTTATATTTACCAGGTACCCTTAATAAAGTTGCTGATCGAGGCAGACCACGAAGTGCACGAAATCCTGATTTTGAAGAGGCTGTTCTTGATCAAATTGAACAAAATCCAAAAATAAGTACTAACGAAATGGCCAATCATCTGGGAGCATCCAATGCAACGATATGGCGAGTTCTTCACGAGCAAGAATTGCGTCCATATCACATCCAACGTGTGCAGGCACTATCGCCTCAAGGGATTTTATACCTTGCCTACAATTTTGCCAATGGTTTCTTCAACATAGTAATGTAGAGAACTTGTTAAATTGTGTATTGTTCACTGACGAGTCTGGATTTAAGTGCGACGGGATCGTCAATTTTCGTAACAGCCATATTTGCGCTGACGAAAATCCCCAGGCAGTTTTTGAAAGGCATCATCAACAGCAATTTTCCTTAAATGTATGGGCTGGAATTGTAAGGTGTAATTTGAGAGGACCAATTTTTTACCTCGCAGATTTAATGCTACAACTTATCTTGAATTCCTGCAAAACCAACTAAATGGGTTATTAGAAAATGTACCTCTTGACATAAGACATAACCTGTGGTTTATGCATGACGGAGCCCCCCCACATTTCGCACTAAATGTCAGAAACTACCTAAGCAATACTTTTGGACGCAGATGATTCGGACGCGGTGGACCTCAGCCATGACCGGCTCGATCCCCTGATTTAAATCCTATGGCTTTTTATTTATTGGGGCGTCTGAAAATATTGTTTATGAAGCAAATGTTGAAAATGTTGATGATCTGCAGCAAAGAATTGTACTTGGATGCGAAGAAATTAGAAATACACCAGAAATATTTCACAGAGTACGACGTTGTATGCTTCGCAGAATACGAAAGTGTATTGAAGTGGAGGGTGGCCATTTTGAACATTTATTGTAGTCAGGTATCATAAAATGTTATAGCATTTTTTATTGTTGTTTTATTTGTTGTTAAAATTTGCAGACAATACAATTAATTACTTGAGAAAAATTAATTTCTGATCGACATACAAAAATTGAAATATCTCGAAAATGGTGTGTCTGAGAGATTTGGATCAAATATACATTTTTTGCTTACAATTGATAAGGGCTGCAATGTAGCTATACGGTAGGTCGATATTACTGGGTGTCAAAAAGTTATAGCCAATTGAATGCAAGCATAGTCTTACAGGTGGCGCCCTCTACAGCAGTGTATTAACAATAACATTTTTACATTTATTGTCCTCAGAAACCCCCGCATGCCAACTTTCACGCCAAAATTTTAATTTGACTTAGACGTATTCGTGAAAAACTGACAAAAACAAATAAGTTTAACACGCTGTATTTAAAAAACTAAGCATTTGCAGACCCATGTTTATATGAAAAAATATTCTTATTTTTTGTGCTTAATGTGCATCTGTAACATAGACCATCATTGAAACAGCCTGTGTGTGTGTATATATATATATATATATATATATATATATATATATATATATATATATATATATATATATATATATATATATATATATATATATATATATATATATATATATATATATATATATCGTACCGATAACTCAAAAAATAATGTGTTATAATAAGTGTTTCCTTAAATATTTTGGGGTTTCTTTCGGAAATTGTTGTATATCCGAAAATGTCAAAGCTTTGGCAACTAAATTTTGTACAATAAAATGTATGTTACATACCATTTCAGACCTTTGAGTTGAAAAACAAATTATAATCATATAAAAAAAGTCTGGACGCAGCAAGTGCGTTATGGTAGGGACTTTTCGTAAAACTGTTTTTAATGACAAATATGTCTTGTTTTTAAAAGGAGATTTGGTTGCCAGTATATAACCTATATAGTGCTAACAATGTACCATATTTCATTAAAATAGCTTTGTTGTTTCAAACAGTACAAACATTTTCCGAAAATCAACTGGTCCGATTTTCCTGGCGAACACATCTCTTCAAGCTATTAACGCACCTGCCAAGATATAATTATTCACAAACAGTTTTAGGACTAAAAGATATAAAAAAATTGCGAAAATTTGCAAAAATTTCTTTTATAAAAAATTAACCACTTATTTTTACAGAAATTGCCTTCAGCAATCTTACACTAAATTATATAGTTCACAAAAATTCGACAAATGTTTTTTAACAATAACTTACTAACCATTTATTATTAATTACTATTAAATCCAAAAAAAACTTACAAAAAATTATTTCTACGGAAATACTAAAAACATTTCTGCGAAAACTTTTCTAATTCAGCCACTATTTGAGAACGGCCCTGTATACGGCATTTCGATTTTTTCAACCAGTAATACATACAAAAAGCTCTCCCAATGTATCATTTTCATGGGGCTCCGCTATCTATTAGTAAAAACGCCCTATCACAATTTGTGATATGTGTGTGTGGTATGGGCCCAAAACGTGAAAAGTTGCACAACAATTGAAATAACTCAAAAACGATGAACGATATATTTTTTGACCTTACAAACATTCATTATAATTCGATGGAAACTACAAAAATGCAATAATATAAGGGGTGTTCTATTAAAAAAAGGAAGTGTATATCACCAACGACTTATAGACCACCCTGTAATTGTCAAAATAGGTTTATAAGTTGCACCTCGAAACACCCTATAATTAACGTATATAATGTTTACTCATAACTTGTATAATAACGAATATATTGAGCTTTACCGTAGAAACGCGTCACCCTGTATATGTGTAAACAGACAACAATTAAAACTGACCCCGTATATGGGTCTTAGGGGTTCCAGTTCGCGCTTATTTGAAGAAATCTTTTCAAAATTCATAAGTTGCAAAGTTCTCAATAACAGATTTTTTCTACGAAAATTTGCTAAAATATAAACTATTAAACCATAAACTCTATAGCTGAAACTACTGCCAAAGTATCAGAAAGAGGGTCTATTTGAAATGGATTTTCCGAAAATATTAACAGACAAGCATGTCAAAATTTTCTACATTAGAATAATTCTGCATGCTGCTATTTGTACATTTTAGTGATAAACAAACTTAGTTTTTAATTGAAATACTTAGATTTAAACACTTGTAAACACAATTAAAATTTTCCAAAAAAAAAACAACTGAATAAGACATAAGACTCGAGCAGAATTCAAAAAATGTCAAACATTCAAACATTTAATAGGTGTTAAACAAATGTCACAACAATTAACACAAGTTGCTAAGCAACTGGAATAATTGCGAATCATGGATATCTTGAGTTGTCAGGAATATTCTAGTCATTATAAGTAGCATAAAAATATTGAAAAGAATGTTACTTGCAGAGTTTAAAATGTCTTACAATTTTTCTTAATCATAATAAAGAAATCATACTAAGCGCCGTATCTTTTTTACTTTACAGATTGCGACGTTGCCATATGTATGTATTAACAAATCTTAAAATCTTGTTTTTTTCAAATTTCTAACCGTTCTTTTGTAATGTGTAATACATCATTGAAAATCAAAAATTATGGTCTTCTTTATACTGTCAAAATCTAATATGGCGTCCATAATAAAAAAAGTTGACAATCGCCTATTATTTAACAATAAATATGAAATTTGACTAGATAATTGAATTCTGCGTTAAAAGTTGCTGTAAAGATGTTATTACATAATTCAAAAATTTTCATAAATAAAAAAGTTATAGCACTTTGCAGAAATGCGCCATTTTTCTTTGTTTCAAAAAATTCCAAAAACGAAAAAAGGTAGTGGAGTCGGATAAGCAGCCTTGGATTAGTAACAAAATTGCCTACAACTTTCCCCATTTAATCGTTTCTCTATCTCTTAAAGTTTCTGAGATCCCTATACATGCATCACCAATTTGGGGCACACTGTATATCTGGCAGATAGGCCTGGTATACTCGTATTCCACTGAGTGTTTTAGTTACCTGAAACTTCACAGCGCTTCGCTTCTAATTGTTATTATGATTACATTTTCAAATTTAATATATTTCCCCTGTTTATTCCGAGTATTACCGAGGTGTATATATACCGTAGGACATTTTCGTTATTAAACTGAAGGTGTTGTAAATGTTGTGTGCCGGTAAAATTAGAATTTAGTACCACTAAAACCTATTATGTCAACTTTCTGAGCTATTCGTCATACAGAAGTTTACTTTGGAGTACAATATACCCCATTAAAGGCTGTAAAACAGACTGACTTCAATATCCCCCTCTTCTTGTAAATTTAAATGAAACCATTATTGTTTAATATCAATTAAGTGATAATTTTACAACAGAGGCTTAATGGAATGCTATAAACTAACCAAGTATTCAAGCAAATAGGTTTCGAGTCGTCTGAATCTTATAAATTAACCTTACTGTAGTCCTTGGTTAGAAGCAGTTTTTATCCAATTAAATAGCAAGGGAGCTCCTGCATTTGTATGTGGTGATTGTATTTAAAGTTTTTAGATAAATACAGTGCGGATGTTGTGAGGTTGCAAGATTTAATGACTTTTTACGGTTTCTTTGCTTGCTTTAGTCAGATTTCGCGAAGTCAGAGTGCCTCGGCATCTTGTATTGATAATATATTTTGCAATGTACACTCGGCTGACATTGAGACCGAAACATTGACAAATACAATAGGAGATCATAGCACGCAGTTATTATCGTATAGTATCCCGGATATTGATCAGACTTCTGTTAAATATGTGTGTAAAAGGTTATTCAGTCAGGAGAATATATCCCATTTTGTGTATCTTTTGAATAGTGCATCCTGGGAGCTGGTCTATCGGGAGCTAGTGGCGGCAAGCAAATTTGATGTTTTTTCTCTGCGTTTGATGCCTTGTTTCAGAATGCGTTTGCGGTTGTCATAAAAAGATCCATGCCTGGAAAGATAGCTCCTAAACCATGGATATCAGCGAAACTTGAGAGGACCGTTTGCTTCGTGATTTGCCACTTTACTGTATACGGTTACGGATCCGTAATGTAATGAGTTGTGTAATAGTCTAAAGAAACAGCAGGATGCTAGGTTAAAAGATGCCAAGAAAAATACTATGAAAATAATTTCTCTAAGGCTTCAAACCGAAATAAACCTATGTGGGGAGCAATTAAAGAAAATGTCATCGCGGGGAAGATGAACAGCAAGGCGGCAAATCTGAGTGTTCTGCCTGGTGACGGAGTCGTTTTGACAGATCCTAATATGATTGCTGACAGTCTCAAAGCGCGCCTTGTCGATCTGTTAAGTATCTGACAAAAAACTGTGACATAAATTGTGCATTGAAAAATAGCTCTAATGCCTATTCTATGTTTTTATATCCTGTCTCAGAAGACGATGTATTAGAGATCATAAAATTAGTTGCAGTTACAAATTCTTTCGGAATAGATGAAATACCATGTAGTCTTCTTGGCAGGGTTTGCTCATCTTGTGGTGGCTCCACCAACTTACCTTATAAATGTGTCACTTGAAATCGGTTGTTTTCCTGAGCGTCGGAAGGCGGCCATTGTTGTCTCTCTCTCTTTTAGAAGGTAAATCCACGTCTTTTGGACAACTACTGGGCGATTGCGCTGCTTTCGGTTTTTTCTAAGATCTTTGAAAAGGAATTTCTGCTAAGACTCAGATCCTTTTTGGAGAGATACAATTTGCTGTACTCCCTGCCAACTTGGCTTTCATAGGCGGCTGTTAACTCAGGATGCCGTGCTTAGCACTTACCTGACAATCTTGGATTACATAAATAGTGGGTCCAAATCAGCCGGGCTGTTCTTCGACAAAAGCGTTTGAGTGGTCAACCATTCCCTTTTATTGCAAAAGTTGGAGCATTATGGCATAAGAGGAAATGCATATTTATGGCTAAAAAGCTAACTGTCTGGGAGAACCCAGGCTGTCAGGATAGGACAGGCAGGTAAGAGCTCTATGTCTGGATTTTCAGCCATGTGGAGCAGCGTGCCGCAGGGCAGTCTATTGGGCCCTGTTTTGTTTACAAGTTTTCTTAGCGATATTGTTTATGATCTCCAACAATACCACTTAACTTTTTACGCAGATGACACCACTGCTGCAATCTCAGGGAAAAGTTTCGAAGAGCTTGTGCTGCAGCTAATGTGTGTGTGTGTGTGTGTGTCTCATGTGCCAGCCTGGCGTTCGTAAAATGGTCTGGTTCTTAACACGCGACGATTGATTAAGACAGCAAACAAGAATACCCTATTATAAATTTAAGAGCTGAAGATTTCCATGGATTTGGAAATATGTGTTCAAAGAAAAAAATAGAACGCGAAATGGTTTGGTTCTTAACACGCGGAAGACTGAAATGCTTCATTTTCTTCGGTGGGTGTGCATCCGAATCTGAGCCTATATGTGAGGTCTGATGAAGGTTCGATAAGACAGGGCACGTCTGTAAAGTTTTTGGGGCTCCATATGGATCCTAACTTATCATGGGATGTCTATGTTGACCATGTGGTGGCCTCTTTTGCATCTAGAAATTACGCGTTGCTACAGCTGAGGGATTCCTTGAATGCTCAGGCGTTGTTGACATGCTACTTTGGTAGTGTCAACTGTCTCCTGGCATATAGTTTGCTGTGTTCGGGCGACTGTGTGCATTTGGGGAGGGTTCTGTTGATGCAGAAGAGATTTGTCCGCACCATGTTTAGCCTGCCGTATTCCGCATCTTGTAGGCCATTATTTATACGGTGTGGCATTTTAACAGTGACGTGTCTATATATGCTTGAGGTGCTTTGTTATGTCAGAAAAAGTATTGCAATCTTTAGTACATGTGGTAATATTACAGCGTATGAAACAAGACAGGCTAAAAATTTGTATGTTCCCCTTATAGGATCGAACAGATTAAACGGGCACCTCGCAACACTGAAATACGCTTATATAATCATTTACCTGACAGCGTCAAAAATTTGAGCAGCCTCAGGCAATTTAAGCGAACTTTAAAATATTTTTTAGAGAGCATTCTTTTTATTCTGTGGATGAATATTTTAATTTTAAATTTCAGCGTTGATAAGCTGTTTTTTGTGTTGACTATTTCCGATATCTTATAGAGATCTGTGGAGCAGTTCTAATAAATAAATAAATAAATATGACCTAAAATTTAATACCCGTTTTAGTCATTTTCTTGTATCTTAATATTTTTGATCAGTAATTTAAGACTTAGATCCCTGGTTTCTGTCGATTACACAGCGAGCTCAAAAAGTTTTGCATGTTTCTTCTACGTTTATTTGTTACACAAATACTTCTTTGCGTCAGTTGGACCAGATATTTAAAAAAGTATGGACGCAGCAAGTGCGCGATGTAAGCTAAAAGTATATAAAATCTTTTATATATCTTTATAAAATCAACAGGCACACAAAATTTCATACAAATAACTCAACTAGTTTGGAAATAGATTTTTTTTTTGGAACAGCCGGTTTGATTCGGTGGGCTAACGGACAGATCCAAGCGATTCACAAAAGGAAAACTATAAATTTGACAGGTACCTTTCCTCTGTAAATAGCATGGACAAGCTTGTTTGCAAGCCCTGGTGAATTATCTTTTTCAGAAAAATTAAACCTTTTGTCCAGATGATTTTCGTGTCTTTGATAATCATTATTTCAATGAAAATGTGAACATGGGTTTTCTTTTGGAGCTTGAACTACACAAATTTTAAATCACTAGTCTAATGGAAAATTAACTAACAAGCACTTAATATTTGTTTTCCGGAGGAGACCAAAAGGAAGCACAAAAGTAGAAAATTTGTATGATTACACATTTATTTACTGAGTGAAAATTGGAACCTGTGATCAGCACGGTTTCTTAAAAAAAATTGCTCTGGGTGCAAACCGGTCTGTTTCGTTTTCAATGCGCCACCCTATATATATATATATATATATATATATATATATATATATATATATATATATATATATATATATATATATATATATATATATATATATATAAATTGAAACTGACCGCGGATATGGATTCTAGGGGTCCTAGTTCGCGCTCATTTGAACAATTTTTTCAAAATTCAAAAGTCGGGATCTCCTCATTAGTGAATTTTTTAAATAAAATTCACTAAAACAACAAAAACAGACATTATTGAGACTTCCTTTCCTACATTATGACTCCTAGGTTTTATTTTAGCGATTCTTTGTTCAGGAACAAATTAAAATGAGGTTTCTTGAGTGTCGAAAATATCTTTCCAGAAGTTTTTTAAACTTCCTGTAAATAATATCTGACATACGTCCTGCGGGTTTAAAATTAATACCCGTTTTGTCATTTTCTTGTATCTTTATATTTTTGATCAGTAATTTAAGACTTTGATCCCTGGTTTCTCTCGATTACACAGCGAGCTCAAAAAGTTTTGCATGTTTCTTCTACGTTTATTTGTTACACAAATACTTCTTCATGTCAGTTAGACCAGATATTTAAAAAAGTATGGACGCAGCAAGTGCGCCATGTAAGCTAAAAGTATATAAAATCTTTTATATATCTTTATAAAATCAACAGGCACACAAAATTTCATACAAATAACTCAACTAGTTTGGGAATAGAATTTTTTTTTTTGGAACAGCCGGTTTGATTCGGTGGGCTAACGGACAGATCCAAGCGATTCACAAAAGGAAAACTATAAATTTGACAGGTACCTTTCCTCTGTAAATAGCATGGACAAGCTTGTTTGCAAGCCCTGGTGAATTATCTTTTTCAGAAAAATTAAACCTTTTGTCCAGATGATTTTCGTGTCTTTGATAATCATTATTTCAATGAAAATGTGAACATGGGTTTTCTTTTGGAGCTTGAACTACACAAATTTTAAATCACTAGTCTAATGGAAAATTAACTAACAAGCACTTAATATTTGTTTTCCGGAGGAGACCAAAAGGAAGCACAAAAGTAGAAAATTTGTATGATTACACATTTATTTACTGAGTGAAAATTGGAACCTGTGATCAGCACGGTTTCTTAAAAAAAATTGCTCTGGGTGCAAACCGGTCTGTTTCGTTTTCAATGCGCCACCCTATATATATATATATATATATATATATATATATATATATATATATATATATATATATATATATATATGTATATATATATATATATATATATATATATATATATATATATATATATATATATATATATATATATATATATATATATATATATATATATATAAATTGAAACTGACCGCGGATATGGATTCTAGGGGTCCTAGTTCGCGCTCATTTGAACAATTTTTTCAAAATTCAAAAGTCGGGATCTCCTCATTAGTGAATTTTTTTAATAAAATTCACTAAAACAACAAAAACAGACATTATTGAGACTTCCTTTCCTACATTATGACTCCTATGTTTTATTTTAACGATTCTTTGTTCAGGAACAAATTAAAATGAGGTTTCTTGAGTGTCGAAAATATCTTTCCAGAAGTTTTTTAAACTTCCTGTAAATAATATCTGACATACGTCCTGCGGGTTTAAAATTAATACCCGTTTTGTCATTTTCTTGTATCTTTATATTTTTGATCAGTAATTTAAGACTTTGATCCCTGGTTTCTCTCGATTACACAGCGAGCTCAAAAAGTTTTGCATGTTTCTTCTACGGATATTTGTTACACAAATACTTCTTTGCGTCAGTTGGACCAGATATTTAAAAAAGTATGGACGCAGCAAGTGCGCGATGTAAGCTAAAAGTATATAAAATCTTTTATATATCTTTATAAAATCAACAGGCACACAAAATTTCATACAAATAACTCAACTAGTTTGGAAATAGATTTTTTTTTTGGAACAGCCGGTTTGATTCGGTGGGCTAACGGACAGATCCAAGCGATTCACAAAAGGAAAACTATAAATTTGACAGGTACCTTTCCTCTGTAAATAGCATGGACAAGCTTGTTTGCAAGCCCTGGTGAATTATCTTTTTCAGAAAAATTAAACCTTTTGTCCAGATGATTTTCGTGTCTTTGATAATCATTATTTCAATGAAAATGTGAACATGGGTTTTCTTTTGGAGCTTGAACTACACAAATTTTAAATCACTAGTCTAATGGAAAATTAACTAACAAGCACTTAATATTTGTTTTCCGGAGGAGACCAAAAGGAAGCACAAAAGTAGAAAATTTGTATGATTACACATTTATTTACTGAGTGAAAATTGGAACCTGTGATCAGCACGGTTTCTTAAAAAAAATTGCTCTGGGTGCAAACCGGTCTGTTTCGTTTTCAATGCGCCACCCTATATATATATATATATATATATATATATATATATATATATATATATATATATATATATATATATATATATATATATAAATTGAAACTGACCGCGGATATGGATTCTAGGGGTCCTAGTTCGCGCTCATTTGAACAATTTTTTCAAAATTCAAAAGTCGGGATCTCCTCATTAGTGAATTTTTTAAATAAAATTCACTAAAACAACAAAAACAGACATTATTGAGACTTCCTTTCCTACATTATGACTCCTAGGTTTTATTTTAGCGATTCTTTGTTCAGGAACAAATTAAAATGAGGTTTCTTGAGTGTCGAAAATATCTTTCCAGAAGTTTTTTAAACTTCCTGTAAATAATATCTGACATACGTCCTGCGGGTTTAAAATTAATACCCGTTTTGTCATTTTCTTGTATCTTTATATTTTTGATCAGTAATTTAAGGCTTTGATCCCTGGTTTCTCTCGATTACACAGCGAGCTCAAAAAGTTTTGCATGTTTCTTCTACGTTTATTTGTTACACAAATACTTCTTCATGTCAGTTAGACCAGATATTTAAAAAAGTATGGACGCAGCAAGTGCGCCATGTAAGCTAAAAGTATATAAAATCTTTTATATATCTTTATAAAATCAACAGGCACACAAAATTTCATACAAATAACTCAACTAGTTTGGGAATAGAATTTTTTTTTTTGGAACAGCCGGTTTGATTCGGTGGGCTAACGGACAGATCCAAGCGATTCACAAAAGGAAAACTATAAATTTGACAGGTACCTTTCCTCTGTAAATAGCATGGACAAGCTTGTTTGCAAGCCCTGGTGAATTATCTTTTTCAGAAAAATTAAACCTTTTGTCCAGATGATTTTCGTGTCTTTGATAATCATTATTTCAATGAAAATGTGAACATGGGTTTTCTTTTGGAGCTTGAACTACACAAATTTTAAATCACTAGTCTAATGGAAAATTAACTAACAAGCACTTAATATTTGTTTTCCGGAGGAGACCAAAAGGAAGCACAAAAGTAGAAAATTTGTATGATTACACATTTATTTACTGAGTGAAAATTGGAACCTGTGATCAGCACGGTTTCTTAAAAAAAATTGCTCTGGGTGCAAACCGGTCTGTTTCGTTTTCAATGCGCCACCCTATATATATATATATATATATATATATATATATATATATATATATATATATATATATATATATATATATATAGTATATATATATATATATATATATATATATATATATATATATATATATATATATATATAAATTGAAACTGACCGCGGATATGGATTCTAGGGGTCCTAGTTCGCGCTCATTTGAACAATTTTTTCAAAATTCAAAAGTCGGGATCTCCTCATTAGTGAATTTTTTTAATAAAATTCACTAAAACAACAAAAACAGACATTATTGAGACTTCCTTTCCTACATTATGACTCCTAGGTTTTATTTTAACGATTCTTTGTTCAGGAACAAATTAAAATGAGGTTTCTTGAGTGTCGAAAATATCTTTCCAGAAGTTTTTTAAACTTCCTGTAAATAATATCTGACATACGTCCTGCGGGTTTAAAATTAATACCCGTTTTGTCATTTTCTTGTATCTTTATATTTTTGATCAGTAATTTAAGACTTTGATCCCTGGTTTCTCTCGATTACACAGCGAGCTCAAAAAGTTTTGCATGTTTCTTCTACGGATATTTGTTACACAAATACTTCTTTGCGTCAGTTGGACCAGATATTTAAAAAAGTATGGACGCAGCAAGTGCGCGATGTAAGCTAAAAGTATATAAAATCTTTTATATATCTTTATAAAATCAACAGGCACACAAAATTTCATACAAATAACTCAACTAGTTTGGAAATAGATTTTTTTTTGTTTTTTGGAACAGCCGGTTTGATTCGGTTGGCTAACGGACAGATCCAAGCGATTCACAAAAGGAAAACTATAAATTTGACAGGTACCTTTCCTCTGTAAATAGCCTGGACAAGCTTGTTTGCAAGCCCTAGTGAATTATCTTTTTCAGAAAAATTAAACCTTTTGTCCAGATGATTTTCGTGTCTACTGAGTGAAAATTGGAACCTGTGATCAGCACGGTTTCTTAAAAAAAAATGCTCTGGGCACAAATCGGTCTGTTTCGTTTTCAATGCGCCATCCTATATATATATATATATATATATATATATATATATATATATATATATATATATATATATATATATATATATATATATATATATATATATATATATATATAAACATATAAAAATTGAAACTGACCGCGGATATGGATTCTAGGGGGCCTAGTTCGCGCTCATTTGAACAATTTTTTCAAAATTCAAAAGTCAGGATCTCCTTTCCTACATTATGACTCATAGGTTTTATTTTAGCGATTCTTTGTTCAAGAACAAATTAAAATGAGGTTTCTTGAGTGTCGAAAATATCTTTCCAGAAGTTTTTAAAACTGTAAATAATATTTGACATACGTCCTGCGGGTTTAAAATTAGAATATGTTAGGAGCTGCCATGGAAGATAGCATCTTTATAAAGGAACAAATAAAGATATGAAGCTATTATAAATCAACCAGAAATAACATTTATTATTTACAAAATTCTGTACTGGGAACTGGGGCTCAGACAGTTGTATGAATTTCAAGAGTGCACGCTGCTACAATTCATGTTGTACAGTGAAAATTTTGTAAAATATTTAACTTCATTAATATTCTCACTGAACCACTCGGAAATAAATACACATACGATAGAATATTAATATAGAAAAGCTGAACAATACTAGCTGCTTTTCGTTTCACTATGTAATTCCTGCAATATGTGTGTTAATTATAGAAACAGGGCTAATTCCTAATACCATATTCAGCTTACTATGTCACATAAACACAACGGTAGATTTTTAAAAAAGTTTGGAAGTCCTTATCTGATAAGTCACCCAAAAAGTTCGCAGTACCTCATACAAGCTTTTTCAGCGAATTTTCATTTAAAAAATTCGCTATTACAGAAGTATCGATGGTAGGTCTTTGCCAAAATGTTTTTAACTGAGCGATAATTAATGCCTCCAGAGAAGAAGCAACAAATCACTTAATATCAACGATAAAACATGCTGCATGGTATGCCACACCTATAGTAGAGGATACAGTGAAGGACTTGGGTAGCATTCCAATACAGGTGACCGAACTGATTACAGAAAAATGAAGAGCTAGGGCTATATGACATCAAACTCATCACCCGGTAGACAAAACATGCTACAACAATATTGCTAACAGACTTAAGCGTAAATTACAAAATACTAGAAATGCAACATTCCGTTATTACATACAAAACTTAAATGGCCAAGATCACTCCATATGGAAAGCCACGAGAAGCTATAAGAGTCCTCAAAATCATATACCACCAATTCGGGAAACTGATGGCACCTGGTCAAGTTCAGACAACGAGAAAGCCGAGTTGTTAAGTCAACATTTATCAAAAGTCTTCCAACCTTACTCAGCTGAACCTGATTCAGGAATAGAGGAATATCTTGACATACGGCTACAGTTGTCTCCTCCAATCCATAAATTTGAAGTTAGCGAGGTCAAGGAATTAATAAAGAGGCTAAACAAACGTAAAGCACCTGGCCTAGATCTTATTACTGGCATAATACTGAACGAACTACCAGAGCGAGGACTCGAATTTATAAATATAATCTTCAATGTGATATTACGGTTCGCCTATTGCCCCAATCAGCTCAAGTTTGCTCAAATATTGATGTTTTTGAAACCTGGAAAGCCTCCCACAGAAGTAAAGTCATATCGACCCATAAACCTGTTTCCCATATTATCTTAATCGCTTATTAAGAAAACTGGACGAAGATAACTGAATTCCTGAACACCAGTTTGGATTTAGAAAACAGCACTCAACAGTTCAACAAAGCCTAGATGTAAGTCAAGCTTTTGAGAGTATGGCATAAAGAACTTCTGTACAAAATCAAGAAATCCTTACCTTATCACTATTACCTTATCTTTAAATCGTATCTATCAAATCGATACTTTCAAATTAAACAAGGCGAAGAAGTTTAATCTATAAGACCAATTTAATCAGGGGTACCTCAAGATAGCGTGCTCGGTCCGATTATATATCTACTCTACACCTCAGATATACCGACTACCCAAGAAATTGACATGTCCACATTCGCAGATGACACAGCCACACAGTGTGTAAATGCAGACCCTGAAGCAGTCAGCAATCATATACAAAATCATCTTTCATTGCTACAAAGGTGGCTAGACAAATGAAAGATAAAGATCAACAAAGCAAAGTCATCTCATGTCACATTCACTCTGAACCGCCAAACTTGTCCACTGGTCCACATCAGCAACACAGAAATTCCACAAACTGATCATGCTAGATCTATGGGACTTCATCTAGACAAACGACTCACATGGAGTACCCACATTAAAAAGAAGCGTAAAGAGGTGGATCTGAGAATGAGGAAACTCTACTGGCTAATAGATAGAAAATCTTCAATGCCCATAGAAAACAAAGTCCTGGTTTACAAGGCTGTAATCAAGCCAATTTAGACCTATGGCCTAGCCTAGAATTAGGGGGATCCTCCAAAGTATCCAACACTAACCTAGTTCAACGCTTTCAAACCAAAGCCTTCCGCATCATAGCTGCTGCACCTTGGTATGTAAGCAACCACACCCTTCACAGAGATCTAAGTATACCCTTCGTATCATCAGAAGAAATCACTAGAAGAGCAAACAAACACCTTCAAACGCTGGAAGCACGTCCAAATGATGCCGCTGGACAGACCGCTGCTTGAAAACCAAACCAGACTACTGAATAGAAACTGGCCATGGAGGCTGGTATTAAATAAAATCACAATAGTCGGATAGCACCAATGGGTGTAATTCCTTCATGTCCATTTCTCGTCAGCAGATGTACTCAATGTATATACATATTAGTCAATGTATATAATATATTCGGTGGTTCTGATTGTAAATATTAGTGAACAATAAAAAAAAGCAATTTCTTAGGTCACATTAGTGTTGATAATTAAGCCGTTTCAATTTTGTTTTAATATTTACACTAAGACTGTCAGAAAGTTATCATTACATTTCTTATTAATCCAGAGATATCATAAGCTGAATAATTGGATCTACAATAGTAATTACATTAACGTAACTAAGGTTCTGAAATTAGTGAATATATCAAACCTAACATCTTCGAATTTTGCATGAATTTCCATAATATCAAATTATCAGAGAAATTATACAAGCTCTGTGTGTGTAAGTATCTATGTATAGAGGGATATCTATATATGCAGTAGTTAGATATTCACTTCATTTTCCTGTATGTAACCCAAATCGTGTTGTAACAGATGCATCCTTGTGCATTAACCTCTGCTGTTTCCACATGATATCCAGCAAATTCTAGAACACAGGAACTAAAAGGGCTTACTTGTGGAATTATTATTATCGCAACAACGGGTCTTATCATAAAACATTTCAAATCCAAACTCGGTTTAATATCAGGAGACATAATCGTATTTGATAACATTCCCTGTCTTGTAGATGACGACGCCATGCTTTTCCAAAATTACTTTTGCTTGTTACATTAATTAATGTATAATTGCTTATTTTGATATCAAGCTTATGCCCTTGTTAGTTACAAACATAATTTAATTATTAATACACAATATTGAAACAGATACGAAAAAACAAAAGGTTTTAAATCAGACAGATTCTCTCAGAAAACTCATCTGATAGACTAAGTCAAGATTGGAACCTGTGATGAGCACTGGTAAGTATACTTGGAGAACCCAAATCACCACAACGCAATATTTCATCCTCTGATGATGCTAACTTTGTTAGTGAAACGATCACCAGGTCTTTAAAAGATGTGTTGTGGTAATTTGAGTACTTCAAATGTATTCATCTGATAGATTTGATTAATAATCTGATAAAACCAAATTTATTAGTGAATTATTAAATTCTGGCTTATTATATGTTTTAGTTAACTTTTGATGATTTTTTTATAAAATATGGAAACAAATACGAGAAGACTAGCCGTTTAAAATATTTTTCTAGAGAGCTGATCCGATAAGTTTTATTAATACTCTGATGGAACCTAGTTTCTTGGTGAAAGAATCGGCGTGGGTATTGTGGGGAATTTAGTTGTCCAAAGTGTACTTATCAAGAGCCCAACATAAGTTATAATTCTCACATAGTCAGTCCAGCGTCGATAATAATGCCATGTTCGACATATTTGACACAATGGAGTATTCCCATGTTTTTATGAACAAGAATAACATAAGCTACCGCTACACATGGGAGGAAATCACAAATAATGTAATGAAATTTTCCTGAATTATATACTTACTAAATTCAATGTAGAACTCTTCGTTTGCTATTTACTAATTAAAAAAGTCTGGACGCAGCAAGTGCGTTATGGTAGTGAATTTTCATAGAAATCACCTACACTTTGTATTATTATGTATATATATATATATATATATATATATATATATATATATATATATATATATATATATATATATATATATATATATATATATATATATATATATATATATATATATAGTTGGCTACTGAATCACTTTGTCGAAACTTTGCAACTAACTCCAAAATGTATTTTCTGTTAACATGTCTGTTCGGATGTCGTTCATTAATCCAACAAATATGGGACCTCTGACAGAACAACTCAGAACTAGGTAAGTAGTAAGCTTTATTTCTTAACATCTTATTTCTTAACATATTTTGACCTCACCAGTGTTTCTGATCTTGCAAATAATAAAATTTGATATAGATACATTAGGTTAGGGTTTAACAGCTAATGGTGACCTCACTACCGACCAAATTTAGATCCACTTGAGGTCAATCTTTAGATAACAGCTTTTCCGCTAACTACATCATACTATATCATATTGCATATATATTGATAGTATTAACGTTTAATTTGAGGGAGGTTACAACCAGAAATTTCCTGATGCTTGGGTTGGCAAAAACGGTCCAGTTTTATGACCACCACGGTCACACAACCTTTATGTTTTGGATTTTTTGTGAGGATGCGTAAAAAACCCAGTGTATAAAAACGTATTTCAATATTAATGAACTAGAGACGCTGGTACTGAAGCATTTACAGATATCGACGGCAGGTCTGTTAGGAAAGTAACTGCTTCAGTTTTAAAGCTATGCAATACTTGTATTCTTAATAATGGAGGTATTTTCGAAAACCTGCTTTAAATGAAGTTAATTCCTATGTTTCTTTCAAGTATATCTGTTTTCAGATTTTGATTAATCTTAAGATGTTACATGTTATCTAAGTGATAATTAAATTAATAATAATAGCCGAAACAAGCTTATTCTTCTAGTTAACCATATCGTGTGCTATATTCCTGAAATCGTTATAAAATTCCGCATCTAATGCGGTTATAGCGAGATAAGATTGGGATATCATGGATACTTGATTTTAGGTCCATAATACAAATTTGCCTTTACATGCAATTTTTCACATGAAGTGTGACATGTGATATACCAAAATATTGGGAAAAAAAAGCTCTATTCGCTGATTGAAAAGTCCAATATGGTGGCCATAAGAAAAAAAAGTTGACTGTCGTCTTTCGGAAACGTGACGGAACTCGACAAAACTAATACCACCACTCGATTCGTCACATTATTTTGTGTACAACTGCGTTTAGATTTTCACAAACGCACCACAAGAAACGAATATATAGGAAAAAAATAGATTTTTTCAAAATTCGGTTGTTCTCGATTATCTCCGGAACTACTCGGAATTTTCTAAATCTGAAAACAGGTTTGAACTCAGCTCCAAATTTTAAAATTGTTGTTTAATTTGACTGCCTTTGCATCTCTTATAGTTTCCGAGATCTCTTCACTATCCGTCGAAAATAACTCACCCTGTATATATATATATATATATACATATATATATATATATATATATATACATATATATATATATATATATATATACATATATATATATATATATAGGGTGGCGCATTGAAAACGAAACAGACCGATTTGCGTCAAAAGAAATTTTTTTAAGAAACGCTGAAACACATCAATTTTAATATTGAGGGGGACAAGTTTGGACATAAAAGTCAACTTTGTCAAATAAACCCTTTACATTTTAAATAAGGAAAATGGTGTATTCTGTAGAAGAAAGAGTTGAAATAATTACTCTCTTTTTCAAAAACGCTGACTGTGCCAACCGTACCGCAAATTTGATTAATGGACGACATCCAAACAGACATATTAACAGAAAATACATTTTGGAGTTAGTTGCAAAGTTTCGACAAAGTGGTTCAGTAGCCACCAAAAACTGGGATCCTGAACGTGAATTTCCGGTTAAAAATGAGACTACTCAGATTGAAGTTTTAGGACAAATTGCTGGCGACCCAACTTTGAGCACGAGAAAATTGGCCACTGTTTCAAACATCAAAATAAGAACTATTTAGCTAATACTGAAGTATCATAAATTTCACCCGTATAAAAATCATCTTGTACAACAACTGAGTGAAGATGATTTTGATCGGCGGCTGGAGTTTTGTGAAGTTATGACTGCACGAATAGCTGATAACGGGAACTTTCTGTTCAATATGTTTTTCAGACGAGTGTACGTTTTTATTAAACTCTACACTCAATCGTCATAATTGTCATTATTGGGCAGATAATAATCCAAGAAATTTACACTCAAACTCCACAGAAACTGAATGTCTGGACTGGCATTTTTGGAGACCGTTTAATCGGACCAATTTTTCTTGATGGAAATTTGAGTGGCGAAACGTATTTGGAGTTACTAGAAGATATCGTTTACCCTCTACTAATTGACATTGTTGAAAATGATGACCGATATCAAGAAAATCAATTAGTGTTTCAACAAGATGGAGCTCCTCCGCATTTTTCACAACGTATTAGGGAGTTTTTGGACAGAGATTTTCCAGAGCAATGGATTGAGAGTAGAGGTGCTATTGAGTGGCCCCCTATATCAACGGATTTAACTCATTTAGACTTCTTTCTATGGGGCCATTTGAAGAGTAGAATTTTCGCAACAGAACCGGAGTCTCTGGAAAAATTACGACGAGGCATTGTTGAATAATGCCGTCTAATAACTCCACAAATGCTCCAGAATGTCAGAGCTCGTTTTGAACAAAATTTGTACTTTTTTATGGAAGCTGGTGGTCAACAATTTGAACACTTACTTAACTGAATAAATATTTTTGAACGTTTGGTTTTGTTTTTTAGTTTTTTTTTAACGAAAAATTGACTAATTAGTGCATTTCTTATCGCAATGAATTAAATACGTTCTGGCAACTCCAACTGTGAATAATTTTTAAACAAGTTAATAAAACTTCCAAAAAAAAAAATTAGTGTGCTGAATTCAGAAAGAAAGAGCTTTCAAATGATGTAACACTCGACCCATGTTTCCTATTTAAAATATAAGGGTTGTTATCACCATCCATAAGGGGTTAATGTGACAAAGTTGAGTTTTATGTCGAAACATGTCCCCCTTAATATTAAAATTGACGTGTTTCAGCGTTTCTTAAATATATATATATATATATATATATATATATATAAATATATATATATATATATATATATATATATATATATATATATATATATAAATTGAAATTGACCCAGAATATGGGTTCCTGTGGTATTAGTTCACACTGAAAAGTCACGATCTTCTCGTTAATGAATTTTTATACGAAAATTCACTAATTGGTGAAATATGTATATGCAATATATATTCTAAACGTAACGTTGATGTGTAGACAAATTTGTTAACGTAATAAACTCGTGCTATTAGAATCTTCACATTATTAGTTTGTTTGAAATACATAACCAAATCAAGCCGAAGAGATAACGGTGAATAGAAGTAGATAGTGAAAGAGGATATAAATTGGAACGTGCCTTTGTAGCATGAGATTCTGGCCGCGATTCGTTCTGTTCAGGATTGATTCTGCATGGATGAGGAGAGTGTCGTCGATTCTGACCAAAAGGACGTCACCACTTTGAATCTCGACTGAACCTTCCCAAATATTGAAGGGTGGACGATTCTCGCATACCACTTTGTTTGATTTCATCGTGCTGTTGTACTCGTAATAAGAGCAGTCAGGTGGAAGCTGGAACAAAGATTAAACAAATAAATACGAAAAGTAATTTTAAAAAACTGTTAATACTACTAAAATCATTCAATGGGTTGTGTAAAAGTAACTCTGATTTGTAAAATTCCGGGTTTTCAGCAAACTATCACAAACATATTTCTTTATATGTGCAATAAAATGTAACTAAAATGTTGGGATCTCTTGTTGATACGTATAAAGTGCTTATAATTGGCTCTATGGTTAAAGTTCATTATTTGACGTGTTATTATCAAAAACAAATGTCATAAACTCAATAATCAGTCTTTTAAAGTTCAAATCTAATAAGCGAAGGTGTGATAATATTAATTATAATTATAATTAAGTATTTATTAGTAAACTACAGTTAAAAAACGTTGAGATATTCATAAACTCAATCAAGTATTGTAGTGCTTTATTGTCGACGGCCAGGGCCGTAATGTGTTGGTAATGGTTGTATACAGTCACCAGCACAAAATCTGTATATAGCTTGACAACCCATATAGAAGGAGGTACTAACTACAGAGCTTCCTCAAGTCTATCGACTGCTGAAGAAAACAATTCAAGTAAGGTACCAACCATGTCTTATTCTAACGTTGCGAGCCAGATTAGATTTCCATCCAAAGGACAAGCCATCGTGTTTAATATCATAGAGCGTGTAAAGCTAGAGGAATACATTTACGTTTTAGGATCCAAATTACCACCAAAATACATAACATATGCATCATTTCAAACAATAGAATATGCATACACTTGTCATGTAAAGTAAATATTTTTATGAACCAACATGGTTCAATAAGTGTAAATCAATAAGAAATGCAAGCAAGGCGACAGATTACACCCGCTACTCGTCTGCCCTAGTATGCCACATGATCTTATTGTGAAAGAATTGTTAAATATTGGGCTGAAACTTGTCTCACCAATAAGTCACCTACCATTTGGAATATCACATTACGATTTTAGTCATATTTTGTGTTTTCGGCGTCAGCTGGTCAGCTCCTTAATAGTTTGCTGGTGTGGTACACCTGCAATATGGTAGGTGGTAGTGGAATTTTCCTTTACGTGATAGCAAAGGATTTTTTTCACGCCCGAGGAGGTACCACCCCTTACATCAAGGGGCCGGTGAAGTCCCAATCGTTTGGCACTACAACTCCGCGAACTGGGACGAAATTATAGATTACTTTTCCTCATTTCCGTGGGCGTCTGTCTGCTTCTCTCATCCTCACCTCTCTGATATCTCACAAAACGTCACCGAAATTATCCAAGCTGGCATGGAATTATTTATTCCACGTACACAGAAAACCTCTGCAGCCACTCAAAAGCGCTGGTTCTCTCAATCCTGTGACAAGACCAGACTTTAAAAACTCAAAGCTCACAAAAAGCTTCTACATAATCCCTGTCAAGAAAACCGTCAAGCATTTAATGACGCAAGAAACCGCTATGTCCGCATTCTTTCTAAGGCAAAAAACTCGTTTAATAACCACATCAAAAACAAAGTTATCTTAAGCTCCCGCGGCAGCAAACCCCTCTGGACTCTTGCTAAATCTATTTGGAATAATTTCTGCAAGAGCACGTTCCCACTTCTTATCTCAGGGTAATGAAATTGTTTCTACCGCCCTGGGCAAGGCTGAACTTTTTGACTCGTTGTTCGCCGGCAATTCTACACTCAACCCACCTCGAAATGTTCAACCACCAACAGTCCCCAATGTCGCGCATAAAATGACTGATATCCTTTTCAAAACTAAAAAGGTACGAAAGATGCTATCTTCTCTTAATACCAGGAAAGCCTCTGGCCTTGACGAGATCCCAGCAATTTTTCTCAAAAAATGCGACCACAACTTGCTTCTGTCCTGACTCGTCTGTTTCAGACATCTTACAATAGAGGCATATTCCCTAGTAACTGGAAAACTGCTCGAATACAAGGCGTCCCCAAGAAAGGTTCCAAAGCGCTTCCCAGCAACCACAGGCCTATTTCTCTCCTTTCGGTCGTCTCTAAAGTGATGGAAAAGTATATAAACACCGAATTACTAAAATTTCTTGAAAAACACAGTCTAATCCACGACAGACAGTATGGATTCCGTCAACGCAGATCAACTGCCGACCTCCTTTCCTTTGTCACCCATTCTGGGAACAACTCTATGGAACTACACGCTGAATCCCAGATTATCGCTCTAGGCATATCCAAAGCATTCGACTAGGTTTGGCACGCAGCGCTTCTTAATAAACTACCGGCCTATGGCCTACCATCAAAACTCTGTTCATCACAATGAACAACCAAGTTATTTAAAGTAATGAGTCCTTTTCACTTGTTGGCATTTCTGTGGATCGAAATCTCAATTGGCATCAACATGTCACATCAATTGCAGAAGTAGCTGCTTAGAAATTAGGTTTCTTCTTCCGGGCTCGCAAATACTTTTCACCAGATAATCTCTATACCTTATATACTTCACAAATAAGGCCAAAACTCGAATACTACTCCCACATCTAAGGTGCCGCTTCTACACCTGCTATCCTGGACTCCATTTAGAAGAGAGCTGTACGTCTCATCGGTGACCCTACCCGCACCCAAAGGCTGCCATCCCTTGCGCACCACCGTGCCGTTGGCGACCTCTCTCTCTTTTATAGGTATGTGTACGGGCACTGCTTAGAGGAGCTTTCTTCCATAGTTCCTCCACCTGCTGCCCCCAACAGATCTGCCAGGTGAACAGAGCGAATGCACCCTTTTTCTGTACAGGTCACCAGTCATGGAATATCTTGTTATGCCCGCTCTTTTGTCCGGAGGACTTCCAAGTTGTGGAATTCCTTGCCGGCACATATTTTTCTTTCTCCTCCGAACCTCCAAACCTTCAAGTCCAGAATTAACAAGTTTGCTGTTTCCTCCTTATCGACACCCACGGTACGATAGTATTTAGGCTGTAAGTCCTCGTGGTGTATTGTTGAAATATTTAAAAAAAAAACTGTGGCGATCCCACTGTAACGTCCGCTTTCGGGTATATTCGGATGAGCGGATTTGTAGTGAAAAATATGGAAGTTTTATATCAGCTACTTTCCGAGGCTAGTTGGTAGTCTAGCATCGGTGTTGCCCCCATATGCGCCGGCTCTTACCCCCTATTGGTATTGGAGCCGTCAGTATGCCAGCAGAGATCGGCCCTCAATAGGGTCGTGGGAACGAAATCAAACGACAAAATTTTTCCAAAAAAACTGGTCTGATTTTCCTGGGCAACGAATCTCTTCCAGTTATTTACCTACCTACCAAAATATAATTATTCACAAAAACAATTTCGATGAAACTTAAAAAAAATCATGGAAATTTTCAAACAAAATCCAAAAATATTTTTTATAATAATTTTATAAAAAAATTATCGTCAATTACCAAAATTTCACAAAAAATCTTACAAAAAATGGTTTCTACGGAAGCACAAAAAAAATTCTGCAAAAAATCGCTAAACATATTTTACGCCAAAGTTTGCTAAAAAGAACATATAAAATTCAAATTATATACCTAATCCGTAATTAAAATTGGAAATAAAATAATTCGTTTGGACGAAAATCCATCAAAACGTTATTTTCGACGAATTTAGTTTAAAAAATGTTCCATCAGTTGAATAATTTTTCATACAAAAATTCGCAACAAAGGTTTCTTTAAAGGATATTTATTAAATTCATTTATACGAAAATTCGCTATTAATAGAACATTTTCGGCAAACTCGGCTCATGTTGAAATTGACCACAGATATGTGCCCTAGCCAATAATTTGCGCTCATTTGAAGAAATTTCTTAAAATTCAAAAGTCGCGATCTCCACATTAGTGAATTTTTTACGAAAATTCACTAAAAGGACAAAAAAGTCATAAATCGTAATACTTCTGCGTGGTTCCATATATAATTTCTTGCAAATCCTTTGGATAGCTAAGCTCAAAGGACAAAAGACTGCTACATTAAAACTGACGCACATATATTCATAAAAGTTTGGTAAACTTCCTTAAAGTTTATTTTTAAAAAGATATATGTTTCCCGTGGAACCTGTTTTCCAGCTAAAGATTTTTTAGAAGGTATGCAAAAACAGCACATCACTAAGTGCTTTAATAAAACAGTTTCCCAAGGGACTGAAGGGTAAAAGTCACAGTAAATAAATTAATTAATGCTTGAGATACATGTAAAGTGCATTATGTACTCTACTTGATAATTTATTCTGATAGTGAAAAAAGCCTGGACGCAGCAAGTGCGTTATGGTAGTGAATTTTCATAGAAATGATCTGGCACAAAATATTTTATTATAACTTTTTTTTCTTGTAACATAGAAATCTAAATTTTGGTGTATAGTTTACTTTTTATATCGTAAACCTACCTACTAAATTTGGTTATCATAGATTTCTTATTTTTTAAGATAAAAATTTTTTTCAAATTAAAACTCAAAATTTTCCCGGAAAACCTCGTCCGATTTTTTTTATTAACGAACTTGTCAAAGTTATTTACAAAAGGAAGGTACGTGCCAAATTTTATCAAAATCGGCCTATTATTCTTTGAGAAAAAAAATTTTTTCGAATGAAAACTCAAAAATTTCCCGGAAAACCTCGTCCGATTTTCTTGACTAACAAACTTGTCAAAGCCATTTACAAAAGAAAGGTACATGCCAAATTTTATTAAAATAGGCTTATTACTTTTTGAGATAAGAATTTTTTTCGAATGAAAACTCAAAATTTTCCCGGAAAACCTCGTCCGATTTTTTTGACTAACAAACTTGTCAAAGCCATTTACAAAAGAAAGGTACGTGCCAAATTTTATTAAAATCGGCTTATTACTTTTTGAGATAAGAATTTTTTTCAAATGAAAACTCAAAATTTTCCCGGAAAACCTCGTCTGATTTTCCTGGCTAACGAACTTATCCAAGCCATATACAAAAGAAAGGTACATGCCAAATTTTATCAAAATCGGCCCATTATTTTTTGAGTTATCGGTGTGACACATATATATATATATATATATATATATATATATATATATATATATATATATATATATATATATATATATATATATATATATATATATAAATATATATATATATATATATATATATATATATATATATATAAATATATATAAATATATATATATATAAACATATAAAAATTGAAACTGACCCCGGATATGGGTTCTAGGGGTCCTAGATCGCGCTCATTGGAAGAAATTTTTTCAAAATTCAAAAGTCGAGATCTCCTCATTAGTGAATTTTTTCTAAGAAAATTCACTAAAAAGAGAAATCTGCTAACTGTTAGAAAATTATACTAAAACGGAATAAGTAAATAAGCAAATTTATTATAGCATTGTTGTACAGTACAAGCTCGTTGTTCCTATAGTTGTCAATCCTTTTAGTAAATTTTCATTATGAAAAAATTGCTCAAATGAGCGCGAATTAGGACCCGTACAACCCATATCCAAGGTCCATTTGAATTTATATATATATATACATACATACATATATATATATATATATATATATATATATATATATATATATATATATATATATATATATATATATATATATATATATATATATGGTGACGCATTGAAAACGAAACAGACCGATTCGAGTCCAGAGAATTTTTTTAAGAAACGCTGAAATACGTCGATTTTAATATTGTCAATCCTTTTAGTAAATTTTCATTATGAAAAAATTGCTCAAATGAGCGCGAATTAGGACCCGTACAACCCATATCCAAGGTCCATTTGAATTTATATATATACATACATACATATATATATATATATATATATATATATATATATATATATATATATATATATATATATGGTGACGCATTGAAAACGAAACAGACCGATTTGAGTCCAGAGAATTTTTTTAAGAAACGCTGAAACACGTCGATTTTAATATTGAGGGGGGCATAGTTCCTCCACCTGCTGCCCCCAACAGATCTGCCAGGTGAACAGAGCGAATGCACCCTTTTTCTGTACAGGTCACCAGTCATGGAACATCTTGTTATGCCCGCTCTTTTGTCCGGAGGACTTTCAAGTTGTGGAATTCCTTGCCGGCACATATTTTTCTTTCTCCTCCGAACCTCCAAACCTTCAAGTCCAGAATTAACAAGTTTGCTGTTTCCTCCTTATCGACACCCACGGTACGATAGTATTTAGGCTGTAAGTCCTCGTGGTGTATTGTTGAAATATTTAAAAAAAAAAACTGTGGCGATCCCACTGTAACGTCCGCTTTCGGGTATATTCGGATGAGCGGATTTGTAGTGAAAAATATGGAAGTTTTATATCAGCTACTTTCCGAGGCTAGTTGGTAGTCTAGCATCGGTGTTGCCCCCATATGCGCCGGCTCTTACCCCCTATTGGTATTGGAAAAAATTGCTCAAATGAGCGCGAATTAGGACCCGTACAACCCATATCCAAGGTCCATTTGAATTTATATATATACATATACATACATACATATATATATATATATATATATATATATATATATATATATATATATATATATATATATATATATATATATATATATATATATATATATGGTGACGCATTGAAAACGAAACAGACCGATTTGAGTCCAGAGAATTTTTTTAAGAAACGCTGAAACACGTCGATTTTAATATTGAGGGGGGCATGTTTTGAGATTAAACTCAACTTTCTCACATCAACCCTTTAACGGTGGTGATAACAACCCTTGTATTTTAAATAGGAAACATGGGTTGAGTGTTACACCATTTGAAAGCGCATTCTTTTCTGAATTCAGCACACTAATTTTTTTGGAAGTTTTATTAACTGGTTCAAAAATTATTCACAGTTGGAATTGCAAGAACGTATTTCATTCATTGTGATAATAGATGCACTAATTAGTCAATTTTTCGTTAAAAAAAACTAAAAAACAAAACCAAACGTTCAAAAATGTTTATTCGGTTAAGTAGGTGTTCAAATTGTTGACCACCAGCTTTCATACAAAAGTACAAATTTTGTTCAAAACGGGCTCTGACATTATGGAGCATTTGTGGAGTTATTAGACGACATTCTTCAACGATGCGTAGTCGTAATTATTCCAGAGAATCCGGTTCTGTTGCATAAATTCTACTCTTTAAATGGCCCCATAGAAAGAAGTCTAAAGGAGTTCAATCCGGTGATCTAGAGGGCCACTCAGTAGCACCTCTACGCCCAATCCATTGTCCTGGAAACTCTCTGTTCAAAAACTCCTTAACACGTTGTGAAAAATGCGGAGGAGATCCATCTTGTTGGAACACTAATTGATTTTCTTGATAGCAATCATCATTTTCAACGATGTCAATTAGTAGAGGGTAAACGATATCTTCTAGTAACTCTAAATACGTTTCGCCACTCAAATTGCCATCAAGAAAAATTGGTCCGATTAAACGGTCTCCAAAAATGCCAGTCCAGACATTCAATTTCTGTGGAGTTTGAGTCTGGGATTCGTGAAAATTTCTTGAATTATTATCTGCCCAATAACGAGAATTATGACGATTGACTGTAGAGCTTAATAAAAACGTACACTCGTCTGAAAAACAGATATTGAACAGCAGCAATTCGTCCTAATACTTCAATCTCAGTAGTCTTATTTATAACCGGAAATTTACGTTTAAGATCCCGTTTTTTGTTGGCTACTGAACTACTTTCTCGAAACTTTGCAACTAACCCCAAAATGTATTTTCTGTTAACATGTATGTTCGGATGTCGTTTATTAAACAAATTTGTAAGTATTTCAGCTCTTAATTCTACAGAATGCAACACTGTGAAATTAACTTTCGGTAGTACTATCAAGTATCAAACCGACCGATAAACTGAAATAATAAATCGCATTTCTCTCATTCCGATAAAAATGTTCTGATAGTCAAGTTTTTGCCTACAAACCAACAAAACATTGACTATCAACACATTTCTTATCGAAATGAGTGAAATGCGTTTTTGCATCTTCAACTGTGAATAATTTTTAAACGAGTTGATTAAACTTCCAAAAAAATTAGGGTGCTGAATTTAGAAAAGAAAGAGCTTTCAAATGATGTAACACTCGACCCGTGTTCCGTATTTAAAATATACGGGTTGTTATTACCACCCTTAAGAAGTTGAGTTTTATGTCAAAACATGTCCCCCTCAATATTAAAATTGACGTGTTTCAGAGTTTATTTAAAAAAAATTATATATACATATATATATATATATATATATATATATATATATATATATATATATATATATATATATATATATATATATATATATATATATATATATATATCCAAGTGATAACTCAAAAAATACTCAACTGATTTAAAAGAAACTTGGCTTAGCAAATATCTTCAGTCTGTTAAGACCGCGGGCAAGTTCCTAAATGAGCTACTAGGGATGTTTTTACCCCAAAAACACTTAAACATGTTTTTGAATGCGCTATATTTGGGAAAGCATTAGAGTAACTGCAGTGAGACTTTACATGTAGCTAGAAATGGTGTAAATAAGCCGCTGTTGTGAATTTCAAGCAATTTGGTTTATAAAATTTGGGTATTTTCCAAATTAAAGTGGTTAAACTCCAATTCCTGACAAAGACAAAGTAGTTAACGGCCATACGTCGATTGGTACATACTACAAGACCAAACAATACAAATAACACCGGTAAACATACCACCCGAATTAGCAATCGAGAAATCTCGGTCACTAAAATCCCAAAAACTGTTGTCAACATTTACGACGTGAAAATGGCCAATGACATGAAATAAAAAATGATATGATTGTTTTTAGGGGAATTCAATAAATTTTTAAAATACACTCTATTCGTAGCTTGATCAATGGCCCTAATTAAGGTTTATGACTGAAAATGTAGCATATAGTGAGTTTAAGATTTAAGGAAGAGAATAATGAAATTTTTACGGAACTATCGTTTTTATAAAGTATAACAATTTTGAAAAACCATGATTTGGTATGTTTCATATTATAAAAATAAGAGTAGGTACGAAAGAATGAACGTCTCTATAAAATGATTTTAAAGCAGTTTTTATATGTGTAATTAGCTGTTTATTTCATTTACTCTTAGGATATAATATAAAATTGCATGGTGCGCGGGTGACCCGGGTTCGATTCCCGCCGATACACATATAACGTTTTGTTTTGTTTCACTAATTTTAATATTTGGTAAAAGCAATAGTATCCAGATTTCATACGTTTGGACCAAGATCTCGGTTTCTCTAAAACACCTAAATAACTTTGTGTCCTTTGAGTCTAAAATTATAATTTTCAGCAGACATTTTTTATTGTTGATAAAGAAGAAAAGAATTTGTTTTTAAAAAACGTTTTTGTTGTTGTAAAAACCGGTTCGATTAGGTTGATTAAAACGAAATCAACTGGGCGATTAATAGGGAAAAACACCTGCCACGTTTGTAGTTTGGCAGATACTTTCCTTTTCCAAATATGAATTGAGTTTTTTTATTTGGAAAGCTTGCAACGAACCTCTTTCCTCAACAACTCCCTGTTACTAGAAAGCTGCAAAAGAATGAGGCCCGAGTACCCCTTTTGTACTCTACGTACGGCAGCTCTTCGTCAGGTGAGCACTGTGGGTTCGAAGGGTATAAAAAATTGAATTATTAGTTAGTGGGAGTGTCTATCTACGTTCTGTGTAGTTATTCCCTTAAAACGTATTGTTTGGGGCGCCACATAATTTTTGCTAAGTAAAATTATGAAACCTTCACGCTTAAATTAGAATGGGTTCTTTTAAAAAAATACTGACTTAGAAAAGGAACACTAGTAGTTACTGTAAAGCAATATATTCAGATTAACTTGTGTCAGGTAAAATTAAGAACTAAGAATTCCAGTTGAAATGACTTTATTTATTATAACAGTAAATGTAACAAGAACAAATTTTACTTATTGATTTAATAGTGCAAAGAAATTTGTGAAAGTACTGAAGCTACGTAAGTAAATTGAAATTTATACTAATTAATAAGAGAAATATAATGTTTAATACTGAGGAAAAATGTTACTTAAATTTCTCAGAAATTATTCCCAATAGATTTAACAAGAGCCCAGAAGGGTTTGCTGCCGTTGGAGCTTGAGTGGACTTTGTTTTTGAAGTGGTTATTAAAAAGTTTTTTGCCTCAGAATGAATGCGGACATAGCGGTTTCTTGCGTCGTTAAATGCTTGACGGTTTTCTTGACTGGGATTGTGTAGAAGCGTTTTGTGAGCTTTGACTTTTTCAAGTATGGCCTTTTCAGAGGATTTAGAGAACCAGGGCTTTTGAGTGGCTGAAGAGGTTTTCTGTATACGTGGAATAAATAATTCCATGCCAGCTTGGATAATTTCGGTGACATTTTGTAAGATATCAGAGGGGTCAGGATGAGAGAAGCAGACAGACGCTCATGGAAATGAGGAAAAGTAATCCCGCATTTCGTCCCAGTTCGCGGAGTTGTAGTGCCAAACGATACGTGGGTGTGGTTACTGTGTAACCTCGGGTTGCATTGCGCAGGTAGCAGTGACCATGCTGTGGTCTGAGCAACCAGCAGGGGGGGGGGGGGGGTGACTGATGTCTTATAGGATTTAGGTTTTGTAGTAAGAAGAAGATCCAAGGGATTTAAGCTGTGTGTTGGGATGCGACGAAAGTAAGTAGGTTGCTGAACCATATTGGCTAATTGGCTAAATAATTGCTGACTACGAAGGCCTCCGCTGCTCTCCCTTGTGGATCGGTTTTTGAAGATCCTAGCCGTTCCTTATTATGGACATTGAAGTCACCAAGAATAGTGACCTTGGGGGAAGGATATTCAGAAATCAGATGGTCTGTTTTTTTAGAAAGGTAGTCAAAAGGCTGGACAAAGTTGTTGTCAGAAGGTGACCGGTAAATGCAACAGATGAATTTAGTTGCAGCCGTGAGAGAGAGTTTCATCCAAAGTATGTCTTTTCTTCCAGCTTCCAAATTTGGCAGTCTGGTGCAGGGTAGATTGCTACGGACGTATGCGCACACACCTCCATGCAATCTAAAGGAAGTAAGGAGCAGGCCGAGTAGCTCAGGTCTCGAGACGAGTAACCTCTAGAATTGGATAAGGAGGTCACGAGTTCGAGTCCCGTATTCAGCCAATCGGTCGTTTTCATTCGAATGTGGAAGGGCCGACTTCTAATGAGTTATGGGTGGTGTCCGTTATCTATATGTGTGTGTGTAAGCTCCCCCGTACAAGTCTAAGACTTCTAGGTGCGGAGTTTGTCTACTGTGTTGTTATTATTAACTCATACCCCGGAAAATTAAGGTGATTAGTGGCTGTGTTGGCACTGATTTTGGTTTCGGTGTGGAAGAGGAGTTTGGGCCTATTAGCCTGGAGGAAATGCTGAACGGAGTCCAGGTTAGAATTTAAGCCACATATATTCGAGAAGGATATGTTAAATCTTGATGCCGGCGCCCCCTGTACACCCCTCTCCCGGAGATCCGAGTGGAGGGGTATTTGTTCTCCAGAATATTTTGAGCAAGGAGGAGCCATCATAAGTTTTGTTTATAAGGGAAACCAACTCATACACCAAATGTCCGTTGGGACTTTACCGGCCCCTTAATATAAGGGGTGGTACCTCCTCCAGCGTGCAAAAAATCCTTTATTATCACGTAATATCTAAGTCTAACTGATTTTGACATATTTCAAATTTTATGTCAAAAATTACGTTTGCAGTAAAAGACATAATTATATATATATATATATATATATATATATATATATATATATATATATATATATATATATATATATATATATATATATATATATATATATATATATATATATATATGTGTGTGTGTGTGTGTGTGTGTGTGTGTGTGTGTATATTATTATTTATTCATTGATAAAAATTATACAGTATGCCAATACAATAAGTCTGAGACTTGTGGTGTACATTTGCATAATTTTAAAAGTTATATCTAAAGCAATGTGACAATTATATATCAAATTCAGCAAACTTCAAATTTTGACAAACCAGGTAAAAAATTTCTTCACTTTTATTTCATCAATCTAATGCTTCACCCATTGCCTTCATTTATAATATATCTAAATCACTTCAATACACCATCGTAACTATCACTCTATCTCCACATACCATATTTTTGCCAAAATTATTAATTTTATATAAGATCAAAACTGACATTAAACGTCAATCATTATTATTTTTATATATATATATATATATATATATATATATATATATATATATATATATATATATATATATATACTGTGTGTGTGTTATAGTTATAGTTATAGTTATAGTTATAGTTATAGTTATAGTTCGCGTTAATTTGTAGAATTTTTTTCAAAATTCAAGTCGCGACTTCAATATCAAATTTTTTCAACGAAAATTCGCTAAAACGGTGTTTAAAAAAATATTGTCTTTCTATCATAATATCCTAATAGATAATATTCGAAGTTATGCGAAACTTGAATGAGAAAAGCAAAGGCAAATAAAAGAGCAGTATCCGCAAAGTCATCGCTATATTGGATTTTCCATCAAGTGAAGAGATTTTTTTTAACTTAATTTGTCACTCCCCGACTTGATGGTTAAGATAAACGATGAAGGTTTTCCTATTTCAAATTGGATATTCCTGTTATGGAGGAATCACCGAGCAAATAGTAAGGAGTGAGCAGTCAAGTTTTGGAGCTGAAATCAGTCTGCAAAGTTTACATAAACAACAAATCGCTTTCTAAAACCGGAGTCCCATCCTTACAACGCTCGTCTATAAATATGCATCTGTTATCCTCTCGCACTTCATCGAACTTAATGTATCAATCTCGGTGATTTCCCTGTCGTCGGCGTATAAAAAATGTATATTTAGACTTCACAGGATATCTAAATCAATTTTTTCTAACGCATGAAAAACTGAAGCGAACAACAAGCTAACAGGAACAGATGTATGCAGCAAATAAGATAAATTTTTAAGCTTTTACGTTATTTGTATTCGTATTATAAATTTAAAGTTGTGTGGAGTTTACATATTGATTTATTGATAAATGATTTGATGTGTTGAGGAAACAGGAAACTGAACAAATTGCTCGATCCTTCTGCCTTTGGATTCTAAAGATTATTTTGAAAACCAGAAATGCATCTTTCTTTCAAGCGTAAATTTCAGAATTACAAAAGTTTGTTAGGAAATCAAATTAATAATCCCATTATTATAAGCCTTTATAGTTCGGATTTTACCACGGTAGTGACAAGACACGAGCGTCCGATAAATTCGTAAAAATAAAGTGTTTCTGAAAGAGTAACATGTAATTTTCTAAGATGAGTGTAAATTAGTGTGTAAAGCTAGATGCATTCTCACAACAATTAGAACCGTAGACCGGTTTTGCTCTAATTAGAGCTCGTCAGTACAGCATACCAATTGCTGCGAAAATACACCTTTTTTTTGGATACAGGAGGGGTACATGCTCATGCAGACCCCATTCACGGCCCCGTAGGTGCCGTGGGATATCGAGGTACTGTGAGACTGTACTCACTAAAACCCCCTACCTGGGAGTACCGGACCTTAGTCCATACCTCCGTCGGAAAGATTTACACACAGTGACTTTTTGGGTATGAATGTTTCCATTCTGTTTTTGCCGCGGCGACGTTTAGCGGGTAAGTATAAGCTTTGGACGCTTATGCTTATGTGGAAGTTGCTAGTCGTAATCTGTGGCACTACGGAGAAGAGCATTTGGGTGAAAAGCGGCTTTTGCGAACTGAGTTGTTGATAGTTGAGTTATAAACTCAAGTATCGAAGGCATTTCCAGATCAGAGTGAATCTGACTGTTTCGGACAAACCACGGCGCTCCGGTAACCATTCTCAGAATTTTGTTCTGGATGATTTGAAGGGTCTTAATGTGTGTTGCGGCCGCGGTGGCCTATGCAGGTGATGCATAGGTCAAGGCTGGCCGGATAATGACTTTGTACATAAGTAACTTATTGTTCATGGACAATTTGGAATTTCTATTTAGAAGTGTGAACAGCTTCGATATGAACATCGAGGCTTTTTTTCGGGCGTGATCGACATGGGGGCGCCATGTTAAGGGTTTGTCGAGGAAAACCCCGAGGTATTTGGCGGAATCTTGCCAGGGAATTAGACGGTTGTCTAATGAAACGTGTTCGTGAGGTGTGTGTCTCCTCTTGGAAAATGGGACAGCTGAACATTTATCGGGGTTCATGGCTAGAAGGGATTTCCTATACCATGATTGCAGCTCGACTACGGCGGTCTGAAGTCGTTCGGTTATTATCATCGGCTGAGTGGAGCTGCTGACGATGGTAGTGTCGTCTGCGTACAGTGCGTATGTCACGTTTAGGGCGGCTGTCGGAATGTCTGCGACAAATACATTGTACAGCAGAGGGGAGATAGCAGAACCCTGCAGGAGACCAGCCGTGGCTGGGTACGTTCTAAATCTGACTCCCAGATGTTTGACCTGGTACTTCCTCTGTTGTAGATCTGACCTGATTAGCAGAATCAGAGGGAGAGGATAATTAAATTATAAAAAATGATAGAAAATACAACTATATAGTAATACGGCTATAGTATCCAGCCTTTCAACACTGAGTGGTGAGCGTGTCGCCACCTAGTTGCGGAACCAAGTAGTATGTTGTCACGCCAACTCTAAATAACACAAAGTGTTAAAAAAAATAGAGACTGTACACAACCAACTAACAATTTGATAAATTGTCAGTCTTGGCCCATTTCTACCCTAATAAAGGGACAAAGTATGTAAGGCTAGATGCATTCTCACAACAATTAGAACCGTAGACCGGTTTCGGTCTAATTAGAGCTCGTCAGTACGGCATACCAAATGCTGCGAAAATACACCTATATAGTAATACGGCTATAGTAGCCAGCCTTTCAACACTAAGTGAGTGGTTTTACTTCTCGACCTTTTTTCGCCAAGAAAATTATTCGTTGTGTATAGTACTTAACAGGTTTTGTTAACCACACTTTTTTGCTCTTGTGTTTTTCTATGATCCTTAGTAGCACGCAACAAATTTCTTTTACTTTAGGGATCCAAGTTTTGCTATTAGTAATACGTTTTATAATAAGAACCTGCGTAACAAATTTGTCGCGGAATAGCTTAGGTAATTTTGTACAAAATCATATCAAGGTAACAGCTAATCATGACCAATTTGTCGCTACCAGATGACTTAATTTTCTAGAAGGATTTGTTTACATTCTGTTTTAAATTTAGGTTCATAATGATAAGCAACAGTCTTGCATATTTTTCTATAATAACATCTACCCCCGACTCATCTACAGAACTTTAAATGTTATAACTTCTCAAAGATTCACAATTTTCATTTGTTATCAAGCTTATCTTTATCACATATTTCTTTTCTTTTACTTCCAACTTTTTCTATTAGAAAAAAAGACCCTGAATGTAGTTTCATATATTAATTACAGACAGTGGGCAATTTGCAAACTTTGGGAATAAAGATGAATCACTCATAGCATGTAGCTGGATTTCAAACAAGGTTTTCAATATTTGTAGTCCTGAAGCAAAGATCTGTCTACCACTGAATACCACTAGTGTGATTAAATCAGTCACCGCGTAGCTAGTAGCAATCTATTTCTACGTTCGCTAAAACACATGGATTCATATATAGAGTAAGTTTGGTTTCTGTTATGGTTCCTCGAATATTTGTATTCATTCATACACTTGCATATAGTAATCCCAAAGTTATTCAAAGTAATGAGTCCTTTTCACTTGTTGGCATTTCTATGGATCGAAATCTCAATTGGCACCAACATGTGACATCATTTGCAGAAGCGGCTACTAAGAAATTAGGTTTGCTCTTCCGGGCTCGCAAATATACCTTATATACTTCACAAATAAGGCCAAACCTCTAATACTGCTCCCACATCTGGGGTGCCGCTGCCGCTTCTACATTCGCTATCCTGGACTCAATTCAGAAGAGAGCTATACCTCTCATAGGTGACCCTACCCTCACCCAAAGGCTGCTATCCCTTGCCCACCGACGTGCCGTTGGTGACCTCTCTCTCTTTTATAAATATCTGCACGGGCACTCCTCAGAGGAGCTTTTTTCCATAGTTCCTCCACCTGCTGCCCCCAACAGATCGACCAGGGAAACAGAGCGAATGCATCCTTTTACTGTCCAGGTCACTAGACATAGAACATCTTGTTTTACCGCTCTTTTGTCCCGAGGACTTCCAAGTTGTGGAATGCCTTGCCGGTACATGTTTTTCCTTCTCCTGCGAACCTTCAAGTACATAATTAACAAGTTGCCTCTTTCCTCCTTGGCGACACCCACGGTACAATAGTATTTAGGCTGTGAGCCCTTGTGGTGTGTTGTTGAAATAAAATAAAAACTCTTCCGTCGCTGCTGCAAGGTTTTTTTAAATTCTGGCTGTTTTCTTTCATTTTATGTGTGCTTCTATATTGTCTGCATACATTTGACACGAGTTATATTAATGTAAAAATACATTTACCAAAAGTGTTTGATACTGTAGTAGGGATAATAGCGACTAAAGAGACGATAGAAGGATTTGTAGGACGCTGCTCCAAAGTTTAAATTCAAGCTAAAGACAACAACAGGAGCGAAAGCAAACAGCACAAACACCAGCAAGCCACGCAGCTGAGAAGAAACTTTCAGAGAACATCAAAATTCTTAAAATGAATGGGAATTGAAACAGAAGCGAATGTTTTACTGTTTTATGAAACATGAAAACGCTGGTGAACTTACTTACTTGTCTTGTTAAACAGGACTAAAAACTATACATTAGGATGCCCAAGGAACATGCTTCATCTGTTGTTATAGGATTGGTCCATTGGTATCAGAAGTGCTAATAACTCGGAAAGTAGCAACTTTGTTGAAATTAAGAAAGAATTTTTGTTTTAAATGCAAAAGTTGAGATTTAACGTGCGTCTCACGTCACGATGAACACGAGCTGACAAAACATCTAGGCGAAAGATCGGTTCTTAAACTGAAAACGGATATGACAACTGACAGCTGACAGAAGTGACGTGCCAACCAGGAAATGTCAAGACGCTAAAAACGCAGGACAGGTCCGGAGTGGACCAAAATGACCAGACGTAAGATCGGTCTCAAAACTGAGAACGAAAAACGGCAACTAATAACTGACAGACGCGACAAATCTACTCGAAAATATACGGACATGAAAATCAAAATGGCAGGTCTGGAAACCACGGAGCAGACCATCTTACAGAGTTATCTCATGGTCTACTTGGATGGTGTGTGAGTTGGTGATATGCTAGTTGACTATATAGGGTCGAGAAACTTGTGGCGTCTTTATTGGAAACATTAAGTACGTTTTTGTTAGAACAATTAATATGTTTATAAATTTCCATCTCTTCAATAACAAACTGTTCAATGCCAAAATTGGAAGAATGCAGAATTTTTGCGTTATTTTCTTTGATCTGACTCCTTTAAATGACAACCAAAGATCGAAGTGTTGTTATTGGGTTGATTTCGGCTTGTTCAGTGATTCTCACACTCAATGCAGAAATCAACCCAATAAAAAATTTTAGGCTTTTATGAGTTTTAGAATTAGACTTATTGTAATTTTTAAAAATCTCTAGACAAATTAGCTTTTCTTGTAGTTCAATTTGACTTGTAGTTGTTTTCATTTTTATTGCATGTAGTAGTTTATGACTGTATATCTGTGATCTTTTATAGCTTTGTAGCTTGACATTTTAACCTTTAACTTTTGACTTAGTGTTGGGGTTAGCTGTTGTTACCTCATTTTATCTTATATTCCTGTGTTTACCCTCGCAGAAGTAGCCTACCGGAAAACTCAGTTTTTCTGACAATCCTTTTGTAAATTCTAGATTCCCCTGAGGGTGACCTGTTAAAAAGGGTCGAAACGCGTCGGGACAAGGAATAAAGTATTTGTTTGGAAAGAAAAGGCCTTTTCATTCATCACCCAAAGATGTCAACCCCAAACATTTTGACGTTTAGGAACAATATTTATTTCTTAATATCTGAGATTATAACCATCGAACATTCATTTGTTTTGCTTTGCTGTTGATCACTTGTTACCTGAGACTATTACCACTCAAGCCAAGAGTGACAACCCAGCAGCAAACAATATTCATAGAGGTCAATCTTTCCTTTTAAATTGCGACGTGAAGAAGCCGGGCAGGGTTTGGATTAATTCTTTAAAAAAACGTCACAACGCCGTACCATCAACTATTAGCAAATTTTATACAATTATCTTTGCTCTAGCGATTTAAATATATTGTGTGAATGTGATATAATGTCCAGACCAAGTTATAATCATATAGCGGGAGACTTCACGACTAACAATATTCAATAATGCAGTCTCTCATCGCTATCCTTGGGAATTCACCTGAACTAGGATATTTCAAATTTTCCAACAAGCGGAATATTTATATATCTCTATAAAGGTTCAGAAATATATTACTACCTCATCCGTGGAAATTCCAGAGCAAAGATGACATGCGATAACAACATTTGTGTTGGCGAAAAAGTTTATGGTGCATTTGGGAGGCAAGAGTGGTCACTTGAGGAAGGCCCTAATAGCGTCTCTAAAATATGGAATAAAATATAGAGTGACGAGGTATTCGTCAACAATTTGTTGGATGCACGAAACTAAAAACTTATCTTAATATAGCTACACGAAATACAGCATGTTTGAAGCGAACTTTGATTGAATAATTCCATCTTATTAAAAAACCTCGGCAAAACTAAAATTATAGAAAAATCAAGGAAGTTATAAACAGATTTTCATTAAAAAGGGCTTAAAACCTTACCGCAATCGTAAGTTTTTAAACGCTTGCGATATGTTGCCTTAACATACGGTAAGAAGTAAGATTAGATGCATTCTCGCGACAATTAGAACCCTAGACCGGTTGTTGTTGCGAGAATGCATCTAGTCTTACATACTTTGTCCCTATATTGGGGTAGAAATGGGCCAGGGCTGACAATTTTCTAAATTGTTAGTTAGTTGTATACAGTCTCTATTTTTTTTAACACTTTGTGTTATTTGGAGCTGGCGTGACAACATACTACTTGGTTCCGCAACTAGGTGGCGGCACGTCCACCACTCACTTAGTATATGGTAAGACAGCTGTGGGCTTCTGAGGAAAATCTGTCTGTTCTTGCTGTGGTTAAGTGTTCGGTTTTTGGGCGTCTCTAATGTTTATTAGTACGTGATCTTTGTTATATTCCTTTTAAGTATTGTATGTTTTAATAGCTTTGATGCTGCCTGTTTATTGTTATCGTCCGTTAGTATAAGACGATGGTCGCTAACCTGTCGATCGTGAGGTACCGGTAGCTCACAAAGGCAATTCTGGTAGCTACAACACATTAAAAAAAACACAAAGGTGTAAAAATCATAGAAGCTTCCGTAAATTTTGTAAATTCTCATAATAAACACAGTCAGTGGCAACACTGCGGTACGCGATTTGCCGCCAACGTCACCATGCTAGAATCGGCTAGAACCGATCAGCGCGCTAGTGTTCGAGAACAATCTGGGTTGAATTGAAGGGAATAAATACGCATGACGCGGCGACATTGCGCTCAGTTTAAAACTGAGCGGCATAATCAACGTCCAGCGGTTAGGATAGTATAGAGCTATAAAAATATTATGGAAAGCCGAAGCAAGAAGGTGAAGACATACCAGTTCCATTTGGAATAGGAAGAACAATACTTCTTTACAAAAGTTAAAGGTAAACGTGTATATTTGTTATGTAATAATTCTATCTCCGTCCCTAAAAAAACTATTGAGAGGCATCATAAAACTGTACATTCGAATTTTAAAAAATCATTCCCATTACATTCTGCCACCAGAAAGAAAAAAATGAAACAATTAAAAGCCATAAAATACTAAGTGAGTGGTGGACGTGCCGCCACCTAGTTGCGGAACCAAGTAGTATGTTGTCAGGCCAGCTTCAAATAACACAAAGTGTTAAAAAAAATAGAGACTGTATACAACTGACTAACAATTTAGAAAATTGTCAGCACTGGCCCATTTCTACCCCAATATAGGGACAAAGTATGTAAGACTAGATGCATTCTCGCAACAATTAGAACCGTAGACCGGTTTCGCTCTCATTAGAGCTCTTCAGTACGGCATACTAGTAGCAAAAATGCACCAAAAGTAATACGGCTATAATATAGCCGTATACTTTTGGTATACTACTTGGTTCCGAAACTAGGTGGCGGCACGTCCACCACTCACTTAGTATTTTAAGGCTGGCTATACTATAGCCGTATTACTTTTGGTGCATTTTTGCTACAATTAGTGTGCCGTACTAAAGAGCTCTAATGAGAGCGAAACCGGTCTGCGGTTCTAATTGTTGCGAGAATGCATCTAGTCTAAAATTAAAAGCCAGTTCATTTTGACAGCAGTCAATATTTTTATGAACAGTCGACAAAAACAAGGCTGCAACTGAAGCATTATACCATGTGTCTCAGATAATTGCAGAAAAGAATAAACCTTACGAAGGCAGGGTTTGTTATGTAATACTTCTGTCTCCGTTCCTAAAAAAATATTGAGAGGCATCATAAAACTGTACACTCGAATTTTGAAAAATCATTCCCATTACATTCTGCGACCAGAAAGAAAAAATGAAACAATTAAAATCCAGTTCATTTAACAGCAGTCTATATTTTTATAAACAGTCGACAAAAACAAGGCTGCAACTGAAGCATTATACCATGTGTCTAAGATAATTGCAGAAAAGAATAAACCTTGATGATAAAGCAGGAGTTTTAAGAAGCTACAGATTCGTTATTTTCTAACTTTAATAATGAAGGCGAGCAAGGGTGGCTTGTCCATAAGTGCTGTGGTGCTACAGAATAACCAAAAATAGTTGACTATTATTCCTAATTGGATGAAACCATTAAAATCTTAATTTATTGTCAGGATAGAGATGAAACCATTAAAATCCTAATTTATTGTCAGGAAATGGATACGTTGTTGTTTAAAAGCTCGCGGTTCTCTGGAGTTGAAGATTTGAGTAGGCGATCAAGCGCCAGACGCCAGTATCAGTCAATCAATTGGATATTGAAATAATGCAAGTCTCCTAGACCGGTCAAAGAAATCGCTATCTAACACTGCTGTTCTGTAAGTCATAATCGAGACGTTAGATGAGCGCCGCACAGTGGGTTAGAGGCAGAAAAAATATATATTTATTATATATGTCATATAAGCCATATTATTTCTTTTTTGTGTTCTTATAGAATGAATGTGATTTATTTTAACTATTATATTCGAATTCACTTACAGTGGACATAACTTCATGTGTTCAAAGTTACATACAAATCGTACTTAAAAAAATCTGGAAAAGTGCTTTCAAGTGAACGTTAATTGTTGTATAAGAAATGGCTTAATGGGTTTCAGTATTTTTACCGAGTAAGTAGGGACTTTACTTCACATACATATAATAAGTTATAAAAAGTTATATAAAAGCGTCATGCCAAATTTGGCAAGGTTCTACTATGAAACTTTTTTTAGGTCTCATAAAGTCTTATAATTTTAACTACTAGCTACATGGATCTACATGTTCTGACCAGTTTAATCATTTTGTCTATACTTTGACCTAAGTGATAAGGTAGAAATCAGCTGCGTATATCTGCGGATAAATACATAGTTGGCGCTGCTTCTTGTTGCTGTGGCAGCGGGCGTTATAACAAAAGTCTGGACGCAGCAAGTGCGTTATGGTAGTGAATTTTCATTAAAATGTTTTTATTGCAAATATGTTTGTATTCTTTTTAAGAAAGCAGGCATCAATTATGGTTACCAGTATAACCTATATTGTAAAAACAACAAAAATTTCCAAAAGTAAACTTAAAGTGTTCCCGGAAAAACTCATTTCTTGGTCAACCTTATAGGTTAATAGCAAATTGGGCTATTCAAATATGAAGCATTTGATCAAAATTCGCTACCATAACGCACTTGCTGTATCCAAAATTTCTTTTCTTAAAAACATGCATTATATTTTGATAAAAAATGTAAAAATGCAATAACATAAGGTGTGTTTGATTTAAAAAAAAGAAAATTTGTATCACCAACGACTTATGAGCCACCCTGTGATTGTAGAAATATTTTTTTAAGATGTAGCTCAAGACACCCTATAATTAATATATGCAATTTTTTTTCATATCTTGTATAATAACGGATATATTGACTTTATTGATTTTTTTACGAAAATTCGACAAAAATTATATACCATTAAACGATAAACTCTATAGCTAAGACTACTGCCAAGCATCAGAGAAAGGGTCTATTTGAAATGAATTTTCTGGAAACATTTTAGTTATATGAAGGTCAATGACTGTTGAAACTAAGACCTCAGGGTTTGTAAAACATTCTTCTCGAGACATTTTCTTTCCATAGCCCGTATTAGATTCAAGTTATTTGCCTAAATGTTGGTGATTTTGACGTTTTAAATCGCAACTTTGAGGTTTTGAGGAAAACCCCAATTTATTTTTCTTTAAATGCCTATAACTTTTGGTCTTTCGACTTACATAGCTAAATTTTGGTAGGTAACTTACCTATAAGGATATAAACCCGCGTATTAAATTTGGTTGCCCTTACTTTGTTAATTCCGGAGATATGAATTTTTTTCGAAAGAAAACACAAAATTTTCCGGGAAAACCTGGGCAGATTTTCCTAGCTAACGAACTTATCCAAGCCATTTACAAAAGGAACTTATTCAACAAATTTAATCAAAATCGCCCCATTATTTTTTGAGTTATCGGTGTGATATATATATATATATATATATATATATATATATATATATATATATATATATATATATATATATATATATATATATATATATATATATATATATATATATATAAACATATAAAAATTGAAACTGACCCCGGATGTGTTCTGGGGGCCCTAATTAGCGCTCATTTGAAGAAATTTTTTCAAAATTTCAAAAGTCGGGATTTCCTCATTAGGGATTTTTTTTAAAGAAAATTCACTAAAACCATAATTGACTTGGTATTTCACCCTGTATAACAATAAGCATTGAATTTGACTTTCCTGTATATATAATCTTAGAAGGATCAAGTAATTGTTCTGTGAGGAAAAAACAATTGATAACATTTTTAGATGTCAATTTAGGTATTTTATAAGATCTGAATTGAGGATGGTGTAGTACTCAATATTTGTTTTTTATTACCCTTTTTAGATGTTTTAGATTAGCAAAAATTAACAACATATAAATGAAATATTCGAACATTTTGTGATACAGGATTTTTTCAGAAAAATGCCGATTCTGACCCACTGTGCGCCGCTGTCCATCGGACGGCTTCGGAACCGCCGAATGTATGCTGAAAAAGAGTTGTACGTATTACAGATCGCAGCCGTTTACCTCTTTACCTTCCATTTAGCAAGACTGCATCCGTATCATTTATATTATATGCATATGAACGTAGTATTCGTAGGAGTTTCCTGTTTGTGGTTCGTGTTAAAATGGATGTAATTTTTGAGTTACGTAAGACTAACTTTGGTAAACTTAGTTACCTTGGACAATTAGCAAGTGTTTCTTAATGTTATGAGTGTATTTAAGGGTGTGGATCTATACAAAAAATTAATGAAAGTTTGATTTACAATCTATGATACAAAAATGTTCTTTATGAAAATACGGGGTGTTAAAGTTTTAGGGAAAAACTGGAAATTAATTAATATTTTCAAAACCGCTTGAGATATTTCAGTGATATTTAGTACGGAGAGACACCTAATAAATATGTATTGTCACATTTGTCTATGAGAATTAAGTTTAAAAACTTTGTTATTTCTATGGTAGTGTGTTGGTAACAGCGAACACTCTGGAATGACATTTCTAGAATAGACCAGAATGTAGAATAGTGTAGAACGTCTAGAATCTCTATAGACAGTATAAAGACGGGTGGTGCACAGAGTAAGTTAGTTCAGTATTGAGTAGTGTGGTGAAAGAGAAGTGATCATAGAGTATTAAGCTAGTCAGCAGTAAGTGTTGGTGTTTAAGAAGCGATCATAGAAGGCGAATAGTGGAATATAATTCTATGGACATTTAATAATAGAGAAGAGAAATATTTTAGTTGATACTGGTGTTGGAAAATAGTTGGTAATAATAAATTATCAGTTTGGAAAGCTGTGTTTTGTTAATCAAGAAATCCAGAACCCCGTAGAACGTAACAGTATATTTTTCAATAGAAACAATTTTCAGCTCTAATAGTGGCGTGCGTACGGGCACTGACTTCGATCTTTTTGAATAAAATAATGGTACGCCTACATTTTTTTCTCAAAAAATTATTTTTGCATGCCCCGTTAAATTTAAAACATGAGAGCACAACTTTTTTGAGTAAAAAAAATTTAATCGTTATATTGTCCGAGGAAATTAATGGAATTATTGTGCCATAAAAGTATCAATTTTCTGAAGTCAGCATTTTGTTTATCCTTACATTTTTTCATGCAGCACACCTAAAAATCTTAGGTATCAGCCGCCAGTGAGGACGAGATAGATTCAGCTATAAAATATATGCAACTTTCTGCTAATACTATAATGAGAGGAGTATAAATAACGAGCAATGATATTTTTTTAGAGTTAAAAACTGACTTACATAACTGTGTTTATTTTTTACTGCAACTGGATGAATCAAAATGATCCGTATTTCTTTCAGGTTCTTTGCCTAACCGTTACCAATATTGACGTTTCAAATCACGACTTTTTACGTGTTGAGGAAAACCTCAACTTTTTTGTCTTTAAACCTACAGAGCTAAATTTTGGTAAATGGTTCATCCTTATATATATATATATATATATATATATATATATATATATATATATATATATATATATATATATATATATATATATATATATATATATATAATTTTTTCTAAATTCAAAAGTCGGGATCTCCTCGTTAGTGAGTTTTTTAAGAAAATTCACTAAAACAGCACTTGTGAAGCCACGGAAAAACTCTACGACTGTATTAAATATAGAAAGGTTTCACTAAGTTAGGGCAAGAACAAACAACCAGATATGCTAGTCAAATTAAATTGAGTCTTAAAACTTTCATCTTCCCTTTATCAAATTATTTTGTTTACAAAAACTCGCTAAAAAATTCATTGGAATAACAACAATCTGATTAGATAACGGTAAAGTAAAATGAAACTAAAAAAATTGGTAAAAAGTAAAGTCACTTACTAGGATTAGAACTCGTAATATAGGAGTCGATTATCCGATGTCAGGGCATACCATAATACATGTTAATTGTTCAACTTTTTACTATTTATATAAAACAGTTTTGATTTACAATGGATTTTTGCTGATATTTTAACGAAATCAAGGAAAATAACGACTTAGGCACATGTCTAGGAGCTTGTTAGCCATTTCTTGTAGTATTTTTCACTCACATTCGTACTTTTACCTTAATTATCAATTTTGACGTTTTAACTTTCTTGAATCAGATTTAATTAATTAAAAAATAATTTGCCCCTAGCTTATTGTCTTTTAAGATAGAGATCTGAATTGGTACATATGATACCCTTCATGAGAGAAATCAGCGTACCAAATTTGGTTGCCCTTACTTTGTTATTTCCGGAGATATAATTTTCTTTCGAAAGAAAACCAAAAAAAATCCGGGAAAACATGGGCCGATTTTCCCTAATAACGAACTTGTACATGCCAGTTGTAAAAAGAAGGCATGTATCAAATTTGATCAAAATCGGACAATTATTTTTTGAATTATCGATATGATACATACATCTTTTTGTCAGAATGAAGCGGTTCAGTTTTGTATAAAATTTTATAAAGTTGGTATAAATAAACATGGAAAGTAAATGAAGAATGATGATGGGACAGTAATGATGGATGTGTAAAGATTAGTAGTAAATGAAGGCAGTGTTTGGAAATGTAAGATGGAAGAAAAAATGGTATAAAAACTTTATTTAAAATGGGTTGTAAAAATTCGAAGTGTCATATTTGGATAATGCAGTGTCAAGTATTTTTAGAATAAACTGTTTAAATTATGTCACTATATACAACACAAGTCAAAATGGACTTACTGTATAGACGTATTGCGTAATTTCAGCCAATAAAGTATAATAGAATATAAGTATAATATAATGTATATATATATATATATATATATATATATATATATATATATATATATATATATATATATATATATATATATATATATATATATAAACATATAAAAATTAAAACTGACCCTGGATATTGGTTCTAGGGGGCCTAGTTCGCGGTCATTTGAAGAAATTTTTTCAAAATTCAAAACTCGAGATCTCCTCATTAGTAAATTTTGTTTAAAGAAAATTCACTAAAAGGAAAACAAAGAAAGAACTCACTGGAACGCTAAGCTGGAACAACCAGGCTAAATCGCCTAAATCCTATGATGACTTTTAGTATTACTGACCTTTAGACAAATACTAGTTTCTTAACTAAAAAAATGCAAATAAATTTTTAACACTATGACTTCAGATAACATACAACAGGTTATTTTTAAATTTCAAATACAGTATTTGGATGGTACGAATATTTACAACTATATAACGTATAAGTTGGCAATTAAACTCCAAACAGATTTATTTGACCTACATTTTGGTTTTATTTGCGAAATGATAGCCAGTTTGTCTATGCACATTCTGAACTATCTGAACTTCCATATATCACACGACTACACATTGAAGCACACTAACATAGACTAGACACTCTGAAGCCAACTTCTATACTACAACCTGCTTCCCAATAAACTAAAACAAAAAATCGAATTGCAGTTTCTGTCTACACAAACATGGCATGGCCTCTATGGGCCCCACGGCACAGTCTTGCAGGAGCCTTATGCAGCGGCCCATGAAGCGTAAGCCGTTAGTGGCCACTCGTTTGAGTTAAGTGGTGATTCCAGCTATCCAGCTATGGCAGTCATGTGATATATAATGGAAAGCAGTTGACGATCGATAAAATGTGGTGCCAGAGACAAATTTACATACCGGGACAAGTAGACACCATAGTACCATTCCTACATACCAGCATGTGTTCGTCTAATCCTGGATTCTACATGTTCATCCCCTGTTTATTCAATCAAAACTGACTGATGGTAGTTAGCAAGTTAAATGTAAATTTTCCTTGCGATTTCTATATCACTCTTACCGTATCTTTCAGAGAATGTATGGTGTATTTGATGCAAAAAAATTGATGTAGATTTTTGGTCTCTATCTAATTTAAATTTTAAATTCATTTTACGTGCTAACAAACCGCTTGATTGTGTTATTTCACTCAATTTGCAAGAAAACTGAAATATGTCGATCTTTCTATTAAAACACCGAATAATTGGCTGCAAAGAATTGGTTTAAAAATAAATATTTGTTTCTATTACCCCTTGGATAAACTAGTTTCACCAGACAATTTAAACCTAAGCACTGTGAGAGGAGTAGATAAATAAATTCCATCGCTACAAAATTTATTTTGTACAAGAACTTAATAAGGACAAGTTTGACAAGTGGGTAGAATTTTGCGAAACGATACATATTTCTGAAGAATCGCCGAAATATATAAATAAAATTTTAATAACCAACGAAACAACTTGTAAGGTGACTTTAATATTAATGTGCTTGTGGATATTATTTCTCATAGACTATTTCGCGACATCCTCTGCAGTTATCGCATGAAAATCACCATACATGAACCTACACGTGTGACGCCTACATCATCTACATTATAATAATAATAATAATTTATTAAACAAATATACATTTCTCACAAAATAACTTACAAGACTAATCAAGAGCCTGGTTGTTCAATAACGTTAAAAGTCACCTAAGTCGAAGATTTGTTGGTGATACTTGTAACATCATTCTCTCTAAAAATAAGCTAGTGCACACTCTGACACTGTAAAGAAATACAAACAAAAACCAAAACTGCAGACGAACTCCAGCGATTCGCGGAAAATATAAAAAAACATAACTATGCTTTTTCGACTATAGATAAAATCTCTTTTTCCAAATGTTCTAAGCCACACTATGGGTAACCTACACACACACATGTGCCGGCCCACAGGTCAGACGCCAGGCACAAGAAACAACAAAATACAAAGGAAAGATCACTACACCAGCATATTAACCTCTATGACCCTGTGGATTACTTCACGATCTACTCCAACTATCCACTTTTTTAAACCGATTTTAAAACCTCGAAGTCCATGCTGCTGGCGAATTTGGGCTGGTATAGAATTATATATTCTTACGCAAAGGTAAGCATAGGAACGCTGTCCAATTGTCTTCCTAGCTCTTTCCGTTTTAGATGCGTGTGCGCAGTGTCTCGTATTATAGTTGTGACTCAACTCCTTCAATTCACATCGATGAATATGCTGGTATACAGCAGCATTAAAGTAGAAAAGCTGCCTAATACCCAGCAGTTTTGTCTCAGCGTATAAAACACCCGTAGCATATGTGCGTTCTTTACCATAAATCACCTTGATGAGACAATTTTGAGCAATCTGTAATTGAGATATATGACACCTTGCAGTACCACCCCAAGCTATTATAGCATATCGTAAATGACTCTCCACTAAAGAATAATATAGAGTCTGCAGGTGTTTGATGTGTAGCATCTCTTTCAATACTCCAAATTTTACCATCACAGAGCGAATCTTTTTAGTTACATTTAGAATGTGGTGCTCCCATTTCATGTGTGAATCTATAGTAACACCCAAATACACCGCATGGTTCACACTTTTTATCTTCATGCCATCACATATTTCCAAGGTGGTAAAAATTGGCAAGTTCCTTTCGTAGCATGAAAATGGTATATACACTGTCTTCGCCGCATTTACAGTTAACAATCGGTTCTGAAACCATTCCAGGATTTTTCGAAAATCCGATTTAACTGTAGATTTGAGTATATCCCATGATGCTGCGTTATAAAATATAGCAGCATCATCCGCGTATCCAACTATCTTTCCCAACGATCTAACATAAAAAGGTCGTTTATATAAATAGAATGGTTCCTTGCGGAACACCACAGTTCATTTTTACCACATCACTCAGAACACCATTCACACACACCACCTGATATCTGTCAGACAGATAGCTTTGCAATAGCTGTTGTTGTCTCCCCCTAAACCCGATTTTCTCCAGTATTTCAAGCAATCTTGTGTGATCAACCGTATCGAATGCCTTTTTTAGATCCACCAAGACACACAATGAAGGTCTGGTGTTATCCAGACTGTGATATATACTACTCGTCAGTTCAATCATGGCATCCTGCGTAGATGTCTTTGTTCTGAAGCCATACTGCCTCTCAGATAATAATCCATATTTATCTAGATAACCATCGAAGCGTTTTTTCAGGAGACACTCAAAGACTTTAGTAATATTGGAAATTAGTGATATCGGTCTATAGTTAGCGGTATCCAGCACATCTCCTTTCTTAAGTAAAGGTTTGATAACACCCATTTTAAAAGCTCTAGGGAATATGCCCTCGTCTATACACCGATTTATAATAAAAGTCAGAGGAGTGACAATCTCATCCATTATTTCTTTCAGTGTATCTGCACTTATTCCGTCGTACGCGGGTGCCTTGTGGTCCTTCAGTGTCTTCACAATTGATTTAATCTCATCCATGCATTGACAAATGTGAGTGAACAGACCTTACCTAATGTTCAGCCAACACTTTGAAAACATTTCTTGGTGACCATCATGCAGTATTCATACGGATTCTCAGTGTCCAGTACAGTGCAGACGAATCAACAGTCACTAAACGAATAATTAGTAAGGCTAATATAGTCACCTTCATCAGATTGCTTGAAAACGAAACATGGACAAACGTACTCCAAGAGAAATACATTTGCTGGAAACGTGCAGCTACCATTTTAATGCATGTTTTTCAATTAGAAAAATTAAAATAGGTAAGAAACGTAGAGCATTTCCAAGGATAGAAGTTAACCTTCGTCTGCATGACAGTGTACCTGGGTTTTCATTCTGTTTTAAAAGTGATATTTTTTTTTTGTTGTTAATGTTGATATTTATGCCTAAGATGTTGTGACATCTCAGAATTCATTATAAAAAACCATTTTCTGCCAATGTAGTATTTTTTATAACTTTTGAAAATTATATAATGGACATTGAAATTTTTTATACTTATTCCTCACATCAGGGGTACCCTGGTACCTACTAAAATAAAAATTTATTTTGTTGCAAATCTTTAACTTTGGGGCACAGTAATAATAAAATTAACACTCCTTATTAGAAAAAGTGTATTAATTTCATAATATTGTTTTATTACAATAATTCTTTTACAGTTTGCAATTGTAACACTTATTTATTTTGTCACAATGTTCTTCGCATATTGGGCGGCTACAGACGTCATAGGATATTCTGGTTTTTCTCTGTCTTTTTATAGCAGCTCGACACCCACAACATTTACCTGTTACTTGAAGGCGTCCGGTTTTATCTCTGGGATGATTCTTTTCTACAACCGGCGGTGGCAGTTGGTATGCTAATGGACCTCCTAACATGCACTCAATTCCCGATTTGGTACTAAAATGTTGTAACACCTTTGGTGATTTGGCTCTCAATTCTATGCTCGGTCTAGATAATTGCTTTCCAAGTTGTTGAAGAAATTTTCGATTATATATATTTTTTTCTTGTGAACAGGGTTATTTTTAGTATAAATAATATATGCTGCTAATCCTGCTATATCAAGCATGTTATAAAACATTGCACGAGGCCAACGGTTTGTTCGACGTTTGACAGAGTAGTGCGACACCATCTTATCCATATTATTAACACCACCTTTCCCTGAATTGTAATAATGGATTATTTCAGGTTTGTTCTTTGGACCGGATACATTTGCAGTGTCGTGCATTGTGGATAAGAGTATTACAACTTTTCCTTGTTTTGGTACGTATGAAACCAGTGTAATATTATCCTCAGAAAATCCAAACGTAGAAGAATGTTCTTCCCTACTTTTATTTGGCAACATCTCTGGCGGTATATAAGGTCTATTTTTTTTAGCGTACCCACAACAGAAAGTTTCCATGACATTAGAAACCGAGCTAAGGGATGTGGTAAAAAAATTATCCATCACAACATTTCTCCCACTATTTTTATAATTAATGCATAAATCTTTTACCACACGCTCACCTTGATTTTGTTGACGATCTTGCAATGATTTCCCTGTATAAATTTGCCCCATAAGAGGGTAAGAATTAGCTGCATCGCACACCCACCAAATTTTTATACCATATTTGGCAGGTTTGGCTGGCATATATTGCGTGAACCTGGTCCTGCCTCTAAACGGAAATAGTTGTTTGTCTACCGTTAGGCATTCAGACGGTGTATAATTCAATTTCAAATTTTGCATGACTAGAAGCCAAAGATATGAGATAGCAGCTGCTTTATCAGTTTTCAATCTATCGGTTCTAGTATTCATATTGTCAAAACGTATAAATCTTTGGATGGAATAAAATCTGTTGACTGACATTGTCGCACGGTACAATAGGTAAGCAGCATTTTTCCACAAGTCTCTCAGATTTTCTTTCTTAGAGTGTCGCACTCCAGCAGTAATCAGTATCCCGAGATAACCATTAAATTCTTCTTGTGTGAGAGGTTTCCAAATTTTTGGTGGTTTGTTGGAATGCTGTTTATTCCACTCCGCGTGGAACGTTTTGGCTTTGCGGTTTGTTTCTCGAATTATAACGTTGCACATTTCTGGAGTAAAATGCGTGCGAAAGTTTCCCGAACTGAGAGGGAGTTTGTTGTCTTCAAAGGTCCAGATTTTTTTCGCAAAATATTTTGTGACAGCGTTTGACGAGCAGACATTGGGGGACTGGATTGCCAGATAGGTCCGTTTTTAGAACAAAAACTAGGTCATCACAATTATCAGCCTCAACCTCTAGCTGCTCATCTTCAGAATTGTCTTCCTCGGCAATTTCAATTTCATTCTCCGTGTCAAGCAAAACATCTTCTATGTCTGATTCTTCTACTTGGTTATTTGTTGATGACAACAAAGGCGGTAAATTTTCGTCTTCTGATTCGGTGTCTTCAATTTGTTCATTGTCGTTATCACTCTCTGAATCATATTCCATAGTATTTAATTCCTGAAAATAACTTACTTGCTGTTCATAACTCATTCTGTAAATAATCAGATACATAGGAAAAATGTCAAAAACTACAACAAAAATGTAGTTTATTATCATTTATCACTTTAATAATCTACGTACCGTTTGAATTCAGAACTGGAAACTTCCCTAAATTTTTCTGCCATTCCGAAAATTCACTATACACAGTACAATTTCCAATCGAAAATAGTGTTGTTTAGTCAGCGGTAGACAACAGACTAAATAAATGCTCTAGCATCCACACAAATATCGGATCACGAAAACAATTCTCCGAAATGCAGAATCCGCTGTTGTCAACAAAACACTGAGCGGAAGTATGTAAGCCGAAACGGCTCATAAAACTTTTCTTGGAACACCAGATGTGACATTAAAACTATAACTATTTATAATAATCAGAAAACTAATGATTTCTAGAATGGTAGGACAATAATTATTGCAGGTACCCGGGTACCCTTGTCGTGTATTATGCGTTAAAATTTTATTCGTGAAGGCGACGGTTAAGGAGATGAAACATGTCGTCGCGCAATATGGTGAGTTTGCCGAACATTTTTCAGTATTTAAGCCTATGTTCAAAGCAGTAAATGCATAATATAAACAACTCGTCGCAGATGTATGGAAGACCGAACTTGATAAATCTATTAGGAGCAGCAACAACAAGAGAAAAACTATGTGGAAGACCATTAACGAACTAACAGGGAGGAACCTAAAATGTCAAACTGAATGCCCTGCCATAAATGCGGACCTTCCATACCAGTTTGGCAACTTTTTCTTATCTGTTACACCAGAGGATCTTCTGAATTCAATAAACACCCTCACATCATCTAGTTCTGCAGGGCTGGATGAGGTGTCAAGTATAGTGCTTAAACACTGCAAGTTTGTTGTTTCTTCACCAGTGTCGCACATATATACATGTCATTGGCCAGGGGTATTGTTTTATCGAAAATGAAAGAAACACATATGTAACCGACATACAAGAAAGGTGATCCCACAAATTATTCAAGCTACAGACAAATCAGCCTAACACCCACTTTTGCAAAAAAAAAACTTTAAAAAATACTCAATAACAATCCGACAACTTATCTTACCTATAATAAACTTCTTTCGCCATCTCAACATGGCTTTCGGCAAGCACGAAGCACTGAAACTGAAATCATTGAATTTGTGGAGAAAATTGTCGTTTATATTGACAAAAAGGAGGTAGCTTTGGGGGGTTTTTGTGGACTTTTCTAAAACCTTCGTCTGTGTAAATCATGAGGTTCTTATAAGATAACTGTTTAAGTATGGAGTTACAGGCACTGTATTGGACTGGTTTAGAAGCTATCTTACAGACAGGACAGAAAGAGTTGTAATATCTAAATCTACCAGTATCTACTCATCTAGGACTTTCGGAGTGGCGGTTGGTGTGCCACAAGGAACAGTGCTTGGACCTACGCTGTACATTATTTATGACAACAGCCTAGTTCAGTACATAGCGCAATAATCTGAAAACAACACCAATCCAGACCAGAAGATGACGGTCACTTCTTATGCCGATGATACCAAATTTCTAATGGGTTGACATAATGTTCAGGACGTTGTGGCTGATGCTGACAAAGCTTTCAAAAGGCTTACCAACTGGGTTAATAAAAGCAAACTTGCACTCAATATGGATAATACAGGTGCTTTTTAAGTCCTCTAAATCAAAAAAAGATATTGGACAACATGTAGAACTTGATGGGTAAACCGTAACTCTGCAGACCTCTACGAAATTACTAGGACTTCATATCGATAGTAAGTTAAAGTGATTAACACTGCTCGCGAATCTCATCCATTTCGTATGACTAAGAACACTAACCCAAAGTTGCAGTACCTCTACTGTGTTGTCACTGTATTATACGTGTTTCTACTCACAACTCAACAGGTCTCTTGACGGGACACATGACCGTCAAGAAGCACCTGCATAAAATGGGGCGGTTCGAAGGGGACCTCGCATGCAGACTCTGCGGCGAGGGGGAGGAATCAGCCCAGCACATCTTGTGCGATTGTAAAGCTCTGGACCGCAAAAGACAACTGATCTACTGTCAGTCTAGAGCAATATAAAACTTGACCCTACCAATCGCTGTGCAGACTAGTTCAAGGCACAGTGATTTTGGAATGGGTGGAGTAAGACTAAGGGTATGCACAATCAACCAAAGGTTGCAGTGCTATCGGGGCGGCAAGGCCGCGGACGAGCCCTGAGCGGAAAAAAGGTTTGGTTGTATACACTGGGGATTAGCAAGTGAAGCAAGTCGGGTTTTTAAACAACAAAAACAAGTAATGAGGATAATATTCCATATCCCGCAAAGACACAGATGCAGAAAACCTTTTAATCACATCTTGGAAGTGCTAGGCCATTTTTTCAAAACAAGACTAAAAACAGACGCAGTGCAGTAGAAAATGTCTATACGACAAGAGGTAGAAATAACCTGCGAACTGACAAACATTGCATTGCTCTGTATCAAAACTCACTGTTCTACAATGGCTGCAAGTTGTTTAATGCATTGTCAGAAGATGTACGGAATGTAGGCACTTTACCAGCTTTCAAAAAGAGAGTGAAAACAATTCTCCTAAACAAGACGTGCTACCCTGTGAATGATTTTTACATATAAACTACCACTAAACTCTTTTATTTTCAATCTTTTTAGTAATATGCACTCCTTATTAATAATATAGTTACCATGGTACCTATAAACCTTATGCACCTGGTGTTTCTAAAAAACAATATTGGATTTGTATCCGTATTCTGCAACTTTTCTTTTGAACGTTATTGTGTATTTTATAATTATTTTTTCTGCTTTTATGTGTTATTTAAGGAAAAATTTTCTTAATTGTTATATAATTGTATGCGTTATGTTATCTTATTGTTAACTTGTAGACGTATATGAACATCCTTCTGCCATTTAGGTGACATTGGCCTGTTCATTGTTAATATATATATATATATATATATATATATATATATATATATATATATATATATATATATATATATATATATATATATACAGGGTTTCTCACCGCAGCCGTTCGTTAGAAGTTTTCGTGGTTAGAAATAACTTAGAATTCTGAATTTATTTTTGAACTCCTGGGTTATTCAAAAATCTCTTTCATTTTAAAATATTTTCAAGATCATACCACTTCCAGTTATTCCGGAAGTCGCTATTAACTTTCTTATTTTAAATAGAACACCCGGTATATTATTCCATTTTTGGATTGCTGAGAAAATTTCATGATGGGTTTCATTAGGTTTCCCTATACTTATTTTCAACTGTTTCTTAGATATCTTGATTCTTTTGATAATTTTGAAAGATGTAGCCTTATTTTCAACACTGTGCCTTTCACCCATTTTCGACTATTTGTAAACGCTTCTGGGGTAGACGGAAGCACAAGAATTATACTTTCGAAATCCATGCTCACAATTGATGTATCGCATACAAGCTGTCCCGAATTCTATCAACAATTACATCATTTTCAAAGTTGAAAACGTTTGTTATTTTAAATATAACACCCTATATATTATTAGATGGTCGGATCCAGAATTTGATTCTGAATCGATTCGCTATAAGGTTTCCTATACCTATTTCCAGCGGTTATCTTGTGAATCCATATTTTTTATTTTAATGTGATTTTTGGCAGAAACCGAAACATCGCTTGCTTTTCTAATAAGCCTTGATTTTGACAGGATTTGAAACAATGCTGATTTTATGTCAAAGCAGTATTATCTCACAAAGTACAGTTTATAATAGAGAATATTGAAGAATATTCCAATAATGATATGTTAAATTTGTTTTATACGCATGGTGAATGTGGACGAATTGTCAGAAGAACATGCAGATTATTTAACGAACGATATCCGGACCTACCAACAATTACTCCCGGGAAATTCGCAAGAATCGAAGCTCGATTTATGGAAACTGGCAGTGTAAGGGCAACTCGACATCACCTAAAGCCCGTAATAGATAATGAAGATAACGAGGTGAATGTATTGGTTTATTTTCAAGCTTATCCACGTAGTTCAACTTCAGAAGCAGCGCTGGAGTTGGGTATTTTAAGAGCACCAATCCACAGAATATTAAGAAAACATAAAATGCATCCTTTTTCTAAAATAACTGTGCACGGATTACGTCCAGGTGATGAGGCAAGACGAGTCGACTTTTGCGAGTTCATGTGCATAAAAATGACCAAAGATCCGAGATTTCTTTATAAGATTATGTGGACAGATGAATCCAAATTCAGCAGGCAAGGAATTATAGATCGCCGGAATAATCACTACTGGGCACAAAAAAATCCACATGTCATAAGGGAACAAAATCACCAGGACCACTTTAGTTTTAATGTTTTTTGTTTACTTATGGACAATAGAGTGACATATCAAGTGTATGATGAAAATTTGAATGGTGCTAGATATCTGGAGATACTCAGAGGGTTTGTTAGTGGTTTCTTAAATGCTCTACCTCCAGGTGACAGAGCAAACAGTTGGTATCAGCTGGATGGTGCTCCAGCACATTCCAGTCCAGATGTACACCATCACTTGACCTTGATGTTCGAGGATCGGTGGATTGGCCCACAGGGACCCTGGAACTGGCCACCCAGATCATCCGATTTAACGCCCTTGGACTTTTACCTGTGGGGCCGTATAAAAGAACTAGTGTACTCTAGTCCTGTACAAACTAGAGATGAATTATTGAATCGTGTTCACGATGCGTTTACTAATCTAAGTCCACACGAACTTCGGAGGTCTGTTTCGCGAGGAGTATATGACAGAGTTATGCAGTGTATGAACCAAAATGGCGGTCATATATCACAATTATTGTAATTTTACATTCATTTACAATTTCTTGTCATTATGTTCCAATTGTTTCATGTTTTTCATTTGTCATAACGTTTAAAATTTTGTTAAGTTTCTGTTTTTGTTTTCAAGTTCCAATTAAAGTTAATTTCTGCCGTTCGCGTCATGTTCATTTAGTATTGGAAAGCTAACGATGTTTCCGTTTCTGCCAAAAATCACATTTAAATAAAAAATATGGATTCACAAGATAACCGCTGGAAATAGGTATAGGGAACCTTATAGCGAATCCATTGAGAATCAAATTCTGCATCCGACCATCCAATAGAATACAGGGTGTTACATTTGAAATAGCAAACTTTTTCAACTTTGAAAATGATGTAATTGGTCATAGAATTTGGGACAACGATACATCAATTGTGAGCATGGATTTCGAAAGTATAATTCTTTTGCTTCCGTCTACCCCAGAAGCGTTTACAAATAGTTGAAAATGGGTGAAAGGCACAGTGTTGAAAACAAGGCTACATCTTTCAAAATTATCAAATGAATCAAGATATCTAAGAAACAGTTGAAAATAAGTATAGGGAAACCTGATGAAACCCATCATGAAATTTTCTCAGCAATCCAAAAATGGAATAATATACTGGGTGTTCTATTTAAAATAAGAAAGTTAATGGCGACTTCCGGAATAACCGGAAGTGGTGTGATCTTGAAAATATTTTAAAATGAAAGAGAATTTTTAATAACCCAGGGGTTCAAAAATTCAGAATTCTAAGTTATTTCTAACCACGAAAACTTCTAACGAACGGCTGCGGTGAGAAACCCTATATATATATATATATATATATATATATATATATATATATATATATATATATATATATATATATATATATATATATATATATATATATATATATATATAAAATACATTATACATCTTAAATAGGATTTTAAACAGACAGGATCGCTGTTTTTGGGATCAAAAAGTAGCCCTAACTGGATTATAAGTTTACACTCAACGGCTTTCAAAAGTGAATATTTGGTCAAACAGTTTCGATGATCAGGTAGTTATACATAGAACCTAACAAGGATAACTTGTTTCTTCTCTCTCATGTTTTATATAACTCATGGTGCCAGTAGAATCGCCACGCCGATTATCAAGATGATGATTCCAACGAGATGAAGTACCTCCTCAAATAACCTTTTCTGGAACAGATGTATTGAGCGTTAGGGAGGAATAGAGTAGCCAGCTTGATCATCTGATTTAAACCAATGCGACATTTTCCCATATTTACAAAAACAACAGTAAAAGTCTAGACGCAGCAAGTTATGGTAGTGAATTTCCATAATGCAATCACCTTGGGTCCACCATTCGTGAATTTTAACTAACTACTGCTTTTTGGAAAGCTCTATTAAACCAGGGTTTCGATTTGGTTTTGACAAATTTCGATGAATGAGGAATATAAATATTTATTGTCAGATATAACTTTTTAACATAATGATCTTGTAACTAAGGCAACAGTTGAGTTATAAAATCACAGAGTGGCTTTAATTTAAGTGTAGGATATGTAAACTGAGAATTATCTTAATTAGTCGATCCAATCAAGCATAGATGGGTGTATACACTTCCGCGGTATTAACAAAACTCCACCCCAACCCTACTAATAAATAAACTCGGTATGTATATCAAGCCATGCTCGAGCTGCGTTTGCAGCCCCACATTATTCAAGGGGGGATGGTGTAATTAGTCACTAGTTCTCAGTTTGGCACAACAAGCATATAAGCTAGAAATGGCTTGAGCATCAACTATGCTACATATCAAGGGAATACGAGGTAAACTATGATTATATGTAGGTGCATATAGGGCCTAGATAGCAAACAAGGTGAACTGAAACGTGAGATGATTTAGACGTGTCATAGATTAATAAATCAGTGATATATCAATGGTTGTTTGTGATCTAGTTGACTGGTGAAGGTGAAACTAGCTTTACGAGCCTGGGAACTTAAAGTCGGTAATTCTCATGAAATTTAGTACAAGCTATACTGAATTTAAAACTTTGAACCGTTACAATCCCCAATTTTGTGTTACATACTCTTAATTGTAGTCCTAGGTATTTACAGATAATTTTAAACTCCATGCTTTGACTTTTTGTTATGAATTTTCACATTGGCATTTCTAATAATTGATTGTGCGTCAGTATAGTGTTACAATCTTTTGTTGGTCCATAGAAACAGTCAATACTAACCAGATATTACTAGATGCCGGTATCAAAATTAAAAGTGATACAGGGTGCTAAACTGAGAAATTATATTTCGATTTTTCTTGATATTTAAGCAGAAAATTGACGTTCAGGGACCAGCATAAGGTCTGGGCGGATTGTCCTGGCATGCAGACTCTACGGCGAGGGGGAGGAATCAGCCTAGCACATCTTATGAGACTGTATAGCTCTGGACCGCAAAATACAACTGATCTACGGACAGCCTAGACCGGAGACAGGGCAATATAAGACTTCACCCTACCAATTGCCGTGCAGACTAGTTCTAGCACAGTGATTTTTGAATGGGTGGAGTAGAAAAGACAAAGGGCATGCATAATAACCCAAAGGCTGCGGTGCTATCGGGGCGGCAAAGACGCGGACGAGCCCTAAGGGGAAAAAATAATGGGCAGTTTGGCTCTAGCTGGCAGAGGGCGCTTCTTGCGGTGCCCGTTAAGTTTAAAAACTGGCTCAAAGATGGATAAGCCACAGCAGTCCAATCTCTTGTCCAGCTGGTAGCCTGGATTTTAACCCTCTAGATTTTAATCTTTGGGGTTACTTAAATCAGTTACAGTTCGTGCGATATCTGTTGGGGTAGAATAAGCCAACAAAGTTCTGTTATCAGAACTACTGTAATAATTTGCCGCAGCAGGGGCGTTCCTCAAAATTTTCAGCGTTATTTTGAGAATATTAAAAAAACTCTGGACGCAGCAAGTGCGTTATGGCAGTGAATTTTTATAAAAATGCTTGGAATATCAAATATGTCTTTTTAATGCAAGCAGTCATCAATTTGGTTACCGGTATAACCTATATAGTAGAAACAATGTGCCATATTTTATCAAAATAACTTATTGTTTGAAAATGTACACAAATTTTCCGACAATATACCTTAAACGTTGGTTTTCTAGCCAACAAATCTTAGGTTAATAGCAAATTGAGTTATTGAAATTTGAAGCATTTAATGAAAATTTGCTACCAAAACGCACTTACTGCGTCTTGATTTTTTTCTTACAAACATATTTCGATAAAAAATGCAATAAAATAAGGCTGTTCGAAAAAAAATAATTTTATAAGATGCAGCTCAAGACACCTTATAATTAACTTATACAATTTTTTCTCGTCTCTTGTATTATAATAATTATATTCAGCTTTACCGTAGAAACGCGTCACCCTGTATATATGTAAGCAGATCAAAACTAAACGTAAACCCGGATATGGATTCCAGGGGGCTTAGTTTGCGCTCATTTGAAGAGATCTTTAAAATTCTAAAGTCCCGGTCTCCTCATTGACGAATTTTTTGTACGAAAATTAGCTAAAAATTATGGACCGTTAAACCATAAACTTAACTGAAACTACCGCCAAAGCATTAGAGAGTAAGAACTAACCTGTTGCACATCAGCCTTTTTGTAAAACTTCGATCCTTTATATGTGTTGATAAAACATAACAAACACTGTTTAATCCACCCACTAACATTAATAAAGGAATAATTTGCACTTGTATAAAAAAATTTCCCAAAAGACACAAGTAATTCGTCGCCTCAAACCAATAAACATATAAATAATCTCATACCAATACCATACGACATCAGTTACAGCGTCTAACAGACCTGCGCAATAATATCAAATGTTCCGTTACCACGACAACCACATACTAGATCTCATATAAACTACTGTCAATGAAACGCGGTGATATTAAACATAAATATTTCAAATTCAAATAGCTCAATTTTCTGTAACCCTAGAAAGCTGAATTTTGGCACATAGTTAGGTCTTTCCCAAAGCAATATGTACACCAAATTTTATCGAACTATCGTTGTAATTTTCGGAACAAAAAATTTTTTTCGAAAGAAAACTCAACATTTTCCCGGAAAACCGTGTCCGATTTTTCTGGCTAACGAACTAATCCAAGCTATTAATAAAATAAAGGCACTTGCCGAGTTTTATCAAAATCGGTTAATTATTTTTTGAGTTATCGGTTGGATATATATATATATATATATATATATATATATATATATATATATATATATATATATATATATATATATATATATATATATATATATATATATAACATATATAACATATAAAAATCAAAACTGACTCCGGATATGGGTTCTAGGGGCCCAAATTCGCGCTCATTTGCAAAAATTTTTGCAAAGTCTCACCATCGATACCTCTCTATTAGTGATTCTTTTTTAATAAAAATTCACTAAAACATACAAGGTAAATAAAAAATAATTATATACGTTACACGCAAGTTAACTTTCGGGTTAACACGATTGACTTTTTAAAACAATTTTATTTTACTATTACAAGAATACACTAAGTTATACATATAAAATATAAATAGTAAAATACTGATCAACATAAACGTGATATAAAATTACGAAGCACGAAATGACTCAGACTTAACTGACGAGAAGTGAACGGCGAGTCTTCGTGCTATGCCCTTTTATATAATTATGGATTAGGCGTCGATTGTTCTGGGATGCAGGTGTCTATCTCTGTATTAGCTATTCCATTGTTAACTGATGTCTTAGTTGGATCAGCTCCGTCGTATATCCATGGGAATGCTACCTCTGAGGTTTTATTGTCTATTGTCTTACATTGTATCACTTTGTATTATAATAGGCTATTATAGGCTGTTGCTACCGATGCTGGTATCTCGCGATACTCTTCGACTGGGAATTAAATTCCTTTCTTTTATTTTTCATCTCCATTGATTTATTTTAATAAGAAATAACACTGAAAATGCAGGACGTAACTGTAACTGCAAAACACAATATGCAAGCTTCTACTGTTAACGCTACGCCGCCTATGTCTTTTGTAAAACCTCGGGTGTCGAATGCGGTTAATTCCAAAAAAGTGACGCGGGCCTTCTTGGAATTCTGTCTCAACAAATATCGTCATGACTGTATCTATAGTGTGTAATGAAACTCCCCCTTCATTGCAATAACACCAAATTTCGCAGCCGTAACACCACTCTCACAATTCTGTTAATTAATATTTTCAATACATAAATATTCTCGAACAACTAGCAGAAACGAAAATCCATACAAAATATCTTCTTTTATCATAACTAATTCGATAAATTAAATACCGGGGCATTATCAATTAGATAACACAAATAAAAATATCCAAATTTAGCAAATTGTCATTTTAACATTTGTACGTTCAATATGAGTTAAAAAATGAGAATAAAATCTTCTATAATTAAACAGGGACGCCCAATTTTTACCATATAAAAGCAGGCCCACCGGCCAAATAAACTCAGTTAAGTTCAGTTCAGCATAGAGTTCTGACTAGAGTTCCAAAGAGTAGTTCAGCTGAGTATCCCTACAGTATTTTCTCCAAATTTTCAGTTGGAAAACCGTCAGACCTGCTCCTTTCCTTTTTCCGCAAATGTATTTTTGGTAAGAAACATATAATTTAATTATTCCTTGATATTTATAGTTACTGATTTATTTGTGGTAAATCATATATAGCTGTCCGCCAAGTTACCCGAGAAAACCCAGAACTAATTCTGTTTTTAGTTTTATGTGTTTCAAAATACAAAAGTCTAATACCAAGTTTCACTTAAACAGAATTAACAGAGTGTATCGACCCCCTATATTCTTTTTTATTCTGTTTTGTCTAGGCACGCAACGATTAACCGAGGGTTGTAATAACATTATAGTTTCCTCTCATTTCTAGCTGTTTCGATAATAAACCTTAGTGATTTAGCAACATTGTGTACCGTTGGGACTCCCACCCTTTAGTTAAAATAACTTTGATGTTTGGAGGACTATACATATTTTCCACTGTGTCAGCACTCAATGGTGTCCCCAGGTGTGGCCCGGGCGTCAAAACAGTGTAGAATGTCGTCCCGTTATTGCCGTCATATGAGTAAAAACGTCCCTAAAAATTCTGGAATCAAACCAGCTAGGAATAAGAGAAATTGCGCGATCGGATTTTTCGGTCAAAGCTAAAATAAAAATCCAGTATTCTGTTTTCTTGTCTTATTCACACATTGTACCCACCAGTCATCCCTGGTAAGAAGCATATCTTAAGTAAATATATATATATATATATATATATATATATATATATATATATATATATATATTGTGAGGGGTGAAATCGGGATAAGGTTATCTTTCCCTAATATGGGGAGGTTTCCACGGGATAACCTTATCAATACGGCTTTATTAGGGGATTTGCTCAGGCTCCAGCAGCGAGGGTTTAAAGGAAATCGCTGCGCTCCCTCAGGACTATATATCTATCCTCGGTTGCTATTTACAGCTACCCGGACGCGGGTATAAAACCATTAATTGTTTTAAGTAACTCTTGTTCATTGTTAAGTCTCTGTAAAGTTTCACCCCTGGAAACCAAATATCTCCACTTGAGTCTCGCTGAGCACCATGCTCCCTTAGGGTGGTCCGTTACTTGAGCATTAGTCACTGTGGGGCTTCCACTTTCCCCCAGGAACCTTTTTGTGAACCTAAAGTAAAGTGGTGGCGCTGGAGACAAATCCCTTTTCCCGATCAAAACACTGACCCACACTCCACTCTTTGGAAGTAGACCGTTACAATTGGCACAAAAAACAGCCGCCAAGATTTATGACAAAAAATTGTAGAAACTCTCAATCACTTTGTTATAGCGTCTTTTCTTACAAAAAATGTTTAAACGAATTTTCTTAAAGAAAACATTTGTTTCTAATTTTCTTGAAAGAAAAATTAGTTTTGGATTTTAGTGTGAGATAATATTTAGTGAAGTTTTGATGCGACATTTTTTAACCAGATTCGTGTTTTATGGAATTTTCGCGAAAAACATTTTATCGAATTGTTCACGTAAAATTTTTTAGACAAATTTGCAGAAATAGTTTGTAGCGAAAAAAACTTGTTATCGGATTTTTGTAAACTCGTTTTTCTCTAATTTTTGTGAAAACTACTTTTTTAGAAAATCTGTATAGAAACAATTCGCTTATGACAAGATCACCACTTTGTACTTTCGAAAAATGTCTTCAGACTTGTGTGAACCACGACGCCTAGAACGCATATCCGAGGTGAGTTTAAACTTATGTAGAGGGTTGTGCATAAGTAGCGCCAGAAGACCATCACTTTTATACCAAGGCATCGGATTCGAAATTTGTAGGATTGCATAACAGATATTTGCGACTATTTCTTGGCATTATCTACATTTTTCCTGGAAAGCTTATTCAGCGTACTTTTTGATATTTCTAATTATTTTTAAGTTACCTTTGACAAGAACAAAAACAATCGGCTTTTCCTAAAAATAAATGAAGTAAAATAAAGACTATTCAAGTATCTCCAAAAATAACAAAGTTGTGATGACCAAATTTGGTATGTAAGTTAATGCTTTAATAAGTAAACGAAATGCCAAAATTTAAATGTCTATGTTACATGAAAAAAGTTATAAGAATTTAATTTAAAAATGTTTCCTGCCTGCTCATTTCTATAAAAATTCCCTACCATAACGCACTTGCTGCGTCCAGACTTTTTTTTATTTATTCATATTTGTTGGAACGGCAATCCCCATACTTTTATCTTCACTTTAGTTTTCTTATAAAAAAAATTACTTTATTTCTAAATGAAAATTTAATATTTATTGAAAGGAACATAAGGCACTTGCTGCGCTGTTTTCAGCTATTAGTTTTTGCGCTTTCGAACCATAAATCAAAGCATGTAGCTAATAACAAACTAGCTCACATTTTTATTTTCAGCTTAATTGACCTTTTGTTGCTTTTAATTACACCAATTAGACTGACACATATGATATAGACTACCCTGCTAGTAGATTCTAGCCTGACAAAAACAAGTTAATTTAGTAACAAGATTACCGGAAATAATAACACATATAATTTCAAAAAATTGACATTTGCATTTGCGGTAAGCCCATAATTGTTGCATGGTTAGTAGTTGAAAATATAGCCTGATGTATTCTGCAATATATAGTTTCTGTTAAATAAACTTCTGTTCTGCGGAATCCAACATGATTAGTCTGGTCTCTCTGGTATCTGGTCGGGACCAGTTCACATTAACGCTTTCTCTTTCGCATCTACAATGCCGTCGCTTTTCCAGCAGTGTAACGCCCTTCATCTAATTACAAAGCGAGCCGGACCAAAAGTGGTGATTCATTAAGGTACTATACACTATCTGTCTAATTTATTTACTTTTATTGGAATTACGGCCGCCAAATTCAACAAAACGAAATAAAACAATATTCCGTTACTCCGTGTAATACATTTTGGTGAACATTCGCCCTCTGAATACAGACGGGTGTTATGAATTACTGCCAGCACAAATAAATGTTGCACGAACTTTCATCCAAGAGTTAGTGTTTGTTAACACTATGTTTCACGCCATACAAAACACTTTTGCCACCGGTTCAATAACCTAATTGATGGCCTATCTAAAATGGTAAATTTATGAGGCCAAGGTGCATATTTAATTATAGGGTGTCTTGAGCTGCTTATACTTACAAAATTATTCTTATAATCGCAGGATGGCCCATAAGTCGTTGGTGATACATTTTTTCTTTTTCTTTTAATCGAGGCAGTTTTGCCCTTTCCACCTTTCCCGTCCACGCTGTGACGCGAAAGGTGGAAAGGGCCCTACACTACGGGGATAGAACATTAGCTGTGTTATCCGATGTGGAACGGGCCTTCGATAGGTCAAGGACGGATACGGTCTGTGCCGCCCTACAGGACAGGAGATCGCCTAGGTCCCTAATAAGTTGGGTATCCTGGGTATCACAGGCGCTATGAGGACGACACCCTCAGCCGCGCTAGAGGTCTTGCCAATGATGCCACCGCTTTCCATCTGTATCAGAAGAGAGGCTATGGCGTCGCATCTTAGAATGCAAGACGCTGGAAACTGGTGCGAAGAGGGAGTAATAATAGGGCATGCACGAGTCGCCAAAGAGGTGGAAAAGGGAATTCCAATTTCCACCATCAAGGTACGGAATGCAGAGGACGATATTAGGTAGACTAGGCCATATACCCTCAGAATCCCCAGTAGGGATCAGTGGAAGGAAAATGAGGTTGCATTCCAGCCTTCAAGCCTGGTCTGTTTTACCGACGGATCGCGGCTGGAGGATCAACAATCCTTCGGGGCAGGAATATACATCGACAGCCTGGGGGTGCGCGAGAGTTATGCCCTGGGCGCATATACCACAGCATTCGAAACGGAGGTGTACGCTATCCTGTCTGTAACCAATCGACAGGATCTGAGTATGAACACCGAGAAATGTGTATACATTTGCTCGGATAGTCAGGTAGTCCTCCGGGCAGTCTGCACGGCCAGAATCAGGTCAACACTGGTGCAGAAGTGTGCTGACGCCCTTAAAGGACTAGCCAGGACAAAGAAGGTGCAACTGGTGTGGGTTCCGGGACACTGTGGCGTAGCGGGGAATGAGGTGGCAAATGATCTCGCAACACCTTGTTCCCGGCGGCCGCTCTGTGGCCCGGAGCCTGCGATAGGCATAAGTAGGAAGACGTTCTCTGTCGCCTTAGACAGGTGGACTGAGGAGGCCATGACTGTATGCAGGCGAGGGACTTCGTGTAAAGGCCGGACAGAGGTAAGACTCTCTGGCTACTCGGTAGAAGTCGACCTGCGCTTCGCCGCATCCTTGGGATTATGGCGGGTCACTGCGCCCTTAGAAGACACCTCACATTGATAGGTGTCGAGAGGGATCCCATTATCCAGGCATGCAGCGAGAATGAAGAAACGTCTTACCACTACATGTGTACATGCGAGGCTTTTAGGAGACTTCGAGCAAAATTGTTCGGTTCGAGGACTCTGCAGAGGAATCAGGTAAGTACCGTCCAATGGAAGACCGTCATGGCCTTTGTTTCGAGGTTGAGGAGGTTTGGCGACGGAACCGAGGAGTAAGTGTAGAGGCTGGTTGCCGGGGTTGGCAAAAAGGGCCCATTGTGGCCTACTTGCCTGGCGTCAGCCTCCCCACCACTGCAACTACTAATAACGGACCAAAGAAATGATGTTGCATTACATCTACTTAATAAAGATATAGGGATTACAAGTATAAGAAAAGAACTAGGATTCGTAACGCTATTATTCGACAGATTCCAGCTATATTGTTGCTACGTATCACCAAACATCCCGTTTTGTGACTTCAAGGATTATATGGACAGTGTCATGTCGCAGGTGAGGGAAAAGAAAAAATAATATATTCTAGTGGTGGACCTAAATGCTAAGTCTGCCCTCTGGGGTTCACCCTACACGGACAATAGAGGCGACTATGTGGCTGAATGGGTAGCAGAGCTCAACATGGTAACGATCAACACTAGGACAGTACCAGCGTTTAAGAGAGGAAACAGTAAGTCCTACATAGACGTTACAGGAGCCACTACCAACATTACGGGTTTAGGAAGGGTCGTTCCTCAGTGCAAGCAATAGAGAAGGTGGTGGAATCTGCAAAAAACACTCACGATGGCTGGTTTGTGGTCATCACACTAGACGTCAAAAATGCCTTCAACTCGGCTACTTGGAGCAAGATAATAAACGAACTCCATAAGAGAGGGGTTTCACAATACTTGATAAATCTAGTTAAGAGTTACTTCACTGACAGGAAGATCAAAATATCCAACTCAACGATAATAGAATGACCGCGGGGGGGTCAGGGATCAGTGTTAGGCCCTCTTCTGTGGAATGTGCTATACGACTCAGTCCTGGCAGTACCCTTCACAGATGGAGCAGCCACAGTAGCGTATGCAGATGATCTCGCACTCATGGTTAAGGCAGCAGACGACCGCGAGCTTCAGTACAGGGTAACCGAGTCGCTGGAAAGAATAAACGTGTGGATGATTAACAACAACTTGGAACTTGCCCCTCAAAAAACAGAAGCAGTCATATTGAGAGGACCTCTAAAGAGACAACACATCCACTTTGAGGTATTAGGGACCCAGATATTCCCAGTTACACAGATAAGGTACCTGGGGGTATACCCGAACGACAATATAGCATTTGGGGAGCATATAAAACGCACCGTGGAAAAAGCCCAAACAAAAATGGGTGCACTGACAAGAATATTGCCAAACGTAGGAGGTCCAAGCGGCCCAAAGAGAGAGATACTGTGTAGATTTGTGCTGTCTATTGCTCTTTATGGCTCGCCAGTGTGGCACCAGGCTACTAAGATACGAATACACAGAGATATGCTCTTGGGTCTCCAAAGGAAAGCCCTGTTGAGAGTGGCGAGTGGATATCGGACGGTATCAACTGCTGCCATCCATGTTATTACGGGAATCCCACCCATCAACCTGCTTGTCGAGGAGAGGCTCTGATTGTATCATATAGGAAACGCTTACGTACCCTCTGTGAAAAGAGCCGAGAGGGAGAAAACACTGGAAAAATAGCAGGAGACATGGAATGAGCATAGAGACACCGCAGCTTGGACGAAAACCCTTATCCCAGACATCTTGTCGTATGTGAGGTGCGAACACAGAAAGTTGGATTACCATCTGACCCAGTTACTCACAGGTCACTGTGCATTTGGTTGTTATAGAAAGAAGATGCAGATAAGTGAAGAAGACGCGTGCACCTACTGTGGAGCCACGGACACCGCAGGACACACACTGTTTGTGTGTAATAGATGGACTCAATGGAGACACCAATTGGAGGCTGAGATAAACGCCGAAATAAGTAAAACCAATTTCATACAAATAATGCTAGAAAGCTGGAAAAACTGGAGTAGAATATCCAGTTATATAAACCAAGTCCTAGACCAGAAGAGCGTAGAACGGGAGTATAGAAAAATGACCGCCAGGCATTCCTCAAGTTATGTCACTGAACGTGACCATTTCCGGGTCTGCCATGGCGAGAAGAATAAGGGGGTTTTAGTCGGTAGGAATCCGACACACCACTTCGCGATAGAGCCATAGCGAATGGCGTCCCATGCAGGATTTCCCCCTTCCTAACAAAAGCTACTACTACTACTACTACTACTACTACTACTACTACTACTACATCGCAGTTTTGCATTTTATATCGCGATATAGTGTATGTTTATAAGAAAAGAAAGTTGGGACGCAGCCATTGCGTTATGGTAGCGAACTTTCATTAAATGCTTCAAAATTTAAAGCTCAATTTGCTATTAACCTATAGTTCGTTTGCCATAGACTTGAATCCGCCACTGACTTAAAGGAGATTCATTTCTCACGGACAATCATACTTCTCTAAGTCGCAGTACAAAGATTGAAGATCTCTGCCTCTTTTATCCCTGATATCATCGACATTTCTCCCCAGAAACTGCTACATTAGTACCTCTGGTTACTGAATTTAATCGAACGACCGGCTTAGTCAAGAAGAAACAAATGCATTTAGTGTTAAGTTGCCGCCTTGTCGAATAGTTCGATACGAATCTTTATTCCATCTTAGAGAATCTAAGCTCCGAAATGTGCTCCCGGCGCAAATAGCATATTTAGGAAGCGAGTAAAGACCCCTCCTGTAGCACTACAATCAAATTTATGATGTTTGAGGGGCACATAGGCTTCATGAACTATTTTATAAAAAACTGCTCCAGAACAAAATAAATTTATGTCTACTCTCATCTGATTAGATTTTGCGTCTCAGGCAAAGCAGAATACATTTGTTCTGTTTTTTCGAGCGCTTTAAAATCATTTTATCGCATATTGTTTTATTATTTATCCCGCTAATCACCATAGCTATTGAAGCGGTTCATCAAACAATATATACAGGGTGGGCCAAACTCGATGGCCTATTAGAAGTATTTAGAGCATCAAAAGAGATAGAGATCTGAAATTTGGGTTATTTTTGTAACTGGTCGCGATCTTTGTTTAGAAAATATTTTTAACAATGCAGTGTTGCCACATCCACCCTAAATAGATACTAACTTTGTTTTTTCAAATGAAATACCCTATATATTATGACATTTTCGTGTCCCCCGGAACATTTACAAAGTTTTTTATATAAGTTATTTCTCACCTATCTAGAGGCGTTATGGAGATAAAAAATAATATTTAGGAAATTTGGCAACTTTCATTCCTCAATGAAAAAACGATTATCACCGCAACCGACATAGCTAGGATTCTGTATTTATGGTTTCTGTTTGTCAATGGGTTAATATATGATGATATGCTGTGATAATTCAATTACTGCACACAGGATGTTCACAAAATGATGGACTTCTGATAGGACATTGAAAGGCAATTAACTCGGAAATTTCAAATGGAACACCCTGTATTTTATAATTAAATAAGCAAGATTAATTTATTTCCATTCTAAAAGTGCTGGGCGATGTAGTACCTATTCTCAGCGGTTTTCGACTTATAAGCAAAAATAGAAAATATTGCAAGTAAAGTGTTAAATAATACTAATTTTTAGTTCCTCAACCAATTGCTATGTTAAAATCTGATTCATTATTCAACACTAAAAAATCACACCATTGACAGCTGGCTATATTCTCATATAAAATAACAAGACGAAAATAAACATACAAACAAATAAATTAACAAACACAAATAAATCAATAATGAAATGAACATCAACAATTAAATTGCTTGAATCGTCCTCCTTCAACTCTCAAACATTCTATGACTTGTGTCAGAACATGAGTTGTTGCTGCTTCTATCTCACATCCCCCTAGAGATAGTAATGCGCTCGACACTCTATTTTTGAGTTCTTCCTTGGTGTTAATGGGCGTCAGATAAACAATTTGTTTGATTCTGCCAAATTTCCTAAATATTATTTTTTATCTCCATAACGGCTCTAGATAGGTGAGAAATAACTTGTATAAAAAACTTTGTAAATGTTCCGGGGGACCCGAAAATGTCATAATATATAGGGTATTTCATTTGAAAAAACAAAGTTAGTATCTATTTAGGGTAGATGTGGCAACACTGCATTGTTAAAAATATTTTCGAAACAAAGATCGCGACCACTTACAAAAATAACCCAAATTTCAGATCTCTATCTCTTTTGATGCTCTAAATACTTCTAATAGGCCATCGAGTTTGGCCCACCCTGTATATATATATATATATATATATATATATATATATATATATATATATATATATATATATAGATATGAGCCTTTTTACAAACAATATGTTTAAACAATAAAACAGTTGATATTTAGGTATTTAAAGACAATTAAAATATAATTAGGAAATATATATGGTTTATTTTGTTCAAAATTTGATTTTATAGAAACGTCAAAATTTCGAAGAAATAAAAGTTATCTCAACTTATTTAAAACATTCAAACATTTTACACCTTAAAACAAAGCAAATCGCAATTTGATATCGCTTCTAGTTTCCAGGTTATAACGATTTTTCTGAAAACTTCAAAAAATTGCCAGCATTACAAATGTAAATGTACTAATTTTATAAAGCATTTTTTAGCCTTGATATTATTTTATTCCAACTTATTCAATTCTTATTGAGATTAAAACAGCACAATGCCATATTAAATCAAGATATTTGTGACCAAAAAGGATGATACAAAAAATGTGCAGTCACAAAATTTATATCAATCTCCTAAAAAATAACTGACACGATTCCGATATTTAACAACCCTCAAATTACCAAATGGTAAAGTTTTAACTTAATCGAAGACAAAACGTGGTTTGTCAAAAAAACGTTTACTAGTATGAAAAAATTGCAAAAATAAATAAATAAAAGTTATCCGAACTCTATAAGACTTTAATATAATATTTAATACAAATATTTAAGAATTCTTATCATTATGATACGAAGAAAATGATAACATAAATAAAGAAATACACTCTAATACAATATATTTCATTAAATATATTATTAGGCAATTCTAAAAAAAATTACTCTTATTGTGCGTATTCTAATATGTATAAAAGCAGTTATGTTCTAAAACGTTTACGCTTTCAAGACAAACGCTCGGAAGGCGGAAGATAAACATAAACTAGGCAGAAACTCTGAAAGTTTGATGATAAATATAACTTTCCATTAAAAGCTTAGAGCGGATTGATTTTTGGGATAAAAATATTTTTGCTGCCTTATAAATCTTGTATAAATCTTTGAAATACAAATGGTTTAGATATCAGAAGAGCTTTGTTTACATAAGATCAGTCAAGTCAACAGTCTTATTCTCTTATATATAAAAAAATTTATTCTATATTAAAGTTTAGTAAACAAAAATTCTGCATCCTATATTTGTAACTAAAGATTGTATTCTCTCAATAGCCTAAAAAAATTTCTAGACCCAGCAAGTGCGTTATGGTAGTGAATTTTCATTAAAATGTTATTAATAGCAAATATGTATTTTTTTTCAGAAAGCAGGCATCAAATTTGATTACAGGTATAACATATATAGTAAAAACAATGTGCCATGTTTCATACAAATAATTTTATTGTTTGAAAACGTACAAAAATTTCCGAAAGTGAACTTAAAGTGTAACCGAAAAAATGAGGTGGTAGTGGAATTTTCCTTTATGTAATAGTAAAGGATTTTTTCACGCCCGAGGAGGTACCACCCCATACATCAAGGGGCCGGTGAAGTCCCAAAGGACGTTTCCGGTTCTGGTGTATGAGTCGGTTTCCCTTATAAGCAAAAATGATGATGGCTCCTCCTTGTATAAAATATTCCGGAGGCAAAATACCCCTCCATTCGGATCTCCGGGAGAGGGGTGTACAGGGGGCGCCAACATCAAGATTTAACATATCCTTTTCGAATATATGTGGCCTAAATTCTAACCTGAACTCCGTCCACCATTTCCTCCAGGCTAACAGGCCCCAACTCCTCTTCCTCACCGAAACCCAAATCAGTGCCAAAACAGCCACTAATCACCTTAATTTCCCGGGGTATGAGCTCCTTACTGCCTTTAGATTGCATGGAGGCGTGTGCGCATACGTCCGTAGCAATCTACCCTGCACCAGACTTCCCAATTTAGAAGCTGGAAGAAAAGACATACTATGGATAAAACTCTCTCTCAGGGCTGCAACTAAATTCATCTGTTGCATTTACCGCTCACCTTCTGACAACAACTTTGTCCAGCTCTTTGACTACCTTTCTGAAAAAACCGACTATCTGATTTCTGAATATCCTTCCTCCGAGGTCACTATTCTTGGCGACTTCAATGTCCATAATAAGGAATGGCTAGGATCTTCAAAAACCGATCCACAAGGGAGAGCAGCGGAGGCCTTTGCAGTCAGCAATTCTTTGGCCAATATGGTTCAGCAACCTACTTACTTTCCTCGTATCCCAACACACAGCTCAAATCCCTTGGATCTCCTTCTTACTACAAATCCTGAATGCTATAAGATATCAGTCACCGCCCCCCTTGGTCGCTCAGACCACGGCATGGTCACTGCTTCCTGTGCAATGCAACCCGAGGTCACACAGTCATCACACCCACGTATCGTTTGGCACTACAACTCCGCAAACTGGGACGAAATGCGAAATTACTTTTCCTCATTTCCATGGGCGTCTGTCTGCTTCTCTCATCCTGACCCCTCTGATATCTCAAAAAACGTCACCGAAATTATCCAAGCTGGCATGGAATTATTTATTCCACGTACACAGAAAACCTCTTCAGCCACTCAAAAGCCCTGGTTCTCAAAATCGTGTGACAAGGCCAGACTTGAAAAGGTCAAAGCTCACAAAACGCTTCTACACAATCCCAGTCAAGAAAATCGTCAAGCATTCAACGACGCAAGAAACCGCTATGTCCGCATTCTTTCTGAGGCAAAAAACTCGTTTAATGACCACATCAAAAACAAAGTCCTCTCAAGCTCCAACGGCGGCAAACCCTTCTGGACTCTTGCTAAGTCTATTGGGAATAATTTCTGCAAGAGCACGTTCCCACCTCTTGTCTCAGGTGATGAAATTGTTTCTACCGCCCTGGGCAAGGCTGAACTTTTTGCTTCGTTGTTCGCCGGAAATTCTACTCTCAACCCACCTCCAAATGTTCAACCACCAACAGTCCCCAATGTCGCGCATAAAATGACTGATATCATTTTCAAAACTAAAAAGGTACGAAAGATGCTCTCTTCTCTTAATACTAGGAAAGCCTCTGGCCTTGACGAGATCCCAGCAATTGTTCTCAAAAAATGCGCACCAGAACTTGCTCCTGTCCTGACTCGTCTGTTTCAGATATCTTACAATAAAGGCATATTCCCTAGTAACTGGAAAACTGCTCGAGTACAACCCATCCCCAAGACAGGATCCAAAGCGCTTCCTAGCAACTACAGGCCTATTTCTCTCCTTTCAGTCATCTCTAAAGTGATGGAAAAGTATATAAACACCGAACTACTAAAATTCCTTGAAAAACACAGTCTAATCCACGACAGGCAGTATGGATTCCGTCAGCGCAGATCGACTGCCGACCTCCTTTCCTTTGTCACCCATTCTTGGAACAAGTCTATGGAACAACACGGTGAATCCCAGATTGTTGCTCTAGACATATCCAAAGCATTCGACCAGGTCTGGCACGCAGCGCTGCTTAATAAACTTCCGGCCTATGGCCTACCACCAAAACTTTGTACCTGGACAGCAAATTTCCTCTCCAACAGGAGCATATCTGTTGTTGTGGATGGCCATTCCTCTAAACTGTATCCAATTAATGCAGGAATTCCTCAAGGTTCAGCTTTAGCCCCTACTTTGTTTCTTCTCCACATCAATGACCTCCTCTCTAGCACATCCAACCCAGTTCACAGTTACGCGGACGACAGCACCCTCCACTCAAACATACAATATTCTAAACCTGTCTCTTTAGCCCAATTAGATGAGGATCGCAGACTCATGGAGGGTTCTGTCTCCGTAGACCTCCAAAAAATATTAGACTGGGGAAGTAGAAATCTTGTACAATTCAACCCCACCAAAACTAAGTCTTGCTTTCTTTCTCACAAGAGATACAGCAGCCCTAGACCCATCACAATGAACAACCAAGTTATTCAAAGTAATGAGTCCTTTTCTCTTGTTGGCATTTCTGTGGATCGAAATCTTAATTGGCACCAACATGTTACATCAATTGCAGAAGCGGCTGCTAAGAAATTGGGTTTCCTCTTCCGGGCTCGCAAATACTTTTCACCAACTAATCTCTATACCTTATACACTTCACAAATAAGGCCAAACCTCGAATACTGCTCCCACATCTGGGGTGCAGCTGCCGCTTCTACACTCGCTATCCTGGACTCCATTCAAAAGAGAGCTATACGTCTCATCGGTGACCCTACCCTCACCCAAAGGCTTCCATCCCTTGCCCACCGACGTGCCGTTGGTGACCTCTCTCTCTTTTATAGATATCTGCACGGGCACTGCTCAGAGGAGCTTTCCTCCATAATTCCCCCACCTTCTGCCCCCAGCAGATCTACCAGGGGAACAGAGCGAATGCACCCTTTTAATGTCCAGGTCACCAGACATAGAACATCTTGTTATGCCCGCTCTTTTGTCCCGAGGACTTCCAAGTTGTGGAATTCCTTGCCGGCACATGTTTTTCCTTCTCCTCCGAACCTCCAAACCTTCAAGTCCAGAATTAACAAGTTGACTCTTTCCTCCTTGTCAACACCCACGGTACGATAGTATTTAGGCTGTAAGCCCTCGTGGTGTGTTGTTGACATTAAAAAAAAAAAAAAAAATCCGTTTCTTGGTCAACCTTATAGGTTAATATCAAATTGAGATTTTCAAATATGAAGCCTTTAATCAAAATTTGCTACCATAACGCACTTGCTAAGTCCAGAATTTCTTTACTTACAAACATGCATTATATTTCGATGGAAAATGCAAAAACATAAGGCGTTTTCGACAAAAAAAATTATTTGTATCACCAACGACTTATGGGCAACCCTGTGATTGTAGAAATATTTTTTTAAGATGTAGCTCAAGACACCCTATAATTAATATATACAATTTTTTTTCATATCTTGTATACTAACGGATATATTGAGCTTTATTGATTTTTTACGAAAATTCTACAAAAGTTATATACCATTAAACGATAAACTCTATATCTAAGGCTATTGCCAAGCATCAGAGAAAGGGTCTATTTGAAATGAATTTTCTGGAAACATTTTAGTAAAATGAAGGACAATGACGGTTGAAACTAAGACTTCAGGGTTTGTACAACATTCTTCTTGACACATTTTCTTTCCATAGCCCGTATTAGATTCAAGTTCTTTGCCTAAATAATGCGAATTTTGACGTTTTAAATTGTCACTTTGACGTTTTCAGGAAACCCCCAGTTTATTTTTCTTTAAATGCCCATAACTTTTTGTCTTTTGACCTATAGCACTAAGATTTGGTACGTAATTTACCTATAGCGATATAACACGATGTGCCAAATTTGGTTCCCCTTCCTTTCTTATTTCTGGAGATATGAATTTTTTTCTAAAGAAAACACAAAATTTTCCAGGAAAACCTCGGCCGATTTTCCTCGCTAACGAACTTATTCAAGCCACTTACAAAAGGAAGGTATTCACCAAATTTTGTCAAAGCGGCCTATTATTTTTTGAGTTATCGGTGTGATACATATATATATATATATATATATATATATATATATATATATATATATATATATATATATATATATATATATATATATATATATATATATATATATATAAACATATAAAAATCGAAACTGACCCCGGATATGTGTTCTAGGGGGCCTAATTAGCGCTCATTTGAAGAAATTTTGTCAAAATTCAAAAGTCGGGATCTCCTCATGACTGATTTTTTTTAAGAAAATTCACTAAAGCACAAAATACTATACATGTAGGCTGTGAAGAACTAACCAAAAATTTATCGTCGGTCCAGTCACATTCCTTCCTGATACAGGGATTAATCTAGAAATATTTGGAGCTAAATACGTTCTAGCTATCATTATATTTTTTAGGAAAGTATAATTTCCATGAACAATAATATTAATAATAATCATGTCAGGCCTGTGGATATACTGATGCCCGCAGTGTGTCCACCGCCACTCGTAACGATGTAGGCGGTACAGTCAGCCCCGACAGCTCTTTACTGTCATATTAACCTATTTCCTTTCTTGCCAATGTCCAGCGTTAATAATAATAATAATAATAATAATAATAATAATAATAATAATAATAATAATAATAATAATAATAATAATAATGATAATAATAATAATATAATATATTTATTCGCACCATCAATATATAAAAAAACTCTGGACGCAGCAAGTGCGTTATGGTAGTGAATTTTCATTAAAATATTTCTATTGCAAATATGTGTGTTTTTTTTTTAAGAAAGCAGGCATCAATTTTGGTTATCAGTATAACCTATATAGTAAAAACAATGTGCCGTGTTTCATAAAAATAAATTTTTTGTGTGAAAATGTACAAAAATTTCCAAAAGTAAACTTAAAGTGTTCCCGGAAAACTCGTTTCTTGGTCAAGCTTATAGGTTAATAGCAAATTGGGCTATTTAAATATGAAGCATTTAATCAAAGTTCGCTACCATAACGCACTTGCTGCATCCAGAATTTCTTTTCTTACAAACATGCATTATATTTCGATGGAAAATGCAAAAATGCAATAACATAAGGCGTGATTGATTTAAAAAAAGAAAATTTGTATCACCATCAACTTATGGGCCATCCTCTGATTGTAGCAATATTTTTTAAGATGTAGCTCAAGACACCCTATAATTAATGTATACATTTTTTCATATCTTGTATAATAACGGATATATTGAGCTTTATTGATTTTTTACGAAAATTCAAACAAAAGTTATATACCATTAAACGATAAACTCTATAGCTAAGGCTATTGCCAAGCATCAGAGAAATGATCTATTTGAAATGAATTTTCTGGTAACATTTTAGTAAAATGAAGGATAATAACGGTTGAAACCAATACTTCCGGATTTGTAAAACATTCTTCTTGAGACATTTTCTTTCCATAGTTCGTATTAGATTCAAGTTATTTGCTTAATGTTGCACATTTTGACGTTTTAAATTGTCACTTTGACGTTTTGAGGAAAACCCCAATTTAGTTTTCTTTAAATGCCCATAACTTTTTGTCTTTTGACCTATAGCACTAAGATTTGGTACGTAATTTACCTATAGCGATATAAAACGATGTGCCAAATTTGGTTGCCCTCACTTTGTTACTTCCCGAGATATAATTTTTTTTTCAAAGAAAACACAAAATTTTCCGGGAAAACCTCGGCCGATTTTCCTCGCAAACGAACTTATCCAAACCACTTGCAGAGGGAAGGCATTCACCAAATTTTATCAAAATGGGCCTATTATTTTTTAAGTTATCGGTGGATATATATATATATATATATATATATATATATATATATATATATATATATATATATATATATATATATATATATATTCAAAAGTCGAGATCTCCTCATTAGTGAATTTTTTTTAAGAAAATTCACTAAAAACATCAAAAACACAGGAATTACAATTCAAAAAAACTATACAATTACGATATTGATTACAAACAGCTACAACTTATTAGCTAAAAAATCCTCAATATTATAATAGGCCTTAAACGCCAGAATATTATTCAGTGTTTTAGTGAGTTTTTATTTTTAAAAATTCACTAATAGAGAGGTATCGATGGTGAGACTTTGCAAAAAAATTTTCAAATGAGTGCGAACTAGGACCTCTAGAACCCATATCCGGGGTCAGTTTCGCTTTTTGTATGTTATATATATATATATATATATATATATATATATATATATATATATATATATATATATATATATATATATATATATATATATATACATATACATGTGTGTGTGTGTATCCATCCGATAACTCAAAAATATTTAACCCATTTCGATAAAACTCGGCAAGTGTCTTTCTTTTATTAATTGCTTGAATGAGTTAGCCAGGAAAATCAGACAGGGTTTTCCCGGAAAATTTTTAGTTTTCTTTCGAAAATAATTTTTTTCTTCGAAAATTACAACGCTGTTTTAATGAAATCTACTGTATAATATGTTGCCTTGGGAGAGACCTTACTACGTACCAAAATTCAACTTTCTAAGTTTATAGAAAATTGAGTTATTCAAATTTTAAATTTTTTCTTCGAATATCACAAAGTTATTTTAATGAAATTTGGTGAATATCTTGCTTAGGAAAGACATTACTACATGCCAAAATTAAACTTTCTAAGTTTATAGAGAATTGAGTTATTGAAGTTTGAAATATTTAATAAAAATTCACTACCATAACACACTTGCTGCGTCCGAACTTTTTCTCACCTTTGCAGGTAAATGCTCCTTTATCTGCACCTTCAGTTTATGGTACACCTTTAGGGACTGCACCACATCACTATTGTAAACAATACTTTGTGTAGTTTGTGAAGCAACTAACTGGTCCTTTAAACGTGCTCTAGTGTTGTATTGATGCTGTTGTTCACAACTTGACAAAAAACTCCGATTTTCTCTAGCAAAACACGCACACTCTAATTTAAACTTGGCAGGTTAAATATTCTGTTGTCGAGGAATGTTTTCCTACACGAACCCCTATATTTCAGATTGAATATGCTGCGGATGCAAGCCTTTTGAAGCCTAAAGATTCTACCGGATTCTATGGAATTCCCCCAGAACGTTAGTCCATGTCGAAGCCTTGAGTTCACATATGCGTAGTACGCCTCGAGGCCAGCACTAATACTACTAGAATTGGACAGAACACGCAAAGTATAACTAAAATCTGACAGTTTACCTGCTACATGCCAACATGAGGCCTCCAGTTCAACTGAGAATCAAGCTTCAAGCCCAAAAACTTAACATCATCCTGCGTGCTCAGCAATTTTGAGTTAAATTTCAGCGATAACTGGTTACCCCTAAAATAGCTAAATGAGATCAAGTTTGTTTTAGTCACATTTAGTTATAAGTTCGCTCCATTGTACCACTGTCCCAGAATTCTCAGTGATTGTGATGCCTCATAAATTAGATCGATCATTATCTGAAGGAGCTCGTAAAACCAAAGATGTATCGTCAGCAAATAGGGTTGTCTTATGGGACAACACTCCAGACAGTTCGTTAATATAAAGTAAGAACAAGACTGGTCCAAGAATTGAGCCCTGAGGCACACCCCGTTCTATAACCTTTCACTCAGATGCCAGAAATACTGCTGTCCTATAATCATTAAAGGCCACACATTGTTTTCTGCCCAATAGGTTTGACTTCATTAAATTCAGCGAGACTCCCCTGAAAACCAGAAATTCCAACTTAACTAACAGGGACACGCTTTCAAAACCTGTAGATAAATCATTGTGCTTTCACGCTTATTTTGTTCCTCTGTAATTTCCTTGATAACTTGAAATATTGCCCCGTTAGTTGACCTTTTCTTAATATAGCCATTTTGAATCGCACTAAATATTTTGCGTTTCTCTAAAATATTCGAAATTAGTGAGATAGGTCTATAATTAGTAAATTGATATATGTCCCCACTCTTATGTATCAGAATCACTAGTGAGGTTTGTAGGTCATCTGGAAACAATCCCTGAGCCAGACATAAGTTAATGATATGTGCTAATGGCTTGACAAAAACATCAGCACATTCTTTCAGAAGCCTTACTGGAATCTCGTCAAAACCTACTGAATTGGTGTTTCTAAGTTCAAAAATTGTATTGTACACTTCACTTTTATGGGTGGGGTAAAAAGATATTGTGTCATTAACATATTTAATTCTATCTGTTGCTGGAGCATTTTTGGTGTTGATGTTTTACACAAGTCGATTAGATATTTATTTATGTAATTTAAGCGCTCCTGATCCGTATCCTCATCTATAGTCAAATTTTTTAGGTCAAATCTCTGGCCTCCTGAGCATCCAGTCACCTGCCTTACTGCTTGCGAAATAGCTTTAGTCTTGTTTGTCGCTGTTTTTATGAAGTTGGTATTGTATGTTTGCTTAGCTTTCCTGCAATCACTCTTCAAATTCTTAGCAAAGTCGTTATGTACTTCTTTAGAAACAGTGTTGTTCAATACTCCCCCATATAGCTGTATCTTGATGCCGCATTTCCCTTTAATGCTATTATTTATCCAGAAACCCCTGTTTTTGTCGTTCACAACTATTATTTTCTTCTTGCATATCCCATCCATCGCCGTTTAAAAGTCTTACTGGATGTACGGTAACTTTCAGTTACATCATTTTCCTCTAGCACTAGGTTCCTGTTGGTGTTCTCTAGTACATTCTTCATTTTATTAATCTCGTCTGTAGTGTACAATCTAACTTGTTTCTTCTGGTTACTTTGAAATATTGATTTTTGCACGGGGAATGATAGCATTTGAACATGATGGTCAGATAGACCTGTCGCAATAACACCATTTTCATATATCGGGACGTTGGTGTATATATTATCAATTGAAGTTACTGTTGTATCTGTTACACGCGTTGGACCGGTAACACAAGGCTTTAAATTATAACTACCCAAAACATCAAAGAATCTTCTAACTGGAAGGTTATCAACGCAAAATATGTCTACGTTAAAGTCAACACATAAACATATCTGCTTAGCCTTTTAGTGAATTTTCGTACAAAAAATTCACTAATGGGGAGATCCCGACTTTTGAATTTTGACCTAATTTTTGCAAATGAGCGCGAACTAGGACCCCTAGAATCCATATCCGGGGTCAGTTTCAATTTCTATTTTAAATTAGAGCTCGTCAGTACGGCATACTAATTGTAGCGAAAATACACCTATAACGTAATACGGCTATGGTAGCCAGCCTTTCAACACCAAGTGAGATGTAAGACACGAAGCACGTGCCGCCACCTCGTTGCGAAACCAAGTGGTATGTTGTTACAGCAGCTCCAAATAACACACAATGTTAAAAAATAGACGCTGTATACAACCAACTAACTATTTAGAGCGAAACCGGTCTACGGTTCTAATTGTGGTGAGAATGCATCTAGCCTTACATACTTTGTCCCTATATTAGGGTAGAAATGAGCCAGGACTGACAATTTACTAAATTGTTAGTTGGTTGTATACAGTCTCTATTTTTTAACATTCTGTGTTATTTGGAGCTGCCGTGACAACATGCTACTTCGTTCCGCGACGAGGTGGCGGCAAGTGCTTAGTGTCTTACATCTCACTTAGTGTTGAAAGGCTGGTTACCATAGTATTATTATTTTATAGGTGTATTTTCTCTGCAATTAGTATGCCGTACTGACGATCTCTAATTAGAGCGAAACCGGTCTACGGTTCTAATTGTGGTGAGAATGCATCTAGCCTTATCGCAAACTAAATTGTATTTTATTTTAATTTCAACAACACACCACGAGGGCTTACAGCCTAAATACTATCGTACCGTGGGTGTCGACAAGGAGGAAAGAGGCAACTTGTTAATTCTGGACTTGAAGTTTTGGAGTTTAGGGGGAGAAGGAAAAACATGTGCCGGCAAGGAATTCCACAATTTGGAAGTCCTCGGGACAAAAGAGCGGGCATAACAAGATGTTCTATGTCTGGTGACCTGGACAGTAAAAGGGTGCATTCGCTCTGTTTCCCTGGTAGATCTGTTGGGGGCAGCAGGTGGAGGAACTATGGAAGAAAGCTCCTCTGAGCAGTGCCCGTGCAGATATCTATAAAAGAGAGAGAGAGAGAGGGAGAGAGAGAGGTCACCAACGGCACGTCGGTGGGCAAGAGATGGCAGCCTTTGGGTGAGGGTAGGGACACCGATGAGACGTACAGCTCTCTTCTGAATAGAGTCCAGGATAGCGAGTGTAGAAGCGGCAGCAGCACCCCAGATCTTGGAGCAATGTTCGAGGTTTGCTCTTATTTGTGAAGTATATAAGGTATAGAGATTAGCTGGTGAAAAGTATTTGCGAGCCCGGAAGAGGAAACCTAATTTCTTAGCAGCCGCTTCTGCAATTGATGTGACATGTTGGTGCCAATTGAGATTTCGATCCATAGAAATGCCAACAAGTGAAAAGGACTCATTACTTTGAATAACTTGGTTGCTTATTGTGATGGGTCTAGGGCTGGTGTATCTCTTATGAGAAAGAAAGCAAGACTGTGAGTTGGTGGGGTTGAATTGTACAAGATTTCTAGTTCTCCAGTCTAATATTTTTTGGAGATCCACGGAGACAGAACCCACCATGAGTCTGCGATCCTCATCTAATTGGGCCAAAGAGACAGGCTTAGAATATTGTATATTTGAGTGGAGGGTGCTGTCGCTGAGGTCATTGATGTGTAGAAGAAACAAAGTAGGGGCTAAAGTTGAACCTTGAGGAAATCCTGCATTAATTGGATACAGTTTAGAGGAATGGCCATCCACGACAACAGAAATGCTCTGGTTGGAGAGAAAATTTGCTGTCCACGTACAAAGTTTTGGTGGTAGGCCATAGGCCGGTAGTTTATTAAGCAGCGCTTCGTGCTAGACCTGGTCGAATGCTTTGGATATGTCTAGAGCGACAATCTGGGATTCACCGTGTAGTTCCATAGACTTGTTCCAAGAATGGGTGACAAAGGAAAGGAGGTCGGCAGTTGATCTGCGCTGACGGAATCCCTACTGCCTGTCGTGGATTAGACTGTGTTCTTCAAGAAATTTTAGTAAATCGGTGTTTATATACTTTTTCATCACTTTAGAGACGACTGAAAGGAGAGAAATAGGCCTGTAGTTGCTAGGAAGCTGTACTCAAGCAGTTTTCCAGTTATTAGGTAATATGCCTCTATTGTAAGATGTCTGAAACAAACGAGTCAGGACAGAAGCAAGTTGTGGTGCGCATTTTTTGAGAACAATTGCTGGGATCTCGGCAAGGCCAGAGGCTTTCCTGGTATTAACAGAAGAGAGCATCTTTCGTACCTTTTTAGTTTTGAAAGTGATATCCGTCATTTTATGCGCGACATTGGGGACTGTTGGTGGTTGAACATTTGGAGGTGGGTTGAGAGTAGAATTGCCGGCGAAAAACGAGGCAAACGATACGTGGGTGTGACGACTGTGTGACCTCGGGTTGCATTGCGCAGGAAGCAGTGACCATGCCGTGGTCTGAGCGACCAAGTGGGGCGGTGACTGATATCTTATAGCATTCCGGTTTTGTAGTAAGAAGTAGATCCAAGTGATTTGAGCTGTGTGTTGGAATGCGAGGAAAGTAAGTAGGTAGCTGAACCCTATTGGCTAAAGAATTGCTGACTGCAAAGGCATCCGCTGCTCTCCCTTGTGGATCGGTTTTAGAATATCCTAGCCATTCCTTATTATGGACATTGAAGTCACCAAGAATAGTGACCTCGGAGGAGGTATATTCAGAAATCAGATGGTCGGTTTTTTCAGAAAGGTAGTCGAAGAGCTGGACAAAGTTGTTGTCAGAAGGTGACCGGTAAATGCAACAGATGAATTTAGTTGCAGCCCTGAGAGAGAGTTTTATCCATAGTATGTCTTTTCTTCCAGCTTTTAATTTGGGGAATCTGGTGCGGGGTAAATTGCTACGGACGTATGCGCACATGCCTCCATCCAATCTAAAAGAAGTAAGGAGCTCATACCTCAGGAAAGTAGGGTGATTAGTGGCTGTTTTGGCACTGATTTGGGTTTCGGTGAGGAAAAGGAGTTGGGGCCTATTAGCCTGGAGGAAATGGTGGACGGAGTTCAGGTTAGAATTTTGGCCACATATATTCGAGAAGGATATGCTAAATCTTGATGCTGGCGCCCCCTGTACACCCCTTTCCCGGAGATCCGAATGAAGGGATATTTTACCTCTGGAATCTTTTGTACAAGGAGGAGCCATCATCATTTTTGCTCATAAGGGAAACCGACTCGTACACCAGAACCGGAAACGTCCGTTGGGACTTCACCGGCCCCTTGATGTAAGGGGTGGTACCTCCTCGGGCGTGAAAAAATCCTTTACTATCACGTAAAGGAAAAGTCCACTACCACCTGCTTGACTTCGATTAGGCGTCTCGTACGACAGGCAGGAGTTACCATGGGCCTATTCTTTTAGTTAGTCCCCGGACCCACAGGAGACTAACTAATGTTGGAATTGTGATGATAGTGGACTATCTCGCGTACAATCATAAAGCTTTTGCGAAAAATTATTATTACCTCAGAAATTATTTACTTCTAAATTAATTGTATCATTATTTATGTATGTAACTACAAGAGTAAATAAGTTATTATTATTATTATATTATTATTATAATTCTTTTTTGGATACCGCCTTTATTATACACCCCTACTCTTTTCAGAATTATCATTTTTTTATCACTTTAGAAGCGAAATATTGGAAATACATACAATCACTTTCTAAAAATTTTAAAAAGAACCCATTACCCAAAAGAGAATGTTCTAACCTGTCAAACACAGAAGAAACGAAGTGTTCAACCCAAGACCTGAGAGAGTTTTAGAGTTTACACCGAAACATTAGAGACCACCTCCAGTGAAATTTGGAGAGTAGGCAGACTGAGGCTTCGTAATTAAACTACAACAACCAAACCTACCCTTATTTGCAGTTCTTTTTTATTTTTTTATTTCAACAACACACCACGAGGGCCTACAGCCTAAATACTATCGTACGGTGGGTGTCGACAAGAAGGAAAGAGGCAAATTGTTAATTCTGGACTTGAAGATTTGGAGGTTCGGGGGAGAAGTAAAAACATGTGCCGGCAAGGAATTCCACAACTTGGAGGTCCTCGGGACACAAGAGTGGGCATAATAAGATGTTCTATGCCTGGTGACCTGGACAGTAAAAGGGTGCATTCGCCCTGTTTCCCTGGTAGATCTGTTGGGGGCAGCAGGTGGAAGAACTATGGAAGAAAGCTCATCTGGGCAGTGCCCGTACAGATATCTATAAAAGAGAGAGAGAGAGGTCACCAACGGCACGTCAGTGGGAAAGAGATGGCAGCCTTTGGGTGAGGGTAGTGTCACCGATGAGATGTATAGCTCTCTTCTGAATGGAGTCGACGATAGCGAGTGTAGAAGCGGCAGCAGCACCCCAGGTGTGGGAGCAGTATTCGAGGTTTGGTCTTATTTGTGAAGTGTATAAAGTATAGAGATTAGCTGGTGAAAAGTATTTGCGAGCCCGGAAGAGGAAACCTAATTTCTTAGCAGCCGCTTCTGCAATTGATGTGACATGTTGGTGCCAATTGAGATTTCGATCCACAGAGATGGCAACAAGTGAAAAGGACTCATTACTTTGAATAACTTGGTTGTTTATTGTGATGGGTCTAGGGCTGGTGTATCTCTTATGAGAAAGAAAGCAAGACTGTGATTTGGTGGGGTTGAATTGTACAAGATTTCTATTTCCCCAGTCTAATATTTTTTGGAGATCCACGGAGATAGAACCCTCCATGAGTCTGCGATCCTCATCTAGTTGGGCTAAAGAGACAGGCTTAGAATATTGTATATTTGAGTGGAGGGTGCTGTCTTCAGCGTAACTGTGAACTGGGTTGGATGTGCTAGAGAAGAGATCATTGATGTGGAGAAGAAACGAAGTAGGGGCTAAAGCTGAACCTTCAGGAACTCGTGCATTAATTGGATACAGTTTAGAGGAATAGCCATCCACGACAACAGAAATGCTCCGGTTGGAGAGGAAATTTGCTGTCCACGAACAGAGTTCTGATGAGTAGGCAAATTAAAGCCTTAGAATTTATATGAAAATGGAAACTAGACCTTAATATATACTCCAGAGATCCTATTTCGTGCTCATTTAAAGATTTTTTATAGCGAGAAAATAACTAAAATTTGCTCTAAATTATTTTTTCTAATAAATTAAATAAGAAATAAAATGTTATGGCCAATATACTGATAATAGTGTTTTACAAAAGGCGAATTGATTAAAAACATAAATAAAAGTATTACGCAACGAATCATAACTTAAAATCGCTTTAAGTTGCTTTCAATAATAAATTTTATTGAACAAGATATTGAATTTTATAGCTAGAATTCTGAGTTTCTTCCTAACAAAATAAATTTAGTGAAATTTGCCATAAGGTAATCGTATTGGAAAGCCTTTCAATGCAATTCCGGTATACAAACTCCAGCCAGATAAGGACTGCAACTACGTAAACTTGTAAGTGAAGTAAAACGCTTTTGTTGAAATATCAAAGGGCCTTAAATCTGATATGTTCAATGTAGTTTGTTCAATTTTCTCATAACCTGTTAGAATAGACTAGAAAAGCTACGAGCTAGCTAGTGGATTAGAAAATTCCATTTTCGATGTATAAAATCTATGGTCTTATTGTTATTCAGTAGGGCAAAAGAGACATCTTCAATAGCTGGGAAAAGCTTGAGGGAAATCATGAACCTTGTCGTAGAAATAATATGGCATCGTTCTAGATGGAAGCGCGGGTTAGTATTGTGTGATTCGCTGTTACTTCTTAAATAACGCTTAATCCCCAAAGCAGATAATTTTGATGAATCACATTGTCAAAAAGCGGGAGTAGCAAATACACTGGTGATTTATAACTCAATACATGTTGGATATTTCTCAAATTAGGAATTCGAAATTATTATTCTAGATCCACATAAATTTGCTATGAAAGTGGCTTAGATAAATTATGATTAAAAACTGTAAACATAATTTCATATATGTTTAAATTATTATCGGATAAATTAGGAAACTTTATTTTAAAGTAATATATGCGTTAGTCTTCTTTTTATTTCACCTCAACTGACGTGAAAAAAAAAATACAATTATAAATGTTCAAATTCTTAGTTTCTTTTAAAAGGAAATTGCGTAAGTTGAGGCAGAGGGAAGCGGTGTTCTGCGACTTTTGCCGATGATGTTATAGAGATACATTAGTTATCAACAATTAAAAGTTTGGGACGCAGCAAGTGCGTTATGGTAGTGAATTTTTATTAAATGGTTCAAACTTGAATAACTCAATTCTCGATACACTTAGAAAGTTGAATTTTCGTATTCAGTGAGGCCTTTCCCAACGCAACGTATCGGCCAAATGTCATAAAAATATCTTCGTAATTTTCGGAGAAAAAAATTCTTTTGAAAGAAAACTCTAAATTTGAAAAACTCAATTTTCTATAAACTTAGAAAGTTCAATTTTGGTATTTAGTAAGGCCATTCCCAAGGTAACTTATCCGCTACATATCGTTAAAATTTCTTTGTAATTTTCGGAGGAAAAATTTTTTTTCGAAAGAACAATCAAAATTTTTTCGGAAAACCTTTTTCCTGGCTAACGAACTCATTCAAGCCATTCATAAAAGAAAGGCACTTGCCGAGTTTCATTGAAATCGGTTAATTATTTATATATATATATATATATATATATATATATATATATATATATATATATATATATATATATATATATATATATATATATATATATATATATATATATATATATATATATATATATATATGAGACATACATGGTTCTTGGATTGAACGCGTCCAGAATTTATGAAAACTCGACATTTCGGCTCCTGTTTTGGAGCGATTTTCAAGAGGTAAAAGAGGTAAAGGAAATATGTCAGGACACTCTAAGGCCTCAATCTGCCTACTACTTAGATTGGTGGACAAAGGTGGGTAAAGGAAATATGTAAGGACACTCTAAGGCCTCAATCTGCCTATTCCTTAGAGCGGTAGACAAAGGTGGGTTGGGTTGTTGTAGCTCGATTACGGGGCCTCAATCTGCCTACTACTTAGAGTGGTGGACAAAGGTGGGTAAAGGAAATATGTAAGGACACTCTAAGGCCTCAATCTGCCTACTCCTTAGAGTGGTGGATAAAGGAAATATGTAAGGACACTCTAAGGCCTCAATCTGCCTACTCCTTAGAGTGGTGGACAAAAGTGGGTAAAGGAGATATGTAGGCACACTCTAAGGCCTCAATCTGCCTACTCCTTAGAGCGGTGGACAAAGATGGCTTGGGTTGTTGTAGCTCGATTACGGGGCCTCAATCTGCCTACTCCCCAATTCTCGCCGGAGATCGTCTGTGAGGTCTCAGTGTGTTCAACCCTAGGCCTCAGAGATATCTGGGTTGAACACACTGAGACCTCACAGACGATCTCCGGCGAGTAAATTGTTGACCAGCAGCGTTCATACAAAAGTACAAATTTTGTTCAAAACGAGCTCTGACATTCTGGAGCATTTGTGGAGTTATTAGACGGCATTCTTCAACAATGTGTAGTTGTAATTCTTCCAGAGACTCCGTTTCTATTGCGTAAATTCTACTCTTTAAACGGCCCCATAGAAATAAGTCTAAAGGAGCTAAATCCGGTGTTCTAGGGGGCCACTCAATATCACCTCTACGCCCAATCCATTACTCTGGAAACTCTGTGTTCAAAAAGTCCCTAATACGTTGTGAAAAATGCGGAGGAGCTCCATCTTGTTGAAACACTAATTGATTTTCTTGATAGCGATCATCATTTTCAACAATGGCAATTAGTAGAGGGTAAACGATATCTTCTAGTAACACCAAATACGTTTCGCCACTCAAATTGCCATCAAGAAAAATTGGTCCGATTAAACGGTCTTCAAAAATGCTAGTCCAGACATTCAATTTCTGTGGAGTTTGAGTGTGGACTTCATGAAAATTTCTTGTTTTATTATCTGCCCAATAACGATAATTATGACGATTGACTGTAGAGTTTAATAAAAACGTACACTCGTCTGAAAAATAGATATTGAACAGAAAGTTCCCGTTATCAGCTATTGGTGCAGTCATAACTTCACAAAACTCCAGCCGTCGATCAAAATCATCTTCATTCAGTTGTTGTACAAGATGAATTTTATACAGGTGAAATTTATGATGCTTCAATATTCGCTGAATAGTTCTTCTTTTGATGTTTAAAACAGTGTCCAATTTTCTCGTGCTCAAATTTGGGTCTGCAGCAATTTGTTCCAAAACTTCAATCTCAGTAGTCTCATTTCTAATCGGAAATTCACGTTCAGGATCCCGTTTTTTGTCGGCTACTGAACCACTTTGTCGAAACTTTGCAACTAACGCCAAAATATATTTTCTGTTAACATGTCTGTTCGGATGTCGTTTATGAAACAAATTTGCGGTACGGTTGGCACAGTCGTCGTTTTTGAAGAAACAAAGAGTTATTATTTCAACTCTTCCTTCTACAGAATACACCATTGTTAAATTAATTTTCGGTAGTACTATCAATCATCAAACCGACCGATAAACTGATATAATAATAAAAAAGCATTTCTTTAACAATATATATATATATATATATATATATATATATATATATATATATATATATATATATATATATATATATATTGAAATATTATTAAGAGTAATTGATCAATAAAATCAGTTCAGTTATTTTGAGCAACTTTTAGCACAGCTATATATGGTTGGCAAATGAATCGTACAATGTAAATATCATAATTAATAAAAGAATAAAATAAACTATTTCTCACCAGAATAAATTCAGATTTTACTAGGTCTGAGTATAACGGTAAACGGTATTTGTTTTCAAGGGAGTTATTAAAGACGACTAAGTAAGAACTGAAGCTCTACCTCTTAATGCTGAATTCTGAATGCATCTCTCGGCTTATTTATGGGACAAAATATGTGTCTTTGTTTTTCTAAAAGCTTTGACTTGTATATTTAACTTATTGCGTTGGTTCAAATTTTAAGAGAAAATTTTGCAATTTACACATTGTCACCGAGCGTTATCAAAGTGATAATATTCCAATATTTGTTTTATTTGCCTTTTAGTGAATTTTCTTAAAAAAAATTCACTAATGAGGAGATCCCGACTTTTGAATTTTGAAAAAATTTCTTCAAATGACCGCGAACTAGGCCCCCTAGAACACATATCCGGGGTCCGTTTCAATTTTTATATGTTTATATATATATATATATATATATATATATATATATATATATATATATATATATATATATATATATATATATATATATATTTATATATATATATATATATATATATATATATATATATATATATGTATCACACCGATAACTCAAAAAATAATAGGCCGATTTTGACTAAATTGGGTGGAAAAATTCCTTTTGCAAATGGCTTGGACAAGTTCGTTAGCCAGGAAAATCTGCCCAGGTTTTCCCGGAAAATTTTGTGTTTTCTTTCGAAAAAAAATTATATCTCCGGAATTAACAAAGTAAGGGCAACCAAATTTGGTACGCTAGTTAATATCCTTATAGGTAAGCCACCTACCAAAATTTAGCAATGTAGGTCAAAAGACAAAAAAGTTATAGGCATTTAAAGAAAAATAAATTGGGGTTTTCCTCAAAACGTCAAAGTTGCGATTTTAAACGTCAAAATCGGCAACATTTAGGCAAAGAACTTGAATCTAATACGGGATATGGAAATCAAATGTCTCAAGAAGGATGTTTTACAAACTCTGAAGTCTTAGTTTCAACCGTCATTGTCCTTCATTTTACTAAAATGTTTCCAGAAAATTCATTTCAAATAGACCCTTTCTCTGATGCTTGGCAGTAGCCTTAGCTTTAGAGTTTATCGTTTAATGGTATATAATTTTTGTCGAATTTTCGTAAAAAATCAATAAAGCTCAATATATCCGTTATTATACAAGATATGAAGAAAATTTGTATATATTAATTATAGGGTGTCTTGAGCTACATCTTAAAAAAATATTTGTATAATCACAGGATGGCCCATAAGTCGTTGGTGATACAAATTTTCTTTTTTTTTTAATCAAACACGCCTTATGTTATTGCATTTTTGAATTTTTCAGCGATGCATGTTTGTAAGAAAAGAAATTCGGGACGCAGCAAGTGCGTTATGGTAGCGAATTTTCATTAAATGCTTCAAATTTGAATAGCTCAATTTGCTATTAACCTATAAGGTTGACCAAGAAACGAGTTTTTCCGGGAACACTTTAAGTTTACTTTTGGAAATTTTTGTACATTTTCACACAATAAAGTTATTTTTATGAAACATGGCACATTGTTTTTACTATATAGGTTATACTGGTAACCAAAATTGATGCCTGCTTTCTTAAAAAGGAAACACACATATTTGCAATTAAAAACATTTTTATGAAAATTCACTACCATAACGCACTTGCTGCGTCCAGAGTTTTTCTGATTAAAAATATATTTTCCACGGCACTTTATACCGGTATCTTTAGCATTTTAATTTGTTAAAATTATTAATTAAGAGAATTATCAGAGCTTGTTTCACGGGCAAAAATAATTCTACTATAATAAAACAGAAAGAAGACAACACACACAATATAATGAAACAGGAGTTCGTTACAACTGGTTCTGCTTTTGGGGCACACTCCACATTAATCTCGAAATGCGTACACGTAGTAACCAAATAGCATAGTATATACATTTTATTTAAACATTTTTATATAATAATGGCAAAGTAATGTCAATATAGAATGAATATTCTGTTTTTTTTATGTTTCAACAACACACCACGAGGGCCCTAAATACTATCTTATGGGTGTCGATAAGGAGGAAAGAGGCAACTTGTTAATTCTGGACTTGAAGGTTTGGAGGTTCGGGGGAGAAGGAAAAACATGTGCCGGCAAGAAATTCCACAACTTGGAAGTCCTCGGGACAAAAGAGCGGGCATAACAAGTGGTTCTATGTCTGGTGACCTGTATAGTAAAAGGGTGCATTCGCTCTGTTTCCCTGGTAGATCTGTTGGGGGCAGCAGATGAAGGAACTATGGAAGAAAGCTCCTCTGAGCAGTGCCCGTGCAGATATCTATAAAAGAGAGAGAGAGAGAGATAGAGAGAGGTCACCAACGGGACGTCGGTGGGCAAGTAATGGCAGCCTTTGTCCGATGAGACGTATAGCTCTCTTCTGAATGGAGTCCAGGATAGCGAGTGTAGAAGCGGCAGCGGCACCCCAGATGTGGGAGCAGTATTCGCGGTTTGGCCTTATTTGTGAAGTATATAAGGTATAGAGATTAGCTGGTGAAAAGTATTTGCGAGCCAGGAAGAGGAAACCTAATTTGTTAGCAGCCGCTTCTGCAATTGATGTGACATGTTGGTGCCAATTGAGATTTCGATCCACAGAAATGCCAACAAGTGGAAAGGACTCATTACTTTGAATAACTTGGTTGTTCATTGTGATGGCTCTAGGGCTGGTGTATCTCTTATGAGATAGAAAGCAAGACTGAGATTTGGTGGAGTTGAATTGTGCAAGATTTCTACTTCCCCAGTCTAATATGTTTTGGAGATCCACAGAGGCAGAACCCTCCATGAGTCTGAGATCCTCATCTAATTGGGCTAAAGATACAGGCTTAGAATATTGTATATTTGAGTAGAGGGTGCAGTCGGCCGCGTAACAGTGAACTGGGTTGGATGTTCTAGAGAGGAGGTCATTGATGTGGAGAAGAAACAAAGTAGGGGCTAAAACTGATCCTTGAGGGACTTCTGCATTAATTAGATACAGTTTAGAGGAATGACCATCCACTACAACAGAAATTATCTGGTTAGAGAGGAAATTTACTGTCCCTCTACACAGTTTTGGCGGTAGGCCATAGGCCAGAAGTTTATTAGGCAGCGCTGCGTGCCAGACCTGGTCAAATACTTTGGATATGTCTAGAGCGACAATTTGGGATTCACCGTGTAGTTCCGTAGACTTGTTCCAAGAATGGGTGACAAAGGAAAGGAGGTCGGCAATTGATCTGCGCTGACGGAATCTATACTGCCTGTCGTGGATTAGACTGTGTTTTTCAAGAAATTTTAGTAATTCGGTGTTTATATATTTTTCCATCACTTTACAGACGATTGAAGGGAGAGAAATAGGCCTGTAGTTGCTAGGAAGCGCTTTGGATCCTTTCTTGGGGACGGGTTGTACTCGAGCAGTTTTCTAGTTACTAGGGAATATGCCTCTATTGTAAGTTGTCTAAGACAGACGAGTCAGGACAGGAGAAAGTTCTGGTGCGCATTTTTTGAGAACAATTGTTGTGGAAACAGCGTTAGATATTTGGAAATAATGACCAAAAATCTATAATTTCAGAATAGAGAGCAAAGAATGAAAGTTAGTAGGAAGTATTAAATTTTCATAAAGTATTTGATAAAGCTAATTAGCGTGATTCATTGGTAAATAAACATTTGGAAGTGTCAATGACAGAACTTGGTACGTCAAACTTTGGACCCAAGTTATCTTTTTTTGTAAGATATACAATATGAACATTTTACCTAATAAATAAATAAATAAATAAATAAATAAATAAATAATAAATAAATAAACGACAAACTCCCTGTATTTAATAGTTGACTCACCCTGTGCTGGGATGTAACGCAATTTAACGCCTTAAAGGTATAGAATAAACACTAAAACAATTTGTAAATGTTGTGTCTTTGTTTGCAGTGGTTTTTGAATAACATTCTCTGCGTTATTAATTAACAAAAGTTGTTTATTCGTAAAACAATACGCTTAATTGTTTCTCTGAAATAATAACGAACAAACCACAATTGCGGTAAAGTAGCCAACTATTGGGGAGCTGGCTCTTACTCCCTATTGTCTTAAATAAACTCATTTACCAAGAACAACAAATATTTGTCTGAATCTACTAGTTCAGATAATCGTCTAGGAGTGGATAAAGTTGAAACTCAATTACATTTAAACCAGACTCTAACTTTGCGAATGCAACTCATAATTACGTTCAGTAAACGAAACAGTGCACCTAAGAACACAATTATACAGTTATATCGTTTGAATTGCCACGTTGATTGCCATTTTAGATACATTAGTATGTCTAAATGACAACCGTAAAGCCCCACTGCATAGACCAAAAACCGTCTGATGCACTTATTATGATAGAGACGCTTTTAAGGAATCTACTAAGTTTGTTCACAGCTTAGATAATAATTTTCTGAAGCAATTACACTTGTGAAACTTGAACTCTCTACTTGAACTTTGAAAACAAGAATTATAATGTTAAGTTGCTTATTGTTTCTATATTGTGCTTCTGAGAAAGCGTTCAAGTTTTACTTATTTATTGAGAGACTTAATGTATGTCCCAACAGACGAGATAGATAATGTCAAGAACAAATAAAAACCGCACTGCAAAAACGACGATAGTTTTTCGGCAAAAACTAGTTTTACGTGTTCAAGCGTAGCTTGAGACGAGTAGAATATAATGTATGTTTCACAACAACCACACTGAGGGTCTATCAGTTATTCAAAATAGAAAAATCAATGCACATAGCAACAACGCTGATTGTCGATGTGAGACAGATTAAAAATGCCGAATGTACAAATGCAGCCACATGGTTTAACAATCCAACGCCAGTCATGACCTTGAAAAATTCAGTATGATTCTTGTACTTGATGATGCAACATTGCTTGTTACCCTAGGTAATAATTATTATCAGTACAGTGGTTATTGTTCCTACATGACAGAGTAAAATCATTGAATGTTGGGTCCAAAAAATAAAAGGCTGGGCGCAGCAGGTGCGTTATGGTCGTGAATTTTCATTTAAAAATTTTGTTTAGCAAATATGTCTTTTTTTTAACGAAAGCAGGCATGAAATTAGTTTACCAGTATAACCTATATAGTAGAAACAATGTACCATATTTCATCAAAATAACTTTATTGTTTGAAAATGTAAAAGATTTTTCGAAAATAAGCTCAAAATGTTCCCGAAAAAACTGGTTCCTAGCCAACAATCGTAGATTGGATTAGATTAGATTAGATTTTATTGTGAGTGGGCTATTTCATTCCCTCCACCGCGACCTTAGGTCTATTGTGGCTCACGTCTAATTATTTAGATTTCACCTATCAATTCCAGCTCCCTGAGTGAGTCGATCTTTTCTTGAGGGTGAGAGTTTGTTTGGCAGGTGTACTGCCATCTGAGTAAAGTCGCTTGCCCGCTTCGAAGCTCACAGAGAGATAACATCTCTCCGAGTTCGTCTGGACCCGACATCTGTCAGTGTTTGCCTCGAGGCGGTATCATGAAGTTCCGCTCTCGAGCATCATCTAATCTCCAGTTGTAATCCACCCCTAGAGATCTCAGCTCCCCTCAGGCTCCTCCATACCTGACACCTAACAGTGTTAAGACTCAAGGCAATATCCCATCGACTCCCGCTCCCGAGCATCACCCCAGCGAGGCCGTCCGTCCGTTTCGTAGCACACAGTATGGGCTCAAAACTCCGGGTGTTTACCACTCATCAGAGATCAGAGCCCCCGGGACGTCTGGACACACGACACACGCCAGTGCTTAATCCACGGCGGTATCATCTGGAACCCCGCTCCCGAGTAACAACCAAGCGAGGCCAATTGTCAGTCTCTGAGGCCACAGTGGAGGCGCCAAACTCCGGGTGCATATCACTCCCCAGAGATGTCTGCCTCCCCCCAGCCTCACCTGCACCAGACCCCCGCCAGTGTTTCATTGACTCGATGCGGTATCATGAAGTCTCGCTCTTGAGCAGCATCCAGGCAGGGTCGTTAGCCTGTATCGATGCTCACAGAGTAGGCCCAAGTCTCTAGGTGTAATCCACCCCTAGAGATCCCAGCCACCTCCGGGTTCGTCCAGGTCCAACACCTGCCAGCGTTAGCTTAAATTTCACCCAACAAATCGAGCTTCCGACAGGAGACGACACCTGCGAGGTGAAACTTTGTTTGACAGATGTACTGCCATCTGAGCGAAGTCGCTTGCCCGTCTCAAAGCTCAAAGAGAGGTAACCTCTCTCCGAGTTCGTCTGGACCAGACATCCGTCAGTGTTTGACTCAGTGCAGTATCATGAAGTCCTGCATCCGAGCAGCATCCAAGTGAGGTCGTTTGTCCGTTTTGAAGCTCACAGAAGAGGCCTCAACCCTTAGTTTTATTCAACCCCTACAGATCTCAACTCTCCTCCGGGTTCGTCTAGACCCGACACCCACCAGTGCTAGACTCAAGGCGACATCCCATCGAGCCCCGCTCCCGAGCATCGCACAAGCGAGGCCGTCCGTCCTTTCCGAAGTACACAGTGAGGGGCCCAAACTCCGGGTGTTGACCACTCATCAGAGTTGTCAACCCCCTCCGGGTCGTCTAAGCACACGACACCCGCCAGCACTCAACCCAAGGAGGCACCCATCCGGAACCCCGCTCCCGAGTAACAACCAAGCGCGGGCAACCATCCATTTCTAAGCCCAGAGTGGAGGCCTCAAAATCCGGGTGTGCATCACTCCCCAGAGATATCCGCCACCCTCCAGGCCCACATGGACAAGACCCCCGCCAGTGTTTGATTCCAATTAGTCGCCTTTTACGACAGGCAGGAGTTACCTTGGGCCTATTCTTTTAGTTAGTCCCCTGACCCACAGGGTACCAACAAACGTAAACCAAGTAGCAAATTGAGCTATTGAAATTTGAAACATATAATAAAAATTCACTACCATAACGCACTTGCTGCGTCCTGAGTTTCTTTTCTTACAAACATGCATTATATTTCGATGTAAAATGCAAAAATGTAATAATATAAGGTGTGTTCGATCAAAAAAAAAAGTTTTTAATAGCAAATCTGTCGTTCTTTAATAAAAGCAGCCATCAAATTTGGTTACCAATAAGGTAGAAACAATGAACCATATTTCATTGAAATAACTTTATTGTTTGAAAAAGTGCAAAATTTTTCCGAAAATGAACCTAAAATGTTTTTGAAAAAACTGGTCCGACTTTTCTGGCCAACGAACCTCTTCAAGTTATTTACCCACCTACCAAAATATAATTATTCACAAAAACATTTTTGACGAAACTTTAAAAAAAATCATGAAAATTAGCAAATAAATTTTTAAAGAAAATCCGAAAAAACATTTATAATAACTTATTAAACATTTATCATTAATTACCAAAATTTCACAAAAAAATATTACAAAAAATTATTTCTACAGAAGCAGAAACAAATTTCTGTAAAAACTGGCTAAACATTTTTTTACACAAAATTTTGCTAATATAACACATAAAATTTAAATTATATACCTAATCTGTAATTAAAATTGAAAATAAAATAATTTGTTGGCACGAAAAGCCATTAAAACATTGTTTTCGACGATTTTCGTTTAAAAACTGTTGCATTTTCAACAGATGTTTCTTCATAGAAAATTCCTTAAATTTATTTATAAAAAAATTCACTATTAAAGCAACATTTTTTACAAGAAAATTCTCTAATAAAAATAAATTAAATAAACTAAAAAAAAGACTGGTCCGATGTTCCTTGCCAACGAACCGTTTCAAATTATTTACCCACATCAAAATCTAATTTTTCCCAAAAACTTTTTCGACGAGACAACAAAAATCTCATGAGAATTCGAAAGCAATTGCTTCAAGAAAATCTGTGAACATTTTTTTTTATAATAACTTATTAAACATTTATTTAAAAACTGGCTAAATATTTTTTTATACAAACTTTTGCTAAAAGAATACATAAAATTTAAATTATATACCTAATATCTAATTAAAATTCAAAATAAAATAATTTGTTTGCAGGAAAATCCATAACAACCTTATTTTCGATGAATTTTGTTTAAACGATGTTCCATTAATTGAATAATTTTCCACACAAAAATTCTCGACAAATGTTTGTTTGAAGAAAATTCATTAGATTCATTTATAAGAAAATTGGCTATTATAAGAACATTTTGTGCAAGAAAATTAGCTAATAGAAATAAATTAATAAAAACTCAAAGACGCAGCAAGTGCGTTATGGTAGTGAATTTTCATATAAATGATCTGGCACCAAATATTTTATTATAACTTTTTTTTCTTGTAACACAGAAATCTAAATTTTTGCGTATAGTTGACTTTTTATATCGTAAACCTACGTACCAAATTTGGTTATCATAGATTTTTTATTTTTTGAGATAAAAATTTTTTTCGAATAAAAACTCAAAATTTTCCCTGAAAACCTCGTCCGATTTTCCTTACTAACGAACTTATCCAAGCCACTTACAAAATGAAGGTATATGCCAAATTTTATCAAAATCGGCCCATTATTTTTTGAGTTATCGGTGTGATATATATATATATATATATATATATATATATATATATATATATATATATATATATATATATATATATATATATATAAACATATAAAAATTGAAACTGACACCAGATATGGGTTCTAGGGGTCCTAGTTCGCGCTCATTTGCAAAAATTTTTTCAAAATTCAAAATTCGGGATCTGCCCATTTGTGAATTTTTTCTACGAAAATTCACTAATACTCAAAATCTGATCTAAATACAGAACTAGATACTTATTCTGTGGCTTCACAGAGAAAGTTCTTTTGCCTGTGGATGCTGTAAAAATTAAATCCGGTTGTAGAGAAGAAAACAACCTCTTCTGATGCCACAAACCTCTACCTTTATGTTAACTGTGAAACGGTTTTACCAACTAAGGACAACAGCTGCTATTAAAACTGTCTGAAAAGTTTTCAAAGTGCTTATCTTTTATTAATGATTTTTTCAACAAAAAGTCGCTAAAAAAGAGTCGAAAGACGTCAGATAACTTTAAAATTGACTCAAAGACGAAAAAAGTTATAAAAAAAAAGCTGAAAGAGAAATTAAGTCAACGGTAAGATTTGAACCAGCGTTCCTTTGCTTATCAGCAAGCTATGTAATCTAAGAAATTATTATGGGAGAAGTACAAGAAGAAGGGTGTAAAGTCACCGTAACTGTGAAGCCAAATCCGAAAAAGGTCAGGTCAGGTCACACACACACATGGTTGAAACAGAGCTGATGTCGACAGGAAGAATAGGGCCTTGAGAAATATTTGTGTAAATAGAAACACCAGAACAAGAGCAATTGTGCGGAAGAACCAATGCAACATAAGAACATCGCTTGAAGAGAGCTACGACATATTGATGATAAGGAAAGCCATCGATTCCGCTGTCCGACTGCACATACGAGTGGAAAGCGACCTCAGGATGGCCCGTTATGACGTGCGAACTAATCCAGCTGATTTTAAAGAAAAAGATCGCGTGTGGTTCTACAATCCAGTATGGCGCAAGGCACGGTCACTGAAACTACAGGAATTTTGGAAAGGTCCGTATAAGGGGTCAAAAGGATCAATTCCGTCTATCGCATTCAAAGGAGCCCGAAGAGCAAGATGAAGATGGTCCACAGACACAGGCTTACGCCATACCAAGAAATGTCAGAGTTCGACCGGGCCGATCGAATGTAAGAAGGGAGTAGTATCACAACCATCTATATGAGAATTAAGTTTTGTAACTCTGTTACTTCTAACAGTCAGCTTGTATAGTCTGGAAATAGTTATGGTAATAACAAATTAGTGGTTTGAAAAACTGCAAGTCAACAAATCCAGGACCCCGAAGAACGAAACGATATTTTGGTCTTGTGCCCTCCTCTGATTACCCGTGGTATCCACTCTTATTCCTTATAATTTTTGCTTCTTTAAACTTTGTAACGATTACGTTTTTATTTATTATCGTTACTGCTTTAAAAGCCCATAGAAAACCCCAGGTAACTTATCTTTATAAATAATTTCAAATTCTGGTTTAAAAATTATTTGTTGAAAATTCACTAATATATTTAACTACCCTAAAGCCCGTGCTGCATTCCGTTCATATACGTTAAAATTTAAATATCGAAACGCGGAATATTTTATTAAGGAAAAGATCGTTACATTTTGTAACATTCTCGATGAAATGATGTCATTTGAAATTCCAGAAAACAGGTGGACGCGTCCATTGAGGGGAGTATCGAACGCTGAAGGGCCACGCACCACGTATCGATCATGCCGTTACACATGAAAAACTAGTTCTGAGCATTATCTCCTTGTCACATGCCAACAGCTAAAAAAGGAGCACAATTAAAACCGTTGATAATGCGCGCTAAAAGCCCGCGGAGGTTTTCGTTCAACATGCTCCAGGCGATAGAGTCTACTGCAAGCGGCTATGCCGTGAACACCTTTGAAAGTATCGGGGCTTTTTTGTTACACTAAAGATGTGTAATATCTTACCTTTTCCTCTTAATATTGCTTAATGTGGTCATCAGTGGTTGTTAAAAGTGTTTTGAGCTCAATTTGAATTGAAATTAGTAATACGTTTTGGTAAAAACCGTGAAGTAATGGTGACGCTTTGTTCTCTGAAATTGAAGCGTCTCTGAGGTTATCACAAATGCTTATTTAAATTTTCCGAGCCCTGAGCTAATCAAGTTTTGAATCCGTAAACATTCAGTTGCATTTTAAACCGCAAAAAAAGTTTTGATTAAATTACCTGAAGAATGGCATTATCAGCATAGCTGTCTGTTTACAATAATATTTTACCGTCCATCTGACAACGCAATGGTATATACAATTTGTCAGCTTACAACCCATGGAAGTGCATTGCATTCTTACCGATTTTCTTTCTTCTGTGAGAAATTAAAACCTGTGGCAAGCGCTAATGGTTAGTGTCTACCTTGGAACATCATTGGCCAATTAACAGGTGACTGTGGGGTATTGAACTCCTCCATGTAGCCCAGTTTTGGTGAGTTTTCTCTTAAGTTTTGTCTGTGTGTTGACTATCAAACTCTTTTGCGGCATTTAAATTTTCGAATATTTTTATTATGAACTTTCAAGTCAAATTAACTAAATTAGAACTTTCTTCATATCAGTGGAATGTGTTTGAAAATTACTGTAATTTAATATCTGTTTCTTAACATTCTGTCAATAACGCAAATTCAGATGTATCACATTATAATTTCACATTAATTAATGTAGTTTATCAGTTATCTAATCAGCAAAATATTTTGAGTATTTCAGTTGTAATCTGTAAATTAGAAATTTGATTTTACATTCTTTGAGCTTCACTCAGTGGTCTTTATTTGAAGAAGTAAATTAAACGGGCCAGGTAAGCATCTAGGTATTTCATTTAAATCTCATCTCGATAATATTAGGGGAACTGAATGAAAAACGAGACTTATACCATTGAACGTTTATTTTCATGTTTGTAAAACATTTAATTTAGTTCCATATTCTATATGATATATATATATATATATATATATATATATATATATATATATATATATATATATATATATATATATATATATATATATATTGTAAATTAATATCAGCGTTTTATCCCGTCATTAGCAAAAGTTGATTTCTTTTCTGGGACATGTAATACTTCTTTTGTTTTATTTTCTTTGATGTTATGTTCATTTGAAATTTGCCGAAAGTATCACATTAATTTGTTTCAATTACAATTCTTATGAATAAATTTATTTATTATTATTTAATATTATTTATTTATCTATATATCTGTTTAAGTGAAGAATAATTCCTCCCTAAAACCTTTTAAATTTGATGACAACATGATTTATAATTCTACTAACCGCTTACCTAGATTTAAAAAAAATTAGAAATAACCAGGCTCTTGTCTGGTGATCCAATAAATATAGGTCTTCAGGCAGAACAACACAAAAGCAGCGTAAGTAGTGAGCTATATTAAGATCCTCCAACCTTATAAAGTACTTCTTATCTTGCTAATAATAAAATCTGATAGATAGATACTTTTAGGTTAGGGTTCATAAGCAATGGTGACCTCACTATGGACCAGACTTGAATCCACTTGAGGTCAGTCACTCGCTACCGGCTCAAACTTTTCTACGGAAGGTTACAACTTATAGATCTGATTTTTGACATGTGGGGTTCATTTTATCGCGGAAACTGGCGTGATAAATTTGGTTGTCATAACTTTGTTATCGTCGGAGATACCAAAAATTTGCCAAGATACTTCCAAAATTTTCTCGGAAAACTGGTTCGATTTTTGTGACTAACAAACTTATCAAAGCCAGTTACAAAAGTAAGCCACTTTTTAAATTTCATCAAAATCTGCCCATTATTGTTTGAGTTATCGGTGTGACATATAAAAATTGAAACTGGTTATGGGTTCTAGGGATCCTAGTTCGCGCTGATTAGAATCTTTTTTAATTTCAAAGTTACGATCTCTACATTAGCGATTTTTTTCTACGAAAATTCGCTAAAGAATGCAATGATTTTAATCTATCAAATTATTTACAGTTCAAAAAAATCTAGAACGCCAACGATTTAAGGCTTCAGCACTGTCAAACTCCAATAAAAAAATTAAGTCAATAACAGAACATCGTTATTGGTCACGCGTGTGTTAAGAGAGCGTTGCAAAAGTTAGATAGAGAGTTTGTAAATTGTCACGATGATAATATGGTTTTCGACGTGAAAAAAATGGATCGGTTAACAATCTCTGAGTGCTATCGACGTTTATAATTTCCTCTGTAATTAAATCAACTTCAGTAGTGACTAAATGAAGAATGCTGTCACGTTGGAATACTATTAGTTTAAGCTGATAGAAACACAGCGTTGTGAAATTGACGCTAGAGTGAAGTGCTATTTACACTGTTAACTGCTTAATGGTATTTTCAACGCAAAGGGCTCCTTGTCATTCCACTCAAAATAATTTCCACTATTTACAGCATTACACTAATTTTCGCTTTTATATTATGCAGTAGAAAACTTTGCATTTAACACGTTAAAAAAGATATAACGGGTCCAACAAAGGATTCAGACGGCTCGATTATGGATGAGGGAGACTTCGTATTAAATTCGGGTGTTATAAAGGAATACTTGTACATTTTTCTCGGGTCTAAAGTTAAACACCCTGAGACCTTAAAAACTATTTACAGTGAGATCTGGCAGATAAAGGTTTTATTTTTATTTGTTGTACTTTAACGTCGGTCTATTTCCACGACTATGGCCAACACTGACGACAGGGTGCAGTTTTACCTCACTATCCTGGAAATTTTGGCGAGGGTAGGGGTCATCAACGTACCCAACATCGCATGGACACAAGACCGACGGCTTTTTTCAAAATTTCAACAACACACCACGAGGGCTTACAGCCTAAAAAATATGGTACCGTGTGTGTTGACAAGGAGGAAAGAGGCAACTTGTTAATTCTCGACTTGAAGGTTTGGAGGTTCGGGGGAGAAGGAAAAACATGTGCCGGCAAGGATTTCCACAACTTGGAAGTCCTCGGGACAAAGAGCGGGCATAACAAGACGTTCTATGTCTGGTGACCTGGGCAGTAAAAGGGTGCATTCGCTTTGTTCCCCTGGTAGATCTGTTAGAGGCAGCAGGTGGAGGAAATATGTAAGAAAGCTCCTCTGAGCAGTGCCCGTGGAGATATCTATAAAAGAGAGAGAGGTCACCAACGGTACGTCGGTGGACAAGGGATGGCAGCTTTTGAGTGAGGGGTAGGGTCACCGATGAGACGTATAGCTCTCTTTTGAATAGAGTCCAGGATAGCGAGTGTAGAAACGGCAGCTGCACCCCAGATGAGGAAACAGTATTCGAGGTTTGGCCTTATTTGTGAAGTATATAAGGTATAGATATTAGCTGGTGAAAAGTATTTGCGACCCCGGAAGAGGAAACCTAATTTCTTAGCAGCCGCTTCTGCAATTGATGTGACATGTTGGTGCCAATTGAGATTTTGATCCACAGAAATGTCAACAAGAGAAAAGGACTCATTACTTTGAATAACTTGGTTGTTCATTGTGATGGGTCTAGGGCTGGTGTATATCTTATGAGAAAAAAAGCAAGACTGAGATTTGGTGGGAATGAATTGTACAAGATTTCTACTTCCCCAGTCTAATATTTTTTGGAGATCCACGGAGACAGAACCCTCCATGAGTCTCCTCATATAATTGGGCTAAAGAGACAGGCTTCGAATATTATATTTTGAGTGGAGGGTGCTGTCGTCCGCGTAACTGTAAACTGGTTTGGATGTGCTAGACAGGAGGTCATTGATGTGGAGAAGAAACAAAGTAGGGACTAAAGCTGAAACTTGAGGAACTCCTGCATTAATTGGATACAGTTTAGAGGAATGGCCATCCACGACAACAAAAATGCTCCGGTTGGAAAGGAAATTTGCTGTCCAGGTACAGAGTTTTGGTGGTAGGCCATAGGCCGGAAGTTTATTAAGCAGCGCTGTGTGCCAGACCTGGTTGAATTATTTGTATATGTCTAGAGCGACAATCTGGAATTCACCGTGTAGTTTCATAGACTTGTTCAAAGAATGGGTGACAAAGGAAAGGAGGTCGGCAGTGGATCTGCGCTGACGGAATCCATACTGCCTGTCGTGGATTAGACTGTTTTTCAAGAAATTTTAGTAATTCGGTGTTTATATACTTTTCCATCACTTTAGAGATGACTGAAAGGAAAGAAATAGGCCTGTAGTTGCTAGGAATCGCTTTGGATCCTTTCTTGGGGATGGATTGTACTCGAGAAGTTCTCAAGTTACTAGGGAATATGCCTTTAATGTGAGATATCTTAATCATACGAGTCAGGACAGGAGCAGGTAGGGTCTGGTGCGCATTTTTTTGAGAACAATTGCTGGGATCTCGTTATGGCTAGATGCTTTCCTGGTATTAAGAGAAGAGAGCATCTTTCGTACCTTTTTAGTTTTGAAAATGATATCCGTCATTTTATGCGCGACATTGGGGACTGTTAATGGTTGAACATTTGGAGGTGAGTTGAGAGTAGAATTGCCGGCGAACAACGAAGCAAAAAGTTTTGCCTTACCCAGGGCGGTATAAACAATTTCATCCCCTGAGACAAGAGGTGGGAACGTGCTCTTGCAGAAAGTATTGCCGATAGATTTAGCAAGAGTCCAGAAAGGTTTGCCGCCGTTGGATCTTAAGAGGACTTTGTTTTTGATGTGGTTATTAAACGAGTTTTTTGTCCCAGAAAGAATGCGGACATAGCGGTTTCTGGCGTCGTTAAATGCTTGACGGTTTTCTTGACTGGGATTGTGTAGAAGCGTTTTGTGAGCTTTGACCTTTTCAAGTCTGGTCTTGTTACATGATTTAAAGAACCAGGGCTCTTGAGTGGCTGAAGAGGTTTTCTGTGTACGTGAAATAAATAATTCCATGCCAGTTTGGATAATTTCTGTGACGTTTTGTGAGATATCAGAGGGCTCAGGATGAGAGAAGCAGAGAGACGCCCATGGAAATGAGGGAAAGTAATCTCGCATTTCGTCCCAGTTCGCGGCGTTGTAGTGCCAAACGATACGTGGGTGTGATGACTGTGTGACCTCTGGTTGCATTGCGCAGGAAGCGGAGACCATGACATGGTCTGAGCGACCGAGGGGGGCGGTGACTGATGTATTATAGCATTCAGGATTTGTAGTAAGAAGGATATCCAAGGGATTTGGGCTGTGTGTTGGGATGCGGGGAAAGTAAGTAGGTTGCTGAACCATATTGGCTAAAGAGTTGCTGACTGCAAAGGCCTCCGCTGCTCTCCCTTATGGATCGGTTTTTGAAGATCCTAGCTATTCCTTATTATGGACATTGAAGTCACCAAGAATAGTGACCTCGGAGGAAGGATATTCAGAAATAAGATGGTCGGTTTTTTCAGAAAGGTATTCAAAGAGCTGTACAAAGTTTTTGTCAGAAGGTGACCGGTAAATTCAACAGATGAATTTAGTTGCAGCCCTGGGAGAGAGTTTTATCCATAGTAGGTCTTTACTTCCAGCTTCTAAGTTGGCCTTACGCCCCCTCCCCTTGCTCAAATACAATGCCAGCATCTCAGTTGATCTTAATTTTAACATCACAAACACTGTTTAGTCCACTCACTAACATTAATAAAATTGTATAAGAATAGTTTGCACTTGTACATTAAAATTCCCAAACAACACAAATAATTTGTAAAATGAAATTGAAAACAGATAAACGATCTAATAATGTACATCAACTAATATAACAGTTACAGCGTGTAACGGACCTGCGCAATGATATCAAATCTTCTGTTGCCACGTAACGACTCAGACATACTAGATCTCATATATAAACCAGTTTGTATCATTGTAAATAAAAAACAGTGATATTAGGAATAAATGCTTCAAATTTGAATAGCTCAATTTTCTCTAAACGTAAAAAGCTGAGTTTTGGTACATACTTAGGTCTTTCACAAGGCAACATGTCCACCATACTTTATTAAAATAGCACTGTAATTTTCGGAGAAAAAAATTTTTTCGAAAGAAAAGTCAAAATTTTCCCAGAAAACCTTGTCCGATTTACCTGGCGTATATGGCCAAAGTAAGTGGTATAAGATCTTCAATTAAAGTGAACGTGGTGTAACAATATATTGGTATTTGCTTAAATTTAAGTTTTGGCTAAAGATTATTTGATGTTACGATATAACCAAATGTTCGATTTTTTTTTAAATATTCTTTTTTAGTTTATAATCACTTTTATACGCGTGTATTTGATATCATGTTGGTGGAAAATTAAGTACCTTGCGACGACTCAAAAATCCTATACGGCGGCCATAAGAAAAACAAAGGTTGTTCAAGGAAACCTAAATATTGCAATTATGATCTAAGGAGTGAGATTCCGAGGCCTAGCAGGCCATCTTTTGACATTTGACTTGTCCATCATTTAAACAAAAGCAATTTTGGCATAAATTCCCAACTCGGTTCAGTTGCATATTGATGACACCCTCTGCGATTTTTGAGGAGACATATTGCAGACTTATATTCCTCAAATCGTCTAACCAGAATGAAGAACTAGTTTTAAAGACAAAAATGACAATGAAAAATTTATATATTTCAGGGAAAAGGCCACGTTCCAAAGAGTAGTACTGTTTGTTCGTCAGTCAAGCAACACAAACGTCAGCGGAAAGTACAGCGTTTTCCCACTGATGCCATCATTACCTACACGTCTGGGTTTTGCCTCATGAGCAAATCGCTAACAGTGTCACAAGTGATAGAAGATAATTTAAAATTCAATAACACTAGCTTGGTATATTTTATCCGTAGTTATCAGGAGAGATACAGACGACTTTTCTCCTTGGTATTATCTCATGTTTTTAGTTTATTTTCTTTGAAAAAAAAATCACTAATGAGGAGATCCCGACTTTTGAATTCTGAAAAAATTTCTTCAAATGAGCGCTATTTAGGACACCTGGAACCCAAATCCGAGGTCGGTTTCAGACTTTATATATATATATATATATATATATATATATATATATATATATATATATATATATATATATATATATATATTTATTTATGTGTCACACCTATAACTTAAAAAATAATGGACTGATTTTGATATAACTTGGTGAGTACCTTCCTTTCACAAATGACTTGAATAAATTCGTTAGCCAGGAAAATCTGCCAAGGTTTTCCCGGAAAAGTTTGTATTATCTTTCGAAAAAAAATCGAAAAAAATTTATATCTCCAAAATTAACAAAGTAAGGGCAACCAAATTTCATACGTGGGTTTATATCATCATATGTAAGTTACCTACCAAAATTTAGCTCTGTAGATTGAAGCACAAAAAAGTTACAGGCATTTAAGAAAAAATAAATTTGGGTTTTCCTCAAAACGTCAAAGTCGCGATTTTAAACGTCAAAATTGGTAATATTTAGGCAATGAACCTGAAACTAATATGAGCTATGGAAGGAAAATGTGTCAAGAAGAATGTTTTACAAAGCCTGAAGTCTTAGTTTCAATCGTCATTGTCCTTCATTTTACTAAAATATTCCCAGAAAATTCATTTCAAATAGACCCTTTCTCTGATGATTTGGCAGTAGTGTTGGCTATAGAGTTTATCGGTTAATGGTATATCATTTTTGTCGAATTTTCGTAAAAAATCTTTAAAGTTCAATATATACTTTATTATGCACGATACGAAAAACAAAATTTATACATTAATTATAGAGTGACTTGAGCTGCATCTGAAAAAAATCTTTCTAGAATTACAGGGTGGCCCATAAGTCGTTGGTGATTCACGTTTTCTTTTTTAATGAATTTTCTTTAAAAAAATTCACTAATGGGGAGATCGTGTTTATATATATATATATATATATATATATATATATATATATATATATATATATATATATATATATATATATATATATATATATCGTACCGATAACTTAAAAAATACGGGACCGATCTTGATCAAATTTGGTGAGTACCTTCCTTTTGTAAGTGGCTTAGATAAGTTTGTTGTCCAGGAAAAAAAATATATCTCCAGAAATAACAAAGTGAGGGCAACCAAATTTGGTACGTGTATTTGTATTATAAAGAGTGAACCATGTACCAAAATTTAGATCTCTAAGTTTAAGTACAACAAGTTACGGGCAGCTAAAGAAACAAATTTTGGAGTTTTCCTCAAAACGTCAAACTCGCAAGTTAAAACGTCAAAACTGGCAATGTTTAGGCAAAGAACGTGAAACAAATACGGATTGTGAAAAGAAAACGTTGAAAGAAGAGTGTTCTGCGAACCCTTAAGTTTCAGATTTAACCGTCATTGACCTTCATTTTACTTAAATATTTACAGAAAATTCATTTCAAATAGACCCTTTCTCTGGTGCTTTAGCTGTCGGTTTAGTTACGTTGATGCTTTCGCTGTAGGTTAAGTATAGTGTATGGTTTAACGGTCTATAATTTGTAGCTAATTTTTGTAGAACAAATTCGTTACTGCATTTTAGCATTTTTTATCGAAATATAATGCATGTTTGAAAGAAATAAATCTGGACGCAGTAAGTGCGTTTTGGTAGCGAATTTTCATTAAATCCTTCAAATTTCAATAACTCAATTTGCTATTAACGTAAGTTTTGTTGGTTAGGAAACCAACATTTAACATTATTTTCGGAAAATGTTTGTATAGACGCGGCAAGGGCGTTTTGGTGGCGAACTTTCATTAACTGTTTCAAATTTCAACAACTCAATTTGCTATTAACCTAAGGTTCATTGTTTAGGAGACCAGTTTTCTCAGAAACATGTAAAGTTTATTTTCGGAACATTTTTGTACATTTTCAAATAATTATTTTGATAAAATATGGTACATTGTTCCTATTATATAGGTTACACCGGTAACCAAATTGATTTTTATGAAAATTCACTTCCATAACGCACTTGCTGTGTCTAGAGTTTTTTAAGGTGGCTGCATACAGCCGACATACATGTGTCATTTAATTGTCGTAGGTATATCACATAGTAATAAGTTAAAATAAAAACAAAACTAGTTTGCAGTTCATATGGCATATGAATTTCATGCTATTTAATTGTTAACTGCTTCAATTTTGTTGAGTGCTCTGGATTTACAAAACAATTGTGTTGGGTTCTGCTATTTGTATATAATTTTATCGGGATCGGTTTTATCGCAGGTGTTTTAATGGGGCTATGAAATAGAAATCAGTCACGTATGGATCAATCGGATTTTGTAGAATGTAGTTTTTGTAATAACCTTCTTAAACACTGTAATGTTAAAGTATTCTTTTTACGAACACTATAATTCCCTTTTCTAGCTTTATGTTTCGCTATTATGGCAAATTGAATTTTCTATAGGAAACTATCTAGAAGGGTAAGTAGCAGTTTCTCGATATTGAAACGCAAGGTTTTATGTCTCTATTGTTGTTTTGTTCAATACCTCTTAAGGTTTTAAACAGCGCTAGCAGTGTTTTGTTGCATTTTCTCCAGAAAACCGTGGCAATATTATTTAAAAATTACTTACTTTAATAATTTGGTTAAATTGTAAATAAATATTTCAATTTTCAATATAAGGTAAGCCGAGTAACAAAGTTCCTGAGACAAGTAACCTGTAGAATTCGCTTAGTAAGCTCACAGGTTGGATTCCTGTATTCGGTAAGTGATTTTTTTAGTCAAGTGTGGAACAGCCGGTTTCCGATGAGTTATGAGTGAAAATTTTTATTTATCTGTATATGTCAATTTCTCAGGTACTTCAGATAAACAAATTTTTTTACTGGGGTAATTTATAATATACATATATACAAATAATTTAAAAGAATTAGAAACCAAGGAAAATTGCAAAAATGCACTAAATAATATAAAATTATGTTGTATGTACACCTATCTATTTTATAACGAGTGTAAGATAAGTGTAAAGATCTGATCACTGATCATACTTGTATTTTACCTATATGAAAAGAGTCTCGGTGGTTCAGTGGTAAGAACTTGTGCTTTTGAACCGAAGGGTACTGGGTTCGATCCCAAGGTACTCCTCTCACTTTTTCAGTACATACTGTACAATTAACATCAACCGAGGTTGTGGCATTGTATTTGAGCAAGTTGAATGTCTGCAAGTTCCGCCCTTCGGAGGGGGTGTAAAACCGTCGGTCCCGTGTCCACGTTAAAGATCCCAAAAGGCAGGGGTTCGGCAAAATTTCTAGGATAGTGAGGTGAAACTGCTCTATGGCCTCGGTGATTGGCCATAGTCGCGAAAATAGGCCGAGGTTAAGGAAATTCAACACACACACACACACACACACACACACACACACACACACACACACACACACACACACACACACACACACACACACACACACCTACACACACACACACACCTATATGAAATTCATGAAATGCGAACAATTACAGTCGCTCAATTTTCATGCAATCTAATGAGCTCGTTCAGTTGTCGGTTATAATTAATAAACGGAAAAGGGTGGGATGCATGATATGTAAATTTCATTTCTTTATGTATTTTATACTTTTTCACAAAGTTTTTAGACAAAAATTGACTCAGCAGTTTTTTTAGGACGAGTTGGTTGAAAAAACACATTATGAATTTTTCGCAAATAATCGCTTAAACTTTTTTTCTATAAGAATTCACTTCAAAAATTTTAGAACTTTTTATATAATAAAATAATTTTTGCAACGAAAATGCGATAAAATTTAGAAAAAAATGAAAAAATATATTAAACATCCACTGAGTACATACAGTTTTTAAATACTTGTTTCTCGAACTCCTTGAAGGTGAAGGCTTGCTCGCAGACCATTTTTCTGGGAAACCGACTGGCGGTTTTAGTCGGGGAATCTCGAGCGCCAGATTTTAAAGGGTGTACTCCCTGTTGAGGATGTCTACGACCTCTTCACTAAACTCTGACCAATCCAACGGTCAACGTACGTGGGTAACTCGATGAAGAAGGGTTCGGTAGCGTTTGGGTAAACCCGGCTAGATTAGTGACCCCCCAAGTAAGCGGTCTTTAATCGCTGACTCGATATGACCCGACCCCTTGTGTTTTTAAAATGTAGCAAATTTTGCAGTTAAAGGTGGGAGTTAGAGAGAAATTAAATATTGTTGTTTTCCCAACCCTATATTTTATACCAGAAACTATTTACAAAATACACCCAAAATAATATTTACAAACTATATACAAGTGATGCGGGTTGTTAATATCATTAACTAATACTTGGAGATGTATGTAAAGTTAGAACTAGCGTTTGATAAAGCGTACTGGGATCGTTTATGTTTGAGGTGACGGTTAATTGAGAGATAGATGAGGTAGTGGCGGAGTACGTACGGTATAAGCGGCGGTTTTAATAAGCAAGGATACAGCAGATAACAAACACACAGCAAAAGCCAATGCAAAACAGTTATTACCGGGCATTCAGTCAAAACAACGGACATAAGGGACGGAAATTTTAAGGCAGAAGGGGCAGGACACAAACATCTTGATTACTCTAGCGAGCTGTGAATCATCAGCGTCCTCACAAAAATAGCACAAGAGTTATTAAGGTATGGTGCGGAAAGCCAATACCTTCTAGAGTACGAGGCCGCAGTGCTCTGATGTCATGGGCTGTGACGTCACCTTAACGCGACAACAAACGTTTCTTCGTGGTATGATAGAGGCCACCCACATCTGGTAATCTTAATCTTGTCTGAAAATCGCTAGTCCCTGAATGACATAGAGCTGATACAGTTACATTTGTGTGAATTTTTGTGTATAAATTAAAAATTGAAGTTTATTACAAACCTTTCATTTCTTTAAAGTATAAAATAAGTTAGTGCATAAGTTGGAGTTAATTGGTGCGGAAATTTGAATGACTAATTCCTAATCTAGACCAAATAAAGTAAATAAACAATACGGTGCATTATAATTTGTGGCGTTATTGATCATTCGTTCTTCAAGAGAGGGGCTGTCAGTTTGGTGGGATATTTAATAAACGTAATTTTGGCGCTGAAGATTATTAATTTAGCTGAAATTTGTCATGTTATTTAACAAATTAAATTAGTACACATCTCTGTTGTACTAAAAGACTATCAACTCTAGCTTTCGCGAAATGATCGTATTACTTGGGGGGTCACGGAAATAAAATATGTTATTGAACATTGAACGTTAACTAAAAACTGACCATCTGATTTCTGAATATCCTTCCTCCGATGTCACTATTCATGGTGACTTTAATGTTCATTATAAGAAACTGGTAGGATCTGCAAAAACCGATCCACAAGGGAGAGCAGCGGAGGCTTTGCAGTCAGCAATTCTTTAGCCAATATGGTTCAGCAACCTACTTGCTTTCCTTGCATCCCAACACACAGCTCAACTCCTTTGCATCTCCTTCTTACTACAAAACCTGAATGCTATAAGACATCAGTCACCGCCCTCCTTGGTCGCTCAGACCACGGTATGGTCACTGCTTCTTGCGCAATGCAACCCGAGGTCACACAGTCATCACGTCCACGTATCTTTTGGCACTACAACTCCGCGAACTGGGACAAAAAGCGGGATTACTTTTCCTCATTTCCATGGGCGTCTGTCTGCTTCTCTCATCCTGACCGCTCTGATATCTCACAAAACGTCACCGAAATTATCCAATCTAGCATGGAATTATTTATTCCACGTACACAGAAAACCGCTTCAGACACTCAAAAGCTCTGGTTCTCCAAATCCTGTGACAAGGCCAGACTTGAAAAGGTCAAAGCTCACAAAACGCTTCTACACAATCCCAGTCAAAAAAACCGTCAAGCATTTAACGACGCAAAAAAACCGCTATGTCCGCATTCTTTCTGAGGCAAAAAACTCGTTTAGTAACCATATTAAAAACAAAATCCTCTCAAGCTCCAACGGCAGCAAACCCTTCGGGTTTCTGCAAGAGCACATTCCGCCTCTTGTTTCAGGGAATAAAATTGTTAAATTGTTTCTACCCCCTGGGCAAGGCTGAACTTTTTGCCTCGTTGTTCGCCGGCAATTCTACTCTCAACACACCTCCAAATGTTCAACCACCAACAGCCCCTAATGTCGCGCATAAAATGACGGATATTATTTTCAAAACCAAAAAGGTACGAAAGATGCTATCTTCTCTTAAAACCAGTAAAGCTTCTAGCCTTGACGAGATCCCAGCAATTTTTCTTAAAAAATGCGCACCAGACCTTGCTCCTGCCCTGACTTGTCTGTTTCAGACATCTTACAAAAGAGGCATATTCCCTAGTAACTGGAAAACTGTTCGAGTACAATTCGTCGCCAAGAAAGGATCCAAAGCGCTTTCTAGCAACTACAGACCTATTTCTCTCCTTTTAGTCGTCTCTAAAGTGATGAAAAAGTATATAAACACCGAAATACTAAAATTTCTTGAAAAACACAGTCTAATCCACGACAGGCAGTATGGATTCCGTCAGCGCAGATCAACTGCCGACCACCTTTCCTTTGTCACCCATTCTTGGAGCGAGTCTATGGAACTACACGGTGAATCCCAGATTGTTGCTCTAGACATATCCAAAGCATTCGACCAGGTCTGGTACGCAGCGCTGCTTTATAAATTTCTGGCCTATGGCCTACCACCAAAACTCTGTATCTAGACAGCAAATTGCCTGGATATAAAACTAAATATAGGAGAGCTTTAACAAATGCAAATGTTCACGTACCGTGGAAGTATTATTACGGGTGACGTAGCAAAAAGCAGATAAGCAGGATCTCGATGGCAAAGCAAGCATTCAGTGGGCAAAATAAACTTTTCACTAATAACTATTTCAACTTGGATCTATGAAATTAAAACCATTCAAATGCGTTTGATGCGGTCTACCATCCCCTTTTATTGCAAAAATTGTATCATTACGGCATAAGAGGAAACTCATATCTGTGGCTGAAAATCTCCCTTTCTGGGAGGACACAAGCTATCACAAGTAAGAACTATATGTCTGGTTTTTCAGGGGTGTCAGGTAGCTTGTCACAGGGCAGTATATTGAGGGCTGCTTTGTTTACAATTTTTGTTAACGACGTTGTTTATGATCACCCACAGTACCACAGCTTTGTACGCAGATAGCACCACTGCTACAATATGAGGGGAAAGTTTCAAAGAGCTTAGTGCTGCAGCTGAAGTTTGTATGTCTCAGGTGACAGACTAGCGTTCACCACATGACCTGCTACTTAATACACAAAAAACTGCAATGCTTTCTTTTTCTACGGTAGGCTTGCATCCAAATATTAGCCTATATGTGAGATCTGATAATGGTTGAATAAGGCGGGGTTCGCCTGTAGAGTTTTTGGGCCTCCATCTGGATTCTAACTTATCATGAGGGGTCCATCTTGACCCTGTAGTGGCCTCTCTTGCATCCAGGAATTATGCATTGCTGCAGCTAAGGGATTCGTTGAGTGTTCAGACCTTATTAACATGCTGCCAGGGTAGTGTCAACTGTCTCCTGGTATACGGTTTGCTCTGTTGAGGCAGCTGTGTGTTTTCCATATCTTGTAGAAATCTATGGAGCAACTTTAATAATTAATCAGATTAGGCAGGTAGACAAAGATAAACTTCTGTGATATCTGGCCCAATATATGAAGTTCTAAAGCTACTATAGAATCAAAAAAGGTGCTGTGGATAGGAAGTTGTGATTGAGACGACAGGGCCACATTGCATTTAGATTGTGATGATGCTATATGGATTTTACTCTTCAGGGACGCAGTTTATGGAAAAGCGTAATTGTACGGTTTTCATTTCAGCAAAAAACTTGGTAACTATCAAGTTCAACATGGTGGGAGAATGAAAGCCTTAGCGCGTTAGATGCGTTCGCATAATGGATTTCGTTAACCCAATTACATTTAATATCTATTACCTATACGCGTTATATCTGTGAGAGGTTACACGATATGGGTGTGTAAGTCACGCCTGTTTCACACTCACACTCATAGACACACTCTCACTCAAACGTTTCGCTAAAGTTTCACCCACTTAAAGACAATGTGCTCAGGCAGGTGTAGATATCTCCATTAGGGTTGTCGGCTTGTCAGATACAAGCCAGCCACTAGGCACTAGGCATCTATCGGGAGATCGATATCTTATAGAAGCCTGTTTTCAATCAGGATTTCTCTTATACTTCCAAAAGGCCTACGGGTAACATTTCTTACTTTGCATAAAATAATCACAGAAAAAATTAAGTCGCTCTTTGAAAAAACACAAAAGAGGCAGGTTACTGAGATTCCCTTTGAGTAAAATTCGGTGTGACAAGGAAAAATACATTGGAAATGTAACTGAATACGAAGGCGACTTCTTATGCTCCCCCTGTGCTATTTATAAATACTCTACAGGGTGATTTATTAGCTCATCATCACATAGTGACAAAACGTGAGGTAGTTTTAAGAAGAAAACTTTATATAATCATATGTCCTATTTTAATTATTTATAGAGTTACAGGACCTCAAATTTTCTAAGTAATTATTTCTTAAAAAAAAGACTAGACAGTTGGAAGTGTAAATATCCTAGAAGTTGCTTTAAATTTCCCCTTTCTGCTAGAATACATGCTTCACAACGTCGGACTAAAGAGTATTTCACCAGATTTTAAATATCTGGACGATTTCTTATTTCAGCATCAGATCTCTATATTCTGCCTAACAACTCTTGTCTCGTGTTAATTGTATCTTGGTACACAATTTATTTCATATGACTCCACAAATAGAGATCAGAAGGATTTAAGTCGGGGGATCGCACTCGCCATAAAATAGGACCAGCATTACCAAACTAATTGTTTCCAAAATGTACTTTTAACCACCTGACAACTACTGATCCACGATGAGGTGGGGCACCATCGTGCTGGTACCACGTATTTTGACTTACGTTAAGTGGTATATCCTCGAGTAAATCAAAAAGTGTATTATTCAAAAAAATGTCTGTAAGAATCTGCGTTTAAGCGCTCATCAAGTACATGCATCTCTAGTAAATTGTTGTTAAAGACTCCACCCGAAACGTTGACGCTGAAACGTTGTTGAAATCTTCTTGCTTAATCGCATTAGAATTTTGTGCTGCCCAGACCTGTTCGTTATGGAAGTTATTTATGCCATCTCGTCTAAAACACGGTTCATCAAACCAGATATGATTTAAAATAAAATCATCATTTTGGGCATGTTGCTGCAATACAAATGACAAAATGCTAGCCCCTGCTGAGCATCTCCTGGATGTAGAGTTTAAACAGGCTGTAGATGATAGGGATGAAAGACTTCGCAGTTCAGTTCACGCCGTACAAAATTTTGACTTAAATGTAGATTACGTGATATTTTTCGGGTGCTGATTGAAGGACTGTCAATGATGTCGAATTATTTGCAGCTTCTTCGGAGTCTGCATTAACTTCATGCTGCCGAATAGCTTTTGCTGGAACAGGATTACCTGATTCTTGCAATCTTCTGAATAATCTGCAAACACTGAATAATACGGTACATGTCAATGCGGATATCTTTCTTGATGTTCTCGTATTAACTGTAGAGGATTTGCATTTACAAAAACCATATATATATATATATATATATATATATATATATATATATATATATATATATATATATATATATATATATATATATATATATATATATATATATATATATATATATATATATAAATTATATCACCATACGCTTTAGTGCTATAGCCGTTTATTTTACGATTTTTAGTGAATTTTCTTTAAAAAAAATTCACTAATGAGAAGATTCGGACGTTTGAATTTTGAAAAAATTTCCTTAAATGAGCGCGAACTAGGCCCCCTAGAATCCATATTCGGGGTCTGTTTCAATTTGTATATGTTTATATATATATATATATATATATATATATATATATATATATATATATATATATATATATATATATATATATATATATCACACCGATAACTCATCAAATGATGGACCGATTTTTATAAGATTTGGCAGGTACTTTCCTTTCATTAGTGGCTTGGATAAGTTCGTTAGCCAGGAAAATTGAGCTAGGTTTTCCTGGAAAATTTCGGATTTTCTTTTAGAAAAAATGCATATCTCCGGAAATAACAAATCTATGGCAACCAATGGCAAGCTGGTTTATATTGTAAAAACCAAGCTGTGCACTAAAATTTAGGTCTCTAAGGTGAAAGAAAAAAGTTATAGGCACTTAATGAAGCAAAATTTTAGTGCCACTAAAATCCGAAGAACAGGCAATACCAAAATATTGGATATGTTAAACAAAATCTATTAAATATTACAGAAAACGTTTATCTTTTCATGCCGCAAAAAGTTCAAGAAGCACCAGAAACATTACTTCGAAAATTTTATAATTTTTCTTCTGTAAATGTGAAACTGGGGATTTAAAACATGAAACTATTGTATTTTATAAATCGCAAATATTGCATAAAATGTATATTAGAATGTTGTAGATTATACTACTTTTCTCATTTGTTAAAATGGTTGCAAAATATGCCTCTAAAAACTTTGCATATTACAAATAAATAACTGGAGACTATTCTGTGTTATCTACCGTTTATTGCACTACATTTTCCGAGTGTTAGTGTGGTTGAATCGTTAAAGTGCTTGCTGATAATAAGTAAAGGAACGGTGGTTCAAATCTCGCCGTAGGCTGCATTTTTCTTTTTTAGCTTTTTTTAACTTCTTTTCGTCTTTGATGCATTTTAAAGTTATCTGATGCATTTCCAATATTTTTTAGCTACTTTTTGTTGTATAAAATGACTAGTGAAAGATAAGCACTTTGGAGACTTTTAATTTAAGTTTAATAGCAGCTGTTGTTGTTCTTAGTTGGTAAAACCGTTCCGCAGTTAACACAGACGTAGAGATTTGTGACATCAGAAGAGGTTGTTTTCTTCTCTACATCCGGACAGGCAAAAAAATTTTCTCTGTGAAGCCACAGAATAAGTATCTAGTTCTATATTTAGATCAAATTTTGAGTATTTTTTAATTAATTTAATTTATTTATATTAGCTAATTTTCTCGTAAAAAATGTTATTTTAATAGCAAATTTTCTTATAAATGAATTTAATGAATTTTGTTGGAAGAAACATTTATCGAAAATTTTTGTGTGACAAATTATTCAATTGATGGAACATTTTTTTAACGAAATTCGTGGATAATTAGGTTTTAATGGAGTTTCGTGCAAACAAATGATTTTATTTTCAATTTCAATTACAGATTAAGTATAAAATTTGAATTTTATGTATACTTTTTGCAAAATTTTGTATAAAAAATATTTAGCCAGTTTTTTTAATAATTTATTTGCGCTTCCGTAGAAATCATTTTTGTATAATATTTTTGTGAAATTTTCGTAATTAATGATAAATGTTTAATAAGTTATTATAAAAAAATGTTTACGGATTTTCTTGAAACAATTTCTTGCAAATTTTCATGAGATTTTTGTTGTCTCGTCGAAAAAGTTTTTGGTCAAAATTATATTTTGGTAGGTGGGTAAAAAACTTGAAATGGTTCGTTGGCCAGGAAAATTGGACCAGTTTTTTTAAAATTTATTTAATTTATTTTTATTAGCGAATTTTCTTGTACAAAATGTTGTTTTGATAGCGAATTTTGTTATAAATAAATTTAAGGAATTTTCTTTGAATAAACATTTGTTGAGAATGGAACATTGTTTAAAGGAAAATCGTCGAAAATAATGTATAAATAGCTTTTCGTGCAAACAAATTAATTTTTTTCAATTTTAATTACAGATTAGGTATGTAATTTCAATTTTGTGTTCTTTTAGCAAAATTTTGTGTAAAAAATATTTGGCCGGTTTTTTGCAGAAATTTTGTTGTGCTTCTGTAGAAATCATTTTTTGTAAGGTTTTTTGTGAAATTTTGGTAATTAATAATAAATGTTTAATAATCTATTATAAAAAAGTTTTTGGATTTTTTTCAAAAAATTATTTGCGTATTTTCTTCAAATTTTTTTAAAGTTTCGTCGAAAATGTTTTTGTTAATAATTATATTTTGGTAGGTGAGTAAATAACTTGAAGAGGTTAGTTGGCCAGAAAAATCGGACGAGTTTTTTCGAAAACGTTTTAGGTTCACTTTCGGAAAAATTTGGCACTTTTTCAAATAATAAAGCTATTTTAATAAAATATGGTACATTGTGTCTACTATGTTGGTAACCAAATTTGATGGCTGCTTTCATTAAAGAAAAACAGATTTGCTATTAAAAGCTTTTTTTTAAATCGAACACACCTTATATTATTGCATTTTCATCGAAATATAATGCATGTTTGTAAAAAAGAAACTCAGGAAGTGCGTTCTCGTAGCGAATTTTTATTGTTTATTTCAGATTGAAATTTGAAACATACAATAAAAATTCAATAGCTCAATTTGCTATTAGGTTAACGTTTGTTGCCTAAGAAGCAGTTTTTTCGGGAGTTTATTTGCGAAAAATATTTTACATTTTCAAATATCAAAGTTATTTTTATGAAATATGGTACATTGTTTCTACTATATAAGTTATACTGGCAACCAAATTTCTTGCCTGCTTTCGTTAAAAGAAAAGACATATATGCTATTAAAAACATTTTTATGAAAATTCGCTACCATCACGAACTTGCTGCGTCCAGACGTTTTAATACTTAACAAACCTGACAGAAAACTGACATATCTGTTTGCATTTTTTACCTTAACAACCTCGTGTTGTTAACAGGTAAAAGCAAGGTAAAGCAATGTTGTAAATAAATATTATTAAATTGGCTCCTTATGCAGAAAATTTTGAAGTCCCCTAACTCCTTAAATAATTCAAATCCGACATATGATTACATAAAGTTATTTTCTTGAAACGACCTCACATTTTATTTGTCGCAATTTGATGATGACCTAATAAATCGCCCTGTATAGTGACGACATTGTGAGATGTACAACAGGGTCGAATGGATGTACGAAATGAGTCAGGACTGACAATTTACAAATTTGTTAGTTGGTTGTATAGAGTCCCTTTTTTATCAGATTTTGTGTTATTTGGAGCTGTAAGTTAAGTAACAATCGTTTGCATCCATAACTTATACTATTTCCAAAAACTTAACTGATTTATATTTCATATGGGAACATCGAATCGAAATTACTTATAGTTCATTTAGTAAAAAAAGCCTCCATTCAAGATGAAAAATTGCACCATAAATTAAGGAAATGGGACTGAAAGGCAATAACTTGTCAATACGCGTATAGAAGAGTAATAACACGGAAATTTAGGGGCACCTATAAAGACAATTTCTCTAGATACGTTGTCCTTTTTACTCGAACAAAGTGATCTCAGATTAAAGTAATTTAAAAACTAGCTGACTGGTTTACTATTAAGACAGCAACTCGTAATTCGTACAAAGAGATAATTGTGTTTCAATTCTTTTTAAAGTTTTAGTGAATTTTCTTAAAAAAAATTCACTAATTTTGTGTTTTCTTTCGAAAAAAATCGAAAAAAATTTATATCTCCGGAATTAACAAAGTAGAGGCAACTAAATTTCATACGCGGGTTTATATAATTATAGGTAAGTTACCTACAAAAATTTAGCTCTAAAGGTTAAAGGACAAAAAAGTTACAGGCATTTAAAGAAAAATAAATTTGGGTTTTCCTCAAAACGTCAAAAGTCGCGATTTTAAACGTCAAAATTGGTAATATTTAGGCAATGAACCTGAAACTAATATAAGCTATGGAAAGAAAATGTCTTAAGAATAATGTTTTACAAAGCCTGAAGTCTTAGTTTCAATCGTCATTGTCCTTCATTTTACTAAAATATTCCCAGAAAATTCACTTCAAATAGACCCTTTTTCTGATGCTTTGGCTGTCGGTTTAGTTAAGTTGATGCTTTCGCTGTAGGTTTAGTGAAGTTAATGGTTTAACGGTCTATAATTTTTAGCTAATTTTCGTAGAACAAATTCGTTAACGCATTTTAGCATTTTTTATCCAAATATGATGCCTGTTTGTAAGAAAAAATCTGGACGCAGTAAGTGCGTTTTGGTAGCAAATTTTCATTAAATCCTCCAAATTTCAATAACTCATTTGCTATTAACGTAAGTTTTGTTGGTAAGGAAACCAACATTTAACTGTATTTTCGGAAAATTTTTGTATGATCGCAGCAAGGGAATTTTCATTAAATGTTTCAAATTACAATAATTCAATTTGCTATTAACCTAAGGTTCATTGGCTAGGAGACCAGTTTTCTCAGAAACATTTAAAGTTTATTTTCCGAAAATTTTTGTACGTTTTTTTATTAGAAGTGAGAAAATTCTGTAAAACTGTTGCACACTATTACACTGTTGATTTTAACAGAAAAGAGGGTTAAAATGTTACAAAATTTTATATCAATAATAATGAGAATATATAAATTTCACATTGTTCAAATTCCCAAGTATACATTTCTGCTCGAAAGAGCGCGAACCATCTAAGAATGTCAATTATTGTGACAGAAACGACGCAGGGCAATAGTCGAAAGTAACCATTTCAAACAATATTTATTTACTAAAATATATTTTTTCACTCTAAGTTACATGGCTGCAGCAGTATGCCATTCGCGCATTCTTTCCCAAACATTACTTCAGCAGTATTACTTTTTATTAACTTATTATTATTATTTTCTTTTTATTGACTTGGTCAGATCAGTATGTTTCACAAAACTGTGGGGTTTTTTCAATCATTTTTCTTTTTTATTATTTTTTTAATTTTTTTCCTCTCCTATAAAACCGTTCTTTATTGTATTGCGTATATATATTTTATTTTCTCACAATCCTTCTGATATGCGCATCAAGTTGAAGGGCTTTACAAGCAAGATACAGTATGGTAGGTAACGCTTTCTTAAATTCAAAATGGCCTAGATGAAAGATGGCTAAAATTTGTTTCTTGACAACCCCCTCGATATGAGTATTAAATTAAATGGCTTTACGAGTAAAATACAGTAAAGTAGGTGAGGTTTTTATAATTTCAATACAAGTGTCAAAATAAAGGGAATGACAAGTAAAATACAATGGCCTAGGTGGAGCTTTAATTAATTAAAAATGGCGACCAACATAAGAAGACGAAATCTTTTTTTAATAACCTCGTTAAGATGGGTATCAAATGAAGGGTTTTCGTGAGTGAAATACAGTGGGCCAAATTTAATATGTCTAGTTTTTTCGTTTCAGTACACCTAAATAGTAGAACCTTTTTTTAGAAAGGTTCAACTTCTACCATAAAAGGTGTAATTGAACAATATGGAATTTCAATTCACGTAAATTATTTGGAAGGGTAGGTGCTTCTTCTGCTCTTAACTCGATATCTGGAACACAAAGCGACTAGTACGGCATCATGTGATTGGCAACTGGGCTTTGAGGGTTGCCAATTTGATTCCTTGAATAAACTTTGTTTCAACTTCACAGCTAATTTTGATTTTCATTTGTTTTGGTGCTACTTTTATGTACTGGGTGTTAACCTATGGGGTTGTAGTGCTGAGAGGTCAAAACGGCTCATTAAACTATCTGCAATCTACTGGGTCTTCCAACATTTCGAAAATGTTGTCTCATTTATTCGAAAAGACAATTCTGAATTTATTTCGGAAGTTGATCAGTTTAATTTTGCATGGATTGTGTTCACTGGGTGCTGTTGGATTGGCTACACAAAAGTGACCTATTACTTCAGGTTTCTACACTCTTTATTTTGGTAGCATCTTGTTTTCTACTAAGAATAAGGTACCTGGTTCTTGGAACAACCATTTCAAACGTGTGCGGATTTTTAGGAATATGTGTGTGTGTTTTGTTTCCTCAACGTCGGCCTATTTCCGAGACTATCGCAAATCACCGATGCCAGGGAGCAGTTTCACCTTACTGTCCTGGAAATGTTGCCGAACCCCTGCCTTTCTGTAAGGTGGGTAAGGATATTTAACGTGCCTAACATCGCATGGAAACGGGAGGGTCAGATTTACGCCCCCTACGAAGGGCGGAGCGTGCATACATTCAGCTTGCTCAAAAACAATGGCAGAACTTCGGTTGATACTATTTTATTACTGTATGTAGTGAAAAAGTGAAAGTGGAACCTTGGGAATGGAACAGTACCCTTCGGTTCACCAAGGCCCCACTATGGATCTTAAACCGTTTGTTATTTGTCTATTTTTTCTAATTCCAAAATTATTATTGTTGTTATTTAGAAAATGGTTAATATAAAAATCTGGTACCCTAATTCATTCAATCATTCAATTTGCATTCCGTATATTTACAGTGTTAACAAGTGCGTTTATATTTTGTACCACATATTTTCTAAGGTAATGTATGTGCATCATTTGTTGTTTCTTGAATGAGCAAGATCGAAATTTCTAGGTAATATATGTTGGTTATTTGTTGAGTCTTTTAATAAAGTTTTATATTTTTACATTTTTTATAAATTCTCTATTTAGTTTTTTTTATTTTTTTTATTTAGAAAGGTATTTTTATTTTTCATTCTTAAATGCGTTTTATCTGTTCCTCTATGATTTGTTGTTATTATTTATTGTAAAATATTATATTAGTGAATTTCCCTAAAAAAAATTCACTAGAGAGGAGATCCCGACTTTTGAATTTTGAAAAAATTTCTTCAATTGAGCGCTAATTAGGCCCGTCCAGAACACATATCCGGGGTTAGTTTCATTTTTTATATGTTTATATATATATATATATATATATATATATATATATATATATATATATATATATATATATATATATATCAAAAAATTGTGGGAAAGCCGTCAGTTGTAGAATAAAACTCTTTATTATAGGCCAAGCTTTCGGAAAAATTTATTCCTTTCTCAAGGCTACAACATGGAAAGAAAAAAAGTTTACAATTTACTTGGGAAAAATATTTTGGTAATATTTTCCTGCGATGCAATTAACCTGACGCTTATACCAGGACCCACACAGATCACCTCATTTGATGCCCTCGGATTTTCACCTCTGAGGTATAAAAGAACTAGTGTACTTTGGGCCTGTACAAACTAGAGCGGAATTATTGAACCGTGTTCACGATGCATTTACTAATCTAGGCCTAGGCAAACGTTTACAATTTACTTGGGAAAAATATAAAAGTTTAAAATACTTACATATAATGTGAGTTTTACTAAACTAATTATGTAATAACAAACATGAAAAGAAAACCTTTTTATGAATTTGAGTGAAGTCGAAAAGTGCCAAACTGACATATAACGCTAACTATTGTCTAATTGGATTTGTTTTTTGTTTTTGTCTAGCAATGAAAATTAATTTCAAATAGACCCTTTCTCTGATGCTTTGGCAGTAGGTTGGCTATAGAGTTTATCGTTTAATGGCATATAATTTTTGTCGAATTTTCGTAAAAAATCAATAAAGTTCAATCTATCCGTTATTATACAAGATACGAAAAAAATTGTATACACTAATTATAGGTTGTCTTGAGCTACATCTTAAAAATATTTCTACAATTACAGGCTGGTCCATAAGTCGTTGGTAATTCAAATTTTCTTCTTTTTTTTAATCAAACACGCCTTATGTTATTGCATTTCCACCGAAATATAATACATGTTTGTAAGAAAAGAAATTCGGGACGCAGCAAGTGCGTTATGATAGCGAATGCTTCAAATTTGAATAGCTGAGTTGGCTATTAACTTATAAGGTTGACCAAGAACCCAGTTTTTTCGGGAACATTTTAAGTTTACTTTCGGAAATTTTTGTACATTTTCAAACAACAAAGTTGTTTTGATGAAACATGGCACATTGTTTCTACTATATAGGTTATACTGGTAACCAAATTTGATGTCTGCTTTCTTAAAAAACATATTTGCTATTAAAAACATTTTAAAGAAAATCCACTACCATAACGCACTTGCTGCGTCCAGACTTTTATATTAAATTAGCTAACTTCATAGTTAGCAACGTGAAGAGCCATATGTACTTGTCAAGCTTTGTATATTTTAAAACTGACATATTAAGATAATCGCTAAAACAAAAAAAGTTGTATGAAACTTCTAAGTACACTTGGAGAACCCAAATCACCACAACACATATTTCAAAGACATGACGATCGTTTCACTAACAAAGTTAGCGTCATCAGAGGATGAAAAATTATATACTTAATCATTAAACGTCACATTTATACTACGTCTGAAGTTAAGAGCGACACAGAAAGGGACGAATATCAGGCAACTTTTTTTGTATTGTATTTTAATTTCCGAGAGTCAATTTTGAACTCCCGTAATATTCACTAAGTGTATGAAACTTCGCTACTATAACGCACTTGCTGTGTTATTATTTTTTTAACTAGTATTAAAACTTTAATTTGAATATTATTTAAAAATGTAACATTCTTAAAGTAGTATGGGGAAGTTGGCTTCTTGGAGTAGTATATAAATAATCAGATATTGGTATTTCCCTTTGTCTCAGAGAATGTCAATTTCTGCTTCTACATCAGCATGGCACTAACTCACTCAGCATCGTCTTTGGTCACATCCACTAGGGCAGTCGGAGAGTCACGTATACAGTTATTTGAGTGTATCATTTCAGGGGTCGTGTCATACTGTCTTGGGATTTGAAGGCTTAGATGTCTCTACTTCTCTAAATATTTAACACAATGCTCCACTTACCCAATTCTACCAGTACTCATAACTGGGTAAAATAACAGACAGCTGGTAACCTTACAACATAAGTGTTGATATACATCTAAACTAATTAGGGATCATTTTATTATTTTTTAATTTAAAATCATGTAAGACTCGTACCAAGCTTATTTGCATAAACTATAACGAAATAAAGTACAACCCCTAGAACCATTATCCAAAGATTATATATATATATATATATATATATATATATATATATATATATATATATATATATATATATAGGGTGTCCGGAAATTATGCGTATAAACTTCAGGAGGCGATTCCCCACAATAAATTAGAACCACAAAGTCATATAACAATTTTTCGAAAACTCAATATTAACCGAGATACAGGTGTCAAAAAAAAATTTCGTTTTTCTCATCTTCCACATGTATTACTTGTGCCCTAGTAGATTTATTTTTCAAATATGATGCAAATACTCCAGAGCCAAAGGGCCTAACCTGACCTTAACCTTCGATCTATGGGACCCAACTTTTAGTTAATTTTTATTTAAAGAAATTCACTAATAGAGAGGTATCGATGGTGCGACCTTGCAAACATTTTTCAAATAAGCGCGAACTAGGACCCCTAGAACCCATATCCCGGGTCAGTTTCAATTTTTGTATGTATATATATATATATATATATATATATATATATATATATATATATATATATATATATATATATATATATATATATATATATATATACATTCAGAAAGATTTCCGCAGTCTTTAATGTGAGACATACTTGGTTCTCGGGTTGAACCGCGTCCAGAATTTATGAAAACTCGACGTTTCGGCTCCTGTTTTGGAGCAATTTTCAAGAGGTAAAGGAAATATGTAAAGATACTCTAAGGCCTCAATCTGCCTACTCCTTAGAGTGGTAGACAAAGGTGGGTAAAGGAAATATGTAAGGACACTCTAAGGCCTCAATCTGCCTACTCCTTAGAGTGGTGGACAAAGGTGGGTAAAGGAAATATGTAAGGACACTGTAAGGCCTCAAACTGCCTACTCCTTAGAGTGGTGGACAAAGGTGGGTAAAGGAAATATGTAAGGACACTCTAAGGTCTCAATCTGTTTACTCCTTAGAGCGGTGGACAAAGGTGGGTTGGGTTGTTGTAGCTCGATTACGGGGCCTCAATCTGAGGCCTAGGGTTGAACACACTGAGACCTCACAAACGATATCCGGCGAGATTTGGGGAGTAGGCAGATTGAGGCCCCGTAATCGAGCTACAACAACCCAAACCACCTTTGTCCACCGCTCTAAGGAGTAGGCAGATTGAGACCTTAGAGTGTCCTTACATATTTCCTTTACCCACCTTTGTCCACCACTCTAAGAAGTATGCAGCTTGAGGCCTTAGAGTGTCCTTACATATTTCCTTTACCCACCTTTGTCCATCACTCTAAGGAGTAGGCAGATTGAGGCCTTAGAGTATCCTTACATATTTCCTTTACCTCTTGAAAATGGCTCCAAAACAGGAGCCGAAACGTCGAGTTTTCATAAATTCTGGACGCGGTTCAACTCGATAACCAAGTATGTCTCATATATAGATATGTATCAACACGATAACTAAAAAATTAATAACCGATTCTGATGAAACTCAGCAAGAATCTTTGTTTTATTAATAGCTTGAATGAGTTCGTTATCCAGGAAAATAGGGTAAGGTTTTCCGGGAAAATTTTGAGTTTTCTTTCGAAAAAAGTTTTTACCCCTGAAAATTACAAAGATATTTTGATGAAATTTGGTGGATATATTGCCTTGTGAAAGACCTTATACACACCAATATTCAACTTTCTAGATTTATAGGAAGTTGAGTTATTCAAATTCGAAGCATCTAATGCAAGTTCGCTACTTGCTGCGTCCCGATGTTTTCACCAGCTTATTAATTTAAAGAGCAACGTGGTAAAAAGCATCAAAAATTACTCAAAAAAAGTATATCTTGTCGCGATACGATAAAATTAACCGATTCTGAGAAAAACGACTTCAAACATTTTCTGCTTTAAACTGATTTTCACAGTCTCTCAGTGACTTAACATACCGCCAAAAAAAGTCGATCGGGTTTAAGTCGGGCGATCTGGCAGCCCAATCTATGAATCGACCGCCTTATCCACCTCTTCGGGAAAATTTCATGTTCCACCACTAAATGAGGATTCTCGTCACATCAATAATGTTTTTTATGGAGATTTATGACACAATTATGCCCAAATCCAGCTTCATCTGTGGAAATAATGGAAATGATGAAATTTCTGTTGCCATCATGTACAGTAATTATTGTCCTGCAAAAATTATGTCGTGGAAGCAGATCTGCAGAGAGTTGGACCTTTTGATAGTGGAATGAATGTAGGAGTTGTTCGTGCAAGATTTCATGGAGTGGGCTTTTGGTAATATTTTCCTGCGATGTAATTAACCTGGCGCTTATACCAGGATCCACCCAGATTACCTCATTTGACGCCCTCGGATTTTCATCTCTGAGGCCGTACAAAAGAACTAGTGTACTTTATTCCTGTACAAAATAGATCGCAATTATTGAACCGTGTTTACGATTCGTTTATTAATCTAGGTCTAGGCGAACTTCGAAGGTCTCTTTGAGAACTACTATTGTAATTTTACATTTATTTATTATTTCTTCTTTGTTGCCTTGTTTTCAATTGTTATTACGTTCTAAATTTTGTTATGTTGCTGTTTTATTTTCATGTTTTAATTAAAGTAAATTTCTGCCGTTTCAATCATGTTCACTTTGTTTCAAAAAGCAAACAACGCCGATGTTTCGGTTTCTGTCATAAATCACATTCAGATAGAAAATATGGATTCACAAGATAACCGTTGGAAATAGGTCTAGGGAAAGTTATAGCTAATTGATGCAGCATCAAATTCCGAATCCACCATCCAATAATATGCAGGGTGTCACATTCCAAAAAACTAACTTTTTTAACTTTGAAAATGATGTAACTGGTCATCAATTTTTGCACATCTGTATGTGGTAAGTCGATTGTCAATGTGGATTTAGAAAATACCATTCTTGTGATTTCGTCCACCCCAGAAGTGCTTACCACCAGTCGAAAATGGGTAAACGGCGCAGTGTTGAAAGTAAGGCTACATCTTTCAAAATTTTCAAAAAAATCATGATATCTAAGAAACAGTTGAAAATAGATAAAGCGAAACTTGATGAAACTCATCATGAAATTTTCTCAGGGATCCAAAAATTAAATAATATGCCCAGTGTTCTATTTAAAATAAAAAAGTTAATAGCGACGTCTGGTATAACTGGAAGCGGTATTTTATGGTGAGATTATGTTGTTTTTAGTTAATTTTCGTAAAAAAAATTCACTAATGGAGAGATCCCGACTTGTGAATTTTGAACAATTTTTGCAAATGAGCGCGAAATAGGACCCCTAGAACCCATATCCGGGGTCAGTTTCAATTTCTATATATATATATATATATATATATATATATATATATATATATATATATATATATATATATATATATATATATATATATATATATATATATATATATATATATATATATATGTATGTATGTATGTATCACAACGATAACTCAATAAATAATAGGCCAATTTTGATAAAATTTGGCACGTACCTTCCTTTTGTACATGGTTTGGATCGTTAGTCAGGAAAATCAGACGAGGCTTTCCAGAAAAATTTTGAGCTTCTATTCGAAAAAAAATTTTATCTCAAAAAATTAAAAAAGCTATGATAACCAAATTCGGTAGGTAGGTTTACGATATAAAAAGTAAACTATACATCAAAATGTAGATTTATATATTACAAGAAAAGAAAGTTATAATAAAATATTTTGTGCCAGATCTTTTTTTTAATTTTTACAACACACCACGAGGGCTTACAGCCTAAATACTATCGTACCGTTGGTATCGACAAGAAGGAAAGAGGCAACTTGTTAATTCTGGACTTTAAGGTTTGGAGGTTCGGGAGAGAAGGAAAAACATGTGCCGGCAAGGAATTCCACAACTTGGAAGTCCTCGGGACAAAAGAGCCGGCATAACAAGATGTTCTATGTCTGGTGACCTGGGCAGTAAAAAGGTGTATTCGCTCTGTTCCCCTGGTAGATCTGTTAGGGGCAGTAGGTGGAGGAACTATGGAAGAAAGCTTCTCTGAGCAGTGTCCGTGCAGATATCTATAAAAGAGAGATAGAGGTCACCAACGGCACATCGGTGGGCAAGAGATGGCAGCCTTTGGATAAGGGTAGGGTCACCGATGAGACGTATAACTCTCTTCTGTATGGAGTCCAGAATAGCGAGTGTAGAAGCGGCAGCAGAACCCCAGATGTGATAGCAGTATTCGAGGTTTGGTCTTATTTGTGAAGTATATAAGGTATAGAGATTAGCTGGTAAAAAGTATTTGCGAGCCCGGAAGAGGAAATAATTTCTTAGCAGCCGCTTCTGCAATTGATGTGGCATCTTGGTGCCAATTGAGATTTCGATCCACAGAAATGCCAACAAGTGAAAAGGACTCATTACGTTGAATAACTTGGTTGTTTATTGTGATGGGTCTAGGGCTGGTGTATCTCTTATGAGAAATAAAGCAAGACCGTGATTTGGTGGGGTTGAATTTTACAAGATTTCTACTTCCCCAGTCTAATATTTTTTGGAGATCCACGGAGATAGAACCCTCTATGAGTCTGCGATCCTCATCTAATTGGGCTAAAGAGACAGGCTCAGAATATTGTATATTTGAGTGGGGGGTGCTGTCGCCCGCGTAACTGTGAACTGGGTTGGATGTGCTAGAGAGGAAGTCATTGGTGTGGAGAAGAAACAGAGTAGGGGCTAAAGCTGAACCTTGAAGAACTCCTGCATTAATTGGATACAGTTTAGAGGAATGGCCATCCAAGACAACAGAAATGCTCCGGTTGGAGAGGAAATTTGCTGTCCACGTACAGAGTTTTGGTGGTAGGCCATAGGCCGGTAGTTTATTAAGCAGTGCTGCGTGCCAGACCTGGTCGAATGCTTTGGATATGTCTATAGCGACAGTCTGTGATTCACCGTGTAGTTCCATAGACTTGTTCCAAGAATTGGTGACAAGGGAAAGGAGGTCGGCAGTTGATCTGCGCTGACGGAATCCATACTGCCTGTCGTGGATTGGACTGTGTTTTTCAAGAAACTTTAGTAATTTGTATTTATAGTATGCATTATTTTTCTAAAAAAATTCACTAAAAATTGCGACTGCAGACAAAGAGTCATGGATGCGACGACAACGCGACGTCGCCTGTAAACTGTGATGATGATTATAATGATGATTATGATGATGATGATAATGATGTTGATGATGATGATGATGATAATGATAATGATGATGCGATGAGCACACTTTCTACGAGAGGACTTTGAAATCCATTTAAAAAACGAATCATTTACTTCCCTAGCAAAATTAGCTGCAAATTTTTTGCTACACTGCAACGTCAGATTTAAATACTTTATTCCTTAGCACGCATAAATTTGGGGTGTCATTCATGCATTATTGTTATCCGAGAGGATGTCGATTTGTATATTTTTATCCGGCTGCTCCCATATATTACGCGTCGGATTTTTATATGAAAGGAAGAAGCATTTGTGTGTTTCATTACAGATAGATAGGTAATTTAATCGTGCTTCGTCTTCCCCTATAAATCAATTGTATATGAGGAAACAGAGACATCTATTGGATTTCAGGACATCCGTCTCATACAAATTGAAGTAAAACTTTATTGTAGAAAATGCGGAGTTTGAGTAAATAATACAATATTCAGACCACGACTCCGACTTTATTCTCTACTTATATGCTTTTCGAGGGAAACGTGGAAAAAGCGCGACTGACAAGGGCGAAATTATTATTGCAAAAGGTGCTTTCACTCACTGACTACCTCTTTTCATTAAATTTACTCAGTCTCCCTCTTCTTTGATAAGCAAGTCCTAATATAGGTTCCACCAGTGATATAGAAACAGCTTATTACAAGATAATAATATCTTTGACTAGCAGAATATGTCTGCTAACCCAGCAAAACGAAATATACGCCAGCATTTTAAGTCGCCTCTAAAATTCGCCGCCATCCGTTTACCGGTTTTTTCCACGAGATAATCCTTTGTGTTTCGCCTGATGTAATCTTATGTGATGGCATTTTTTTACAAGCTTAATCAAGGGCATTGCTGCATAAAAAAAAGCAGAAAAAGCTTTTTAGCTTACTAATTATGCACGTGACTTTACCTTTTTACTTATATTTTCACCATTATTATCTAACAACTTTTTTTAAGTATCGTAAATTTTACTCAGAATTATATGCCCTTTAGCTTACTGATATGCCAAGCGTTTATTTGAATCAAGACTTGGGCATGGAACAGGGCCTTATATTTCCTTACGTCTTTTTACAATGGCTTCAAATCGTCATACGCAGGTTTAGGTTATAGATATAGAGCGTCAGAAACGTCCAAAAATATATAATAGTTTTAAAATTACTTTCAGAGCCTCGGTGGTTCAGGGGTAAGAACGTGTGCCTCTGAACCGAAGGGTACTGGGTTCGATCCCAGGGTACTCCTTTCACTTTTTCGGTACATACTGTACAATTAACATCCACCGAGGTTCTGGCATTGTATTTGAGCAAGTTGAATGTCTTCACGTTCCGCCATTTGGAGGGGGCGTAAATCCGTCGGTCCCGTGTCCATCCGATGTTGGGCACGTTAAAGATCCCTACCCTCCTTACAGAAAGGTAGGGGTTCGGCAAAATTTCCAGGATAGTGAGGTGAAACTGCTCCCTGGCGTCGGTGATTGGCCATTGTCGCGGAAATAGGCCGACGTTAAAGAAACAAAACACAAACACACACACATAATTACTTTCAATGTTTTTGACTATTTTAATAACGTTATCGAGGATGATTTTTTATTTGATGATTTTAGTTGATGTTCATTTCAATTAAGTTGTAATTTAAGTTACAAAGTTTTTCATTCAGGAGTCCAATAGTTTCTTATTTAACAAAATAAACTTCCCCCTTTTTAGGCAATAAACCGATATGTCGGAGATGAAGACTTTGGACGTAGCCAGTGCATTATTATATGTGTTTTTGACGATTAAAAAATAAATGATTTTTGTCGCAAATACTCGTTCTATCGCACTTACAGTATGAATTATCCACCAGTTTCCTTTGGAACAAATGTGATTTGAAAACTCCATGTCCTACTATTATTCTAATGCCGTATGTCTAGGTGAATCCACAATGTTCATCACAGGTCTTTTAAGAGTACCAGTTAATACGTGTTTGTACGTTTGGTCTTCTTGTACTATGCTCCAGTGAGAATGGGGGAAATACTGTTCGCACCATCAGAACCCCCTGCCTGGTGAAAGATGGGTTACCCTGGAGGGTTGCCTGGTACTCCAGAGGTACCGTTCACGACACCATCATCCTGGTGGCATCCACGCCATCACGGATCATGTGACACCGTGGATTGGGGGAGTTTTCTCGACCTCAACGTCTAGAGCCGTCATGTTTAGTTATTATCAGGGTTACCTCCTGCAGGATGCGGCTCTTCACAGCGCATGACGGTCTTGAGCAAAGCTTCATCGAAAGCCCATTTTGTTGTTTCCGCTTCCTCAGCTTGCCCCCTGGAGTCCTTTGGCCCCCGACTCCTCGACCTCATATACACAGCCATAGTCAGAACCTATTTTTACATTAGCTTTTCTGAATGTCGTGGATTCCGCTAACGTTTTCCTCGTTCTGTGCTTATTGATTAATTTGTCTACTAAGTGCTTTGCAGTTAGACTATCATCCTCAAGGTTAATTGACCTAATCTCCGTAGGGGATCAGTTTGAAGTTTCTTATTGAATTCTAGTAACTGATAAGATTATATGATTATTTAGTGAACTTTTGAGGAAATATTACAATATTTAAATTAAGTTTGGTACAAAAAAAGAAATGATAAATTTAATAGGATTATCTGTTCACACTTTCATAATATATAAGTAATTGATAAATTGTTTCCACAAATATCAAATGGAACTTGAAAGGGACAGACTTGAATAACCTTCTTATTTCTGACAAGTTGTGAAATGAAAATATGAGTATTTTTGCGATTATATTTCTCCTCACTTCCACGGATTCAAATTCCACTTTTTGTATATAACATTTCTTTTTACTTAAGCTGTTTTATAGTCGCATGTTTTTTTTGTGTCGATTTTCCCTCAAAAGTAGCTAATATTACATTACTTGTAACTCATTAATTGTTGTTGCTGTTACTTGATGAAACTGTTCCATACTAAATACAGACGTAGAAACTATTTCTCTGACTTCACAAATGTTCGTTTTCTTCATTTAGATAAGTGAATTTTCATAAAAATGTTTTTAATAGCAAATATGTCTCTTTAATGCAAGCGGGCACCAATTTGGTCACAATCTATATAGTGGAACCAATGTACCGTATTTTATTAAAATAACTTGTTTGCAAATGTACAAAAATTTTCCGAAAATAAACTTAAAATGTTTCCGAGAAAACTCGTTTCCTAGCCGACGAACCTTAGCTTAATAGCAAATTGAGTTATTGAATTTTGAAGCATTTAATGAAAATTTGCTACCAAAACGTACTTACCTCGTCTCGATTTTTTTTTCACAAACATCCATCATATTTCGATGAAAAATGCAAAAATGCAATAAATAATTTTCAAAAAAAAATTTATAGGTATCATCAACGACATATGGGCCACCGTGTGATTGTCAAAATAATTTTATAAGATGCACCTCAAGACACCCTATAAGTAACGTATACAATTTTTTCTCGTATCTTTCATAATTACAACTATATTGTACTTTACCGTAGAAACGCGTCATCCTGTATATATGTAAACATAAAGTAAACCCGGATGCTGATTCTAGGGAGTCTAGTTTGCGCTCATTTGAAGAAATCTTTTTAGAATTCAAAAGCCGCAGCCGGATTAACGAATTTTTTCTAAGAAAATTAGCTTAAAATTATAGACCGTTAAACCATAAACTTAACTAAAACTTCTGCCAAAGCATCAGAGAAGGTGTTTATTTGAAACGAATTTTCTGGAAATATTTTATTAAAATAAAAGGCAATGATGGTTAAAGCTGAAACTTAATGGTTTTCAGAACAGTCTTTACATAATCCGTATTTCTTTCAGGTTCTTTGCCTAAAAGTTGCCAATTTTGACGTTTCAAATCGCGACTTTTTACGTTTTGAGAAAAACCCCAATTTTTCTTTAAATGCCTCTAATTTTTTTGCCTTTAAACTTACAGGCCTAGATTTTGGTAAATGGTTCACCCTTTATATGTATATATATATATATATATATATATATATATATATATATATATATATATATATATATATATATATATATATATATATATATATAATTGAAACAGCGCTCATTTCAAGAAACTTTTTCTAAATTTATAAGTCGGGATCTCCTCATTAGAGAATTTTTTTAAGAAAATTCACTAAAACAAGCACTTGCGAAGAAGCCACGGAAAAAGTCTACGACTGTATTAAATATGGAACGGTTTCACTAAGTTGGGGCAAGAACAAACAACCAGATATGCTATTCAAATTTAATTAAGTCTAAAAAATTCATCGGAATAACAACAATCTGATTAGGTAACGGTAAGGTGAAATGAGATTTAAAAAATTGATAAAAAGTAAAGTAACTAACTAGGATTAGAACTCGTCATGTAGGAGTCGATTATCCGATGTACACGGCTTAGTTAACTTGGCTACGCTCGACATATATGTACTAGCAGGTATATCCCGTAATACACGTTAATCGTCTAACGTCTTTACTATTTACACAAAACAATTTTGATTTACAATGGATCTTTTGCCGTGGGTTTTAAATACCTTAAAGATTAGGAAGCTTAATCTTTGTATATAACAAAACGTAGTAACTAGATTGGCTTTAAACAAATTGAATTATTTTCATTCAAATTTTGATTTATTACTATATATTTTTCTGATATCTTCAGATTCAGATGAGTTTTGGGAAATGGCAACCCCGCTGATTGTTTATTGTGACATATTTTTGTAGCCTATTCGTTTGAAGTTTTATTTGGAGCATTTGTTTGCAATAGCAGCGTAACTCTGATATATCTGTCTGACCTTGTCTAACATTATAGGCATCCTTTCAGAGGTGACTGAACCGATTAAGTTCAAATTTGGTATAGAGAACCAATTACACGATGTCTACGTGCGTGTAAATTTTTAGTTTCATACTTTCAGTAATTTAAAAGATATTTCATTTTCAAACAGTTTTTTTTTCTAAAAGTAGTTAAGTGTCAAAACTGCCTAACGAACTCATCCAAGCTATTACAAAAGTGAAGGGACCAAATTTTGTTATGATTGATGAAGAAATTTTTGAGTTATCGGTTGGATACGTATATATATATATATATATATATATATATATATATATATATATATATATATATATATATATATATATATATATATATATATATATATATATATATATATATATATAAACTTTTAAACTGACCTTGGATCTGGGTTTTAGGGGCTCGAATTCGAGCTCATTTAAAGAAAATTTTCAAAAATCTTACCATCGATACCTCTCTATAAAGACTTTTTAAGGAATTCCATAGACGCCAAATACTATCACTTGAAGATGAAAGGGTATTTAACCATTTTGTTTGTTTTTAGATTTTCGGAGAATTTTCGTTGAAAAACTTGCTAATCACGATTTTGAAATTTCAAAAAAATATATTCTGCTAAATGCGGGTTAGGAGCACTTATAACCCATATTTGAGGTCCGCTAAAATTTGTATATATATATATATATATATATATATATATATATATATATATATATATATATATATATATATATATATATATATATATATATATCCATTTGAACAAATTGTTTCTCAGAAAATAATGACGTTAAGTTAGTAAAATCTGGTACACGTACCTTCAGAGAGATTTCATTATTTACCAAAAATTTAATTTAAAGTTAGTATCGAATAAAATTATTAGACTTTAGAAAGTTTTCTTTTTTATCATATACCTCATTTTTATTGTACATTTTTAAATGTATTATTAAATATCTGCATTATTTTTTTATAACATAACATATTTTCGGACTGGTTTTAATGGTTTAAAAATATACATGTTAATCTATTTCAAAAACAAAGTTGGCATCATGTAGAATAGGGAACTCTGGCAACGCGGCTGAAGCAATTATTTAGTGTTCCATACTTTTCATCAGGAACAAGCTAGCCAGCGGTACCTATATTACATTACCATTGCTTAAAAATATGCAGGATATAAAGCCATAAGCAACAAATAATATTGCTTACAACCTCCGTTGGAATTATTATTTAAAGAAAACCTTATTTCGTGTTTATTTTTGTGTTATTGAACCTATTCCCTACGCATTCCAATTAAATGTAACCTGAAACAAAATAGAGACTGAACCGAATATATATTATGAAAGAAACGTTACGAAATAAACCAACTGTTTTATTTTCTTCCACTTTCTAAAATTTAAAACACGAACAAATTAACATATCCGAAAAACCCTCGAAATTTATTTATTCATCTGGCAAGCCCATTCCCAAAGGTGATATTTTAATTCAAAACATGACAGCAGAGTCGGCCGCAAAATTTGCTCGTTAAATATGTTACAAAACTTTGTGGCACAGTTCTCGCACAGAATTTTAAACATGATATTACGAAATAAATCATAAACTATTTCGAAGATAAATAAAACTGTTAATCTGTGGCCTGTACTAAGAAATTCGTACATGACGTCAAAACTTCAAAGCTCCAAGAATAAATTGCTTCTGAATATATTCTTAGTTCCAAACATTTGCAAACTTCAACTTTGCAATTGCCAATAGTATATGAGTGTCTGTGTGTGTGTGTGTGTCTACATATATTTGTGGCAGCATAACTTTGTGTCAAATTTATCTAATTATGCTAAGAAGGTACTCGCTGTACTGGTTATTTAAGAAATAGGGGTGTCTGCTGCGTTGTGATTGCGGGTTTTCATAAAAATGTTTTTAATACTAAGTGAGGGGTTGCATACTTTGCCTCTATATTGGGGTAGAAATGGGACAGGGCTGACAATTTATTAAATTGTTAGTAGGTTGTATACAGTCTATCTTCTTTAACACATTGTGTTATTTGGAGCTGACGTGACAACACACTACTTGGTTCCGCAACTAGGTGGTGGCACGTTGCTTCGTGTCTTACCACTCAGTCTTGGAAGACTGGCTACCATAGCCATATTACTTTATAGGTGTATTTTCGCTACAATTAATATGCCGTACTGAAGAGATCTAATTAGAGCGAAACCGGTCTACGGTTCTAATTGTGGCTAGAATACATCTAGCCTTACATACTTTATCTTTATATTAGGGTAGAAATGGGCCAGGGCTGACAATTTACTAAATTGTTAGTTGATTGTATACAGTCTCTCTTTTTTAACACATTGTGTTATTTGGAGCTGGCGTGACAACATACTACTTGGTTTCGCAGCTAGGGGGCGGCACGTTGCTTTGTGTCTTACCACTCACTTAGTGTTGGAAGGCTGGCTACGATAGCCACATTACTTTATAGGTGTATTTTCGCTACAATTAATATGCCGTACTGAAGATCTATAATTGGAGCGAAACCGGTCTACGGTTCTAATTGTGGCGAGAATACATCTAGCCTTACATACGTTGTCCCTATATTAGGGTATAAATGGGCCAGGGCTGACAATTTACTAAATTGTTAGTTGGTTGTATACAGTCTCTATTTTTTAACACTTTGTGTTATTTGGAGCTGGCGTGACAACATACAACTTGGTTCCGCAACTAGGTGGCGGCACGTTGCTTTGTGTCTTACCACTCACTTAGTGTTGGAAGGCTGGCTACCATAGCCGTATTACTTTATATGTGTATTTTCGCTACAATTAGTATGCCGTACTAAAGAGCTCTAATTAGAGCGAAACCGGTCTACGGTTCTAGTTGTGGCGACAATACATCTAGCCTTACAATGTTTTTGACGTCAAATATGTATTTTTTAGTGAGATTAAATTTGGTGGACAGCACCACCTCTATAGTAGAAACCATGTACCATATTTTATCAAAATAACTTTACTGTTTGAAAAAGTGTAAAAATTTTCCAGAAATAAACCTACAATTTCACCGCAAAAACTAGTCTAATTTGTCTTGCTAACGAACCTACGCAAACAATTTACACAAAAACTACATTTATCAAAATATAATTATTCACAAAAGCTTTTGCCAAAAAAAAACTACACGGCAAGCGATTTCTTTCACGAAAATTCGCCATTTTTTTAATTGGTAAAAAGTAATGTTATCGAAAAATTACATACAAATATTTTTACGAAAATTTTATTTCACCAAAATTCGAAAACAATTATTTCGCCTGAATTCAAAAATTCTCAAATATTTTTTACAATAACTTATTTATAATCAATAATTGGTGAATTTTCTTTAAAAAATTCACTAATGAGGAGATCTCAGCTTTTAAATTTTGAAAAAATCTCTTCAAATGAGTGCTAATTAGGCCCCCCAGAACACATATCCGGGGTCAGTTTCAATTTTTATTATATATATATATATATATATATATATATATATATATATATATATATATATATATATATATATATATATATATATCACACCGATAACTCAAAAAATAATGGACCGATTTTGATTAAATTTAGTGAATAAATTCCTTTTGCAAATGGCTTGGATAAGTTTGTTAGCCAGGAAAATCTGCCCAGGTTTTCCCGGAACATTTTGTGTTTTCTTTAGAAAAAATTTTATATCTCCGGAAGTAACAAAGTAAGGGCAATCAAATTTGGTACTAATTTACAAAATTTAGCAATGTAGGTCAACAGACAAAAAAGTTATGGCCATTTAAAGAAAAATAAATTGGGGTTTTCCTCAAAACGTCAAAGTTGCGATTTAAAACGTCAAAATTGGCAACATTTAGGCAAATAACTTGAATCTAGTACGGGCTATGGAAATAAAATGTCTCAAGAAGGATGTTTTACAAACCCTGAAGTCTTAGTTTCAACCGTCATTGTCCTTCATTTTACTAAAATATTTCCAGAAAATTCATTTCAAATAGACCCTTTCTCTGATGTTTGGCGGTAATCTTAGCTATAGAGTTTATCGTTTAATGGTATATAATTTTTGTCGAATTTTCGTGAAAAATCAATAAAGCTTAATATATCCGTTATTATACAGGATATGAAAAAAATTTGTATATATTAATTATAGGGTGTCTTGAGCTACATCTTAAAAAATATTTCTACAATCACAGGCTGGCCCATAAGTCGTTGGTGATACAAATCCTCCTTTTTTTAATCGAACACGCCTTATGTTATTGCATTTTTGCATTTTCCATCGAAATAGAATGCATCTTTGTAAGAAAAGAAATTCGGGACGCAGCAAGTGCGTTATGTAGAGAATCTTCTTTAAATGCTTCAAATCTGAGTAGCTCAATTTGCTATTAACCTACAAGGTTGACCAAGAAACGAGTTTTTCCGGCAACACTTTAAGTTTACTTTTGGAAATTTTTGTAAATTTTCACACAATAAAGTTATTTTTATGAAACATGGCACATTGTTTTTACTATATAGGTTATACTGGTAACCAAACTTGATGCCTGCTTTCTTAAAAAGAAAACACACATATTTACAATAAAAACATTTTTATGAAAATTCACTACCATAACGCACTTGCTGCGTCCAGAGTTTTACTTACCAACTAGCTGACCCGAGAAACATTGTGTGTATGTGTGTGTGTATCGCCAGATAACATTGACTGAGGTATGATTACCATTCGTACATTTTAAGACCCCTGTTCAAATTTCAATACGTCAAACGATGTTTGCTCACGTAGCGAAATAAATCGTAGGAAAAAATCACTTACAGTTTCCCTAGAATTTTGCTATTTTCCGCACAACTTCTCAAATATTTATTTTACTAAACACCTTTTTCGGACTATTACGAACATTTTTTTAAATAAAATTAGCCACATCGGTTCAGACGTTCTCTAGTGATACGCTTACCAACGAGCAGCATTTAATTTTTTGTTAATTTTCGTACAAAAAATTCACTAATGAGGAGATTGCGACTTTCAAATGTTGAAAAAATGTCTTCAAATGGGTGCGAACTGGGCCCTCTAGAACACATATCCAAGGTCAGTTTCTATTTTTATATATGTGTGTGTGTATCACACTGATAACTCAAAAAATAATACGCCGATTTTGATAAAATTCGCTAAGTAACTTCCTGTTGCAAGTGGCTTGGTGGAATTCGTTATCCAGGAAAATCGGACCAATTTTTCCGGGAAAATTTCAGGTTTTGTTTTGAAAAAATTTATATCTCCGGAAATAACAAAGCGAGGGCAACCAAATTTGGTACGCAGGTTTTCAGTGTTACCATACCATACCCCAAAACTTACATCTCTAAGTTAAAAGAAAAAAAAGTTATAGGCACTTAATTAAGCAAAATTTTAATGCCACTAAAAGTCAGAAAAGACGAAATACCAAAATATTGTATGTGTTAAACAAAATCTGTTAAATATTACAGACAACGTTCATTTTTTAATAGCGCAAAAAGGTCAAGAATAACGAGAAAATTTTTATAATTTTTCTCCTGTAAAATAGTTGCAAAAAATGCGTCTAAAATAGACCTTACATACTACAAATAAATAACTGAAGACCATTATGGGTTATCTGTCTTTTATTACACTTTCGTTGCCAGGCCTACGGTAGTCTAGTGGTTAAATGGCTGGCTTATAAGCGAAGGCACGTGGATTCAAATCTCATTGTTGCCTGATTGTCTATTTCAACTCTTTTCTTTTTTACTTTTTTCGTCTGATTCAATTTTAACATTATGTTATTAAATTGTGTAACTGCATTTTTTTTTAGCGACTTTGAAAAAATAACTAATGGAAAATAACGACGTTTAAGACTTTTAATTCAAATTTAATAGCAGCTGTTGTTGCCATTCGTTGTTGAAATTAGTCGAAAATGAGGTTTTAATGGATTTTCGTGCAAACAATTTATTTTTATTTTCAACTTTAGGGGTATCAGCGACAATGTACAAACTGACAAGTGTGCAAGAAGTACAAGCGGAAGTACGGCAGAAAATGAAATCACTAGAAAAGAAATATGATACCCTATCCAAGGACAACATCATATCGTAGATAGCCGAGTCGTAAGAATTAAGGTCTCCGCATTTGATGGCTTAGTCCCATGGGGTATTTATCTACGCCAGTTCGAAGCCACTGCTATAACAAATGGTTGGAGAGAGAAAGCAACATTGTTAATTGTATCTGTCAGAGGAGATACCCTAGATGTGGTCCAAGGCATTCCCAGGGAAGAACAAGACAGTTTCCATAGCATTAGATATTACCTAGAAATGAGATTTGGCGATCAGCGTTTACAACAGCTATATCAAACTCAGCTTAACAGTCGCTGTCAGAAATCGGGCAAAAGTCTGCAGCAGCTCAGATCAGACGTTTCTAGATTAACACGATCAGCTTACCCTACAGCTCCAGTGGAATTTTTGAACCAGCTGTCGCTGCAAACATTCACTGATGGCGCCAGAGATACCGACACCCAACAGGCGCTGAGGATAGCGAGATACAAAAACCGGGACAATGCTTTGCCACACTGACTACAATTTGAAGCTGCGAAGCAAGCCCCTAAAGGCAATGGGAGAGTTCACAGTCTACATGTCCCAGAAGAGGAAAATAAATCAGATTAATCCAAGGTCATGCAGATAGTAGAGAAAATAGCAGAACAAATAAGTCCTACGTCTCATGGGGACCCAATAAGAGCTCGACGTACAAACGCCTTGCGTTACTGGAACTGCGACAAGGTGGGACATATACGAGCAGAATGTTGGGCTCTCGGATCACGCACATGGGAGAAAGTGAAACTAAGGCGGGTAACTGCTTCACAGGCTAGCAATTCTGGCAGCGCTCTCGTCGTATATGGAAAGTAAGCGGCAATAAGACCCAGATAGTCGTCGACACTGGCGCACCTAAGACGATTATTCACCGTGACGTGGTACCAAGATGGCGAGTAAGAGAGTCAGAAAGAGTGTACAGAGTAAATACAGCCAGTGGGGCTCTGATCGAGGTATTTGGCGAAACTGACGTTGAGCTGTAAGTTGGGACATGGAAGGCAAAGCAGAGTGCCATAATCTCCGCCGTATTAGGCCCGATTATAATTGACTTGGACATAATCCAAGGTCAATGCGCTAAAATCGATCTTGGCACTAACATCCTGACTATCGGCGGTGAAGAAATAATAGTGTCGCCTGGCAGTAACCTGGTAGTGCGGAAAATCACCATAGAGGAAAATAGCAACGTCTGCCGTGAAAGTGTCATTCCAGTGAAGAGAGCTGTGCGAGGACGAGACGACCCAGTTACTCAGCCAGAAGCAAGTAGAAAAGAAATTATGGAAATTATGGGAGAAGTGTGTAAAAATCATGTAAATGTAAAGCCAGCCCCGAACAAGGTCAGTGTACAGATTTGTTGGAACAGAGCTGATGTCGACAGGAAGAATAGGGCCTACAGAGATATTTTTGCAAGTATAAACACCGGATCAAGAGCAATTGTACGGAAGAACCAGTGCAACGTAAGAACTTCACTTGAAGAGGGCTCCGAAATATTGACGAAAAGAAAGCCATCCATTCTGCTGTCAGAATGCACCTAGGAGTAGAAGGCAACCACATGAAGACCCGTTATGACGTGCGAGCTAATCCGGCTGATTTTAAAGAGAATCGGGTATGGTTCTATAAACCAGTACGGCGCAAGGGATAATCACCGATACTTCAGAAGTTTTGGAAAGGTCCGTATAAGGTAGTCAAAGGGATTAATGAGAAGTGGCAGGTGTAGAAGTATGTAGAAGGTCTAACATCTCTATGGACAGTATAAATAGTCTAGTCGCAGACAGAGTCAGTCAGTCAATAGTGAGTTAGTGTTGGTGTATAATAAGCGATTATAGAGGACGTATAGTGAAATATAGTTCTATGTGCATTTAGTAATAGAGAGAAATATTTTAGTTAATGGCGTGTTGGAAACCAGTTGGTTATAATAAATTTGTTGTTCTCAAACCATTGTTTTGTTAGTCAACAACTCCAGAATCACGAAGAACGTAACAATATAGTTGAATACCTAAATCAAGTACGCTCTATAGATTTGTAAGAGTCAACTTTCAATACAAACCTAAATTTTGGATTTGTAAATGGAATGTGGTAGTTTTTTATTGCAGATTTAGGATACATATAAAAATAAAAAACTTTTATTCGCACCACTTTCCCGATAGATTAACCTTGAAAATAAATTTTTACAGCTCTTAATATAAACCAGACCCAACGACAAGAGCATGGCTGTTGATTTACTTTGATTCACACGATCCTGGTTTTCAAAAAACGAAAACAGGTATCTACCAAACAAATACCAGATGTAAACATGCAAATGTCAGCAATAGACATTGCTGTCAAATATTATCAATCATCTAGTCACTGCTTCGTGAAATCATTTAAGTGTTTTTTTGACAAGGCAAAGATTTTCTCAAACGAGGAAGGTTTCGATGTGCTCATGGTGTTAGGCGAATGTCTTCAAAATTAGAGAAAAGCCGAACGAATGTATGCAGAGAGGTACCTTGACCGTGTTCCTCAATCTCACAACGTTTTTAGGCGCTTGTCGCGTCGAATTCGAACAACTGGTCAAATTCAACCCCAAGGCAATAATAATCAGCAGATTAGGCAACCGGCAAGAGACGAAATAGCACCTGACATTTTGGCTGCTGTTGCTATAAACTCTCGTGTTTCAACCAGGAGGATAGCGATTGATTCCGGTGTGAGTCAAATGTCAATATGCCGGATTTTAAAAGATAACATTATCATCCCTACCACATTAACCTGCAACAGGCACTTGAACCGAGGGATAATCAAAAACGTATTGATTTTTGCCAATGGCTATTAACCAACTATCTTAAGTTCCATCGACCGATTCTCTGGACCGATGAGGCTACATTCAACAGCATAGGTCAACATTTACAATGCACATTACTGGTCTCAATAAAATCCTCATTGGTTGCGAGAAGTGGACAACCAGCATTTGTGGAGTCTCAACACATTGTGTGGCCTCATCGGGTGCCAGATCATCGGGCCCTACTTTCTCGATGGCATCCTAACTGCCCGTGTGTACTTTGACATCCTCAACAACGTCCTCTGTCAATTTCTGGAAGACTTTTTACTCAATACTCGAGATACGATATGGATGCAGCAAGATGGTTGTCCAAATCATTTTTCGTAGAAATCACATAATGTAATTGATAACCTCTACCCTGGACGGTGGATCGCAAGAGAAGGGCCTGTGGCGTGGCCGCCTCGATCCCCAGGCTTGACACCCCTGGATGTTTTCTTTGGGGCCGGGTCAAAGCTATTGTTTACAAACATCACCCCACAACAAAAGATGATATGAAGGTGCGAATCCGGGAAGCCTGCCAGTCGTTGAGGGGCGTAGAAATCGTTCTAGCTACCGACAATGTTTGAACACAGAATGTGTGAATCAAGGTGGCAGGCACTTTGAACATTTATTAACGCTTACAGGTTCTGCCATCCGTTCTCCCCACACACAACAGCCAGGTCCTTGTCGTTGGGTCTGGTTTGCGTTAAGAGCAGTTTAAATTTATTTTATGACACCTTGTATATATATATATATATATATATATATATATATATATATATATATATATATATATATATATATATATATATATATATATATATATATATAATATTATGTATAGATTAATTAAAATTGGCCAAAAATTTCTAATTTTTCCAAGCCCGTTCCCTTGGCAGTGGTTTCGATAGATAGTGGGTAGGGACAGTGGGAATCTCGTTAATCCATTCATGCGCGTCACTAATTAGATGACGAGGCATTTGGCTATGGAGCACCGAATTACTAGTGAGAAACGCCGAACAATAGTCCGTCGCTTCATCAGCTCGTTTCTGCTGTAGGTGTTGGTCAGCAGTAGCAGTCTACGAACTCTGAGGGAGAAGCAATAGCAGACCCCCACAGAGACCACTACATGATCAAAACGCACTCACCTCACCTCCGACGACGCCAGACGGTCCGCATGAATTCCTCGTGGATGATGAACCCGCCCTTAAGAACCATAGTTGTTATGTCCTTCAAGAGGCCCAACGGTGCCCGGAGAGCACTCAGAAGGAGCCGGTTCTCGGGGCAGGAAGCTCCCTTGGCCCCCATGATGACGGAAGAACACGAATGTTCTTGTCGGGGTACTTCATACGTATACCGCTGGTGAAATCGAGCGTGCCATACTTAGCCGACTTGGCATAATAAGACGCCTGAAGAGGTTCCGGGCCTTCCCAGCAAATAGCAACGTCCGATATGATGAGATCCTCGCCCTTGATAAAAACCAAGTCGGGTTTTCTGAGTATCCCATTGTGATCACGTACCCTTAGCTCCTCTTCCACCGCCCAGCCCATACTTCGACCCAGATCCGCCAGTTTCTTGACTACATGGTTATGCCGCTTCACGCGATGCTAGTGGGCATTCCTGCAGGACATGACTCGGAGATTCTGACTTCCCGCAGCCAGCCCTGCAGATCCGCTCCGCAGGCGGATTAGATGGTATTCCCTTCGTTGGAAGGGAATTACACCGCAGGTGGACAGCTCTGACGTAGTCTTTCCCGGTCCAATATGGAGGGGGATCGTCCACGTAGCAACTGACCAAGGGATGGTTGCCCACTTGCCTTATTCCTCCGCCCCACCAGAAGGCCTCGAGGCGTCGGGCGACATCACGCTTGACGGCATCCCCAGTTTCCAAGCCAGCCCTCACCATTCTCCTTAACGTGACAAAGGTGTTTTCTGCCAGGTGACAAACTCTGCTAAGTTCAGAAGAGTGAACTTTCAGTCGGTCCAGCCTCCCCAATAGGATTTGTGGGATACACCTGGAGAAATCAAAGATTCCCAGACCCCCATCCCTTAAGGAAGCATGGAGAGAGCAAGAGAGTCATAGTTACTCTCGCCGTTTACCCGCGCTTGCTTGAATATCTTCACGTTGACATTCAGACCACTGGGCAGAAATCACATTCACGCTCGTTTGAATATATTTTTTTTCAAATTTTAAAAGTCGCGGTTTCCTCAGTAGCGAATTTTTTATATGAAAGTCGAAAACATAATGAACTTGATTTCTGTGCCACAAAATTGATCTCAACTGACTTTTTAAAAAGTTGGGGATTATATGTCTGAAAATGTGTCCGCCAGGAAAGCATTTATTGACTTAAATTGTTAATAATAATTTAGATTCAAAAATATATAATATCAACCTATAGAAACAAGTAAGTAATTTATTTTTGTTCCAAATATTAAATCTTCACTTACCGGTATTTACATTTTTGTTTGCATTCGAAATATGACAAATAAAATAAACCTAGTAATTGTAACGTTGCTCTGGGAGTAAATTGGTCGAAACAGGGACGAGCAAGTATCGGAAAATTTAATCAAATTCGACAGGGAAATGCGATAAGCTGTAGGCAATTTATTTTTACAAACAGCTTCAACAGTCATCTATGTGAGTTATGAGTTATTTCATCGGAATTCGTTTGTAAATGTTGTCTACTGTTAAATTCGTATATGAGTTTTCCACTAGACAAAAAAAAATATAATGTTTATAACATTGAACCGAACCAACGCTTTTAATTCTAAAGAGACATTGATAACTTTAGTTGATTTTCTGCATGGAATGTTGTAATCTAACAGCGATATTTCAACCAATACGCTCTCTCTACAATAGTTATTTTAATTTAGTTGTCGCCTACACACCTTGTTGATTAGGCCAGATATTCCAGAAGCCTACCTCTTACTCGGCGTCTTCCAATTTAGCTAATTATGTGTTCTTTAAATAATGTCGTCAGAAGGCTCTTGCGTTTTATAATAGGTCGTCCAACAAATGTCCAGACCCCGTGGAGTCACCATGATACTCGGATATTGTTTAAGTATACCTTTTCACAATCTTGTCCAACCCTGCTAGTATGTTAGATTACGGACTGAAAGAAACTGTAAACCTTTTTTTTCAAAAACACACCACGAGGGCTTACAGCCTAAATACTATCGTACCGTGGGTGTCGACAAGGGGGAAACAGGCAACTTGTTAATTCTGGACTTAAAGGTTTGGAGGTTCGGGGGAGAAGAAAAAACATGTACCGGCAAGGAATTCCACAACTTGGAAGTCCTGAGGACAAAAGAGCGGGCATAACAAGATGTTCTATGTTTGGTGACCTGGACAGTAAAAGAGTGCATTCGCTCTGTTCCCCTGGTAGATCTGTTGGGGGCAGCAGGTGGAGAAAGCTCCTCTGAGCAGTGCCCGTGCAGATATCTATAAAAGAGAGAGAGGTCACCAACGGCACGTCGGTGGGCAAGGGATGGCAGCCTTTGGGTGAGGGTAGGGTCACCGATGAGACATATAACTCTCTTCTGAATGGAGTCCAGGATAGCGAGTGTAGAAGCGGCAGCTGCACCCCAGATGTGGGAGCAGTATTCGAGGTTTGGTCTTATTTGTGAAGTATATAAGGTATAGAGATTATCTGGCGAAAAGTATTTGCGAGCCCGGAAGAGAAAACCTAATTTCTTAGCAGCCGCTTCTGAAATGTATGTGACATGTTGGTGCCAATTGAGATTTCGATCCACACAAATGCCAACAAGTGAAAAGAATGTATTACTTTGAATAACTTGGTTGTTTATTGTGATGGGTCTAGGGCTGGTGTATCTCTTATGAGAAAGAAAGCAAGTCTCTGATTTGGTGGGGTTGAATTGTACAAGATTTCTACTTCCCCAGTCTAATATGTTTTGGAGATCCACGGAGATAGAACCCTCCATGAGTCTGCGATCCTCATCTAATTGGGCTAAAGAAACAGACTTAGAATATTGTATATTTGAGTGGAGGGTGCTGTCGTCCGCGTAACTGTGAACTGGGTTGGATGTGCTAGAGAGGGGGTCATTAATGTGGAGAAGAAACAAAGTAGGGGTTAAAGCTGAACTTTGATAAACTCCTGCATTAATTGGATACAGTTTAGAGGAATGGCCATCCACGACAACAGAAATGTTCCGGTTGGAGAGGAAATTTGCTGTCCACGTACAGAGTTTTGGTGGTAGGCGATAGGTCGGTAGTTTATTAAGCAGCGCTGCATGTCAGAACTGGTCGAATGCTTTGGATATGTCTAGAGCGACAATCTGGGTTTCACCGTGTAGTTTCAGACTTGTTCCGAGAATGGGTGACAAAGGAAAGGCGGTCGGCAGTTGATCTGCGCTGACGAAATCCATACTGCCTGTCGTGAATTAGACTGTGTTTTTCAAGAAATGTTAGTAATTCGGTGTTTATATACTTTTTCATCACTTTAGAGACGACTTAAAGGAGAGAAATAGGCATGTAGTTGCTAGGAAGCGCTTTGGATCCTTTCTTAGGGACGGGTTGTACTCGAGCAGTTTTCCAGTTACCAGCGAATATGCCTCTATTGTAAGATGTCTGAAACAGACGAGTCAGGACAGGAGCAAGTTCTGGTGCACATTTTTTGAGAACAATTGCTGTGATCTCGTCAAGGCCAGAGGCTTTCCTGGTATTAAGAGGAGAGAGCAACTTTCGTACCTTTTTAGTTTTGAAAATGATATCCGGCATTTTATGCGCGACATTGGGGACTGTTGTTGGTTGAACATTTGGAGGTGGGTTGAGAATAGAATTGCCGGCGAACAACGAGGCAAAAAGTTCAGCCTTGCCCAGGGCGGTAGAAACAATTTCATCCCCTGAGACAAGAGGTGGGAACGTGCTCTTGCAGAAATTATTCCCAATAGATTTAGCAAGAGTCCAGAAGAGTGCCGCTGGAACTTAAGAGGACTTTGTTTTTGATGTGGTTATTAAACGAGTTTTTTGCCTCAGAAAGAATGCGGACGTAGCGGTTTCTTGCGTCGTTAAATGCTTGACGGTTTTCTTGACTGGGATTGTGTAGAAGCTTTTTGTGAGCTTTGACATTTTCAAGTCTGGCCTTGTCACAGGATTTAGAGAACCAGGGCTTTTGAGTGGCTGCAGAGGTTTTCTGTGTACGTGGAATAAATAATTCCATGCCAGCTTGGATGATTTCGGTGACGTTTTGTGAGATATCAGAGGGGTCAGGATGAGAGAAGCAGACAGACGCCCATGGAAATGAGGAAAAGTAATCTCTCATTACGTCCCAGTTCGCGGAGTTGTAGTGCCAAGCGATACGTGGGTGTGATGACTGTGTGACTTCGGGTTGCATTGCGCGGGAAACAGTGACCCTGCCGTGGTCTGAGCGACCCAGGGGGGGGCGGTGACTGATATCTTATAGCAGTCAAGATTTGTAGTAAGAAGGAGATCCAAGGGATTTGAGCTGTGTGTTGGGATGCGAGGAAAGTAAGTAGGTTGCGTACCGTGTTTAGCCTCCTATGTGCTAATGTTTTCCTGATAACGCTATATATTTCATATGCCATAATAGAGTAGCAGGGTTGAAAGAGTTTATACTAGGTAAACTTAAACAACATATGATTATTAAGGGGAACTCCACGGGCTCTGGTATGATCAGAGCTGTCTTATCTTATAACTATTGGGCAGGGGTATGTACTAGACCATGTAATACTGCTAGATTGTAGCCTGTAATGTGGATTGATATATGCAGTCATTCCATGACTTGATCTAACAGGAGCTACTCCTGGGAAAATGTAATCAATTCTATATCGCCCACCCAAAGCGTTATTGGGAAAGCCAAGACTTGAAAATGCGAAACCTTGGAGATCACGGAAACCTTCACGGGTCACCGGTCTGATGAGCCTGCACATTAGCACCAGCACATAAGAGGCGAAACACGGTTTACAATGTATTTCAATCCACACTCAAACAATATCAGAGTATCACAGGGGACTCCACGGGGTCTGGCACGATCAGTTCTGTCTCATTTTTCAACATTTTTACCTGACATATTTAACACAGTGGTTGACAAATGATGCTATGAGATGCAAAATGGCCTAACCCACAATTTTACCAAAACGCGTTCATTATAGTAAAGTTACCTGTTATCTAAGTACTTTCAGATGCAAAGTAGCCCAAGAAACCTTCGGCTGTCGGTTGGTAGATGTCGGCCTAAATTCCTTTTGCATTTACAATTATTCCCATAATTCAAAAGGTGATGCTGGACTAACCCACATATATTGTGGGTTAGGCTACTATGCCTATGAAAGCAGTTGGCGGTTGTAAATAAAGAGAAGTACACGTGATAATTTGTCTGATTTGTCTTTATCAAAAATGTATAATTTATACATGGAACAAAGTTTCCAATTTCATCTTCAGAAATATTTTTCATAAGGAGTTTAATCTACACTTCTATCCCCCCCTGTGTCTGATTCTTGTAAAAGATGTGATGTCTTTGAAATGAAACTGAAGTCAACAAGTGATCCAGAATTAACGCAAATTAATCTAGATCGTGAACTCCATCAGAGAAAGGCAGATAGTGCCAGAGATGGCATGAAATTTGACGCAGAAATGGGTAAACAGCCACAGCATGATCTCACTTTAATAGTATTCGATCTAATGAAGACTCTTCCAACACCTGTTTTAACAACAGGTATCTGCTACTACAAACGTCAGCTCTGGACGTATTGTTTAGGAGTACACAATTTGAGTTCCGGAGAAGCATACATGTTCATGTGGCACGAGGCTACAGCCTCAAGGGGACCTCAAGAAATATGATCGGGCATAATGTACTTTATAAAAAATTATGTGACAACAAGGAGAGTCATAATGTATTCCGATCAGTGCAGTGGGCAAAATCGGAATATAAAGTTTTCCCTTTTATGTTCTTACATAGTTTCATCCCCTTCTTTCGTAGTTACACAAATTGACCACAAATTTCTAGTTATTGGTCACTCTTATCTTGCTTGTGACCAGGACTTCGGACTCATCGAAAAATAGAAAAAGTACTATAAAGAAATTTACATCCCTGAAGATTGGTCTCGTGTAGTTATGACCGCTAGAAAAAAGACTCCATTCAATATCGTCCATATGAAATCAGAAAACTTTTTTTCTACCAAACAATTAGAAAGTAGCATTACTAACAGAAAAATTGCGTCCGATAAATCTAAAGTTGAACGGATGAAAATGCAATGGATCCGTTTAGAAAAAAATAAGCCTTTTATAATTTCGTATCAATACTCAAACAGCGAATTAGTTCTATTCAATGAAGTAGATGTAAAGAAAAGAAATTCTGTTTTTCCTGCAAACCTGAGTGATTTGCTATATCCGAACGACCGCAAAATTGATGTGAACAAAAGCTGACCTAATGGACTTAATCCATCATAATTTGTATGCAAATCTGAAGACTGCCGACGATGTATCTGAAGATTTTATTGCCGTTTCTAGCGATAGAGAAGAAAAGCCGGAAAAACAATATTAGTCCATCAAACTTTTTTAATGTGTAATGTGTATATTTAATGTACCTACATATTTCAGTTAAATTCTTAATCAAAACTCTTGGTTTATTGATTTTATCTGTTATCCATATAATCAAGAATTTTTGACTTAATACCAGTATGTCAAAGTGGCCTAAACCACATATTGCTGCTTATATGAAAAAAAACAGAGTGGCCTGACCCTCATTTTGGCAAAAAAATTGAGGTTTTCCATATTCTAATTAACACCTAATAAAACAATTTAAAATTGTATCTTGTTTAGCAAAAATATTGCAATATTCCTTTTATATTAACAGTGTTATTAGAGTGGGGAAATATCAAAAACTTCAGAGGCGTTTTTCTCATTTGTTGTATTTCGGGCTTAGGCCACTTTGCATCTCATAGCCTCAAATGAGTTTAAAATCTTGCCCATCAAACAAAAAGTTTTTCAGTTTTAAATTCAGTTCAATGTATTAACAAAATTAAAGATGTTAAATTGGTTGAAAGCAGAGTTTTGATGTCGCTAGTGATAACCTCTTTCCTAGCGTCTTAAAATGAAACAAACGCTGAGGTATTTAGAACAGTTGCTAAAAATGAATAACATAGAAGAGGTCTGCAAAGAATATTTAAATTTAACAGACCTTTGTATTAAAGAAAATATTGTGCAAATCAACAATGAGTTTTTAATACAAACCCAGGGCACGGCAATAGGCAACTACCTACCTCAATTTATTGCTGACCTTTTCGCGAGTAGATTTGAAATGGATCTAGAGAGTGAAAGTGAGTATTTTATTAGAGTGTGTTTTCGTTATGTGGATGATATTCTCGCAGTGTTTAATTTACTTGAGTTTATTAATATAATTAAAAATGTTAAATTGGTTGAAAGCGAGATATTGATTTCGTATGACGTAACCTCTTTTTTTTCTAGCGTTCCAACGAAACCAACGTAGTTAGAACAGTTTAAAATGAATAACATAAATAAAGAGGTCTGCGAACCATATTTAACCTGAACCTTTTTGTTTAATGTGGCCAAAAATGCCATACAAGAGGGGGAGATGATGAGCAGGTCAGAGTCATATAAAAATAAAGTATGTGGAACGTACTATAGAAGTATACAACCATCTCTTCCAAAGATGCCCTGGTTCAAAGGTTGCTACTATGACCGATTATTTGTTAGTAAAATGTGCTGTTTACGTTTTAACCATGCTCTTACCCCTTACTATTTACACAGAATAGGTGTCAGGGCTGACCCACACTGTGAATGCGGTGAGTACGGAGATATTGAACATATTTTTTCGAATGTAGACATAGACAAAGTCACAAAGAAAAACTGTGTCATACGTTATTTAAGGAAACGGGAATCTATCGACCTCATAGTTAGGGCCCAATTCTGGCTTCAAAAAAAAACTAAACTATACAAAATATTAATAGACTATATAATATGTTCAAAAAATTTGCTAAGTACCTTCCTTTTGTAAGTGGCTTGGATAAGTTCGTTATCCAGGAATACTGGCCCAGGTGTTCCCGTCAAATTTTGTTTACTTTCAAGTATATCCCCAGAAATAATAAAGTAAGGCCAACCAGATTCGGCACGCGTGTTTTTATTATTAAGGGTGAAGTATTTGCCAAAATTTAGGTACGTAGATTTAAAAACGAAAAAGTTAGAGGCATCTAAAGAAAAACTCGAGGTTTTCCCCAAAGTGTCAAAGCCGCGTCAAAATTGGTAACATTTAGGCAATGAACCTGAAAGAAATACGGATTATGTAAAGAGTGTTCTGCAAATCCTTAAGCTTCAGCTTCAACCATCATTTCCCTTCAGTTTACTAAAATGTTTCCAGAAAATTCATTTCAACTAGACCCTTTCTCTGATACTTTGGCAGTAGTTTTAGTTAAGTTTATGGTTTAACGGTCTATAATTTTTATCTAATTTTCGTAGAAAAAATTCGTTAATGAGGAGACCGCGACTTTTGAATTCTAAAAAGATTTCTTCAAATGAGCGCAAACTAGTATCCCTAAAATCCATATCCAGGTTTACTTTCTGCTTACATGTATACAGAGTGGTCCATTTCTATGGTAAAGCTCAATATAATTGTTATTATGCAAGATACGAGAAAAAATTGTACACGTTACTTATAGGGTGTCTTGAGCTGCATCCTATAAAATTATTTTGACAATCACAGGGGCGCCCATAAGTCTTTGGTGTTACGTACAATTTTCTTTAACATTTCTTATTGCATTTTTGCATTTTTAATTGAAATATGATGCGTGTTTGTAAAAAAGTCGAACTCAGTAAGTGCGTTTTGGTAACGAATTTGCATTAAATGCTTCAAAATTCAATTACTCAATTTGCTATTAACCTAAGGTTCACTGCGGACGACATTGTCATCATATTCCGAGGAAAGGTCACACAGTCAGTATGGGAGCGCATGCAGACTGCACTGAAAGTGGTGGAAGAGTGGACGGTTGGTCAAGGGCTCGGGGGTGATCCCCGAGAAAGCAACCGTCGTGCCGTTTACGAGGAGGAGAAAGTGCGACAGTCACAGAACTCTCACTCTATACGGTAGGAGCATGCCAATGGCCAGGGAGGTAAAAATATCTTGGGGTCGTATTGGACTCTAAGCTAACCTGGAATGGTCACATTGGAAAAATACTGCGTAAGGCAGTAATGACCTTAGCCGTCACTAGGCGGCTATATGGAAAAAAGTGGGGACTAAGACCTAGTATGGCCCACTGTCTGTACACAAGGGTGGTCAGACCATCGTTAACATACGCGGCACTGGTCTAGTGGCCTAAGGTGACACAATCCAGTGCCAAACAAAAACTAGGCAAGATTCAAAGGATGGCTTGTCTAGGCTTCACAGGGGCCATGTCTTCAACCCCAACAGCCGCCATGGAGGTGTTGCTGGATCTGACCCCCCCCCCATACTTAGTTATTATGGGGGAGGCCAGGCTAGGACTATACAGACTAGCCAGCAATAGTAGACTGAAGATCAACCCAGGTTTCAGGGGCCACTGCAAAATTCAGGAGATCGTGAAGGAGTCCATGCTTGAAATGAAGTCTGACTTCGCGAGCCTGCGGATCTGCAGGGAGAACAACTTTACAATAGAAATTCCCGACCGCGAGGCGTGGCGGGAGGAGACGCCGGCCATACCACGGGACGCGCTCGTCTGGTTCACGGACGGATACGGCGGGGAGTGTGGGACGAGGCAGGTGTTTACTCGGAAGGACCGAGGGTAAGTCATAGTATTTCCCTCGGAGCCCATGCAACGGTGTTTCAGAACGAGGTGTACGCCATCCTGCACTGTGTGCGGGAGAACAAGAAGAGGGGCTACACCAACAAGCGGATCCTCATAGCCACACACAGCCAGGCAGCATTTAAGGCAGTAAGTAGCCCACGGGTAAATTCCTGGCTGGTGAATGAGTGCCGAGACGAGACGAGCGACCTGGCTGGGCAGAATGAGTTGACCCTAATCTGGGTGTCGGGTCACTCAGGGGTCAAAGGCAATGAAGAAGCTGACAGTCTCGCGAAGAGAGGGTCAGCAGAACCATTTATGGGACCAGAACCGGCTCTGGGCGTGACAAAGAGCACTGCCAGGGGAGCCATTAAGTCCTGGGTCAGAAACCAACACAATGTGTACTGGGCAGACTGTCCAGGGCTCAGACATGAGAAGTCAATAATTGACAAACCCAGTCCAACGAGAGCTGTGGAGCTGCTAAATCTTAGCAGAGGACAGCTCAGAAACACAACAGGTCTCTTGACGGGACACATGGCCGTCAAGAAACACCTGCATAAAATGGGCCGGTTCGAAGGGGACCTCGCATGCAGACTCTGCGACGAGGGGGATGAATCAGCCCAGCACATCTTGTGCGAGTGTAAAACTCTGGATCACAAAAGACAACTGATCTACGGCCAGTCTAGACCGGAGACAGAGCAATATAAAACTTCACCCTACCAATTGCTGTGCGGACTAGTTCAAGGCACAGTAATTTTGGAATGGGTGGAGTAAGACTAAGGGTATGCACAATCAACCAAAGGTTGCACTGCTATCGGGGCGGCAAGGCCGCGGACGAGCCCTGAGGGAAAAAAAAGAAGAAAAAAAGGTTCACTGCTAGAGAACCAGTTTTCTCGAAAACATTTTAAGTTTTTATTTTCGGAAAATGTTTGTACATTTTCAAACAATAAGTTATTTTGATAAAATGTGGTATATTTTTCTACTATATAGGTTATACCGTTGACCAAATTGATGCCTCCTTGCATTGAAGAGACATATTTGGTATTAAAAACATTTTTATAAAAATTCACTTCCATAACGCACTTGCTGCATCCAGACTTTTTATATATAAAATAATTACATAAAGCTCATCTTTGAAATTCGGCACAAACATATCAGATTGTACACGCCAAATTTTTAGGAAATAGGTTTCTTATCTGTTACATTAAAATAAATAATAAATGCCACCACATAAATGACACCCTCCCGTCCAGCAGCTCTGAGCAACTTGTGCGGGGGGAGGTTACAGATAAAATACAACGGACACGCACCCAGCACACAGTGACAGAAACTGCAACCACCGGGAATCGAACCCGGACACTCCGTACAGCAGGCAAACACTCGTTTCACTGCACCACGGAAGTATGTGACAAAATTAATTGGATGCAGGGTAATATTAGCAAAATAAGAATATGTTGTATCTTTAACATTGAATTTTCTGTGCAAGGAAGGAGTGAAACAGTTTTCCCTTTCTCTGGGAATAATATAATCGACAGGTTTGACTTATATAACAAGGGAAAATGCAGTAAAGTGGAATAGTCGTGTTTGGAGGGTTAAACCACACAATTAGTGTTCCAATTCTAGGAGAGGGCATTTATTTTAAACAGACGTCTGTGTCTCAGCTTCCATACAAGTTAAATTCTCCGTATGATGGTAAAAGCAAACCGTTTTAACATCGACCTATTGTATAAACAGTTACCTAAATCGGTCTAGAACAAACCGCATTCCGGTAGACTGGTTAAGCTGGGCTATACAAACAGAACATGCAAGGCCTAAAGATCCAAGATTTACTATTGTAAACTGCTGTGGTATAAATATACCTCACCGGATAACCTCAAACAAGATTTTAGAAGCAAACAATTTGCTCCAAACATCTTAAATAATTTATCAAACCACAAATCACCTCCTAAAGAAACAAACTATGTAGAGAATAACAAACGCAATCCTTGAAATCTTTGACCTTGGTAAAATACGTTTTTTCGATAAATTTCAATTTTTAGTGAATCTTTATGAAGCCCCTGAGTCGGTAGGGAATTTTCATACAAATTTGATATATTTAGAAAATAAAGTTATTCAGTTAACAAAAGTTGGAAAAAGATATATATATATATATATATATATATATATATATATATATATATATATATATATATATATAGAGAGAGAGAGAGAGAGAGAAAGAGAGAGACCTAAATAGCCATGACAAAAATTTTTTTCATATACATAAACTTATTTGCATTTGACAAGTTTTTCAATCAGTTTTGGCATTTATCAACCACCGAGCGTGAATGTCAATATGTTATAATAAAATCTTATATCTTTTTTATTTTGGTACAAAAATTCATTTCTTATGTTTAGATACCCAGTGAAAGCAGACAACCTCTGGAATTATAACGAAAATGGAAAAAAAAGTGAATTTCGTGTGCTCACAAACATTATTTTATGCGGAAAAAAACATCACTCAAACCAAGGCTAAGCTTGATAAATACTATGGGGACTCTGCACCATCAATTTCCATGGTAAAAAAGTGGTTTACTGAATTTCGTTGCGGCCGTACAAGAACAAATGACGCCGAACGTTCTGGACGCCCAGTTGAGATCGCAAGACCCGAAACAATTGAAAACATTCACGGTATGGTGTTGGCCGATCGGAGATTGAAAGTGCGGGAGATTGTGGAAGCCATAAGCATATCACACGGCTCAGTGGTTTCGATTTTGCATGATCACTTGGGTATGAGAAAGCTATCCACATGATGGGTGCCGCGTTTGCTCACAATCGACCACAAACGCAATCGTGTGACAACTTCGAAGGAGTGTTTGGCGTTGTTCAACCGCAAGAGGGACGAGTTTTTGCGCCGTTTCGTAACCGTGGACGGAACATGGATTCACCACAACACACCAGAAACCAAGCAGCAGTGAGTTTCTCCGTGCGAATCGGCGCCGAAGAAGGCCAAGGTGGGTTTGTCATCCAATAAAGTCATGGCGACCGTTTTTTGGAATGCACGCGGTACAATCCACATTGATTACCTTCAAAGGGGAAGAACAGTCAATAGCGAATAATACACCAACTTATTGAACCGATTCAATGACGATTTGAAGAAAAAAACGACCGCATTTGGCCAAGAAAAAAGTTTTTCCACTAAGACAATGCAAGGGTGCACAAATGTGTAGTTTCCATGGCGAAATTGCATAAATTGGGCTACGAATGGCTCCCTCGTCCGCCGTATTCTCCGGACTTAGCAACTACAGGTCAATTTCACTCCGTTCAGTCGTCTCTAAAGTGGTGGAAAAGTATATAAACACCGAATTACTAAAATTTATTGAAAAAAAACAGTCTAATCCACGACAGGCAGTATTGATTCAGTCAGCGCAGATCAACTGCCGACCTCCTTTCCTTTGTCTCCAATTCTTGGAACAAGTCTATGGAGCTACACGGTAAATCCAAGATTGTCGCTCTAGACATAACCAAATCATTCGACAAGGTCTGGCACGCAGCGCTGCTTAATAAACTTCCGGCCTACGGCCTACTACAAAAAATCTGTACCTGGACAGCAAATTTTGTCTCCAACCGGAGCATTTATGTTGCCGTGGATGGCCATTTCTCTAAACTGTATTCAATTAATGCAGGAGTCCCTCAAGGTTCAGCTTTAGCCCCTACTTTGTTTCTTCTCCACATCAATGACCTCCTCTCTAGAACATCCAACCCAGTTCACAGTTACGGGGACGACAGCACCGTCCACTCAAATATACAATATTCTAAGCCTGTCTCTTTAGCCCAATTAGATGAGGATCGCAGACTCATGGAGGGTTATGTCTCTGTGGATCTCCAAAAAATATTAATATTAGACTAGGGAAGTAGAAATCTTGTACAATTCAACTCCACCAAATCTCAGTCTTGCTTTCTATCTCATAAGAGATACACCAGCCCTAGACCCATCACAATGAACAACCAAGTTATTCAAAGTAATGAGTCCTTTTCACTTGTTGGCATTTCTGTGGATCGAAATCTCAACTGACACCAACATGTTACATCAATTGCAGAAGCGGCTGCTAAGAAATTAGGTTTCCTCTTTCGGGCTCGCAAATATTTTTCACCAGCTAACCTCTCTACCTTATATACTTCACAAAATTTCCAGGATAGTGAGGTCCCTGTGGTCGGTGATTGGCCATAGTTACGAAAATAAAACGACGTCATAGTACACAAAAAGTAGATCAAGATAAGAACCTGACCACATTGGTAAAACACAAAAGCCTAAATGAATTGCACACTACTGCTAAAAATATATAGTTATCGTTGTAATCGCCTTTAAACCGTGGAAACGATTTTTATTCTAAATGTCTTAATGCCGTAATCTTGTCAATGGGGGTTTTTCCCACGAAACTCACTTAAAACTGAATACGATGCTTTGTTAAGCCAATTGTATCCCATAGAGCATGAGAAAATTTGTATTTATCTAAAACCATCTTGTTTGATTATTTATCTAGAGATTCAATAAAACTTGCAGAAGAAGAGACCACTTTGATAGATTTACAGGCAATTGTATTTAATAATAGAAATTCAGCAATAAATTTTCCTAACTTTAGATTTACTCGAGGCGATGTCTCAGATAAAATACGTTCGAACTCCGAATTATACTTCAAAGACTATCAAAGTCTTCTGTAGAACGTTTCTCCCTAATTCTGCTTTGTTCCTTTACTTATTCAAACATAAGAAGTTAATCCATCCGGAGTTTGAAATAGTTTCAGTGATAAAAGCCATCGAACGTTTTTTAACTTATTGTACATTTAATTAACTGAAACAAGTCCTTTTCAAGGTTTATAAATTCTACTGATTTTGTATCAATTGCGTCTTTTGTAAACAAGTAGGGGAAATTTTCTGTTCCACGTATACAAAGAGTATTTTTTATAATATTTTTTACGATAACATCATTATCGGCAGTAGTTTTGAAAAATTCCTTTGAAAGGTAACAGCAATAGAAATTGTACGTTTGTTATTTCGTTTGACATTTTTTGTTAAATATTTAGAGAACCCTAATAAGGCTTTAGAGGGCAAATGCGTTTTTTGCGAATCATTAAAAATAATTATATCTATAAGTTGTATTGATAAATCCTCCAAATTCAGGAGAAAACCATAAAATCATAAATACAGTGTTAGACATCGCAACGCTACAATTTTTTCTTAACGAAATATTATTTTTGATACACCATTAGGGTTTTTCATTTTTAATTATTTCTCGTATATATTATTTTTCATAAATTCATTCAATGAAACTTTTACCCGGCTTTTTGTATTTCATGCTTCTGTAGTAAATTAACAGGAGTAACAAAAGTATAGACTATTTTTTTGCTTGACAAATGCTTATCGTCTCTGTAACCGGTTTCGCCTTGTATGGCATCGTCAGGCAGGGGATACTTGAAACTATTTACATGCGCCCGTTTCATTAATAAATATAAATCCGTTGCTCCTTGGGGATTTCGATCAAAACATTAAAAATGAAATTAAAGTGATAGATGGCGTTTTAAAAATGCATATGTGATGTATATCAACTTTGGTATATCAAGAAAAAATATAAACAAAAATAATTATTAATGAAGACCTCTTATATGGGTTAGTAAGGTAGCAAATATAGGAAATGGAAGTGAAAATATTTATTTTGCTGTATGTCAAAATATAAAGCTTGATAATTTTAGAATATGACTGACTAATAGTTTGCGGTTTTAAGTTGTTTGATAATAAACGGACGAGATGTTTTAAAATTAAATAAAATACAAAATATTTTTGATAAAAGCAAAAAATGTTTTATTTCAAACTACAACTACCTCGGCTTCATTTGCAGGATCGAATTCGATGAACACCATTTTTGGTGACCTTCTGCAATAAATCAGGTGTAATTTCATTAATACAGCGTTCGATGTTTAATTTCAAAACGTCTCTAGTTCGAGGTTTGTTGGCATAGATCAACGACTTCAAAATACCGCCACAAAAAGAAATCCAAAGGGGTTAAATCAAAACTTTTTGGGGGCTAGTTAACTGTTCCATTCCTGGAGACTCGCCAAACTTTTCTCTCAATAACTCCAAATTGGCAAAATGTAGAGTTGCACCATCTTGTTGTAAAAACATGTTTCGGCCAAAAAATGTGTTCAGTTTGATCGATAACGCTCACCATTTACCGTTGCTGCATTTTCATTTGCATTTTCAAAAAAAAAAGGTCCGCTGATGCCACTGTGCCATAAACCACACCAAACAATAACTTTTTCTGAATGCAGAGGCTTCTTATGAGTCCGTTGTGAATTATTTTCGCACCAAAAACGAAAGTTTTCTCTATTTACAGAGCCGATTAACATAAATGGGCTTCACCTAAAAAATATTTTTTAGTCAGGATCAATTTCAAGTTGTTCTGGGGCCCAATTAGCAAGCTCACGACGCTTATGATGATCAAGTGACTTCAGTTCTGGATTTAACACTATCTTATACGGATGTAAACTCAAATCTTTTCTCAAAATGTGCAAAGTTGTCATTCTTGAAAGGCCAAGTTCTTGAGAACGTCGATTAATCGACTGATTTGCGACTTCTGTAACACTGGCACTTACGGCCACAATATTCTCTCGGTTTCTTGCATTTCATTGTCTTACTTGTGTTCTGGTATTGTGTAAAGTTAAATTCAATTCGAATTTTTTCAGGGATTCGACGAATAGCAAGGTCAGAAGAACGATTATGCGGACCAAACTCTTTACGAAGATCACGTTTATTTTTATAACATTTTTGGATGATAACCAAACACTGTTGAAGTATGTATTTTTCCATAACGAATTGTCAAACTATACTAAACACAAATGACTGTTACTGGCATTTCTACCATTTTAAATATGACTGTCATGAGGTTTTAGAAACATATTGTCCATATTGTAAAACCCTTGATAATGAAAATATACAGTTCGTCGATTGTTTTTGCCTTTACTTGGTGAAACTGGTTCATACTACATATCGACTTGAAGACTACTTCTCTGGCTTCGCTGTGAAGGCAGAGAAGTAGTGTCCAAGTCTGTATGTAGATAATATATAGCACAAATCTCTGAATTTTTGTGTATGTTATATTGTATAATTTTCATCAATAAACGTATTACTATTTAACATGAAAATTATATCAACTTGTCACAACAATGATAACCATAAGGACAACCATAACAGCAAAATAACGAACGCTTTTTCCAGGTCTATAAAACAATAAACGTACGTTTATTTTTCTCAAGCCCCCCTCTCTCCTATTGTTTGAAGGCTCCAGGACTAATTATCTAGTTACTCGATCAGGTTTCCTAACGGATTATTAAACCAACTCTCATTTTTGCTTTTTGTTCTATTTTTCGCTATGATTAACGGATCTCGCCACATGATTTTGCACGCCTATTTTCCAGTGTTGGTGCGCGGTCATCATTTTTTGAATAGTAATCCTTTTACATTTTATTTATACACTTACTTGATCGTTCTCCTCATTTCAAAATTTCGCACTCAATTGAAAAAGTACTGCTATTATTTTTCCTACCAGAATTTTTTAAAAGCTCCGCGGTTAATTTACATACAATGGATTTTTTTCTTTGTCCAGCCTTTTAAGGACTTTTCAAATGTCTCTGTTAAAATTTGCGAGGCCATATCATCCAGGTTTATCCTCCCTATATAGAGTATACACACTTCTTCACAATAAACTTCCTCTCTGTGATATAAATTTAGAAATAGGCTTTAATTAATAATTATGTTTTTTCCCTTAGTGCTCGTCCACGTCTTTGCTGCCCCGATAGCACCGCAGCCTTTGGCTTATTGTGCATGCCCTTAGTCTTTTATACTCCACCCATTCCAAAATCACTGTGCCTTGACTAGTCTGCACAGCAATTGGTAGGGTGAAGTTTTATATTGCTCCGTCTCCTATCTAGGCTGTCCGTAGATCAGTTGTCTTTTGCGGTCCAGAGCTTTACACTCGCACAAGATGTGCTGGGCTGATTCCTCCCCCTCGCCGCAGAATCTGCATACCAGGTCCCCCTCAAACCGCTCAATAATTATGGTTTAATACGTTATTGTAAAAAAGTGAATTTGCGTGAAAATAATTTGTATATCTAATTTTCGTGTAAAAACTTTTTACAAAATTTTCGTAAAAAGATTTTTACAAAATTTTCGTAAAAAGATTTTTATATAATTTTCGTGTAACAGTTCATTTTTGTAAAAAAATGCAAATTTTGCTGAAAGAATAAATTTGCAAATTTTCATGTCATTCTTTTTGGCAAGCTTATTTTTGTGTAAATAGCTTGAATACATTCGTTGGCCAGGAAAATGGGGCCAGTTTTTTTCGGGAAAATTTGAAATTTAGTTCCAAAAAATTTGTGTAGTTTTTCGAACAAGAAAACTATTTTGATGGTTTCTACTATAGAGGTTATACTATCCACTAAATTTGATATCTCATTAAAAAGAAAAGGCATATTTGACAGACTTTTATTATTTTGACACTTTCTCAACTTTGAGGTGCTGCTAACGCCTAATAAAAGGGAACTGAATGGTAATTTATTTAAAAAGTCTGGACGCAGCAAGTGCGTTATCGTAGTGAATTTCCATTAAAATGTTTTGAATAGCAAATATGTGTGTTTTTTTAAGAAAAGAGGCATTAAATTTGGTTACCAGTATAACTTCTATAGTAGCAACAATGTGCCATGTTTCATCAAAATAACTTTATTGTTTGAAAACGTAGATGAATTTCCGAAAGTAAACTTAAAGTGCTCCCGAAAAAACTGGTTTCTTGGTCAAATATGGAAAATTGAGCTATTTAAATGTGTAGAATTTAATAAAAATTCGCTACCATAACGCACTTGTTGCGTCCCGAATTTATTTTCTTACAAACATGCATTATATTTCGATGGAAAATGACAAAATACAATAACATATAGCGTGTTCGACTAAAAAAACAAGAAAATTTGTATCACCAACGACTTATCGGCCAGCCTGTGATTGTAGAAATATTTTTTTAAGATGTAGCTCAAGACACCTTATAATTAATATATACAATTTATTTTCGTGTTTTGTATAATAACGGATATATTGAGCTTTATTGATTTTTTACGAAAATTCGACAAAAATTAGATACCATTACACGATAAACTCTATAGTTAAGACTACTGCCGAAGCATTAGAGAAAGGGTCTATTTGAAATGAATTTTCTAGAAATATTTTAGTAAAATGAAGGACAATGACGGCTGAAGCTAAGACATCAGGGTTTGTAAAACATTCTTCTTGAGACATTTTCTTTTCATAGCCTGTATTAGTTTCTGGTTCTGTGCCTAAATTTTGCCGATTTTGAAGTTTTAAATCGCGACTTTGACGTTTTGAGGAAAAGTCCAATTTATTTTTCTTTAATGGCCTATAACTTCTTTGTTTTTTAACCTACATAGCTAAATTATGGTACGTAATTTACCTATAATGGTATAAACCCGTGTACCAAACTGGTTTCCCTTGCTTTGTTATTTCCGGAGATATATTTTTTTTCGAAAGAAAATTAAAAAAAATCCGGGAAGACCTGGGCCGATTTTCCTGGCTAACGAACTTATACAAGCCATTTGCAGAAGGAAGGTACTCACCAAATTTACCCAAAATCGGCCTATTATTTTTTGTCTTATCGGTGTGATATATATATATATATATATATATATATATATATATATATATATATATATATATATATATATATATATATATATATATATATATATATATATATATATATATATATATATATATAAACATATAAAAATCGAAACTGACCCCGGATATGTGTTCTAATGGGCCTAAGTAGCGCTCATTTGAACCAATTTTTTCAAAACTTAAAAGTCGAGATCTCTTCATTAGTGAATTTTTTTAAGAAAATTCACTAAAAAAGGATAATGAATACATCAAAGTCTTCAACCTGGAAAGCGAATGGACGACCATTAAAGATCTAGTAATTAAACGTGCAAAAGAAGCATATGGTGAAGAGAGAATTGCATGTTTTAAGAGAACTACGTGGTGAAATGAAAAAAATACATAAGCCTGTGGATGATAGAAAGGAAGCATGTGAAGATGTGAGAGAAAGAGAGAGAGAGAGAGAGAGAGTAGCGCCTGGTTAATTGTAGAAAATTAAGAAATGAAGAAAAATAATAGTGGCAGCAAGCGAGAACTGGAAGTAAAAGAGGCTGAGAAAATGCAAAATGATTTTCACGGGACCAAAAATTGGTTTTGGACGTGGATGAAAAGAGCAAGATAAACTGGAAAAAACAACATGATTGGTGTGAGAAGACACATTTAGAACATGGTATAGGTCGAGGAATATGTAAGTCAATGCTGCTAAGAACATTTTGAGAAACGATATAGAAGCTATTACCACTTCACCAGAACCATCTGCCGATTACAAGTCTGACAATATGGTGCTGTTAAAGTGCATGAGGTTGAAATAGCGGTCAAGAAATAAAGCACCGAAAACCAGCGGATAAAATGAATGGAGCAGTGTTAAAGTATGGACGCTCGAATTTGACTTTGTGGTTATGTGAGCTGTTTAACATATGCATAAAACTAGGTCAGGTAGCAATGGAGTGAAGGGACACTATCATGGTGGTCTTGTATAAAGGTAACGGAAGCAAGAGGGAATGCCAAAGCTACCGAGTGATAAGTTTATTAAGTGTTGTTGGTAAGCTATTATTAGAGTATTGATAGAATCAGTGAAATGACTACCCATTAAAAATACGCCAGCAGCTATGGCTGGCAAAACTTCTAACAACCCACTGAGTTCGACTACGGTGAAGCAGCTAGGAATTAATTTGGCATTCCAGGCTTGAGCTTGAAATCTTAGATATCCGTTTCAGTAGTAATATTTAGATCTTTATTTACAGTTGACAAAGGCGTAAAGTATCGGTTTTCAATAGCACATTCCTAACTAAATCGAAGTTAGAATACAATATATAACGTAGAATATAGGATAGATTCTAGCGAGCCTTGTTCAGATTTCAAAGTAACCGATATTAAACCTCTTGGAAAAGCTGCTTTATCCCGCTTCAATCAACTGAAATCTGATTCTAAAAAACGAGCCAAACCTAGAACGTGAAACGCAAAGCGCATCAGCGCGAAAAGTAATGATAGTTCTTTCATGTGATATTACGGTTTTTGTACCCTGAATCTCCATTAGTTCAAAATAAACATCTGAATTTCAGGGAGTTTTATATCACACTAAGCTTAGAATGTGATACAACCAAATGGCTCACTTGACTGACATAAGACTAATTTGTTTTCAGTGTAAGCAATGATAAAATCCCGTATTATTCTAATGGGTTCAGTTAGTCATCCTCTCTTTGATAAAAAAGTATGTCCACAGATTTCCGTTTAACCTGAGCTGATTCGTTTTCAGCGCCTAATCATGTGATTTTACACTTTATTTTTTCACTAAGAGTAACTTTTTTTAAGAGTTTACTTTCCACCCAATTAAAAGGCAGATCTATATAAAAACATTATCTTTTATTAATTGAGGCAGGCATGTTAGTAATTTACATAAAACATTGATTGATATAATTCTGCTACTTTTCTTTTGCATCGTTTCATAATCAAATTTAGCTGAAAATGTCGAGTCTGCGCAGGTTAACAGAACCACTATCAATATATGTATTTAAATAATAATAGTCTGTGCGCAGCAAGTGCCTTATGGTAGTGAATTTTCATACAAATGATCCACACTCCTTATATATATATATATATATATATATATATATATATATATATATATATATATATATATATATATATATATATATATATATATATATATATATATGTATATTGTAACGTCTTTGCGCTAATGTAACGCGTGATAGCTAAGTCAGTGTAACGTTGTGGTGATCTTACGGAGAGTATCGGCCTTACCACAACCTGTGATGTTCTTGAGACTCTCTTCAGGGTCGTATACGTTACTTTACATACCCATCAAATCAGTTGACCTAAGCTGAAATGTTAATAAAGTTTAAACAAAGTAATTTCAAATGAAACAGTGTATGTTCAATAGTAGGGGTTTAATTCCTGAATTCTAAATCGTGATTCTTTGTTTTAGACACTGTGTACCTGTTAAATAATGAGTTAAATAATAACATGTCAGCAACTACGACAATAAAACAACGAGCTGAACTTATGTTAAGTAAAACAATTACTTCTCGAGGACAACCCCTTGCATGCAAAGCTCACATGAGTTAAAAAGTCTGTAAATATTACTACTTAATATAGTAGTACCACTGAAAGTGTCAATTGCTACAAAATTTAACAGATAACAGTAAAATTAGCTGTTAAGAAGAATATCTTCTGAATGAAATTACTATATCTTATACCTAAGATAATGTTTGTGAATTTACATTTCAAATTATAAAAGAACTAGAGTAAAGCTCTAAAGCTTAATTGTTAATCGAACTGGAACAATATTTATCAAAACTCTAAATTTGTCTGAAACTAAATTTTGTGTATAGATAACAAGATTAAAGGTGTGATATAACAAATTTTGACAAGTGTACTTAACTTAACCGTCGCAAATGGTGATGACGGTGCTCTGCTTTATTCTGACAGTAAGTGCGAGTGGTGAAGACTATAGGGATTATCCAGGACTTTACTAGAAGGAATTCTAATCTGACTTTTTCTTAAAGGTGAATAAAAAATAAGAATAATTCTTGTAGACTTGTAGGAGGCTTTTCACTGGATGAATAAAAATCGAAATACCAAAGACTGATTTACAATAACTGGTTAACAATTTCAACCATAAGAGCTGATTCTTCAAAATGAAATATGAAATGCTCGTTGTTACCAAAATGGCAGACACATTGACACTCCACCTGTTTCAGTGATTCACTTCTTGCATCTAATCAGGATTTGTCTCTGACCAGTACTGCATATTTTGCAAATTAACTTTCACAACTGGTGGAAGTTGCTTCCCCAGTCCATAAAATTTAGGAGAGAAATTGAAGATTTTCGTCGTTAAGCAATAGCAATAATTCAGCCGCCTGTGAAAATCGATATCTGAAAGGACTGGTGTAGAACTATATGGTACAGATGTGGCTCAAAATCCTTTAAAATGCGGAACACTGTAGTGCAACTTATACCTACGTGTAAAGAAATGTTTCTAATGCTCACGTGTGGATCCACTTGCACGTATGCGAGAAAGGTTATAATATTATCTTCACTCCTTGCTGGACGTCTGCTAATGGACACTTACACTTTCGAAACTACTGGTACACATATGTACCAGCGGAGATTTTTCAAAGACGGAATGTATATTTATTAAAATGGCTTGGTTAAATATGTACCAAGCAATCCACTGTAAGCGTACGTTACGCCAATGCCGTCCCTAAAATATGAGGTTATGTTTCAGCTGTTTATTGTGGTGTTTTACTTGTGTCTCAGAAGTTGTGGCGTAAACTACAGAAAAACCAGTGGACTTTTTTTATTGTAGCGGTGTATTAGTTAATAGTGTGGTGCAATGCCCTATATAGGATTCTATTGAAATTTTATTGGCAGAAACCTCCAAAAACGCATTTAGGTTTACCGGTACGTATATGTACCAGTCAGTCTTGTAGAGTATACTAACATAATTTTGTTATTATAGGTATGGCTTAAAAAATTAACAGAAGGTGAGCTACATTAGTATATAGACCACATGTCAGAGGTTTCCAGTATATCTGTCGTTTCAGCTGGTAGTAGTCACCTGTGAGAGCCATCTTCACCTAAAAACACCGATTCTGAGGCCAAATTGTCAAGCACATATAGTGAAGATAATGAACAAACCAATCTCGAGCCAGAATCCTCAAACACGCGAGTAGTTACTGAGACTACGGTTCAGATAAATGATAAAATTCAAAACTAAATCACAGAGGAACAAAATCCTAATAAGGAATTTATGACATCAGCTATATTATGGTCCACCCCAACTTCATCCTTTGCTCCTAGAAAATCTCTACCTACTCCACAACCATGTTCTCTTTTGACATATTTTAACACTAGTATGAAGCCTATTGACATTTTTAACAAAATATTGCCTCGTTCACCAATCATGTACATTACACAGTGCACCAATGAGCGTCTCGCAAAGTTACAAGATGTTAAATCAAAGAAGAAAAAAACCTAAAATTAACGAAACAAACGTTGGTGAGGTTCAAGTTGTTTTTGGCTCAATACTTATCATGTCATATAATCGGTTACCGTCACTTTCGGATTATTGGTCCAGTCATTCTTCTATGAGAAATACGATTATAAAAAATTCTATTACTAGAGGTAGATTCAAACTGATATCTTCAGAGCTGTATTTTGCATCACCAGAAAGACTTAAGAAATCCTCAAAAACAGACAATATTGCTGATGTAGTTGAATGTTTAAAAAATACATTTCAAAAATCACGTCAAGATAGTGTACTCCAGAGAATTTATGAATCGATGACCAAGTTCAAAGGTCGCTCGTCATTAATACCATATATGCCTCTAAAACCAACAAAAAGATGTATAAAAATGTGGCTTCGTTGTAATAAAGAAACTGGGTATATTTACGACTTGAACAGTTATACAGGACGTAAACAAGAAAATCAGGTTGGAACATTAGGTGAAAGAGTAGTCAAGTCAATTCACTCGCATCCACGAAAAAGGAACCTGACATTGCACTTTTGTTTGACCGTTTTTTCACATCCGTCGAGTTGATGGAATCAATACCGTATGCAGCTGCAGGAACGTGCATTACGAACAGACAAAACATTTCAAAAGTGACAATTAAATTGCAGAGGGTCAGTCTTCAAGTGTACAGACAACGGGCTAATGTTTACAAAGTGGCAAGACACGAAAGAAGTTTTATTGCTGAGCAATTGCCACACAAACACGATTACGGCAGTAAACATAAAAAATAAAGATGGAACCAGATCCCCAACAGACTGTCCACAAATGATATTTGTCTATAGAGAAAAAATGGGTGGAGTTGATTCATGAATTCGATAAAAAATCCAAGAAATGGTAAAGACATTCCACAGATTATATCAGTGGTAAATTTGTGGATAATTTACAAGGAAATCAACCATTTGAAACAGTATCCTATGTTGCATTTTATAGTACCCTTGGCATAGAGCCTGATCCAAGAAGGTCTCAGTGACGAATGAACCACAACGTGGATGTCCTTCCTTGAAAAGAAGCCGTGGAAATGTCCCTACGCACTTTCTAATTGAGGACGACACCAGATGACGGTGTACACTTTGCTCACAAAATAAAATTCAAATCAGAACAAAAACAATGTTCCAACACTGTAATGTACCACTGTGTAAGAACTGTTTTGCAAAATATCACGTTTAAGCATACTCCACGTCTTTTTTTTCAAACCATTATAGTTATGAATTTAGTTAAGGATATTGCTTCAAGACTAATGGTTCACATATGTACCACCATCCAGGACTGATGGTACATATATGTACCACCACACCTAGCCTCTTTTTAATTAAAAACATAGCTAGACTTTCTTTAAGAGTGCTAGTGATTGCCCTAGAACACTAAATTTTACAACAAAAAATCAATAACAAAAATGCGTCTTGAAATGGTTAAATGGGATGTACACTACTTGTCTGCCTCTGTCGTTCTGCTAATCGCCGAAACAGATTTCTGCTGTGAGGTTTTCGTTTTCAAAACACTGGAAATATACAGCAAGCATATCGTAAGCATCGGCATTGGTATAAGCCATTTTTGAAATATTCGGCACAAAGTTCGAAGAATAAACTCAAAATTTACAGAAAACCAAGATAATGTTGTTAAAAGAATTTATCAAGGTGTGAATCAAGCGACATTTCAAAATTTCAACTGGTTTGTTTCCCTGGAAACCAACCTATTTTGAAAACATGTACTTTTGTCAGCAGGATAATTATTATAGTATTTAGCCTTTCCGTTGGAGAGCTGGATAGCGTGTCTAGAGAAAATTGTTTCCATCAAGTAACATTAATTATTCTTTTGGCCCTAACTCCGAAACCAATGGAGATATCGAATTGAGTATTTCACATATTCGCTTAAAAATTTACTCTACCTTACGATTATGATATAATAACTATGTCACTTTATTCAAAATTTTGAAAAGGAAGCAAATTTTTCAAATAACGTCCTCTGTCGAGGGCAGCGAAAGTCAATGTGACTTAGCTATTATTTCGTTTTAACCAGCAGACCCTCCTTTCTTAAACAAGACAGATTTCATCCAATTGGGTGGATCCAAGCCAAAATTATGTACACTTTCATCAGTAGACTTTCCCTTCCCCTCCTGCCCTAATTTTGCGACTTACAGCAAAAATTGTTAAACCAAAAAGATCTGGAATTTTAGAAAGATTAATAGTGTATTTTTTCTATAGCTTTTATAGAGATATTTTTTTATAAAAATACCTTCTTATGACCATAGCAATTACGCCCCCTAGCGGCAGAGTTGGGAACTTAAAAATTATTTCCAGAATTTTCTCTTAGCCACTTTCCTCAACAGGATTTTTTATAAGACCTCCTAGATCATCCATTCCTGAGATATCGTACCTCTTTACCCTTAATGAAACACCCTGTAGATGTAAAGTGATAGAGTAGTATGCACAGACCGGTTTCGTGCTTCGTTGGACTCTCCAGTATGCCATACCTGCACTCCAACAAGTGAAGTTCAAGGCAAACATTGCCATCTAATGCAGTGGAGAGTATCGCAAAGCGCCATCTCTGATTTTGTGACGGTTTTCTCTTCCACAGCAGCCTCAACGTACACACAGTTCAGCAAGAAGAAAGCTGTGTGAATAAAACTATCAAGCAAAAGCAACTACTCCCTTTGATAATACCAGGTCACGGGCATTTCTAAAAATTGTAAAGCAAAATTTTTGATAATTACAATTACGGCGCAAAAACTCCAGTTGTAAGAGTTACGTCGCTTTCGTCTCAGCAAAGGAACTTATCCATTAAGTTATAAAATATGATTATATAAGTAAATATTATTTATAAGCGTCAAAAAGTGTAAGGTTGACATCACAAATACTTGAATATAAGGTTTTTTCTTCCAGACAAACTTTATTGTTTAAAACCCTACGCCTTTTAGTTGTAAAGCAGATTTTTTCAGGGAAAAAATTGTTTCGTCTCCGAATGTCGCGCATAAAATGACGGATATCATTTTCAAAACTAAAAAGGTACGAAAGATGCTCTCTTCTCTTGATACCACGAAAGCCTCTGACCTTGACGAGATCCCAGCAATTGTTCTCAAAAAATGCGCATCAGAACTTGCTGCTGTCCTGACTCGTCTGTTTCAGACATCTTACAATAGAGGCATAGTCCCTAGTAACCGGACTAAACTGATTTAGTACAACCCGTCCCCAAAAAAGGATCCAAAGCGCTTCCTAGCAACTACAGGCCTATTTCTCTCCTTTCAGTCGTCTCTAAAGTGAAGGAAAAGTATATAAACACCGAATTATTAAAATTTTTTGAAAAACACAGTCTAATCCACGACAGGCAGTATGTATTCCGTCAGCGCAGATCGACTGCCAAACTGCTTTCCTATGTCACCCATTCTTGGAACAAGTCTATGGAACTACACGGTGAATCCCAGATTGTTGCTCTAGACATATCCAAAGTATTCGACAAGGTCTGGCACGCATCACTGCTTAATAAACTTCCGGCCTATGGCCTACCACCAAAACTTTGTACCTGGACAGAAAATTTCCTCTCTAACAGAAGCATTTCTGTTGTTGTGGATGGCCATTCCTCTAAACTGTATTCAATTAATGCAGGAGTTCCTCAAGGTTCAGCTTCACACATAAATGACCTCCTCTCTAGCACATATAACCCAGTTCACAGTTACGCGGACGACAGCACCCTCCACTCAAATATACAATATTCTAAGCCTGTCTCTTTAGCCCAATTAGATGAGGATCGCAGACTCATGGAGGGTTCTGTCTCCGTGGATCTCCAAAAAATGTTAGACTAAGGAAGTAGAAATCTTGTACAATTCAACCCCACCAAATCTCAGTCTTGCTTTCTTTCTCATAAGAGATACACCAGCCCTAGACCCATCACAATCAACAACCAAGTTATTCAAAGTAATGAGTCCTTTTCTCTTGTTGGTATTTCTGTGGATCGAAATCTTAATTGACACCAACATGTCACATCAATTGCAGAAGCGGCTGCTAAGAAATTAGGTTTTCTCTTCTGGGCTCGCAAATACTTTACACCAGCTAATCTCTATACCTTATATACTTCACAAATAAGGCCAAACCTCGAATACTGCTCCCACATCTGGGGTGCAGCTGCCGCTTCTACACTCGCTATCCTGGACTCCATTCAAAAGAGAGCTATACGTCTCATCGACCTACCCTCACCCAAAGGCTGCCATCCCTTGCCCACCGACGTGCCGTTGGTAACCTCTCTCTCTCTTTTATAGATATCTGCACGAGCCCTGCTCAGAGGAGCTTTCCTATATAGTTCCCCCACCTGCTGCCGCCAACAGATCTACCAGGGGAACAGAGCGAATGTATTCTTTTACTGTTCAGGTCACCAGAGATAGAACATCTTGTTATGACCGCTCTTTTGTCCCGAGGACTTCCAAGTTTTGGAATTGCTTGCCGGCACATGTTTTTTCCTTCTCCTCCGAACCTCCAAACCTTCAAGTCCAGAATTAACAAGTTGCCTCTTTCCTCCTTGTCAACACCCATGGTACGATAGTATTTAGGCTGTAAGCCCTCGTGGTGTGATTGAAATTTAAAAAAAAAACTTTAAAGTTTACAGCAAATATAAGTATATATTTTCAATGAAACTACTTTCTACTAAGCTACAATTTTACAAAGCTACAAAATAATTAAAGATTATAAAGCTCTTCAATAACAGCATACTTTAGATGCACTTGGGGAATATATTTCTGAGATTAATGTAGTGTAAATAATTTTATTACTGGAAGTTTATTTCACAGAGATGTTTTCAAGATTTTATGTGCAACTTCCTTCTAGTAATAACCAGTGACGTTTGATTTATCTATTCAGGAAACAGAATCTATAACTTTTTGAATGTGAAATTTAGAATTTTTAGGAAACCCGAAAGAAATTAATAGCTCCCATTGCTTATGTTCCCTTGTCGATCGAGCGATAAATCTTTTTTTTCGCCGTAAGCATCGGCATTGGTATAAGCCATTTTTATGCGGCACAGAGTTCTAAGAATAAACTCAAAATTTACAGAAAACCAAGATAATGTTGTTAAGAGAATTTATCAAGGTGTGAATCAAGTAACATTTCAACCAGTGGCGGAACAGACACCCCCGCAGCCCCCGCACCTCGGGGGGCCTGAAGGCAGCTTTTATGAGATCATAATAATATAATATCTACATACGTAGAAAAAAATTAACTTAAAATTATATACTTAAGAGTTATATATTTAGATCATTTACGTTAAGACGAGGAAACAGATTGTTGGCATGGCAGCAATAGCTATATAATTACAGTGTTAGAAATCCGGGCTGGCTGACTTTCGTTTCGAAGAACGTAAAAATCCTCGAACATATCTTTCATCCTCAGTCCGTCTTTCCAAGACAAGAAACGGTTAAAAATAAAATTTATGAAGGCCTACTTATTAGGTATAATGCTGTCAATATATTTTGTAATGACACAAATAACTGGTTTGAATTTGAACTAAAACCTGCTAAACGATTTATTACATACTTACAGGATAAGGGATAAGGATAACTTTAGTTTAGTTCGAGCATCCGAGTGTTTACGTGTATTGGGTAATTGTTCAGTCTCCAAAAAAGAACTTTAAACTTTACAGCAAATATAAGTATATATTTTCAATGAAACTACTTTCTACTAAGCTACAATTTTACTAAGCTACAAAATAATTAAAGATTATAAAGCTATTCAATAACAGCCTACTTTAGATGCACTTGGGGAATATATTTCTGAGATTAATGTAGTGTAAATAGTTTTATTACTGGAAGTTTATTTCACAGAGATGTTTTCAAGATTTTCTGTGCAACTTCCTTCTAGCAATAACCAGTGACGTTTGATTTATCTATTCAGGAAACAGAAACTATAACTTTTTGAATGTGAAATTTAGAATTTTTAGGAAACCCGAAAGGAATTAATAGCTCCCATTGCTTATGTTCCCTTGCCGATCGAGCGATAAATCTTTTACTTTTTTCGATAACTTTCCGACCATTGTTCACTTTTAAGAACTGTTATTTCTGAAGATTACGTCCATAGAAGTGATTTAATACTTGTTTAGAACTATTGTTCGCCGGTTATCGATAAAATTTGATTTATGCGATGAAAATAATAGATCTCGCCCTATCGCTTTACTTACGTGAGGTGATTTCAGCAACAGAAGAATAAGACAGAAGAGTGAAATATCGTTGTCTGGATCAAATTACCTCATTAACAAAGCTTTTGTATCACACTCTTTTCTTCTTTACAGAATCAGGAAAATAGTGAGTTAAATTAAATATTAAAAGTCTGGACGCGGCAAATGCGTCATGGTAGCGACTTTTCATAGATATGCCATGTTTTAGGAAAACTATACAGGGTGTGGCGCCAAGACCTTTAGTTAGCCGTTTATCAATAACTATTCCGATTTGAAATTTGAAAATTCACGCACATACGGTCGAGACAAATTCCAGTTTAGTGAAGATAGTTTACCTTATGTCAAACTTCCGGTTTAACCCAAAGTGGCCATCAACTTTCTTATTTTAAATACAACATGGTAATTTTCATTATATTTTCGAATTCTATATTTAATTTGAGATAAATTATTACAAATACATTATATGCCAAAAATCAACCGTTTTCGAAATTTTTCGATTTTTTTGAAAATTCTCGCGAAAACCAAGGTAAACGTTGCACGCTCTCTTTCTGTGGAAATACAACTGAGAAGATTCAGTTTTTGTACAGATTACCCTCAAATTGGCACCTAAACGACACGTTTGATAGCGTTTCTTTTAAATATACAGGGTGATGATAATTAGCCGTGCCATTTGGTAAAATTGAAATCACAATTACTCGCTTATTTCAAATGGAACACCCTATATTTTATGAGCTATTTCGGTTCGCATCCGGTTTCCCTTTCAACGTGTATTAGCCTTTACCTAAATTCCACCATTTCCAGAATATTTCAATTTTATTGGATTCACTTAATTCAAATTGCCACAATAGATTTAAGGCAGGCTTTGGAACTTGATAATATGCTTGTTGACATCTACATGTCAAAAGAGCGTCAAGCGAAGCTTATTGTCATAAAAATCGAGATAGTATCAGTCAACGCGGTGCAAAAATGGCAAATTTGCAGTACACAAACGACGATTTTTTAGAGCTTCTAATTATTTATGGTGAGTGTCAACGAATTGTAGGCGGAACATGTCGTGCATTTGCAGAAAAGTACCCGAATAAACCGAAACCCAGTCACGACATGATAAAGAGGTTGCTGCAAAATTGTTTACAGCATGGAAGTTTTCGCCCAAAAGTACAGAAGCGAAAGCCACTCGTCGATAACGAGGTAAACGAAGTGAACGTATTGGCATTTTTTGTTGCTGATCCCAAGGCATCTATCAGAGATTGCGAAAAAGAATTACGCTTGTCAGCGAGAACGATTCACAGAATTTTGAAAAAGCATCATTAGAGACCCTTCTCTTACCACCCGATACATGGTTTGCAACCAAACGATCTTCCTAGACGTGTTAAGTTCTATGAATGGTTCCTATTAAAAACACAAGAATATGATAAGAGAATTATTTGGTGCGATGAGGCGAAGTTCTCCAAAAATGGCATGCCCAATCGCCACAATAGTAATCTCTGGTCAGATGAGAATCCTCATGTTACCAGGATCAACTATTTCCAAGACAGGTGGTCATTCAATGTGTTTTGTGCAATTAAGAACGATAATATTTTTGGGGTTAAAATATACGATGAAAATCCCACTGGTAGGAGTTATAATGATATTTTGCACGAAGTGATTCTAGTTTCTCTCAACACATTAAGCTTAGAAGAAGCTAGAACAAGCTGGTATCAGCAAGACGGAGCACCGCCCCACAGTTTCCATTTAGCTTATTATTTTTTGCAACATTTTGAAGACAGGTGGATTGCACCTTAACACCTCTGGATGCAAACATCTGGGGCTACATCAAAAATAAAGTTTACCACGAACCTGCCACCACAAAAGAAGGCATGCTAGGTGAAGTTTTACGTGCCTTCAATTCACTGAATTCGGGACAAATCAGAAAGGCTACGAACCCAAATATTATAAGACGAATAACAAAATGCCTCCATGTCAGTGGGAGTAATTTTGAGCATTTGTTATAAGTTCCACAATTTTTTTATTTGTTTCTGTGTTTTAGTTTTCCACTAGCTATTAGTTAAGTTCTGTACTCATTTATAATAAATAACTAGGTACCTATACATTGTTTAGTTGTATTTTGGTTTTACAAGTTAGTTAAGAACACATTGATTTTACAGAACTAAAACAAGGGGTGGGACTTGACATGTAGACGTCAACAAGAATATTATCAAGTTCCAAAGCCTGCTTTAAATCTATTGTGACAATTTGAATCAAGTGAATCCAATAAAATTGAAATATTCGGGAATCGGTGAAATTTGGGTATAGGAAATTCTAATACACGTTGAAAGAAAAACCGGATGCGAAACGAAATAGCTCATAAAATTTAGGCTGTTCCATTTGAAATAAGCGGGTAATTGTGATTTCAATTTTACCAAATGGCACAGCTAATTTTCATCACCCTGTATACTTAAAAGAAACGCTATCAAACGTTTCGTTTAGGTGCCAATCTGAGGGCAATCTGTACAAAAACTGAGTTTTCTCAGTTGTATTTCCACAGAAAGAGAGCGTGCAACGTTCACCTTGGTTTTCGCGAGAATTTTCAAAAAAATCGAAAAATTTCGAAACGGTTGATTTGTGACACATAGTGTATTAGTAATAAGTTATCTCAAATTCAATGTAGAATTCGAAAATATAATGAAAATTACCATATTGTATTTAAAATAAGCAAGTTTATGGTCACTTCCGGTTAAACCGGAAGTTCGACGTAAAGTAAACTACTTTCACTGAACTGTAATTTGTCTCTATCGTATGTGTGTAAATTTTCAAATTTTAAATCGGAGTAGTTATTGAGAAACGGCTAACTAAAGGTCTTGGCGCCACACCCTGTATATATGTATATAATGTCACTCTCCAAAAGATTTAGAGCTTTTTCAGTTTTGAAATAAAATCAATCTAGGATTGCATCTATTGCAATCACAAGTTTATACCTTCTTTTGTACGATGTGTGTTGTCGAATTTACTTAGCTATGGCGTTAAATCGATTTGCACATTTTCAATTTCGATTTTTGAAGATCCACTCTGCAATTTTTTTGTCAATAAACTAATATTAAATATATTTGATAAAAGTGTTGTGTTGTTGTGTTTTTATTTCTTTAACGTCGGCCTATTTCCGCGAATATGGCCAATCACCTCACTATCCTGGAAATTTTGCCGAACCCCTACCTTTTTGTAAGGAGGGTAGAGATCTTTAACGTGCCCAATATCGCATGGATACGGGACCGACGGCTTTACGCCCCCTCCAAAGGGCGGAACGTGCAGACATTCAACTTGCTTAAATACAATGCCACAACCTCGGTTGATATTAATATATATATATATATATATATATATATATATATATATATATATATATATATATATATATATATATATATATATATATATATATATATATATATATATATCTAATGTAACGAAATTGCATTTCGCTACCATAATTCTAGTTTATATTTTATAACCAAACTCTGCAAATATTTATTTTCAAAGAATTCTGCCGTATACTTATTTTAAATCACCTGTATATAAATAAAAACCTTCACAAAATACAGGCCCACCCAGATTAAATCAATCTTGGAATGTTATTTACTGATAAATAATACTCAAACTTCGTAAATTCACAAAATTTTCAATTTATTCCGACCATAAGAAGAACAGATACACCAAAACTTCTAGAATTAACAAAAGATGCATATGTGTTTCCCAATATATAAGGCGCTTCGCTTGCCCATTCAAAATAGAGCTATACGTCTCATCGGTGACCCTATCACACAAAGGCTGCCATCCCTTGCCCACCGACGTGCTGTTGGTGACCTTTCTCTCTTTTATAGATATCTACACGGGCACTGCTCAGAGGAGCTCTCTTCCATAGTTCCTCCACCTGCGGCCTCCAACAGATCTAACAGGGGAACAGAGCGAATGCACCCTTTTACTCTCCAGGTCACCAGACATAGAACATCTTGTTATGCCCGCTCTTTTGTCCCGAGGACTTCCAAGTTGTGGAATTCCTTGCCGGCACATGTTTTTCCTTCTCCTCCGCACCTCAAAACCTTCAAGTCCAGAATTAACAAGTTGCCTCATTCCTCCTTGTCAACACCCACGGTACGATAGTATTTAGGCTGTAAGCCCTCGTGGTGTGTTGTTGAAATATATATATATATATATATATATATATATATATATATATATATATATATATATATATATATATATATATATATATATATATATATATAAATTGATAAAATATATTACACATTACACAATGGTTTCAGATATGCGGATGCGGTGACAAAAATCAGCGACACCTTCAGGTTCTGTGGGTAACAAATTGAACATAGATTTTTCAAAAATCGATTCTTTTAACTCCGATTTTTATTGAATATATATAAACAAACGATTCTTCACGATTCAAAAATCGATTCTTTTTTTATGAATCGAACATCCCTAGCAGCGACTGAACAGTTTGCGAAAACGAATGGACCAATGAGCATTTTACCAATGATTGCACATTAGGTATTAAACACGAACCTCAGTCAATAACCACGATTTTATTCAAATTAATTACTTAAATGTGTAGTCGACATATACAATATCAAAAGTTTTGGCAACTTCCCTGAAGTAACTAACTGTAGAAAATATTACCTATCATTTATTTAAGTAGATTTAAAATTGCAAAAGCGTATAATGTGACCTCGATAAATAATCTGGAATGAAGCACGGCAAAGAGTTCCTATTAAAATGTCATGGTAAAATAAGAATTGTCTCCTGGCGTGAACGTCTCAAAGATCTATTGAAATTACGTTATCGTTATTTTCTACTTAAGGCACTAAAACTAGACACCCTTGAATCGAGACGCCATAATTTAAATGTGAAATCCTTAACATATATTTTCTCTGTGGCGCATAGTGCTCGCAAGAATCAAAATGAATTACATTAACATCAACTTACCAAGGCATTTCTCGGCAATCTAGATCGTTATTGGAGTAAATAGCACTTGAATTTAAATTTATTGGATAAAGCTGTACCTACTAATAAGCGTAGATCAAAAGGAGAATGATAATATCAAAATAAAATAGCGTTGCTATTGGTGCACAGATTACTTAGAGTCTTTGTTTTCATTTATGAAGGAAAATATCCAGAAAAAGACAAATTATCCATTTATGTAACACTAGTGTATTCAAAACTGAAGTAGAAAAATCTGTGGCAAATGGACTTTAGCTCACTAAGTGAGTGGTGGAGGTGCCGCCACCTAGTTGCGGAACCAAGTAGTATGTTGTCACGCCAGCTCCAACTAACACAAAGTGTTAAAAAAATAGAGACTGTATACAACTAACTAACAATTTAGAAAATTGTCAGCCCTGGCCCATTTCTACCCCAATATAGGGACAAAGTATGTAAGGCTAGATGCATTTTCGCAACAATTAGAACCGTAGACCGGTTTCGCTCTCATTAGAGCTCTTCAGTACGGCATACTAATTGCAGCAAAAATGCACCAAAAGTAATACGGCTATAGTATAGCCAGCCTTAAATCACTGAGTGAGTGGCGGACGTGCCGCCACCTAGTTGCGGACCCAAGTAGTATGTTGTCACTCCAGCTCCAAATAACACAAAGTGTTAAAAAAATAGAGACTGTATACAACTAACTAACAATTTAGAAAATTGTCAGCCCTGGCCCATTTCTACCCCAACCTAGTTCGCTCATTTGAAGAAATTTTTTCAAAATTCAAAAGTCGAGATCTTCTCATTGGTGATTTTTTTTTAAGTAAATGCACTAATATTGTCTGGTAAGCATAATCTACTTAATATTATGGACGAAGATTAACTTTCCTTGGCGTAAAATGTCAATAAATACCGGAATAATTGCTTTGAAAATTTTATAGTTTTCCTTCTAAAAATGTGAAGATTTGAAACGTTGAAATTGATGACTTTTTAAACAAATATTTGCATTTCAGAAACGAGTTAGGTTATTGCTTTCCATGATATAAAAATTCGCTACCACAACGCACTTACTCCGTCCAGACTTTATTTAATTTTAGCTTTGATTCAAGTGAACACCCAAAAAATTTGTTACCATAACAAAAATATCTACACACAGTCGAGGCGAACAGGAATTAGAGTTAACATTACTCTAGTTGATTAGTTTTACAAATTAAAGGAAAACACATGTTACGTACTCACGGGACAAGCAATACATAACATTATTGATACATAATTATGTCAGCTTGTTGATATTAATACACAGATATGTGATGCGATATGAGCCTTTCGGATTGGACATAGTAATTTGTAATTTATGTCGGATAGCTCAGAGCACACATGACTAGATATCTAGTAGTAGTCAGTACCCGACACTAAGCCAAATTATATATCAAGCTGAATAACAGATGTACAAAATGGTGGTGGCACGTTTGGAGTAGCTAGATCAGGATGTGAAACTATTGCATTATTTAGTACCAAATGCGATTGGCATTTCCCTACGATGACAAGGGTTATAAGAATTTAAAATCTACATTTGTCTATATGATTGGAACATTATAATTTAATACCTGATATCAAAAACTCGCGATTTCCAAACTTACACGAAACAGTTATTTGTAAAAGACCACAAATTCAGAAGGGTTTTTTGATGTTATGTTGTCTTTGAACGTGTTCGACACTGTCTATTTAGCAATAATACCCTACCAGATTCAGAAAAATTAATTTCGCAGAAAAAAAATTGGGTTCATTTTGGTATTAGTCTGGATATTATTGAATATTATTATTCAGAACTGTATTAAGCAACAAATCATATTTAATACAAGATACATTAATAAACCTAAATCGGGCCAAATTCAGTTACAAGACTGCTTTTCAACTTAACCCTTAAAAAGAAGAGAAAACGAATACAATTTTTAAATTTGATGGCAATCATGGTTTTCTACACAGTCGGTAACAGGTCGATTCTCGGATACTTGCAAAGTCACATATCATAACAATCTCTAACAAAAAAAACGCTCTACTTAAAATGCTTAATCGAGAGATCTGCGACACATAGTGGCCACATAGGAAAATGATCGAATGAAAGCAACAATAGAAATAATGTGTAAACATAAACAGTCTTTTTTTTTAATTTCAACAACACACCACGAGAGCTCGCAGCCTAAATACTGTCGTACCGTGGCTGTCGACAAGGAGGAAAGAGGCAAATAACTAATTCTGGACTTGAAGGTTTGGAGGTCGGAGGACAACGAAAAACATGTGCCGGCAAGGAATTCCACAGCTTGAAAGTCCTCGGGCCAAAAGAGCGGGCATAACAAGATGTTCTATGTCTGGTGACCTGGACAGTAAACGGGTGCATTCGCTCTGTTTCCTTGGTAGATCTGTTCGGGGCAGCAGGTGGAGGAACTATGGAAGAAAGCTTCTCTGAGCAGTGCCCGTGCAGATATCTATAAAATAGAGAGAGACGGCACGTAGGTGGGCAAGCGATGGCAGCCTTTGGGTGGGGGTATGGTCACGAATGAGACGTATAGCTCTCTTCTGAATGAAGTCCAGGATTGCAAGTGTAGAAGCGACAGCCCGACCCCTGATGTGGGAACAGTTTTCGAGGTTTGGCCTTATTTTTGAAGTATATAAGCTATAGAGATTAGCTGGTGAAAAGTACTTGCGAGCCCGGAAGAGGAAACCTAGTATTTTAGCAACCGCTTCTGCAATTGACGTGACATATTGGTGCCAATTGAGATTTCGATCCACAGAAATGCCAACAAGTGTAAAGGACTCATTACTTTGAATAACTTGGTTGTTCATTGTGATGGGTCTAGGGCTGGTGTATCTCTTATGATATAGAAAGCAAGACTGAGATTTGGTGGAGTTGAATTGTACAAGATTTCTACTTCCCCAGTCTAATATTTTTTGGAGATCCACAAAGACAGAACCCTCCATGAGCCTGTGATCCTCATCTAGTTGGGCTAAAGAGACAGGCTTAGAATATTGTATATTTGAGTGGAGGGTGCTGTCGTCCGTGTAACTGTGAACTGGGTTGGATGTGCTAGAGAGGAGATCATTGATGTGGAGAAGAAACAAACTAGGGGCTAAAGCTGAACCTTGAGGGACTCTTGCATTAATTGGATACAGTTTAGAATGGCCATCCACGACAACAGAAATGCTTCGGTTGGAGAGAAAATTTACTGTCCAGGTACAGAGTTTTGGTGGTAGGCCATAGGCCGGAAGTTTATTAAGCAACTCTGCGTGCCAGATCTGGTCGAATGCTTTAGATATGTCTAGAGCGACTATCTGGGATTCACCGTGTAGTTCCATAGACTTGTTCCAATAATGGGTGACAAAGAAAAGGAGGTCAGCAGTTCATCTGCGCTTACGGAATCCATACTGCCTGTCGTGGATTAGACTGTGTTTTTCAAGAAATTTTAGTAGTTTGGTGTTTATATACTTTTCCATCACTTTTGAGACGACTGAAAGGAGAAAAATAGGTCTGTAGTTGCTAAGAAGCGCTTTGGATCCCTTCTTGGGGACGGGTTGTACTCGAGCAGTTTTCCAGTTACTAGCGAATATGCCTCTTTTGTAAAATGTCTGAAACAGACGAGTCAGGACAGGAGCAAGTTCTGGTGCGCATTTTTTGAGAACAATTGCTGGGATCTCGTCAAGGCCAGGAGCTTTCCTGGTATCAAGAGAAGAGAGCTTCTTTCGTACCTTTTTCGTTTTGAAAATGATCCGTCATTTTATGCGCTACATTGGGGACTGTTGGTGGTTAAACATTTAGAGGTGGGTTGAGAGTAGAATTGCCGGCGAACAAGGAGGCAAAAAGTTCAGCCTTGCCCATAAAACAAGAGGTGGGAACGTGCTCTTGCAGAAATTATTTCCAATAGATTCAGCATGAGTCCAGAAGGTTTTGCTGCCATTGGAGCTTGAGAGGACTTTGTTTTTAAAGTGGTTATATACATCACGTGTAAACCGTAAGTATTGCACTTACTGCTGACCTGTGGTCCAGTTTTACTAATAATATTGCTAAGACAACCTCCCAATATACCTATGTCTGAGCATTTATATGGTTTAACAACATAATTGGAATTTAATGTCATCAACTTAAAATACCGTAAAGGTTTTCCTTTTTGTTTTGTAGTGAAATTTATTTCCACCCCTTTATTTACAATCTGATGTACGAATAGTTTATATTGTGCAATTTCCCAGAACAACATATATATATATATATATATATATATATATATATATATATATATATATATATATATATATATATATATATAACCACAGAAATTCGCTAACAAGGCGTGTTATAAAAGTTTCAAAAGTAATGTAGTATTTTTAGCGAACCTATTGAAATACAAATATTTTACAGTTTCTTTTTCATAAAAGCATGAAAGTACAAGGAACATCATATTTTGTAATTATTTTGTGGGTCTCAATTTAGAATGTTCGTCCGAGAGACGGTACAAACAATTTACTTTATCCTCCACAATTCGAGGAATGATCTGTCAGATATAAACGGGTCAGCATTCGGTCGAAATAGTACGCAATCTACCGGACCTGATAAACCAAACGGAATATTGCTTAAAATGCAGAATTTCTTTATATACTTACTTCTAGTGGCAGTAAAAGTTCGTGCGTTTCGTTGCCCTTCCAGATACGAGACCCAGTCGGCAGGAGTGGCAGGAATTCGCAGGACAGAGCTTCAAGCTTCTCATCCATCGGCATCGCAATCCTGCTCTGCTGAATCTGAGGCTGCAACAGAATCTGACTCGAACCAAATTCACTTGCGTTGTTCAGCTCGTTCTCTGGTTGCGTGGCATTTTCTTGCTGAACAATCGGCGTGGGAGAAGCAGTTGATGTAGCAGAAGTAGCCAGAGTGGCTTCGCTTGCCTCTGCGGTCTCAGTGGCGTCTGTAGCCTCAGTAGCCTCACTGTTCTCACTTGTGCTAATTTTGTATTCCATCGAAGCTGTTACTGGCAAACTACTAAGCTCTGACGATGGCGACTCGGATGTAGATGTAGGGAAGGAAGGTGAAGCGACCGAACTTGGAGTTAAAGTTGATGTGAACATAGGAGTGGACGACAGCGACGTGAGGGTCGTCGGAATCTCACTATGGCTTGAAATACTGTCGGCATTCTCAGTAGGGGATGGGGAAGATCCACTTAAGAAGTTCCAGAAAAGGGCAAAAACTAACACGGCAGCTATATGATATCTAGCTTGCATCTTGACCGTTTCGCGCGTATGGCAGTAGAACGATACAAATGTTACGTGTTTATTAGAAGGTCATCCTCAGCGGCGACCCTAATCTGAAACAAAAAATATTATAAGTGAGCAGTTTCGAATAATGTTTTAACTTTCGTATTTGATCATAGCTTGCAGTTAACGATAGTAGCTTTTAGTCACTTTAAGTGATTCAAGAAAATTGTTTTCGTGATATTTCAGTCTCAAGAAATATGACGGTTACTCTAGAGAGTGATTCACATAAAAGATAAAATTTTATGCCAATTAACTCTCTTATTTTTTAGAAAAAAAAAAGGTAAATAAAAAATATATTGATAACATTTTGTCTAATTTATAATAATAATAACAATAATAATAATAATTATTATTATTATTATTACTATGATTATAATTATTACTATTATTCTAAACGACATTGGACAACTGACGCAATACAATGGGGAATACAGACAAGAAACTTGCAGAAACGAATAGACGAAATAACAGGCCGAGTTTGACAACACTCAGACCCAGTCAACCACATTGCACAATAATGTTTGGACACCTTAAAACAGACGCTTTCTGTATATGCAGAATGCTCTAGGAGATATAAAGCGAGCAACAATAGGAAGTGCCACAATACAATGTTTGAAAGCTCTGAGAGGACTTTCTACCGACAACTTAATTCAGCTACGAATGCAGCCACCGATACTTTTCCAAATAAAGAACAAATTGCAGAGTTCTGGAAAAGTCAACTAGCCACAACAGCCTCCTGCAACATTGGCGCCAGCTGGGTTAACGAAGAACGCCGAGCTTGTCAGAGTTGCATTAGGAGCCGTTTACCACAGATAAAGTCTACGAGGTTATCACATGGCTTCATAATTGGTTAGGCAGCCGTCTCTGATGGCGTCCAAAACTTTTTGTTGGAGAAATTTGGGTGCACACATCATCTATTGGCGGTGTTAATAAATGACGTTATACTGCACCCGAAGAAGATGCCATTGTTTATTACACAAAGAGATACGTATCTTCTGCCAAACGATCAACAGTGTTCTGCAGACTCCGGCAGATACCAACCAATAGTTTGTCTCCCGATCCTGTATAAGTTGTTCACATCTTGCCTTGAGAAACGCGTATATGCGCACTGCGAACGAAACAACATAATTGCGAGCCAGCAAAACGGGTGTGTCAAAGGATCTATGGGATGCAAAGAGCTAATAATTGGTTCGGTTGTGTACAATCAAGCTTATAATGGACCAAGAAATATCTTTGCTGCCTACGTGGATTTCAAAAAGGCATCTGATTCAGTTCCACACGAATGGCTTATAAATGTGCTGAAGATCTATAAGATCGATACTTATATCCTGGGGTTCCTTGAACACACATAGTCTACCTGGAGAACAAAAATTCGGTTACGGGTACAAGCGGGTGATAACATCGTAGCCAGCACGATACCAATTAGAAGATGTATATTGCAAGGCGACTCGCTAAGCCCATTGTGGTTCTTCCTCGCATTGAATCCACTATCAAACCGCCTGAACTCGACTAGATATGTCTTCGGTATAAAAAGCAAGGACAGGGAGCAAATGAGGCTAAATCATCTGCTGTATCTGGATGATCTTAAGGTGGTGGCCTCCACAAAGAACCATCTGGAACAACTCCTTAAAATCGTTGAAGGGTTTTCCAGTAATATTGCCATGCAGTTTGGGCTTGACAAATCTCGAACCTTATGTGTATTCAGAGGGAAAATACAACAAGGTGTATATGAAATGCAGAACGGTCAGAAAATTGGCGATGGATATGGAGGAGTGTTATAAATACCTGGGAATACAGCAAGCGAAGAAGATAGACCACTCGGTACTGAAGAAGTATCTGACAAATGAGTTTACAGAACTAGTAAAGCTGGTGGTGCGATCACATGTTAACGGCAAAAACCTGAGTAAAGTTCTTAATACATGTGTAAGTTCTGCACTTAACTATTCATTTGGGATTGTGAACTGGAATAAAACGGACTTCGAAAATATTCTACGGAAGGTGCGAACAACAAAATCCAAAAAGCTTCACCTCCGTAGTGCTACCGAGCGTGTAACCCTACCTAGACACCAAGGTGGAAGAGAAGTGTTGGATATTGGTTAACCGTTAGACCAGCAGATATTGAACCTACGTACATATTTTCACCAGCGGGCAATTACTTTTGAACTTCACCGTGCCATATGCGAGGCAGATGATTCAACACCGCTAAAATTAAAAGAAAGCGAAATACAAAGTCATCATCGGACTAATCAGGACAAGCTGCAATCTTGGATGCAACAGCCTTTCCATGGGGGACATCTGAATGAGACCTCCCAGGGACTGGTTTGTATCTGGAGAGATGTTTCCAGATACAGACGAGTTTTTGCTGGCAATACAAGACGAGGTCATCCCAACAAGAAACTACCTGAAGTATATAGTTCGAACTAATTCGCTCCAAGATGACAAATGTAGATTTGGGTGTCAGTCATCAGAGACTATCCAGCAGGTCACAGGAGGATACCAAGCGTTTGCTGCAACAACGTATAAAGATTGGCACGACGCAGTTGTCAAAATACTTCATAAAGAACTGGCTCTGAAACTGGGACTTTTAAATCTTAGTAAGGTAAATACAATGCTGGAAGCAGCAATGCTTGCGACATCCTACATCATTAGGAAAGTCATATCCCTGTAACCATACGAAAATAAAATTATAGGTTTACCGCTATAGTCTCCGGGTGGACAAAGATGAAGGTGATGCAAATCTCTTGCTCCGTGAGGGATCGAGTACTCCACGATGGCAAAGAAAAGAACAAAAGAATGCCATTAAGCGCATGACAGGCGTCAAAATGTGTCTTTTGGCGATCACCGAATTCAACAACTATTAATAATTCAATGCGCTCAACCTCAGACAAATTCATTTTCGTGTACCTATCTTAACTTGTAAGTGATAGTTGTACTTATAATCTTCGACAGACATTAAAGCACACTTGTTTTCACAGAAACGAAACCGTATTTCACATGTGACTCTACATGAGAAATACACTAATATAAATTGTTTTAGTACAAGCCGGGATGAGACAAATAGGAAAAATTGATTTTTGTTCTTGTTATCAGTCCGAAATGGGAAAGCCATAGTGTCTTTATAAAGTGCTAAAATTAATAAAAGTACATAACACACAAATGTATTTGTAAAGGTTGTTTTTTCCATTCCAGTAACTTTTTTTTAACTATTCTTTTACTGAACGGTTGGATGTTTGCTGCAGCACTGCATTTTTTAAAGCCGATGTTGAATGGAAGAGTAGGTGCATCTTCGGAAGCTATTCCAGATTCTTTGTATATACATATATAAAGCCCTTTGTTCAGAAAATGTTCTCCCTACAAAATTAGTTTGTTTTTTCCACTTTTCTTATTATTTTTTTTGAATAAACAACTTTATGCTATACCATGTAGTATTTCTAAATACGTTACCTACCAAAAGTCACCAAAGTAACCCTGTTGCCATTATTTTAAATCATTCAAGATGGTGACCTCTGACAAACACAAGTCGCACAAACCAAAAGGAACTACAATCATTTACTTGACCTCAACAGAACTGTCAAAACATAATAAATAAACAAAACAGACTATCCAATCTTGTTTTTACTTGAAGCAGCTGATATAAAACTTCCTTATTTTCCCCCAGAAATCCGAGCATCCGAATATACCCGAAGGCGGTCATGAGGATGAGATCTCCACAGTTCGGATATGAACGTTATCGTTGCATTATGATGCATGCCTGTGGTATATGTATCAATCTAAGCGTGGTAGGTGACTACTTTGTCTTTGTCTGGCATCATACTTTAACCACGTAGTTGTTTCAACTCATGACTTTCAGATTTTATTTTTAATTTGGGAAAAACTCAAAACTTTGTGAACCAAATTACTCAACATTCGAAACAAAAGCTTACTCGCTTCATTGCTAGCTACATGTATAGTCTCATTCCAGTTACTTTAACACTTCCAAAAACATAGCGTATTCATAAATATTTTTGTATATTTTTTGGGGCAAAATATGTCCGTTGTAGCTCACTGACGAACTCGTCCTCGATTGTAACGAAATGAAGGCATGTGCCAAGTTCGCTCTAATCAGTTGAGTATTTTTTGAGTTATCGCTCATATATATATATATATATATATATATATATATATATATATATATATATATATATATATATATATATATATATATATATATATATATATATATATATAAATTCAAACGGAGCTTGGATATGGGTTCTAGGGTCACTTGTCCGCGCTCTTTTTAAAAAAATCCGAAGGTCTCACCATGGTTACATCTCTATTAGTGAATTTCCGTAATGAAAATGCACTATTCAAAATATGGGTATTTATGTATAATTTAACCCCACAAAATGCCAAATCTAAATGTTAAACCGTTTCTGCACAATCCCATTTGGTGCAATGTTATTTACGCACCCTGAATATAACTAGATAAAAATAGTGCTGCAAATTGAATCAAAACCTTTTAGCAAATTTGAGCTAATGCAGGAATGTAAATATTGTTATTGAAATTATTGACATCTGATATGTTTGGCAGCTTCAAATTCATTGGTTCCCTCTCTATAAATAAGAGGAAGAATTAAACTCTGCGTACTCTAATACCATATTCTTTCAAAACTAAACTTATATTCCACCTCCTCACCTTTAACTCCTTCAATTCATCACAGAATACCATATGAATGATGAAATCGAGAGTTTTATATTAAACAAACCCTGAAATGTTATATTAGTCAAGCTTTAACCAAAAAATCACAATTTTGACCAAATCACCCCTCATTTCTCGCCTACGCTCTGAAGACATTTTACACAAAATAAATCGAACCGTTCGATCGAAAGTATAGACTAATAGACAGACGTACATACCGACAGACACACAGACCGACAGACCTTCAGAGCGACTGACCGACAGACCGATAAAAAAATATATCCAAAATCATGTGTTTTATCAATTTTGAGACATTGTAATGAAGTCCGATTTATTACGGTTATTTGAATAGCGAATAATTCATTTACGCGGTGTAAATAACGGATATATGCTAGGTAATAAATCTGACTCATTTTATATACACTTCAGAGTATGAAAAGTCGCCACACGCGGAACGTGGATTTTGTAGAATGGAACGCATAGCGCCGATCTGACAGCCGCGATGAGATTCATTCTAGGTGCGTCACGGAGCGCATGGCAAGTAAGCGAACCGAGAAACGGAACGTCGAGGAGAGATGCCTTCAGCCCGTGGTCGCGACAACAGGTACCGGTTGTCGTATATTAGTTGTAAAGGTTTTAACAGCGTCAGTTGGGTGTAATAACTGGGAAGTTTATTTCGCTGTACTACGGAGTAGTGAAAAGCAGCGTGTTATTTATTTAACAGTAAAGAACTAGAGTCTAGGAAGACTATGTTCTGTTATCATAGTTTGCAAGGTTAGTTATACTTCGGAAAACTTGAAGAAGTATAATTGCAAACTGGAATAAATGTTTGGGTGGTTTATTAATGCTGTTCTATGTGAAATGTTAACAGCGTGTTAGGATTTAACGCGTATACAGGGTGTACGGTATGTAGGAGTGACAAAACTAGTCATGGGTTACCCATTTAAGGGAGGTCGAAGTCAGGTAAATAATTATACCGTATTATAGTGGAATTATGGTGTTTTAGCGATTCATAGCGTGCTATACAGGATGGACTACGTTTATTTCGAGGGACGTATTGTCCTTGAAGTACGCATGGATCTATTCTTAATGATATGTGCTCGCTAGACAAGGTGCTTGGTTAGCGAGAGTGTCCAGCCTAGTTAAGCGACAAGCTGGTCACGTTTCTTACCCATATAAGGAAAACTGGAGCACGGACAGTGCTGATTAAAGGAGTAGTATTTAGTGTGCCCGGCATTCTGTGCTGTATTGGATTTGCTTCGAGGGACGTATATCCTTGAGGTACGCATGGATTGATTCGGAATGGTACGTAACCGCTGGATAGCACTGTTAGCTATATAGGGTGTTCGACGGAAATAGGGGACAAGTTACCTGGTGGTATTAGTTGGCAAGTTAGGGTATTATAAGCGTGGGAACCGTTTGCCTACCCACCTAGCAGAGTAGGACTGTAAGGAAATGGCGGGAATAAAGCCCAAGGGAAGGTAGAACCCCCGAATGAAGCGGAATTTATAGCGGGGCCATTTTCCGTTTGATGCATGTGTATGTCGCTTTGCGCTTGCCGTTGCTTTGCTATGGCTTGTTGTTTGCTGTGCTAATGCTAATATCACGCTTTATTTGTTATAAATAGCACAAATATTATTTTAGTCGAATACCATTGTATTTTTAAATATTAACGTATTTGTATCGTTTCCATTATAAAAGAATATATTATCAGAGATAACGTTATCTGACCTGTGAAATGTTTTCTCTTTAATCGCACGAACTGTAGCAAATTTTTAACTTTTCATAATTTATGGATTTTTATTGTTGTCATTTTCGTTTGCAGATATTTTAAATATTATAAGAATCTTTTATGAAATTAGTTGCATTTCACTGTACTGCCTGTAGATATTTGCACTAGTGTAGGTGTGTTTGAGCTAGAATCCTGTGACGGATTGTAAGTATCTGAGGTATATCGTAATTGATATTTACCTGTTTATAATATTTCTGCTTCCAACTTTATGAGCTAGGAAAACAGCCATTATTCGGGAGTAAGTAATTAAAGCCTACTTAACTCCTGAGAACTCTACGGGATATAATAACTTTCGACCCCTGGCTATAGTTTTCTTCTCCACTCGAGTTACCCTAGGACAAGGTTGTTATGAAACAGTAACTTTGTGGTGTTCTACGAGGGCCTTAGCAGAAGTCCTCACGGGGATCTGACCTCGTCCTATTTAATAGGGAATAAAAATGGCGCCCGAGGATATTTAACTTAGAATATTTAGGTCACGCCCGAAGGACGGATTGGCAACTTATCCGTCGGACCTCTGCTTAGCCTGGGCATCACAACATTTTACGCCGTTTTGCCAAAAAAAAATAGTTAGAAAGTTGTGTCATCGATACCATATTTCCACATGTTGTGACGATGTGAAAGTAATAGTTTTAAATATTAATACAAAATAATATCCTCGGGATCACTAAAAGAGGAAAGTAGAACTAACTTTCTTTGATATATTTACCCCAATTTCGCCTACTTACCCACTTTGGCTAGAGTCGGACTAGTGTATATAATCTGATAATACAGTTTTAATTTACAAAACAATGATCCATTTACATGTAATAAATTAGATCGGAATTATGGTAAATCTGGTATAAATAGACGAAATTAAGATCAACTCAAGATTTGAGTCAGGTAACGAGTTCCGATTCAGAATAATGTGGGGGTGATAAATTGAGCGGGAATATTGTTTCTAAACAAGAGACAAGGGGATGCAAAAGAGATGGCTGTATATGGAATTCCTAGAGTCAGGGTGAATTGGAAACCTTTTCGCGAGGGGCCCTGATACATCTAATGCATTAATTCCAATCTCGCTCTTTTCTCCTTTCACCTCCTTTATTCTGCGTGTTTACAAATCATACCCTCACATAAGTTACATTTCAAACTAGATATTTTAGTTTTCATATGCATTCAAATATTTCAATTATTTTTATTACGAATTTTAAGCATTTATTATTAATTACCAAATTTTCAAAAAAACATTTTAGGTACAAAAAATGATTTCCACGGGAGCACAAAAAATTTTCTGCGAAAACTGGCTAAATATCTTTTACACAAACTTTTGCTAAAAGAATACATAAAATTGTAATTATATACCTAATCTGTAATTCAAATTGAAAATAAAATTATTTTTTTTGCCTGAAAATCCGTTAAAACCTTATTTTAGACGAATTTTGTGTAAAGAATGTTCCATCAATTGAATAATTTTTCACACAAAAATTCGCAACAAATGTTGCTACCAAGAAAATTAATTAAATTCACTTATAAGAAAATTCGCTATTAAAATAACATTTTGTACAAGAAAATTAGCTAATAAAAAATTAAAAAATATTTAAAATCTGATCTAAATGCCAAACTAGATACTTTTTTTGTGGCTTCACAGACAAAATTCTTTTGCGTGTGGATGCAGTAAAAATTGAGTCCGGTTGTAGAGAAGAAAGCAACCCCTTCTGATGTCACAAATCTCTACATCTATGTTAACTGTGGAACGGTTTTACCAACTAAGGGCAACAACAGCTGCTATTAAACTTGAATTAAGTCTTGAAATTGCTGGTCTTTCATTAGTGATTTTTCAAAAAAAAGTCGCTAAAAATATTGGAATTACACTAAGATGAAAAAAAGTTTTAAAAAAGTTGCAATAGAAATTCAGTCAACGGAACTTTCATATCTCTTCGCTCATGAATCAGCCATCTAACCTTTCGACTGCCGTAAGCCTTGGAAAGCAAAGTGTAATAAAAGGTAGATAACTCATAATGGTCTTCAGTTACTTATTTGTAATATGTAAGGTCTTTAGTGGCATATTTTGCAACTATTTTAACAAATGAGAAAGGTAGCATAAATCTGGAACATTCTAATATACATTTTATGCAATATCTACCATATATAAACCGCAATAGTCCTACTAATTTCACATTTCAAATCTCCCGTTCGACATTTACCGGAAAAAAATATAAAATTTTCAAAGTAATTTTTATCGTGCTTCTTGGCCTTTTTGCACCATGAAAGAATAAACGTTTTCTGTAACATTTCATAGATTTTGTTTAACACAACCAATATCTTGGTATTCCGTCTTCTTTGACTTTTAATGGCACTAGTTTCTTTTACAATGTAAACCTGCTTAACAAATTTTGTTGCCATAGCTTTGTTATTGAATTTGGGATATGAATTTTTTTCAAGAGAAACCTTATATTTTCCCAGAAAAACTGGTCCGATTATCCTGGCTAACAAACTTATTCAAGCCGCCGCTTGCAAAAAGAAGCTACTCACCAAATTTTAACAAAATCGGCCCATTATTTTTTGAGTTATCGGTGTGATATATATATATATATATATATATATATATATATATATATATATATATATATATATATATATATATATATATATATATATATATATATATAAGTACACTTGGAGAAACCCAAATCACCACAACACATTTTTCAGAGACCTTACGATCGTTTCGTTGACAATGTCAACATCTTCAGAGGAAGAAAATTCTAAACTAAAAAACTAGCTTTCGTGTATTTATATCGCGTCAAGGTAAACGAACTAGTCCGAAGTAAAATTGTCGTCCAAGAACGATCGTTTGTTTATTGTGTAGTAAAACTACGAGGTCAAAGAACTACTTTTAATCTTCTGGTCGACAAATTTATGAGCCCTTATCTAATATAGGTTTAAAGAAACCGAGTTATTTAAGGAATCTGCACGTTCCCTTTCGACCTAGAAATTTACTATGTGGATATTGGATCATGCCGACAAAGACATCTGGTGAGATAAACACCATCAACTCAACTCATCTTTTTTAAATAGAAAACTAAACCCGGGTTTCTGTCTCACCATGTTAACTATAACAAAGGCTAAATAATTCAACTAAAATACTACATAAAAACTATATTTATATTAATTTTAATTCTTGGTGAAAGTATTTATATTGACTACATAGATACAAACAAAACGAACGGGTCTTTAAGTCGAGACAAACGTAGAGATTAGTATATGTATAAACCGGCCGAGTTATTGACAGTAATGTATTATTCTACCAGACAAATTAGGAGTGTTTAAGCGATCAAATGCAAAGTGAAAATAAAGGACTTGAAATTAAAGGTGCCGCACGATTCAATGAAGTTTTGTTCTTAATAGACCTTAATATAAAAATACTTTCTAGTGAATCAAGCATAGTTTGATGTCTAACATTTTTGACAAGTTTCAAATTTTCTTTGTCAATGTGGTGATATTGTCAACGAAACGATCGTAAGGTCTCTGAAATATGTGTTGTGGTGATTTGGGTTTCTCCAAGTGTACTTATTAGTGCTCATAACAGGTTCCAGTTTTCACATAGTATATATATATATATATATATATATATATATATATATATATATATACATACATACATATATATATATATATATATATATATATATATATATATATATATATATATATATATATATATATATATATAAACTGACCCCGTATATGTGTTCTAGGGTCGAGATCTCCTCATTAATTAATTTTTTAAAGGAAATTCACCAAAACTATTTTAAATACACAATTTGTCCTATGGGTAATCCCTTGTCTTCTTTATTGGCCAATATATTTATGGAAAATTTAGAAGATTAAATTTTAGCATCAGAAGTATCATATAATATTGTCTTTTGGTCCAGATATCCAGATGATATTTTAGCATATTTTCAATGTTGCCGTACAGAATTAAATAAATTGTTAAATTTTATTATTAACCTTCAAGAAAACATCAATTTTAGTTTAAAAGACGAATCTAACAATAGTATCAATTTCTTATAGATTTAACCATTAAAAACAAAATAATTTATTTGACTTTTCAATATACAGGAAAACACAAAAAACTATATCAGACGATTCATGTCACCCTTTTTCACACAGTCTATCATTCAATGATCCATCGTGCATTTTCAAAACTTATGAAACCAATTTTGAAAAATAAATTTCAGTAATCACACAAATAGCTTTTAATAAAGTTTGTTGTTGTTTGCTGCCGACATCGATGACTGCGGCTTTAAGCTATTCGCCTATTAGAACCCGATTTTAAAATGCATCCACTACTATCTAGTTTTCAATTGTTATGTTGGGATCCGACAATTTTACAATTTTGTTATTATTATTATTCTTATTTTTTTAAAGATAATGAAAAGACACTTACTTCATGCCCATGGGCCCATACAGGCAAAGTTGTATGTATAACAAAAAATTACAGGAAGCCCACAGAAACTTTTAATAATGGTTTACCTTATTTACATAATAGATAGCCCACAATCTAATTTATCCAAATATTAAAGACATTAAATATAAGAAATACGTTTCGATGACTTATTTTGGAAACATTTCAAAAAGCAGTTCTAACATTTTGAATATTAGTGCAAATACAAGGTAGCTTTAATATCTGACAACACGACGAGTTATTTGTTATTTTTTGTTTGTTTTGTTTCTTTAACGTCGGCCTATTTCCGCGACTATGTCCAATCACCGACGCCAGGGAGCAGTTTCACCTCACTATCCTGGACATTTTGCCGAACCCCTGCCTTTCTGTAAGGAGGTTAGGGATTTTTAACGTGCCCAACATCGCATGGACACGGGATCGACGGATTTACGCCCCCTCCGAAGGGCGGAACGTGCAGACATTCAACTTGCTTAAATACAATGCCAGAACCTCGGTTGATGTTAATTTTACAGTTTGTACTGAAAAGGTGAAAGGAGTACCCTGGGATCGAACCCAGTACCCTTCGGTTCAGAGGCAAACGTTCTTACTCCTGAACCACCGAGGTTCTTATTTGTTATTAAAAGCAAAAAAGCATATTTCTTGACAAAAGCTGGAATTTATAAATTAGCTTGTACACATTTTAACGCAGTCTATATGGGTCAAACTTCTAGAAGCGTTAATCCAGATACAAGGAAAATATTTGTGCACTTAAAAATAACCACCCTTAAAAATCTACATTTGCAAAGCATATTATCGATCCTGGGCATATACTTACACTAAATAACGCCATAGGGCCGCTAATTTCTTGTAATGACAGGCTTAAACTTGACTTACATACACTTAAATTTTCCTCCAAAAAAAACTAGTGTGATTGGGGTTGCAAACTTTCTAAAGCAGTTAATAAACAAAAAAGATTACGTAATTTGTCAAAATCAGTAAATTATTTTTTAAGTTATCATCTCTGACAAATTAGGAACAAATCCGCTTTTGGTAAAAGGGACAAGTCGAGTTGCGGTACGGCTGAACGCCTCCTGTTTTAGAGCTTCACGCTGACGTCGCCGGCACTTTGAAGTGAGCGAGATATATTGTAAATCGCTGGTATGGGAATCCTGAACTGGTTTATGCTTATCTCGCGAGGCAAAGTGCCGAGGGATTATAATTGGCTGCCCCCAATATTTCATTCGGTTATATAGGACGGAAACTTTGCACACACAGTACAGGACGCTTAACAAATATACGGTCTGGTTCGAACAGGGTAGGTTCCAACCCTAGGTACAACATCGGATACGATGTTGTACCCAGGATTTCATTTCGTTTCCCTGTGAACATTCCTATTCTAATTTCACATTCTAATTGTAGATATGAGGAAATTGTAATTATAAGATTTGGGGAGTTTTTAAAAGGGATTATGTTTGTACGAGGCTGGTATAACCTGCGAAATATATGTACTTCGCAAACTAAACAGTAATAATTCAGTACAGTTTCAAATCAGATGATTTAACTTACTTTACAATTTTCGTAGTAAGAACATTTTATTGACAGAGACTTGATGGGCAAGAATATTTTTAGCATAGTTTGACTGGTAGGCAAACGACAACGAGCTTATTTTCTTGGTGGCAGTTTAGATTGGAACAGACAAGTTAATGGGAAAACATCGATCTCACAAAGGCTTTTGATTTCTGGACCATGAGTTCTTGCTGTACAAGTTACAAACTTTTAACTTCTCTCGTATTTTGGTAGATCGAAAGGGTTGGAGGGTGGCTAATAATATGAGAAGTCGAAAACCGAGTCGTATGTATGAGATAAAATAATGATAATATAATAAAAGATAAGCACAACTCAACACTTTTCTGATTATTCGGACGTAAACAAAGATTATTCGATTTTGACTTAAAGCTGTACATCAGATATATACGAGTATTTATTTTATTTGTCAGAGTTACCAGCCAGAATGCCCACCAAATTATAGAACACCCTGTATGATCCACACACAAAAAGATAACTTGCAGTATAGAACTCTAGATTTAAAAAAGCCTGGCCGCAGCAAGTGCGTAATGGTAGTCAATTTTCATAAAAATATTTTTTATAACAACTTAGTCTTTTTTTATGAGGGATCAAGTCTGGTTAACGGTATAACAACAGATATAATTAAGCACAAAAAGCTTTTTAACAAAAATTCTAGAATAAAATATTTGCATGAAGATTTACAAACAATTTCTTTCACAAAAATTAGCCATTTTTTTTACAAAAATTGACTTAAATAATGTTGCCCAAATATTATCTTTTTTATAAAAATTTGCCAAACAAGTTTTCTTGCGAAAATTCGAAAACATTTTTTACAATAACTTATTAAACATTTAATATTAATTATCAACACTTTACAAAAATCTTACAAAAAGTGATTTCTTGGGAAACACTAAAAAACGTCTGCGAAAACTGACTAAAGGTTTTTTACAGGAAAATTTGCTGAAAAAGACATCAATTTTAAATTATATACCTAATCTGTAACTGAAATTGTAAAAAAAACGCAAATGTGAAAAAGTATATCTTTTAACTTTAGAGAAAAGTATAAGGGGAGAAATACTCATATTTTCATATCACAAGCTGCCAGAAAATAAGAACTTTATTTAAGTCTGCCAATTTGAAGTTCCACTTGACAACTGTGAAAACCATTTATCAACTACTTTATATATTATGGAAATCTAAGAATAGATAATACTATCAAATTTATTGTTTTTAAACTTTTTTGTACCAAAGATATTTATAATATCTAATGTTATTTTTTCAAGATCTTGCTAAATATTCCCCTAGAACCCATATTCGGAGTTAGTTTATATATATATATATATATATATATATATATATATATATATATATATATATATATATATATATATATATATATATATATATATCTTTTGGAATATTGCACTACACTGTAATTACTTTTAAATATACACTGTATTTGTTTGCTGTAAGTTTGTGATTTCTTATTGGTTTGCGTGAGCTGCAGTTTCTAACCGTCCCGCTTCATCATCAGCACACAACTGACTGTTATCGCTCCTGTGTGGTCTACGTCTGAGATTGTACGTGGCGCTTGCGCCGTGAGCTTCTATTGGTCGGTTTACTGTTCTCTGATTGGGTGTGCCTTCGGACTGTGTCGTGTGTATCGGTCTCCTGTCTTGATCACTGTGGTTTGATAATTTGTTTATTTGTATGGCCTTTATTAAGTTTTGTTTGTACTTGGATTTGTTCTGGCATTAATTGTTTCTTATTGTTTGTTTGTTGAATGTAGTATTGTTCCCATATTTTAATTTTGTTGTGGTCTTTAACATGTTTCATTAGTTTTAATTGGGTGATGTCTGGTTTTTGGTGTTTTGTGTTGTGAATGTGTGTAGTTACGTTTGATTTGTAGCTAGGTATGTGGACTTTATCTAATTCTGTTATATGTTCCTTGAATCTTGTTTCTATTGATTTTTTTGTCATTCCTATATATTTTTTATTGCATGTGTTACATTCTATTTGATATATTTCGTTTAATTCATGTGGGTTGTGTTCTTGTTTTTTATTTATTTTGTTTATTATTTTGTTATTGGTTTTGTAGCTCGTTTTAAAGTCATATTGTTTGAGTGTTTGGGTTTTTTTTATGTGGTGGCTATAAATTAATGTTGTGTATTTTGTGTTTGTTTCTGCTGTTTTGTTTTTGGTTTTGTTTATTTGTTTGTTTTTGATTTGTTTTACTAGCTTTTCTATTGTTTTCGTGTTGTATCTATTTCTTTCTGATATTTGTATTATGATGTTGTACTCCTTTTCTCGTTCGTCGTTATGGAGTGGTACATTTAGCATTCTATTTTTTACGTATCTGTATGCGGCCATTTTTTGTATGTGTGGGTGTAGTGGGTTTTTAGGTATAGTGATGTCTGTTTGTGTAGGTTTTCTGTATATTTTCTATTCAATCTGGTTTCCTTTTCTGATTAGTGTTAAGTCTAGGAAGTTTATGGTGTTGTTTGATTCTTTTTATATTGTAAATTTTATGTTTTTGTTGATTTGGTTTATTTTTTCGAGGATATTGTCTATGTTGGTTTTTTGGTTGTCGTATATTATTAATATATCATCGACGTATCTTATCCATTTGATGTTTGGGTCTGTCTATTTTATGATGGTGTTGATTTTATCTTCTAACTGTTGTATGTATATTTCTGCCATGATGCTTGATAGTGAAGATCCCATTGGTAGTCTGTCTTCTTGGATGTAGTAGTCTCCGTTGAACTCAAAGTAATTTTCTTTTAATATGTCGTTTAATATTTCGCTGATTTGTTGTTTTTTGTTGTTATTTTGTATTTTATTTTCGTTTGTAGTTTCGTTAATTGGTATATTGGTGTACATATTTGTTATATCAAATGAGGCAAGTCTTGTGTTTTTGTTTATGTTTATGTTTTCTAGTTTATGCACTAGTTCTATGGAGTTTTTTTAAGTTAAATTTGTTTTCTAGTTGTATTTCTTGTTTTAGTAATTGTTCCATTTCTTTTGGTATTTTGTATGAAGGTGCATCTTTGAAGTTGATGAGTGGTCTTATTGGGTATCCCGTTTTGTGTATTTTTATTATTCCTGTTATTGGTGGTGCTTTAGGGTTGTTGTTATAATAATGTGTTGTTTTTTGATTGAATATTGTCTTGTGTTTTTTATGATGTTTAATATTTGATTTTGGAATTTTTTCGTTGGGTTTTCGTTCAGTTTCTTGCATTTGTTTGTTGAGATGAAAGTGTTTGTTTTTTCTATATAGTCCTGTGTTTTTATTGCTATTAGTGCGTCGCTTTTATCTGTTTTTGCTATTATTATGTTGTTATATGTGACTTTGTTTCTTATTTGTTTGATCATTTTTTCATGTGTATGGTTTTTTTTACAATGTTCATTTGGAAGTGGAGCAAATATTTTGTTATTTAGTGTACAAGTGGAGGAAAAACAATTTGAACATTTAATTAGATAATATTCCTTCGTTCATTGATATTTTGTCTTATTCTTTAATTGATGATTTTACTGCCATATCCAAACCAAAATTCAAAAGTCGTATGTTATCGTGAGCAGAATTGAGAAAGCTTTAAAATGAGGTGTTACTCGACATAGGAAGCTATTTAAAATTTAAGCGTACTTCAGGCCCCTGCCTAAGGGATAGATTCCAAAATACCAAACATACGCCATCATGTGCCCCCCTGGAAAACATAGTCGACGTGTCCAAATTTCTTTCCTTTTCTTTTAGTTTCGATATTTTTCAGGTGAGAAGTTTTAATTGGTACACCCTGTATATATCAATGGTGTAGAGCCTACTAGAAACATATCAAAAGCCTTAATTATCTTGATCTAAGAACTCTTTGATGATAGGTTTTCATATGCATCTGGTTTTCTAATTAATTAAATGAAAACGTAAATGAGAAATTGAGTAGAGTACAGAAATAACTTCTTTGAGAAAGGGAATCTTTAAATCAGAGAGTGAACAAACGCCAAATTAATCCTTGTATATAAGCTGGGCCTCTTTTGCTGCAATTTATCATCTCCTGACAAGATCCTAAAGGACTCTTGCTCTATTCCTACAAAAACAGCCTGTATTTGTAGCGTTTTAGATTTCAGACACATATGTTGTTTACAATAACAACACGAAAATTCTCTGAGATAGAACCCACAGGGCGAATTACAAAATCAATACTAAATATAAATTATATGCCATCAGAGGATGGAGAATTTAAAGGCATTGTCAATTGTATCATTATTTATCTCCATTCAAAAGTGTATCGGTATGATCATTCAAAAAGTAATAAAACGATTTTAGTGAAACTTTACAGATGTCTTTCCTTAGTGAAGAGGTTAAATAACTTCATCGGAGAACCCGAGCGGATCAGTTTTCCAAGGAAAATTAAAGTTGCCCTTAGAAAAATCTTTATAATTTCGAAGATACCAAATACAAATGTTGAAACTTATTATCTGTCTTTACAAGTGCTTTTGTTCCTGTTACCGGTAGAGGGAACAAAACAAGCACATATGGAGCCAGAAAGAAAGTATCTACATATGTATTTAGTATGATACAGTTTCACCAAATATGCGACAGAACAATTAATGAAAATACCAAAGATATTCAACAAAATTTTATGCAGAAATGTAAAGACTACGTGTTCTACCAAAATTCAGGTTTATAAATTGTTTATAAGAAAAGTACGTTCAGAACCGGAATAGAATATATGAAACGTGCAGCCACTGCCGTTAGCGTTAGCCACTATATTTTATCAGTTAACATAAGTTTGCTGTTCACGGAGCATTGTATCATCCAGGGCCGGATTATATGCATTTCGCATATTTTTTGCATAAGTTGCATATTTTAGTGTATTTTGCCTAAATTGCATATTTCCATATATTTTGCATTATTTGCATATTTTACAATTTTTAGGGGTTTCCGTATATAACAAAAGTCATATACTTGTTTCAATGTAAGCCACTGCCAAGGTAAATTTATAGGCCGTTCAAATGTAGCTGGCGGAAAGGAGATTCCAAAATCCTGGTATTGTATAGTTCGAGCGCTTCAGTCAGATATAAGACAGTGCGCTGGACACGGTGAGCTACCACTGGGTTCTTAGAATCTACCGCCTCCTAGCTTTGTACATGTTATACCTAAATGAAACTAGTAGCTAGTAGGTGAGAGTATAAAAACAAATTCTTGGAAGGATTGTCGGTAATGGCGCTCTTTTCTTTGTACTTTGCATTAGCGTGAAATAAATAGCAAAATGCAATTTGTAGGTATTGTATAAATCTAAAATTCATAGGAACTAGGGTTCTACGCTCGCCTATCATAAAAACTGTGGCTATAATTCTCAATAATAACTGCAAAATGCATTGAAAGGACTGACCGCCAGGTAATTTTATTCGTATCTTAAGTCTCGTAAGAAGACATTAAAAGGGATTAGGTCTGATTTATTTATACGCCAGTAGTGTCTAGAATTAAAATAATTTGTTTCTCTTATTTAGTTTCCTTATGCTGCTTGTGCTTAGTTGCACGCACAGTGAATTTACTTCATTTTTAGACAGTGTTAGTGTAGTTTGTTTTTATTAGTTTATACTATTATTATTATTATTATATATATATATATATATATATATATATATATATATATATATATATATATAAATGTGCTCCAAATTGCCAAGCTGGATACGGCCACACTCAGGGCTTTCCGTAGATGGTGACAAAGTGTTTTGTAAACCATGCGGGATAGTGGTAAGTCACTTTTTATTTTAAGCAACTGATCTATTTTCTTCGTTTTTATAACCTTTGCCATTAATCAGCCCAGTACCTATTTACAAATTTTTCTGACACATGATTTTTATAACCGAAAATCATACAATTCAATCGAAATAAAAAATTAAATACAGTATTAAAAATATACCTTGCAATTCTTAAACAAATTCCTGAAATACAAATTAATAATATACTTCTTTATTTTTATTATTTAATTCACAGATATTGTATAAAAACAATACTAAATTTCTATTTATTCGAAAAATATGTAGATGCCTGTAGTAATATTGATTTCTTTTTGAACAGATTTCAAACGCAAGGAAATATCTCATAGACCAACACTGTAAGATACCTCTGCATCAAAGAAATTATGAAAAACGAAATTCAAATAATACATCCCAAGCATCAATACGCGAATGTTTGGGAAACCAAACAAAAGAAAGCAGGAGAGGATACCTTTAAATTTGACTTATGCAAGGTAGTGGTTGCTTCTAACATTCCACTGAATAAATTAAATAACATAGTCTTCAAGTCATTTTTGGAAAACTATTGTAAACAGTCCGTACAAGATGAAAGTACTTTGAGAAAAAAATATGGTTGAAAAATGCTATTTAGAAACTTTTTCAGAAGTAACAAGTTTTATAAAAAAAAATTTTGTTACGTTGTAGTAAATGAAACTCAAAATATTTGTGGTAGATATATTGCTAATTTAATGATAGGCACCTTAACTGAAATTTCTTCATCCAGACCTTATTTAATTGCAGTCAAAGAATTAGAAAAAACAAATAATATTACTATAACAAGATTTATTCAAGAGGGTCTGTCAAACGTGTTTTAACCAAATGCTATACGAGTTGATAAAGTTTTGTTACTGCTTACCGATGCTGCTTCATATATGGTCAAAGTTGGAATTCATTTAGAAATATTTTATCGCAACTTAATTCATTGTATATGCCTGGCTCACGGGTTAAACAGGGTAGCAGAAGAAATTAAACAGCAATTTCCTTTAGTCAATGTTTTTATTAATAATATGAAAAAAGTGTTTGTTAAAGCTCCTTTAAGAGTTCAAAGATATAGAGAAGTTCTGCCTGAGGTACCATTACCTCCTAGACCTTTAATCACGCGATGGGGAACCTGGATCGAGGCTGCCTTATTTCATTTTGAACATTTTAGAGAAATCACGGAGGTAATGCTTGAATTTGTAAATGAACCAGGTCCGTCAGTGCAACACGCAAAAATTCTTTTAAAGGACTCCAAATTGAGCCAACAATTACGTTTTATAAACAGTAATTATAAAATAGTTACAGAAACTATAAACAAAATTCTGCGGCAAAATGTTTTTCTAAGAGAATCAGTTAAATTAATAGAACATTACAAAGAAACTATTGATAAAGCAAATGGGCCTGTTCCAAACCAAATTACAAAAAAATTATCAGAGACACTCACAAAAAATGAAGGTTTTACCAAGTTAACGCAGATTGCAAAAGCTCTGGATGGAGATTTTTCAGACGATTTAAACAATGTAGACCCTACCATATTGTCAAGCTTAAAATATGCTCCAATTACATCAGTCGACGTAGAACGGAGTTTTTCTTCACATCAAAACTTACTAACTGAGAGAAGGCAATCTTTCAAAATAGATAATTTAGAGCGCCACTTAATAATTTCTGTTAATAGTAATAATTGCAATAATAATATTAATGAATAATTAATTAATAATATAATTAGGCTCCTATGTGGTATTGATTGTGAATAAAATTAATAGCTTAGACCATTAAAACTTGTTTTATTGGTATACTATGATTAGTTATGCATTGCATATATCGATATTTTTGTGGATATTTTGTTCAAGTTGGTGCATATGTTTTTCAAATTTCCTGCATATATATATATATATATATATATATATATATATATATATATATATATATATATATATATATATATATATATATATATATATATATATATATATATATATATATATATATATGCGCATATTTCACCTAAAAAGTTTGGATATAAATCCCAGCCCTGATCATAATACATGCTTAGTTACAGTGTCCAAAACTGCAAGAGATTTTAGTGAATTTTTGTAGAATGAAGCATACGACTTTTGAAATTTAACAGATACCTCGAAAATAATTTCGAAATTTTGGTTTTTCTTCTGGAAAATTTTCGTATCTCCGTTAATAACAAAGCTATGAAAACCAAGTTTGGTACGCAGATTTGTATTAAACTATGTATTAATATGTAGATTTTTAATTTAAAAAACAAATAAGTTATAAGCCTTAGAAGAAAATTGAAACGTTGAATTGGTGAGGTTCGAACTAATAGGCTTTATGAGTGGAAAATATCGCATAAAATGGCTAACAAGATCCTAGATCTATGGTTCAACTGTTACTTTCTCTGATTTGATCAAAATGTTTGCAAAAATTTTTTATTGAAAATTGAAACAACAATTGGTTGCTATAAATAATAAAGACGGTAGAAAATTCACATACGTACTCATACATATAGACGTTATTACACTATATACGTCATGTTAAGCGTAGCACAATGGAAAAACAGTTGGCATATCAGGATAATAGTCTGCACTCGTTCTAATCCTTGTGGTGACATTTTTTTTCTCAGGACTCGTCCGCAGCCTTGCCGCCCCGATAGCACTGCAACCTTTGGTTGATTGTGCATACCCTTAGTCTTACACCACCCATTCCAAAATCACTGTGCCTTGAACTAGTCTGCACAGCGATTGGTAGGGTGAAGTTTAATATTGCTCTGTCTCCGGTCTGACAGTAGATCAGTTGTCTTTTGCGGTCCAGAGCTTTACACTCGCACAAGATGTACTGGGCTGATTCCTCCCACCTTGACGGCCATGTGTCCCGTCAAGAGACCTGTTGTGTTTCTGAGCTGTCCTCTGCTTAGATTTAGCAGCTCCACATCTCTCTTTTGTTTGTCAATTATTGACTTCCCATGTCTGAGCCCTGGACAGTCTGCCCAGTACACCTTGTGTTGGTTTCTGACCCAGGACTTAATGGCTCCCCTGGCAGTGCTCTTTGTCACGCCCAGATCTGGTTCTGGTCCCATAAATTGTTCTGCTGACCCTCTTTTCGCGAGACTGACAGCTTCTTCATTGCCTTTGACCCCCGAGTGATCCGGCACCCAGGTGAAGGTCATCTCATTCTGCCCAGCCAGCTTGCTCGTCTCGTCTCGGCACTCACTCACCAGCCAGGAATTTACCCGTGGGCTATTTAGTGCCTTAAGGGCTGTCTGTGGCTATGAGGATCCGCTTGTTGGTGTAGCCCCTCCTCTTGTTTTCCTACAGACAGTCATGTTAACGTTATCTGATCCGACTATGTAATTCTGACCAATTTTATGTGAATTTTTATGGATAGAATTCACTAAAGAGATGTGCTTTTTTAAGACTTTTAATTTAATTTGAATAGCAGATCTGGTTGTTTCTCATTACCTTAACTCAGCTGAACCGTTTCATACTTAGTACAGCCGTAGAGCCTTTTCCTGTGGCTTTACTGGTGTTTGATTTTCCCTGCAACCGATTTCGCTTTTTACGGCTGCGTCAGGCAATAGAATATCTTATCTGTGAAGCCACAGGAAAAAGTCTGTATCTTTGTATTTAGATCAGCTTGTATAATTTTAATTTATATTATTAACGAATTTTCATGTACAAAATGTTTTTTAAGTAGCGAATTTTCTTACAAAGTTTTAGTGAATTTTCTTAAAAGAAAATATTGTTTGAAATTTTTCTGCAAAATAATGTTTAGCAAAGTTTTTATGAAATATTTATTAACGAACTTCGTGAAAGATAATGTTTTAATCAATTTTCGTGCAAATTTCGGTGTAAAGGAATGTTTAGCAAAGTTTTGATGAAATTCGTGAAAGATAATAATTTAATGAAACTTCCTACAAATTTTTTATTTAGGGAATTTTGGTAACAAATATTTTATCGATCTCCTTATGTAAATTTTTTCAAACATTCATTTTTGAGGAATATACAGTTTGTTTCTGACGAAATTCGTGAAAGATAATAATTTAATGAATTTTTCTACAAATTTCTGATTTAGGGAATTTTGGTAACAAATATTTTTTCAAACATTCGTTTTTGAGGAATATACAGTTTGCTGAGTTTGAGATTTAATGCTTTCAAATGTTATTGAGTTGAAACTAGTTTATAAGTCCAAGTTCGAATCTCCATGGAAGTTTAATACTTTTTTACCTTTTTCTTCTAATTTTATCTCTTTTTTATTGCAAAAGATATTGTATCAAATGTTTGACCTAAAACAATTTGTATTGCATTTTCGTAAAAAAAAATTTGCGACTTTTCCTCAAACATTTTTAATGACATACTTTTTTCAGCAAATTTTCTTGTAAACTTTTTATAGCAAAATCATGTTGGAAAATTAACTTTTAGCGAATTTTCGTGAAAAAAATTGTTTGGTAAGTGTTCATGGAAAAAGTCTTCTGTTAAAAAATATTTTAGATTTTTTTTGACATAGGCACGTGTAAACTGCTTAGGTAGGTAAGTTGGCCATAAAAATTAAATCAGATTTTTTCCATCAGAATTATATTTAGAAAAGTTTTAATATCTCCGCAAATAATAAAGATATTTGAATTACATTTGGCATACATGATATCACTTTCAAGATTACAGTTTCGAACAAAGTTAATGTCCCTCAGTTAAAGAAAAATTGCTTTATTGGAGTCAATAAAATATTTTTTATAAAAATTCGCTACCATGACGCACTTGCGGCCTCCAGGCTTTTATAATTTCACTTTAGTAAACTATTCTATTAACATTCAAGTGATAAGTCACTTTCTTTTCTAGGAATTAAAAATAGATTCTTCAACTATTTTTGTTTTTATAGCACACCGTTTTTCCAAGCACGCCTCTCTGCTATATTTTGTGGCTAGCGTAGTCTTTAAAGAGGTAAAATAACACGTTTATAGTTAAAAAGGAGTATGAAGTTGGAAGAGAATTCTATTATGTCTTTGTATCCTTTGTGGAATGTGTTCTGAAACCAAAACGGAAACGAAAGTCATTTGCAGTAGCTAGACTTCTGATAAGGAATGCTTTATCTTCATTACAGTATAAAGGTTTCAATGTGTTGAAAAGACCATTAAAATTACAATGTTATTAGTGAATAATGGCTCGCAATAATCCTATTTAGTTTAGTTAAACTATTACTAAAGCTAGAAAAAAAGGATCGCTACACGTTGAAGTTGCATTTCGCTTACTGACAACTGAAAAGACTTTTCCTTGTTTAAGTAGATACAGACGTGAAAAGTAGCAGCTGATAAAAAGTTAACCAGGTTGGTGTTGCATGACAGCACAAAACAAATTTAAATTCACCTGGATATACTGCAAAAATATTTTGAAAAATGGAAACTTAAAGTCAATCCCAATTAATCAGAAACAGCGGTATTTACTAGAAAATTTAAAGATATTAAGATCTTTCACCCACTGAAAATAAACAAAAACAAAATAAAAGAAAGTCACAATGTAAAATACCTGGGTGATAAATTAGATACTAGGCTTACTCTTAAGAAACACATAAAATAATTACTTGGGAAAGCACATGGCGTGCTATAATCTCTATACCCGCTACTACACAAAAATAACAATGTTAGTATTTCAAACAAACTAATCGTGTATAAAAGCATACTTAGACCAATTTTAACATATGCTGCTCCGGTATGGTGTGGTACAGTAAATACTCATATTACGAAATTACAAAGATTAATAAATGCCTAGAATGAAATATATATATATATATATATATATATATATATATATATATATATATATATATATATATATATATATATATACAATAGAATTGGGCGCCTACATAATTCTGCAAACACTCTATCTATCAAAAAATACATATATGCTATATAATAGGAATTCTACCTCGTCCACTTAATAAAACAGTACCAACAAAATATTATAGTATAAATAGTCTTAATTTTAGTATATCTGATATTTAGTATAGCACAATTTTGTCATTTGGGGTGATAGAACAACAGTGATGTCATATTATACGCATAACTCCGATTTGTTATTCTTTATTGTGGACCCTCTTCTTTGATTTCTGTCTGTCTCGTACAACAGTTTGTGGCTAATGGACTTTGCTTCCGAGGCCATCCCTAGACTAACACAGACACACACACGCACACACACACCTCGTCCACTTAAAAAAATTAAAATTCTGGACGCAGCAAGTGCGTTATGGTAGTGAATTTTCATAAAAATGTTTTTAATAACAAATATGTGTGTTTTTTTAAGAAAGCAGGCATCAAATTTGGTTACCAGTATAATCTATATATTAGAAACAATGTGCCATGTTTCATCAAAATAACTTTATTGTGTGAAAATGTACAAAATTTTCCAAAAGTAAACTTAAAGTGTTCCCGAAAAAACACGTTTCTTGGTCAACCTTATAGGTTAATAGCAAATTGAGCTGTTCAAATATGAAACATTTGATCAAAATTCGCTACCATAACGCACTTGCTGCGTCTAGAATTTCTTTTCTTACAAACATGCATTATATCTCGATGGAAAATGCAAAAATGCAATAACATAAGGCGTGTTTGATTAAAAAAAAAGGAAATTTGTATCACCAATGGACTTATGGGCCACCCTGTGATTGTAGAAATATTATTTTAAGATGTAGCTCAAGACACCCTATAATTAATATATACAAATTTTTTTCATATCTTATATAATAACGGATATATTGAGCTTTATTGATTTTTTACGAAAATTCGACAAAAATTATATACCATTAAACGATAAACTCTATAGCTAAGGCTACTGCAAAGCATCAGAGAAAGGGTCTATTTGAAATGAATTTTCTGCAAATATTTTAGTAAAATGAAGGACAATGACGGTTGAAATTAAGACTTTAGGGTTTGTAAAACATTCTTCTTGAGACATTTTATTTCTAAAGCCCGTATTAGATTCAAGTTATTTGCCTAAATGTTGCCAATTTTGACATTTTAAATCGCCACTTTGACGTTTTGAGGAAAACCCCAATTTATTTTTCTTAAAATGCCTATAACTTTTTTGTCTTTTGACTTACATAGCTAAATTTTGGTAGGTAGCTTACTTATAAGGATATAAACCAGCGTTGGTTGCCCTTACTTTGTTAATTCCGGAGATATAAATTTTTTTCGAAAGAAAACACAAAATTTTCCGGGAAAACCTAGGCAGATTTTCCTGCTTAACGAACTCATCCAAGCCATTTGCAAAAGGAATTTTTTCTCCAAATTTAATCAAAATCGGCCCATTATTTTTTGAGTTATCGGTGTGATACATATATATATATATATATATATATATATATATATATATATATATATATATATATATATATATATATATATATAAAATATATAAATATATATATATATATATATATATATATATATATATATATATATATATATATATATATTTATATATTTTTATATATATATATATATATATATATATATATATATATATATATATATATATATACATATATATAAACATATAAAAATTGAAACTGACCCCGGATATGTTTTCTGGGGGGCCTAATTAGCGCTCATTTGAAGAAATTTTTTCAAAATTCAAAAGTCGGGATCTCCTCATTAGTGAATTTTTTTAAGAAAATTCTCTAAAAATGTTCAAGACGCAGCAAGTGCATTATGGTAGTGAATTTTCATAAAAATTGTACACTACTAGTAAGGTATATTATTAAAACTAATTCTTTAAATTTAAGTGGACCTGGAAGACCGGTTGTAGAGCTCTCAGTTAGCGATTATTTAAATAAGTTTTTATTTTCTATGGACCTATAAAATTATAGTTTGGTAGGAGATATATGTAAGTACTGCAAGTCTCTTTAAAAAAATTGTGTTACAAATTTCATTAAATTCACAAAAGATTTCTAGAAACAAATTAATTATTTACAAAGAGAATGTACCTGCCAAATCATAAATATGGCAGATATTTTTCCTTTTAATTGCTTGGATAGTTTTGTTTTAGTCAACTCAATCGAACTAGTTTTTGCAAACAAAACAACAAAAAATATTTTTTATAACCAACTTGTAGTTATCCGCGAAGCTCATTATGTTAGTTTTCTTTATATTAGTCCCCAGGCTGCGTTTACATAGGTGTTACTATGGTTCAAGATTGAAGCTTCTAGCTTAATAGGAAATTGAGTTATCGGATTTCAAATATTTTTACAAAAACTGTCTACTATAATGTGTTTGCTGCACCCAGACATTTTTCAACACTTATTTGCTGTTGATGTATCCACACTTTTTGAAATGATAAAATATTGTAGCTCTCTATGTAAGACTGACAAACAAGGCAACCTAAATTTCATTTTTGGAAAAATATTTTAAACAAATGAAATGGGGTAACAATTTGAACATAAATTGAAAATCTTGGCTCGCTGCGGTTCCCCTTCCCCTTCTGTATGCATACAACCACACTAAATGCATAAACAAGTACAATGTAAACAAGAAAAGTTTCTTGGGAACAACCCGCAAGAAAGTTACGGGACCTCCGGTAAATATAGGGGTTATGGGCAGAATAAACAGAATTTTAAGGTGATATAGCTGCAAAATGGGATAAAGGCAGCTTATAGAGGTCCAAATAAGCTGTTTTTTCGCACTTTTCGCTGACATTTACTTTTTATCTTCTACCCCGCCCAACACCCCTATTCACTCCTGGTCCCGTAACTTTCTTGGGGGCTGCTTGCAAGAAATATTTCTTGTGGTTTGTGTATCCAGAATAATATTTAAGCATGTTTCTGGTTTTTTTTTTTTCTAAAAAGCCCCCGTGTGCTTATCAGAAAATTTACCGGAAATTTAATTTTTATTTACAAAACGAATTTACCTGCCAAATTATAAACGTGGCAGGTATTTTTCCTTATAGTCGCTTGGATGATCCGTCGTAGTCCACTCAATCGAAACAGTTTCTGCAAACAAAATAACAAAAATGGTTTTCTAAAACAAATTTGTCGTTTCTTGGGAAGCTCATTGTGTTATTTTTTAAATTTAGTACCCACGCTGCTTTTATACAGGTTTTAGTAGGTATCAAAACTGAAGATTCTAGTTTAATGGGAAATTGAATTATCACCATTTGGAATATTTTTACGAAAATTCTCTACCATAATAACCCACTTGCTGCAGCTAAACCCCTTTCAACATTTATTTACTATTGCTGTATCCATACTTTTAAAAATGAAATAAACAAATATAAGCAATACTAAATTTTGAAATTCAAATTTTAATAATTTACACAACATCTGTTTCCAACCGATAACTCAAAAAATACTTAACCAATCGAAACCAAATTTGACCATCCCCTTTTGTTAGTAGCTTGGGTGAATTTGTAAGACAGTTTTGACACTCACATACTTTCAGAAAAAAATGTAAAAAACTGTTTGAAACCGAAATATCTGTTAAATTACTAAAAGTATGAAACTAAAACTTTACACGCAGGCAGTGGCCATCTCTGCCAAATTTGAACTTAATCGTTTCAGTATATTTTGAGTTATAACCAAATAAATATTAAATAATTCACGATATAACCTGATATTACCTCTGAAGGGGTGCCTATAATGTTAGACAAGGTCAGACAGATATATCAGGGTTACGCTGCTATTGCAAACAAATGCTCCAAATTAAACTTCAAACGAACAGGTTACAATATGCTACAATAAACAATTAGCGGTGTTGCCATTTGTCAAAACTGTCATCTGAATTTGAAGATATCAGGAAAACATATAGTAGTAAATAAAAATTTTAATGAAAGTTATTCAATTTGTTTAAAAGCAATCTATAAAAACGTTTTATTATGTATAAATATTAAGTCTCCCATTGTTCAAGGTATTTAAAACCCATCGCCCTCTCCTAGTTAAATCTGACAACGCCAGTTAGCTATTTGTCATTGTCGTTTATTATTTTGAAAACCGACAGTATGGGGGGAGGAGTCGAATTCGAGGTTATCTTCTTCTTTGTTTACAGACGTCATAAACAAATAATAAGACTCAGCTATTACCTTAGAATCTTGTAATAAGGTACTTATTGTTTACTTTTTGTTTTTAGTGAATTTTGTTAAGTTGGCTAAAACGGATCAGCCAAGCCACTAATAAGGAAAAATACCTGCCACGTTTATAATTTGGCAGGTACATTCGTTTTGTAAATAAAAATGAAATTTCCGGTAAATTTTCAGATTAGCACACGGAAGCTTTTTAGAAAAAAAATTGAAACATGCTTAGATCTCCTTCCAGATACATAAGCCACAAGAAATATTTCTTGCAAACAGCCCCCAAGAAAGTTACGAGACCAAGAGTGAATAGGAGTGTTGGGCGGGGAAGAAGATAAAAAGGAAATGTGAGCGGAAAGTGCGACAGAGCCAGCTGAGTTGGACCTCTCTCTAAGCTGCCTTTATCTCATTTTGCAACTATACCTCCTTATATTTAGCGCATGTCCCATAACTTTCTTGCGGGTTATTCCTTAAGAAACTTTTCTTGTTTACATTGTTCTTGTTTATGTATTGAGGGTGGTTGTATGCATGCAAAAGGGGAAGGCGAGCCTCTGCGACAAAGCAGTGAACCAAGATTTTCAATTTATGTTTAAATTGTTACCCCAATTCATTCGTTTAAAATATTTTTCCAAAAATGAAATTGAGGTTGCCTTGTTTGTCAGTCTTACATAGAGAGCTACAGTATTTCATCATTTTCAGAAAGTGTGGATACAGCAACAGTAAAGTGTTGAAAAAGGTCTGAGTGCAGCAAACACATTATGGTAGAGAATTTTTGTCAAAATTTTTGGAATCCGATAACTCAATTTCCTATTAAGCTAGAAGCTTCAATCTTGAACCATAGTAACACCTATGTAAACGCAGCCTGGGGACTAATATAAAGAAAACTAACATAATGAGCTTCGAGGATAACTACAAGTTGGTTATAAAAAACATTTTTTGTTGTTTTGTTTGCAAAACTAGTTCCATTGGGTTGACTAAAACCAAACCATCCAAGCAACTAATAATAATAATAAAGTTTATTTCAAGAAAAAAGAATACCAAATGAGATACAAAACAAATTATCAACAAAATAAATTACAAAACATGGTACCAAATAAGTGAAATGAATGTATGAAATAAACACATGTAAAACCCACGAAAGTGTATACTTGTATGTGGGCACATGAAATATAAATAAATAAAAATAAAACATTCATCAACTTTTTAAGCTTAACCTAATTCAATTTAATGTGTAGGAACTATCCGCTCACTCAAAACACTAACAGCAAAAACAACGCACACAACACCACACAACCACCGAAACCCAAAATTTAAAACAACTTGACGTGCAGCAAACATCCACTCAACCAAAACAACAACAACAAAAAAGAACGCACACAACACCACACAGTCAACCAAATATACGACCCGTTCAATGCCTATCCGTGTACTAAACCATGAATCATGTGTCTAGATTTCGAAACCCATGTCTTCACCATCCTCACATAAGAACGTAAAGTTAGTGCAGTTCTGATACTGACTGGAAGAGTATTATACATTCTTGGTGCAATATAAGTATAAATACGCTGGCCCACAGTCTTAATCGCTCTGCTCGTTTGAGCTGCCGCTGCTGCATTTAACCTGGTTAGGTACGAATGCTCTATTCTAGAGACGCGATCATATCTTCTCACGTACGTCAACACAGCCAATAAAAAAAGTTGGCTAATATCATAAGCTCCAGTTTCAGCATACAACTCTTCAGACGGGTAAGTGTAGCACTTATTATATATTAGTTTCAGGAACCAACGTTGAATTATATCCAATCTTTTCAGGTGACAACTCGACGCAGCACCCCAAACAACAATCTCGTATGTAAGAAGGTGCTCAACTAATGCCGAATAGACCATTCTAAGGCACGCCGTTGTTAGAAAGGTTTTCAGGTATTTAAACTTAAACAAAATTGTCCTCAACTTTTTAACAACCACACCAACGTGATCATCCCAACGCAGATGTTAATCTATGATGATTCCCAAATACCTAACCTTTTGTGCCGCCTCAATTTGGATATATTGGTTGTTACAAACTATTTGCAGTGTATTAAATGACGGCAAGTGTAGGTTATAGGACGCAAATGCAACATACTTCGTCTTCTTCGTGTTAATAGTTAGCCCATTTGCATCAAACCACTCCTTAATATTCACAAATTCAACCTCAATTTTGGTCTTTAGCCGTTGCCAAGAACAATCTTCATATAGAATTGCAGTATCATCTGCAAAACCAATGACTTTACCAGCTGTCTGCACATTAAATAGATCATTGATATACAAACTAAATAACAACGGGCCCAAGACTGTACCCTGAGGAACGCCAAATTCAACCACATCAAAATCGCTGCAGCTGTCGTCAATTTTTGTGCACTGTCTTCTAGACCGCAAATAATCCTGGATCAAAAGCAGCGGAACACCCCTAAAACCGATACCCTCCAATTTTCTGAGAAGAATCATGTGATCAACAGCGTCGAAAGCCTTCTCAACGTCTAGAAAGATGCAGATACTTTGTCTTTGCTTGTCAAGAGCAGAATAAATTCCTGTAGTTAGGGTATTTAACGCATTCTGTGTTGACAGACCCTCTCTGAAGCCAAACTGCGATTCTGCTCAGATGTTATGCTTCTTTAGATAGCTTGTTATTTTTTGACAAATAATATTTTCGAAAACCTTGGCCACATTCGATAATAAGGATATCGGTCTATAATTTGGCATTTCGTCCCTGTTTCCTTCTTTTAATAGTGGTTTTATTACAGTCTTCTTTAGAATGTCAGGGAAAATACCAAATTCTATGCATCTGTTGATTAAGGTAGTCAGTGGGACTGCAATAACATACACGAGTTTCCTCAAATTCTCCACAGTGATTGAGTCCAACCCAGGAGCTTTTTTACCTTCATACTCATTATGCATTCAATAACTTCGGACTCACATGTAGGTGTTAGAAAAATGCTGTATGGCTTCATATCTACCTTAAGACTGTCCCCCGAAGACGGTATTTTTTGTGCCAATGCTCTCCCAACGGATGAAAAATATTTATTGAATGCGTTGGCTATTTCCCCCGGGTTGGAGTTATTTAACGAGTTATCAGCCCCAAGTTGAATGTTTCTTGCAGGATCCTTTTTCTCTTCTTTAGTTAGCCGATTTACCGTATCCCAAAGCTTTTTAGGTGAATTGGGGTGGAGGCATATTTGTTTTTTGACAAAATTTGCTTTTGCGCACTTGATTATCTCATTTAACCTATTTCTATATCGCGCAAACTGAAGTCTCTTACCTTCATCACTAGGGTTTTGTATCATTGTTCGGTATAAGCGATCCTTTGTGTTTATCGACTTAGTTATTCCCTCTGTTTAAAGAAATAATACCTGCCATATTTATGGTTTTACAGGTACATTACCTTTGTAAATATTTTTTTTTCCAGAAAACTTTTGTGACTTCAATGAAATTTGTAACACATTTTTTAAGAGACTTGCAGTACTTACATATATCTCTACCAAACTATAATTTTCTAGCTCTATAAAAAATAGAAACTTATTTAAATAATCACTAACTGGGACCTCTAAAACTGGTCTCCCAGGTCCATTTAAATTTAAAGAATTAGTTTTAATAATATACCTTACTAATAGCGTACAATTATTATGCAAATTCACTACTATAATGCACTTGCTGCGTCCCAAACATTTTTATTTAGTGAATTAGTGTATAATAACATCTGCAAGTACTGAATAAAATGCCTCAAAACTTAACAGTGTAGAAAGACTCAGGGAGGATTAGAATTAGAACGAGCTTTTACGAAGGTTGAGCTATTGGTATTCAAGAGATCTGGATAGTGGAAAAACCAATATATCTTGTCCTGTCCATGTCTGTGTACAGTACATGCCACATCACTTACTGCATGGTGCATGGCATCGATTATCTGAAAGGACAACTATATAACTAGTTGTGCCAGTTTTCACTGCACAACAAAATGGACCAACACCAACACAACTACTAGACCAGCGGTTCTCAAACTGTTATTCTCTACGTATTTTTAAATTATTTTTAACCCCCGACGGAAGGAGTCTATTATTTGTTGTTGCCCTCTTTTACTATTAGTACTAAATACAGATGTTGCTGCACAATTACAACTGTGAAGCCAGATAAAGATTTTCTACAGCTCTATTTAACAAGGAGGAATGTGTTTGGTGCGTTTGGTTTGTGGCCTACCTCTAAAGAAATGTTTCTAATGCTCACGTGCGGATCCACTTGCATGTATGCGAGAAAGGTTATAATATTATCTTCACTCCTTGCTGGACGTCTGCTAATGGACACTTACACTTTCGAGACTACTGGTACACATATGTACCAGCTGAGATTTTTCAAAGACATGTATGCGAGAAAGGTTATAATGTTATCTTTACTCCTTGCTGGACGTCTCCTAATGAACACTTACACTTTCGAGACTACTGGTACACATATGTACCAGCTGAGATTTTTCAAAGACATGTATGCGAGAAAGGTTATAATGTTATCTTCACTCCTTGCTGGACGTCTCCTAATGGACACTTACACTTTCGAGACTACTGGTACACATATGTACCAGCTGAGATTTTTCAAAGACATGTATGCGAGAAAGGTTATAATGTTATCTTCACTCCTTGCTGGACGTCTCCTAATGGACACTTACACTTTCGAGACTACTGGTACACATATGTACCAGCTGAGATTTTTCAAAGACATGTATGCGAGAAAGGTTATAATGTTATCTTCACTCCTTGCTGGACGTCTCCTAATGGACACTTACACTTTCGAGACTACTGGTACACATATGTACCAGCTGAGATTTTTCAAAGACATGTATGCGAGAAAGGTTATAATGTTATCTTCACTCCTTGCTGGACGTCTCCTAATGAACACTTACACTTTCGAGACTACTGGTACACATATGTACCAGCTGAGATTTTCAAAGACATGTATGCGAGAAAGGTTATAATGTTATCTTCACTCCTTGCTGGACGTCTCCTAATGGACACTTACACTTTCGAGACTACTGGTACACATATGTACCAGCTGAGATTTTTCAAAGACATGTATGCGAGAAAGGTTATAATGTTATCTTCACTCCTTGCTGGACGTCTCCTAATGGACACTTACACTTTCGAGACTACTGGTACACATATGTACCAGCTGAGATTTTTCAAACACATGTATGCGAGAAAGGTTATAATGTTATCTTCACTCCTTGCTGGACGTCTCCTAATGGACACTTACACTTTCGAGACTACTGGTACACATATGTACCAGCTGAGATTTTTCAAGGACGTAATGTATATTTATTTAAATGAATTGGGTAAATATGTACCAAGAAGTCCACTGTAATCGTAAGTTACGCCAATACCGTCCCTAAAATATGAGTTTATGTTTCAGCTGTTTATTGTCGTGTTTTACTTGTGTCTCAGAAGTTATGGCGTAAACTACAGAAAAACCAGTGAATTTTTTTTTGTAGTGGTTTATTAGTTAATAGTGTGGTGCACTGCCCTATATAGGATTCTATTGAAATTTAATTGGCGGAAGCCTCCAAAGACGCATTTAGGTTTACCGGTACATATATATATATACCAGTCAGTCTTGTAGAGTATACTAACATAATTTTATTATTATAGGTATGGCTTAAAAAAATTAACAGAAGGTGAGCTACATTAGTATATAGACCACATGTCAGAGGTTTCCAGTATATCTGACGTTTCAGCTGGTAGTAGTAACCTGTGAGAGCCATCTTCACCTAAAAACACCGATTCTGAGGCCGAGTTGTTACTGAGCCTACAGTTCAGATAAATGATAAAATTCAAAATTAAATCATTGAGGAACAAAATCCTAATAAAAAATTTATGACATCAGCTATATTATGGTCCACCCCAACTTCATCCTTTGCTCCTAGAAAATCTCTACCTACTCCACGACCATGTTCTCTTTTGACATATTTTAACACTAGTATGAAGCCTATTGACATTTTTAACAAAATATTACCTCGTTCACCAATCATGTACATCACACAGTGCACCAATGAGCGCCTCGCAAAGTTACAAGATGTTAAATCAAGGAAGAAAAAAACCTAAAATTAACGAAACAAACATTGGTGAGGTTAAAGTTGTTCTTGGCTCAATACTTATCTTTTCATATAACAGGTTACCGTCACTTTCGGATTATTGGTCCAGTCATTCTTCTATGAGAAATACGATTATAAAAAATTCTATTACGAGATAGATTCAAACTGATATCTTCAAAGCTGTATATTGCATCACCAGAAAGACTTGAGAAATCCTCAAAAACAGACTATATTGATGATGTAGTTGAACGTTTAAAAAATACATTTAAAAAATCACGTCAAGATAGTGTACTCCAGGGCATTTATGAATTGATGACCAAGTTTAAAAGTTGCTCGTCATTAATACAATATATGCCTCTAAAACCAACAAAAAGAGGTATAAAAATGTGGCTTCGTTGTGATGAAGAAACTGGGTATGTTTACGACTTCAACATTTATACAGGACGTGAACAAGAAAATCAGGTTGGAACATTAGGTGAAAGAGTAGTCAATTCACTCGCATCCACGAAAAAGGAACCTGACATTGCACTTTTCTTTGACCGTTTTTTCACATCCGTCGAGTTGATGGAATCAATACCGTATGCAGCTGTAGGAACGTGCATTTCGAACAGACAAAACATTTCAAAAGTGCCAATGAAATTGCAGAGGGTCAGTCTTCAAGAGAACAGACAACGGGCTAATGTTTACAAAGTTTTAAAGTTTACAGTTTACTGCAAGGAGGGTTTTTAGAATTTTTTTCAGAGATATGCTGAGAACCCCCCTTGGTTGCACAAGCCCCAAAGTAAATTTGTTGCAAAAAACCCCCAAGAAAGTTAAGAGACCAATAATTAATAGAGGCGCTGGGCGGGGAGGAAATCTGAGCGAAAAATGCTAAAAAAACCATTTAGTCGGACTTTGCAAAGATGCGTTTCTCACATTTTGCAGCATCAGTTCCTTTAAACCCTGTCTGCCCCGCACAACATCCAAACTCGCCCAGATCCAGTAACTTTCTTGGGGGTTGCTCCCAAGAAATTTTTCCTGTGCTTTATGCTTTGAAGATAGTTTTATACATGCACAAGGGGAAGGAGAACCCCGCGTGTTTTTGGGTGAGAGAGCAGAAACCCTCTTCGTGCTGGGGGTTTTTCTTCCCCTTCTGTAAGCACACAATCGCCAACAATGCATGAACCACGGGAATCTTTTATGTTCCGCTTTCTAGTGTATTTTTTGTTTAGTATATTTCCTGTTTATCAACTCTTTTGTTTGAGTTTTGTATCCCAACTACTGTATAAATATTTATGTTAGGGGTCGTGTTTTTGCTTGGCGTTCTTTGCCCTGTTTTTTTTTACCGTTCCTAATTAAATAAAGTAATGTTTTACAACTTTTCATATAAGATAAATCACTATAATATATTATTCATATGAAAATTCACTACAATAACGCACTTGTTGCGTCCCGAGCATTTTTTTGTAATTGGTTCTGTATGTAAAGTGGTGCTATTATTTTGTGAAATCTGTTTTTGTACTTATTTAAGACCGACATATTATATTTATCTGATTCTTTGACGTGCCTGTAGTATGTAGTTACTTGATCAAAGGCTAAAAAATTATATCTCTCTATCTATCTATCTATGTATATATATATATATATATATATATATATATATATATATATATATATATATATGTATGTATATATATATATATATATATATATATATATATATATATATATATATAGTTAGCCAGGAAACTCGAACCAGTTGTTCCGGGAAAATTTTTGTATCTTCGGAAATAACAATGCTGAGGGAAAAAGAGTTATAGACCTTATATTATCGCATTTTTGAAGTGTATTAGATAAGTTCGTTAGCCAGAAAAATCGGCCCAGGTTTTCCCAGAAAATTGTATGTTTTCTTTCAGAAAATATGTATATCTCCGAAAATAACAAAGTAAGGGCAACCAAATTTGGTACGAGACATATCATTATAGGTAAATTTTCTGCCAAAATCTAGCTCTGTAAGTTAAAAAACAAAAAGTTAGAGGCATTTAAAGGAAAATAAATTAAGGTTTTCCTCAAAACGTCAAAGTCGCGATTTGAACCGTCAAAATTGGCAACATTTAGGCAAAGAGCTTAAAACTGGTACGGGCTATGGAAAAAAGTGTCTCAAGAAGAATGTTTTACAAACTATGAAGTCTTAGCTTCATCCGTCATTGTCCCTCATTTTACTATAATATTTCCAGAAAATTCATTTTAAACAGTACCTTTATCTGATGCTTTGACAGTAGACTTACCTATGGAGTTCATCATTTAATGGTACATAAATTATACGGTGTCTTGAGCTACATCTTAAAATTTTATTTCTACAATCACAGGGTGGCCTTCTTTTTTTAATCGAACACGCCTTATGTTATTGCATTTTTCATCGAAATATAATGCATGTTTGTGAGAAAAGAAATTCGGTAATCAGCAAGTGCGTTATGGTAGCGAATTTTCATTAAATGCTTCAAATTTGAATAGCTCAATTTGCTATTAACCTATAATGTTCGGGAACACGTTAGGGTTTACTTTCGGAAATTTTGGTACATTTTCAAACAGTAAAGTTATTGTTTCTACTATATGGGTTGTACTGGTAACCAAATTTGTGCCTGCTTTCTTAAAAAAAACACACATATTTGCCATTAAAAAACATTTTTATGAAAATTCACTCCCAAACGCACTTGCTGCGTTCAGACTTTTTGCCGTATTATCAGAGAGCAACTCCCACACGTTCAGAATCCCTTAACCAGACGTTAAACGTGGAGTTAAAGGAAATTTACGCCCACTGTGCATTTATACTAAATACAAGTTACTTTAATGTGTGTTGTAGGTTCTGTGTAACCAAATGATATGCATGTTAAACTATTTCTGACCTACTCTCGATGAGGTTAGCATACAAATTATATTTTATTCGAATCGTGCATGCAGAAATGTCGACGGTTACTGTCTTAATCAAATAACTGTCTAACATTTATGTGTAGACTTCGTCAAGTTAATATTTCCTAACTTACATGAAACAAGTATTCCCGTTTTGAATATAAATTAGCACTCGGTTTCGACTTTCCAAATTTATTAGAAATGTTAGTTAACAAAATATATAACAAGACAATGCACCAAAACAGCAGTATCAGTACTGTCGGTAAAAGAAGCGGCTGATTATTTCTACCGGGGCCCGCTAGTTTAGTTCAGCTGCAGCCTGGTAACTTCTTGAAACAGAAAATCTTAAATAAAGCCAACCAACTGATGGTATGCTGCCAGATAATCAAATTTGATGTTATGGCTGACCATGATACAATGCAACCAGTACACATAATGAACATCGGCAAGTCAAAAATCATCCCTGGCAACTCAAGCTCCAACGGGAGCAAATCCTTCTGGACTCTTGCTAAATCTATTGGGAATAATTTCTGCAAGAGCACGTTCCCACCTCTTGTTTCAGGGGATGAAATTGTTTCCACCACCCTGGGCAAGGCTGAACTTTTTGCTTCCTTGTTCGCCGGCAATTCTACACTCAACACACCTCCAAATGTTTAACCACCAACAGTCCCCAATGTCGCGCATAAAATGACGGATATGTTTTTCAAGACTAAAAAGTTACGAAAGATGCTCTCTTCTCTTAATATCAGGAAATCCTCTGGACTTGACGATATCCCAGCAATTGTTGTCAAAAAATGCGCACCAAAACTTGCTCCTGTCCTGACTCGTCTGTTTCAGACATCTTACAATAGAGGCATAGTCCCTAGTAACCGGAAAAACTGCTTGAGTACAACCCGTCCCCAAGAAAGGATCCAAAGCGCTTCCTAGCAACTACAGGCCTATTTCTCTCCTTTCAGTCATCTCTAAAGTGATGGAAAAGTATATAAACACCGAATTACTCAAATTTATTGAAAAACACAGTCTAATCCACGACGGGCAGTATGGATTCTGCCAGCGCAGATCAACTGCCGACCTCATTTCCTTTGTCACCCATTCTTGTAACAAGCAAATTTCCTCTCCAACCGGAGCATTTCTGTTGTCGTGAATGGCCATTCCTCTAAACTGTATCCAATCAATTCAGGAGCTCCTCAAGGTTCAGCTTTAGCCCCTACTTTGTTTCTTCTCCACATCAATGACCTCCTCTCTAGCACATCCAACCCAGTTCACAGTTACGCGGACGACAGCACCTTCCGCTTGAATATACAATATTCTAAGTCTGACTCTTTAGCCCAATTAGATGAGGATCGCAGACTCATGGAGGGTTCTGTCTCCATGGAGCTCCAAGAAATATTAGACTGGGGAATTAGAAATCTTGTACAATTCAACCCCACCAAATCTCAGTCTTCCTTTCTATCTCATAAGATATACACCAGCCCTAGACCCATCACAATGAACAACTAAGTTATTCAAAGTAATTGGTCCTTTTCACTTGTTGGCATTTCTGTGGATCGAAGTCTCAATTGGCACCAACATGTCGCATCAACTGCAGAAGCGTCTGCTAAGAAATTAGGTTTCCTCTTCCGGGCTCGCAAATACTTTTCACCAGCAAATCTCTATACTTTATATATTTCACAAATAAGGCCAAACCTCGAATACTGCTCCCACATCTGGGGTGCCGCCGCTTCTAAACTCGCTATCCTAGACCCCATTCAGAAGAGAGCTATACGTCTCATCGGTGACTCTACTCTCACCCAAAGGCTGCTATCTCTTGCCCACTGACGTGTCATTGGTGACCTCTCTCTATTTATAGATATCTGCACGGGCACTGCTCAGAGGAACTTCCTTCCATAGTTCCTCCACCTGCTGCCAGGCTGGCCCTCATAATGAGGGCAAGCGCCGGCGCCCGTATGTATATACCCTGTTGGAGCATGATGGGCATTATTCCATCGAATCCCGGGGATTTGTATGGCTTAAAGCTGGTAATGGCTCATCTAATTTTGCTCCAGGTAACCACCTCTTTAGCGACTGTCCAGTCTACTCTAGATGCCCACCTGTACGGCGCCTCTATTTGTGAGTGTTTCCAGGTCCTGAAGTGATTGGGTGATTGTCTTGTACTTGCTCGTGTCTATTTATTTGAAGCTCTACACTGTCTGTTACTTCCACAAAACTTCTAGTGATTGTTTCTAGATATTTCCTATTTCTGGTCATTAACAAAATATCGTCCGCGTCAGCACAGGTTTAATAGGCTAAAAGAAAAGATTGAAACTGACTATGGTGATGAGTTCTAGAGGCTTTGGTTTGCGTCCACTTAAAGGAATATTTCAAAAGCCTTAGTGATCTCGTAATAACAAACTTTTTTTTTATTTGCTAAAACGATACGTAACTTTTAGTGAAGACACGAATGCAGGAAACGAGTATTGAGTCTTACTACACTCCCTGAAGGAGATGTTAAAGTAGTAATAAAATGAAACAAAATTCATTACATCTAGTACGTTTATTGCTTAAATACGTGCCGGGTTATAAATTTCGTAGATATTTACTCCCAGTTCGGGGAAAAATTGGAACAAGAGCCATGTTTACTGTTTTCAGAGCTCCATTATTCCAGTTCTTCCAGCCACAAGTACAGCAAAAGTGAAACGTGAAAATAACAAATATTCTGCAACCACCATTAACGTGCACCTCTACAACCAGATCACGTGCTTCAATGTCTTTTATTATGAAACCTCATTCTCATTTGATACTTGATTATTTTTTCTCTGATTGCCCTCAAGATTTTCTGTAACCCCTGTTTTATTAAAAATGGAGTTCATTGCAGTGATACTTTAGAATACTATATCCATTTTACTTCTAGGACTTTAAAATAATAAGTCAAATCAATAAATGTATGGTAATAAGGAAAGGGTGTGTGTGTTTTTGGTTTTTTAACGTCGGCCTATTTCCGCGACTATGGCCAATCACCGACGCCAGGGAGCAGTTTCACCTCACTATCCTGGAAATTTTGCCGAACCCCTGTCTTTCTGTAAGGAGGGTAGGGATCTTTAACGTGCCCAACATCGCATAGACACGGGACCGACGGCTTTACGCCCCCTCCGAAGGGCGGAACGTGCAGACATTCAACATGCTCAAATACAATGCTAGAACCTCGGTTGATGTTAATGTTACAGTTTGTACTGAAAAAGTGAAAGGAGTACCTTGGGATCGAACCCAGTACCCTTCGGTTCAGAGGCACACGTTCTTACCCCTGAACCACCGAGGCTCTTAATAAGGAAAGTAAATTAATTGTTGTTGCTCTTACTTCGTGAAACACTTTGATACTTAAAACAAGTGTAGAGCCCACTGCTCTGGCTTCACATGTGTTTGTTTTCTTCCCCGTTGACAGCATGATCAGAAAGGAGAAAATAGAATTTAATTATACGCATGTCTGGCAACCATAAACAAAAACTGGTTGCTACATTGTTGTCATGGTCAATAGAATTTTTGTCAGAAAACGAATATAATAAAAAGCGTAGAGGCGGCAAGTGATTTATGGTAGTGAATTTTCATTTAAATGTTTTTGATTCCAAATATGTATCTTTAATGCAATCAGGCACCAATTTGGTTACCGGTATAACCTATACAGGATGTTTCAAAAATGATGGTCTATGTTACAGGGGCACATTCAACACAAAAAATAAGACTATTTTTTCATATAAACATATTTTTTTTAAATTTTAACAACACACCACGAGGGCTCACAGCCTAAATACTATCGTACCGTGGGTGTTGACAAGGAGGAAAGAGGCAACTTGTTAATTCTGGACTTGAAGGTTTGGAGGTTCGGAGGAGAAGGAAAAACATGTGCCGTAAGGAATTCCACAACTTGGAAGTCCTCGGGACAAGATGTTCTATGTCTGGTGACCTGGACAGTAAAAGGGTGCATTCGCTCTGTTCCCCTGGTAAATCTATTGGGGGCAGCAGGTGGGGGAACTATGGAGGAAAGCTCCTCTCAGCAGTGCCCGTGCAGATATCTATAAAAGAGAGAGAGGTCACCAACGGCACGTCGGTGGGCAAGGGATGGCAGCCTTTGGGTGAGGGTAGGGTCAGCGATGAGACGTATAGCTCTCTTTTGAATGGAGTCCAGGATAGCGAGTGTAGAAGCAGCAGCTGCACCCCAGATGTGGGAGCACTATTCGAGGTGTGGCCTTATTTGTGAAGTATATAAGGTATATAGATTAGCTGGTGAAAAGTATTTGCGAGCCCGGAAGAGGAAACCTAATTTTTTAGTAGCCGCTTCTGCAATTGATGTGACATATTGGTGCCAATTAAGATTTCGATCTACATAAATGCCAACAAGAGAAAAGGACTCATTACTTTGAATAACTTGGTTGTGCATTGTGATGGGTCTAGGGCTGGTGTATCTCTTATGAGAAAGAAAGCAAGACTGAGATTTGGTGGGGTTGAATTGTACAAGATTTCTACTTCCCCAGTCTAATATTTTTTGGAGATCCACGGAGACAGAACCCTCCATGAGTCTGCGATCCTCATCTAATTGGGCTAAAGAGACAGGCTTAGAATATTGTATATTTAAGTGGAGGGTGCTGTCGTCCGCGTAACTGTGAACTGGGTTGGATGTGCTAGAGAGGAGGTCATTGATGTGGAGAAGAAACACAGTAGGGGCTAAAGTTGAACCTTGAGGAACTCCTGCATTAATTGGATACAGTTTAGAGGAATGGTCATCCACAACAACAGAAATGCTCCTGTTGGAGAGGAAATTTGCTGTCCAGGTACAAAGTTTTGGTGGTAGCCCATAGGCCGGAAGTTTATTAAACAGCGCTGCGTGGCAGACCTGGTCGAATGCTTTGGATATGTCTAGAGCAACAACCTGAGATTCACCGTGTAGTTCCATAGACTTGATCCAAGAATGGGTGACAAAGAAAAGGAGGTCGGCAGTCGATCTGCGCTGACGGAATCCATACTGCCTGTCATGGATTAGACTGTTTTTCAAGAAATTTTAGTAATTCGATGTTTATATACTTTTTCATCACTTTAGAGACGCCTGAAAAGAGAAAAATAGGCCTGTAGTTGCTAGGAAGCGCTTTGGATCCTTTCTTGGGGATGGGTTGTACTCGAGCAGTTTTTCAGTTACTAGGGAATATGCCTTTATTGTAAGATATCTGAAACAGACGAGTCAGGACAGGAGCAAGTTCTGGTGCACATTTTTTGAGAACAATTGCTGGGATCTCGTCAAGGCCAGAGGCTTGCCTGGTATTAAGAGAAGAGAGAGCATCTTTCGTACATTTTTAGTTTTTAAAATGATATCCGTCATTTTATGTGCGACATTGGGGACTGTTGGTGGTTGAACATTTGGAGGTGGGTTGAGAGTAGAATTGCCGGCGAACAACGAAGCAAAAATTTCAGCCTTGCCCAGGACGTGAGAAACAATTTCATCCCCTGCGACAAAAGATGGGAACGTGCTTTTGCAGAAATTATTCCCAATAGATTTAGCAAGAGTCCAGAAGGGTTTGCCGCCGTTGGAGCTTAAAAGGACTTTGTTTTTGATGTGGTTATTAAACGAGTTTTTTGCCTCAGAAAGAATGCGGACATAGCGGTTTCTTGCGTCGTTAAATGCTTGACGATTTTCTTGACTGGTATTGTGTAGAAGCGTTTTGTGACCTTTGACCTCTTCAAGTCTGGCCTTGTCACAGGATTTAGAGAACCAGGGCTTTTGAGTGGCTGAAGACGTTTTCTGTGTACGTGGAATAAATAATTCCATGCCACCTTGGATAATTTCGGTGACGTTTTGTGAGATATCAGAGGGGTCAGGATGAGAGAAGCAGACAGACGCCCATGGAAATGAGGAAAAGTAATTCCGCATTTCGTCCCAGTTGGCGGAGTTGTAGTGTCAAACGATAAGTAGGTTGCTGAACCATATTGGCTTAAGAATTGCTGATTGCAAGGCCTCCGCTGCTCTCCCTTGTGGATCGGTTTTTGAAGATCCTAGCCATTCCTTATTATGGACATTGAAGTCACCAAGAATAGTGACCTCGGAGGAAGAATATTCAGAAATCAGATAGTCGGTTTTTTCAGAAAGGTAGTCAAAGAGCTGGACAAAGTTGTTGTCAGAAGGTGACCGGTAAATGCAACAGATGAATTTAGTTGCAGCCCTGAGAGAGAGTTTTATCCATGGTATGTCTTTTCTTCCAGCTTCTAAATTGGGGAGTCTGGTGCAGGGTAGATGGCTACGGACGTATGCGCACACGCCTCCATGCAATCTAAAGGAAGTAAGGGGCTCATACCCCGGGAAATTAAGGTGATTAGTGTCTGTTTTGGCACTGATTTGGGTTTCGGTGAGGAAGAGGAGTTGGGGCCTGTTAGCCTGGAGAAAATGGTGAACGGAGTTCAGGTAAGAATTTAGGCCACATATATTCGAAAAGGATATGTTAAATGTTGATGTTGACGCCCCCTGTACACTCCTCTCCCGGAGATCCGAATGGAGGGGTATTTTGCCTCCGGAATATTTTGTACAAGGAGGAGCCATCATCATTTTTGTTTATAAGGGAAACCGACTCATACACCAGAACCGGAAACTCCGTTGGGACTTCACCGGCCCCTTGATGTATGGGGTGGTACCTCCTCGGGCGTGAAAATAATCCTTTACTATTACGTAAAGAAAAATTCCACTACCACCTGCTATGGATTGAATTGGATCAATGTCTACCCCTTTAAAAATAAGATTAATAAAGGGACTATCAATTGTCCAATAGTTATGCTTTTCGACATAGTAGGGGGATACAAAACATTATCATTTTGTATCCATGCCTATTGTCGGTAAATGCGTCCGCAAATGCTTAGTTTTTTTAATTACAGCGTGTTAAAAGTATTTGTAACACCTATAAGGTAATACGGCTATGGTAGCCATCCTTCCAACACTAAGTGGCTGGTAAGACACGAAGCAACGTGCCGCCACCTAGTTGCGGAACCAAGTAGTATGTTGCCACGCCAGCTCCAAGTAACACAAAGTGTTAAAAAATAGAGACTGTATACAACCAACTAACAATTTAGTAAATTGTCAGCCTTGGCCCACTTCTACCCTAATATAGGGACAAAGTATGTAAGGCTAGATGCATTTTCACCACAATTAGAACCGTAGGTCGGTTTTGCTCTAATTGGAACTCGTCAGTACGGCATAACACTTTGTGTTATTTGGAGCTGGCGTGACAACATACTACTTGGTTCCGCAACTAGGTGGCGGCACGTTGCTTCACGTCTTACCACTCACTTAGTGTGGGAAGTCTGGTTACCATAGCCGTATTACTTTATAGTTGTATTTTCGCTACAATTAGTACGCCGTACTAACGAGCTCTAATTAGAGCGAAACCGGTCTACGGTTTTATTTAGCCTTAAATCAGTATGTATTATTTAATTAATAAAAAAAAAATCATGTATGTCGTATACAACTATGCATTATTCGCTTTAGGTCGGCCTGCGTCGCTTGCGACTAGGTGGCTCATTGTTTATCAGAAAATTATCAAAGTAGCTAAACACATTGAAAAGGTTGGAGACCACTGCAGGAGATCATATCTGCAATGCAATGTTAGGCAAATAAAAGATCCCTATTCTGGTTACAGAAGGCGGGTTGCGTCAGATTTCCAGTTGGGTGAGTTGAAACTACTCCCTGGCGTCGGTGATAGACCATAGTCACGGAGATAGGCCGATGTTAAAGAGATAAAACCCACACACTAACACACAACACGTATCATTGCGAAGGTTAGCCGTTATAATTATAACTCTTTATTTGTACAACTACATGATAACTAACGGATGTTAGCGAAATTGGGAGCGTATAAGGATTTTGACAAGAAGTAAATACGTAGAATTCAGGACCGAGATGGTTACAAATTACAGGCTACAGATTCCAGAAAATATCCTACATAATAACTGTGCCATTTAAACCAAAACGCGAACACAAATTACAGGTTGAATAGTTTCGATTAACTACTGGCATATCTACGTGATAAATAAACCCACATCAATTCCAATATGTGGTAGCGAACTGCCAGCAAATCTCACCAATTCGAATTCTAACCGACAAAAATCCTCCATTTCATTTCCTGTCTTATTGAAATTTATTTTGCTCGAATAAAAAGGTAGATTTTGTGTTTTTCTAGACCAGATTTTCATCGTTTATCCACGTCTTTGATGTTTCATGGGTGAATGGGTGGTTTAGCACGGCTTTTCCTGGATCAAGTCGATTTCCCGTACAGGTGAACATAGAGCAGTTACACTCCTAAGCCTTTTGTTTTGTATTTTTTGTGCAAACTTGCTATCTACGTTGAAAATCAAATATAAAAACCAATCCTTATTAAATTTTGGTTGAATTTGTTTTCACTGCTGCGAGACTTTAACATTGAATTCGTTATCTCAAAAAAGAATTGGTGTAGCTTAAATTTACGGTGTGTATTTGCTTTTGCAAAACACAAATACTCAATATAAGCTATTCTAGAAGTAATAGCAAAAATTGACTACATTTTTATACTTTCAAACTGAAACATGTCAGCTTCTGTGGCCCGGTGATAAGAACGTATGTTCTGAAGTTAAAGATCGTGAATTCGATTCCTAACAGAAGCATAATTCAACTTTTTCAGTACATACGGTAAAATGTTACACTAACCGAGGTGGTGGCACTCTGCTTGGGCAAGTTCAATATCTGCACGTTCCATGCTTCGAAAAAGCGTGAAGCTCTCGAACACCTGTGATATGCGATGTTGGAAACGTTGAAGGTCCTTGGCCTCCTCAAGGAAGGGGTTCCACAAAGTTTTTAGCATGGCGAGGTGAAACTGTTTCCTGTCGTCAATGATTAAAATAGTTGCGTAAATAGGCTGATGAAACAAAACACAGAAACTTGACTTTTAAGAAGCTTTAAAAACAAGAATACATATAAGTACACTTGTAGAACCCAAATTAACACAACACATCTTTTTAAATACCTGACGATCATTTCACTAACAAAGTTAGCGTCATCAGAAGATGAAAAATTCTTCTTTTTTTGGGAATTTTTTATCGCCTGATGACGCTAACTTTGTTAGTAAAACGATCATTAGATCTTTAAGAAGATGTGTTGTGGTGATTTGGATTCTCCAAGTGTACTTATCAGTGCTCATCACAGGTTCCAATCTTCACGTAGTGAAGAGAATACATTCATAACAAGCTGTTTGTGACCTTTCTTCAATAAGTATATAGGTTTAATAGATTGAGAGTAAATAAAAGGGATTCTTTTCTACGCCCCTGCACCTCGGTAGTTCAGAGGTAAGAACGTGTGCCTCTGAACCGAAGGGTACTGGGTTCGATCCCAGGGTACTTCTTTCACTTTTTCAGTACAAACTGTACAATTAACATGAACCGAGGCCTTGTATTTGAGCAAGTTGAATGTCTGCACGTTCCGCCCTTCGGAGGGGGCGTAAAGCCGTCGGTCCCGTGTCCATGCGATGTTGGGCACGTTAAAGATCCCTACCCTCCTTACAGAAAGACAGGGATTCGGCAAAATTTCCAGGATAGTGAGGTGAAACTGCTCCCTGGCGTCGCTGATTGGCCATAGTCGCGGAAATAGGCCGACGTTAAAGAAATAAAACACGCACGCAACACTTTCTACGCCCCTATTCGGTCATGAAAAAAAAAAGTGTTGATAAAAATTTTTGCGCCTCCTTAGTTCTGTATGCCTGTTATCACAAAAACTTGAATATATACAGTGTAACCGTTAACGTCCGCATCATATGGGATCTTTTGTTATTATTTAGTTTACGCAAATTCAGGTTTTATGAAGGGTTTTTTCTTTGTGAATAATGCAAAATTACGATTTTTTGACCGATTGGTGAATTTGGCATGCTTTCAAAAACTCACATAAAGTTTTTTTTGAATTTCTAAAAATGATAAAAACAACACTTGTTTATTTTCAGTTTCCCATCCACTTACCAGGTTTGCACAAATTTGCACAACCTTAATTTTTTCACGTTTTCTTAGCACTAAGTGAGTGGTGAACGTGTCGCCACCTAGTTGCGGAACCAAGTAGTATGTTGTCACGCCACCTCCAAATAACACAAAGTGTTAAAAAATAGAGACTGTATACAACTAACTAACAATTTTAGTAAATTATCAGCCCTGGCCCATTTCTACCCTAATATAGGGACAAAGTATGTAAGGCTAGATCCATTCTCACAACAATTAGAACCGTAGACCGGTTTCGCTCTAATTAGAGCTCGTCAGTACGGCATACTAATTGCTGCGAAAATACACCTATAAAGTAATACGGCTATGGTAGCCAGCCTTCTAACACTAAGTGAGTAGTGTCTACGGTTCTAATTGTTGTGAGAATGCATCTAGCCTTGCGTTTTCTTAGCCTAACAATTTTAGCTCATTCAAATTTATTAAAAACCGAAACGATCAGCTAAGATGTAATACACGTATCTATCAAATGGGTTTTCTGCTTAAAATATTTCTAGTTGGATTTTTTTACTTCCGAATATGCTAATAAAATTATGCCGCACTTGGTAAAGGATTTCTTTGCTTTCAACATTTTACAGAAAAATTTGATCTTTTCATTTTGATCATAGTACGAAAAGGCACTTCAGTTCAACGGTGCCATAAATTAGGATTCTCAAATATATTTGCCATTTAATAGACCTCCAGTTCTTGCTTGATTATTTTTTTGGTATTTATTTATTTATTTATTTGGAGGGAGGGGTGGTCATATTTGGCTAAGGCGTAAGCCACTGGCACAGTTTGTTTGTGCACTGATTTTGTATAATTTCCCTTGCACACATCTCGATGGCATACACTTCTGCCTGGTGTATGGTTGCATACTTTCCTAGCCTAGTTGATAATCTTGCCCCGGTATTGCTCCCATATGCGCCGGCTCCTGCCCCCCTATCTGTTTTAGAGCCGTCAGTGTACCAGCAGAGATCGGCCCTCAATAAGGTCGTTTGGTTTCGTTCCCAGTCCTCTCTTTCCAGAAGGACGGTCTTGAAAGACAGATCTCTACTGATCTTTGTAGGCATCAAGTTTGAGACCATTCCCAGAACCTCATAACTCTCAATGTCATCGAGGGATCCGGACCCTCCCAAACAGATTGCTTTCGGCATGCTGTCGGCCGTTTGTTTTAATATGTACGTTGTCCACATATTCTCCCTCTCCAGCCAAATGTGAAGAGGTGGAATGTCTAGGAGGACTTACAGAGCGGCTGATCGAACGGTGCTTATCGCGCCCGTTATCATCAGACAAGCTTGCCTCTGTAGTTCAGCCAGTTTGGCCCCCGTGATACCACGAAGTACCTTATGCCACCAAACTGTACCTCCATATGTTATCAGCGGTCTGATAACCACTACTTAGAACCAGTGAAACTGCTGTGGGCTTGTGCCCCAGTTATTTCCACAGATTCTTCGGCATGTCCACAGGGATAGTTTTCCTCTGCGGATTACATTATCTAACTGTTAGTCCCAGTTCAGCTTTTTATCTAGAGTAGCCCCCAGATATTTCGCTTGTTCCATAAATGGAATTGTTTCCCCCATAAGAATAGGTGGTTCTAATTTGTCCAACCTTCTTCTTCTCGTAAATGGAAAGATGATGGTTTTGCGGGGGTTCACTGACCTCTGTTCCCTCCAACACCAATCATTCACTACATTTAGTACCTCTTAAAGAGTATTTTAAGGTTCCCCTTTAGATTTACCTCTAACCATTAGAAGACGATCGTCCGTATACGCCTGGACCTCGACCTCCCACAGTCCTACGATAGGCAGCAAATCATCCACAAAGAGGGACCAAAGCAGGGGCGATAATACTCCCCCCTGCGGGCACTCCCTCGCAGTCCTTTAGCTTACCACCTCCCCCTGCAACCAGGTAATAACGGTCCGATTGTGAAGCATACTACCGATCCAGCCACAAATGGTAGGTTCCACCCCTCTATCGATAGCAGCTTCGTAGAGGGAGTTAGGTAGTGCATTGTTAAATGCATCTTCAATGTCTAGAAACGCAGCCACCGTCACCTCCCTGTTACATAGGTAGGTGGCGGTGCGATTTTCTCACCAAGGTAACTGAGTGCTAACTCAGTAGATTTTCCAGTTTGGTAGGCATACTGGTGGGTATTGGGGGGGTTATTGTTTACGATATTCCTCCTAATGTGTCCGTCCAATATTTTCTCCAATCCCTTCAGGAGGAATGAAGTAACACTGAGAGGTCTCAGCGATTTGGGTAGGAGGTCATTACGTCCCAATTTGGGATTATATACCCCCCTAATCACCGTCTAGCTGGATGGAATATATTTCCAAGCCAGACTGGTCCTATACAGCCTGATGAGGAATGGCAGGAGAGCCTCCAGTCCATTCTGTAGCAGGACCGGAATCACTCCATCTTCCCCTGGCGCCTTGAATGGCTAGAAATGCTTCACAACACACTCCACAGCCAAGACTGTAATTATAAGAAAATAACAAGTTACCCTGTCAATATATAATGTATTTAATGGCTTGAAAGATACCTAAGATAGGAGCCTTTTAGTGAATTCTCGTAGAAAAAATTCACTAATGGGAAGATCCCGACTTTTGAATTTTGAAAAATTTTTTGCAAATGAGCACGAACTAGGACCCCTAGAACCCATATCCGGGGTCAGTTTCAATTTTTATATGTATATATATATATATATATATATATATATATATATATATATATATATATATATATATATATATATATATATATATATATATATATATACATATATATATATATATATATATATATATATATATATATATATATATCTGTGTGTGTGTGTGTGTGTGTGTGTCACACCGATAACTCAAAAAATAATGGGCTTATTTTGAGAAAATTTGGCATGCACCTTCCTTTTGTAAATGGCTTGGTTCGTTAGTCAGGTAAATCGGACGAGGTTTTCCGGAACAATTTTGAGTTTTCATTCGAAAAAAAATTTTATCTCAGAAAATAAAAAACTGGAAGCAGCAAGTGCGTTACGGTTGTGAATTTTTATTAAATGCTTCAAATTTAAATAACTCAGTTTTCTATAAACTTAGAAAGTTTAATTTAGGTATGTAGTAAGGTCTTTCCTAGGTAAAGATATCCACCAAATGTTATTTAAATAAGTTTGTAATTTTTGGAGAAAAAAATTTTTTCGAAAGAAAATTTAAAATTTGAATAACTCAATTTTATATAAACTTAGAAATTTTAATTTTGGTACTTAGTAAGGCTTCTCCCAAGGCAACATATGTAGTAAACTTAATTAAAACAGCTTTATTTTCGGAGAAAAAAATTTTTTTAAAAATAAAACTCAAAATTTTTGCGGAAAACCCCTTCCGATTTTCCTGGCTAACGAACTCATCCAAGCCATTAATAAAAGAAAGACACTTGCCGAGTTTCATTAAAATCGGTTAATTATGTTTTGAGTTATCAGACGGACACCTATATATATATATATATATATATATATATATATATATATATATATATATATATATATATATATATATATATATATATATATATATATATATATATAAACATATAAAAATTGAAACTGACCCCGGATATGGGTCCTAGGGGCCCTAGTTCGCGCTCATTAAAAAAAAATTTAAAAGTCTAACCATCGATACCTCTCTATTAGTGATTTGTTTTAAAATAAAAATTCACTGAAAGCTATGACAACCAAATTTGGTAGGTATATTTACAATATAAAAAAGTAAACTATGCACCAAAATTTAGATTTCTATGTTACAAGAAAAAAAAGTTATATTTATTTATATATATATATATATATATATATATATATATATATATATATATATATATATATATATATATATATATATATATATATATATCACACCGATAACTCATAAAATAATAGACCGATTTTGATAAAATTTGGCACGTACCTTCCTGTTGTAAGTGGCTTGGACAAGTTTGTTAACCAGGAAAATCTGACAAGGTTTTCCGGGAAAATGTTGAGTTTTCGTTCGAAAAATAAGCTATGATTACCAAATTTGGGAGGTAGGTTTATGATATAAAACGTAAGCTATACACCAAAATTTAGATTTCTATGTTACAAGAAAAAATGTTATAATAAGATGTTTTGTGCCAAATCAGTTCTATGAAAATTCACTACCATAACGCACTTGCTGCGTCCAGGCTTTTAAATTATTGGCCACAATTAAAAGCTACCTGCATATGAGTAACCAAGGACAACCAAGATTTTTAACATTTTTTTTCAACTAACTTGATATCCCCTATAATTCAAGAAAGTATGCTAGGAATTTCACGAACAACCCCGTGCATAAACGTTTGAAAATGACTTGTATTGAAATTGTTTAACTATCAACATAGAGCCTCGGTGGTTCAGTGGTAAGAACGTGTGCGTCTAAACCGAAGGATACTGCGTTCGATCCCAAGGTTCCCTTTCACTTTTTCAGTACATACTGTACAAGTAACATTAACCGAGGTTGTGGCATTGTATTTAGCAAGTTGAATGTCTGCACGTTCCGCCTTTTGGAGGGGGCGTAAAGCCGTCGGTCCCGTGTCCATGCAATGTTAGGCACGTTAACTATCCCTACCCTCCTTACACAAAGGAGGGGTTAGGCAAAATTTCCAGGATAGCAAGGTGAAACTGCTTCCTGGCGTCGATGATTGGTCATGGTCGCGGAAATAGACCGAAGTTAAAGAAACAAAAACAAACAAACTGTCAACATTTAACTATCTGTCAGAAAGTATCCAGGTTGTTGTGAGATTATATTTGCAACAAATTCTAAATGCCAGTATCAATCTCTGTAATAAAGCAAGACGAATTTCTTGATGATTATTATTCCCTAGTGTAAAATTAAGTAATCATGGGGAAGAATAACGGAGAATAAGGAGCAGGCTACAATCCGCTTGAAAATTAATATTAATAATCCTAATACTTCTAAATGGATGGAATTAATTATCATAAAGCATTTTTCATTAAATATTTTGTGCATCATAAATTTCATTTTTATAGTCGCAAATAAATTAACTTTTGTCGGGATAAATTCAGCTTACGAAAATCAGCAAACAAAAGAAACACAAAAGAGACAGTGCCGCTGTAAAATTTGTCGTTAACTTGAATTGCTACTCGTAACTTGATTTACGACAAGAAAGTCCTTAAAAACACCTGATTTTACCTGTAAGTAACTTCTTGCTTTAATGAAACTTTACCAACATTTGCTGATTGAGGCTACCGATATTTTGGTAAACTATTTTATATTAAAAATTTTACGTGAAAAATTATATCAAATATTTTTCACGAAACTTTTTTTGCACGAAAATTCATTGTTTTATTATTCATTATTTTTCGCGAATTTCGTAAATAAATGTCCCATCAAAATTTTGCTAAATATTCTTTTACACAAAAATTGGACACAAATTTTTCTTTCAAAAAAATTTAAAACAATAAATTCTTTCAAGGTAGTTCGCTAAAAAGTTTGTAAGAAAATTTTTTTCTAGAATATATTGCAAATGAAATAAATTAAAATTTATACAATCTCAACTAAACACAAACGTGAAGACTTCTTTTGTGGGTCCACAAAGAAATGCTTTTTTTGTCTGACGATTCCGTAAAGATCGAAACCGGTTGCAGAAAAGAAAGCAAGCACTTGTGAAGCCACAGAAAAAGTATACACGAGTGTAGTAAGTATGGAATGGTGTAACCAAGTTGAAGCAACGAAAACAAGCTGATCTGCTATTAAAATTTTACTTAAGGTCTTAAGAGTTCTCATCTCATTATTTGCTAAATAGCCAAATTACATAATGTAATTGCAATAGCAATGAGGAAGTTGCATATAATTTACTTTTGATGAAAGACGTATTTAAAGTACAGAAAAATACTCTAAAAATATATGTCTACTACCCCCCTTAAAGTGAACCACTAATTAGTAATTAATTATCGAAATATTGAATATAATTCAAAAAGAGAGGGTGGGCGAAAACGCGATCTGATTGGTGAAGAGGTTTGTGACGTCAGGATCCGGTACATCTGCGTGATACCGTTGTGTTTGCATCGAATTCTGAGCAGTTTTATCATAATTTTAAGTCGTTTTGGCGTTTAGGCGTTTAGTGTATAATATGGGTTCAAAGGTAGTAAGTTGTGTTTAAACTAGTTTAGTGCGTGACTGTGTAATGACTTCAGCAGATTCAGAATTACAATACGAGAATGCGAAAGACATAACAGTGCCTGGACATAAATATTATAAGTGCTGTATAGTGCCCAAATGTACTTCCACAACAATAACTACCCCAACAAATTATTCTTTAATGTACCTAAGGATCAGAAAATCAGGAAGAAATGGTGTATATTTTTCTTGTAGATTATTTGAATGGAGAACATTTTGAGGTTATGCTTTTATTTACATTATATTTGATAAGAAATTACTACATAAAATCCAACAAAGATATTTACAGGATATAATAAGGTTCATGTCACACACATACCTCCCAGCTTTCACTCCTTTTAGCTCAACACCCATGAAATTCCTAAAAACGCAAACATTGCTAGTACATCAATTTTTGGTAAATTATAAGATTGTCCTTGGACAAATCCAACTTCTGTAGCTATACTATAAGACTGTACAGTTTCTAAAATAATTAATACGAGTATATAGATATTAACAATAATATAAGTTGATAACAATAACTATCCGACACACGTAAGTCGCATAAACACTAATGAGATAAGGATCTCTGTGTGAGTAAGCGAGACTCGTTTGGCCGATACCGGATCGTGACGTCACAGTAGGCCATTTTTGTTTACGGCTGCGTTTTGGCGCGGAGACAATTATTTTGATTCTCTATATTTTTTACAGGAAAACTATTAGTTAAAAATTTAAATTTTATATGGCAATTGATTTTATACAATGTGGGGAATTGAATAAGAGGAGAATAAAAAAATTTGCAAATTCCTCATTACATAATCTTAACATATAACGTTAAAAAAGATTGATAATTTTTTTAAATTAAAAAGTCTAGACGCAGCAAGTGCGTTATGGTAGTGAATTTTCATAGAAATGATCTGGCACCAAGTATTTTATTATAACTTTTTTTCTTGTAACATAGAAATCTAAATTTTGGTGTGTAGTTTACTTTTTATATTGTAAACCCACCTACCAAATTTGGCTCTAATAGCTTTTTATTTTTTGAGAAAATATTTATTTTCAAAAGGAAACTCAAAATTTTCCCGGAAAACCTCGTCCGATTTTCCTGGATAACGAACTTATCCAAGCCACTTACAAAAGAAAGGTAGGTGCTAAATTTAATCAAAATCGGCTTATTATTTTTTGAGTTATCGGTGTGATACATATGATAAACATATAAAAATTGAAACCGGCCCCGGATGTGGGTTCTAGGGGTCAGTTCACGCTCATTTGCTAACATTTTTTTCAAGGTTGGTAATGAACAGCTTATAAGCTCGTTTGTAAACATATGCTTTAGCATGGCAAATAATATCTGTATTTCAAATTTATTTTTTGCAAATATTTTATCAAATGAACACCTAAAACAGGAATCTAGGACATCGTTTAAGACATATCATTTAATGTTTTCCATGCATCATGCCCAGAGCCTTTGTTAAAACTCATCGGTTTTGACGTTTTAAATCGTCACTTTGACATTTTGATGAGAAAAACTATAAAATTTTCAAAGTGTCGGGAGAGTCGCCTCGAATGTTTGGCGGCACTCGCTGCGGCGGGAGAAGAATTTGGTGTGTTACAGCAGACGGTGCAATACACCATTGCTTGTGGCGGTGTTGTTTGAGTTTGTTGTTTTTCTCGAGGGTATTTTATCTCCTGACTGTCAATTACTCTGGGCTTTACTTACTTGACAGTCATAATTCTGTTGTGTGTTGTGTTTTGTATGGTGTGGGCATATGGAGTTAGTTTTGCTGTTTTTGACTTTTATTAATTATAGAACGCTGCCAAATATTGTTCACTTTATGATACTCTACACTAATATTATAATAGTTTTTTGTGTTGTATTTTTTAGTTTCTTTATCATGTCGCATAGACATTTTCGCTAACAAGCAAGCTTGCTTTTGTGAAGATGTCTAAGTCTTATAACTATTAGGATAACTGATTACTTTAGAATGTACGACATGCGCGTTTATTGATTTGTTAATTACTTCTTTGTATTGAATGTTTATTCTATATTTTATTTATTGTGTATATGAATTTGGTAACCTTTTGTATCTAATTGTAAATGTTTGTTACAACTTATCAATAAAATATTATTATTATATGTGTTCTAGGAGACTAGTTCGCGCTTGTTTAAAAAAAATTGTCAAAACTCAAAAGTCGCGTTCTCCTCATTAAGAATTTTTCTACGAAATGTATTTTCAGCATAATTAGCCGTACAAACGTTGTCCCTATATTATGGGCCGGGGCCGATAATCTACAAAATTGTTAGTTGGTTGTACCCAGTCTCTATCTTATAAAATTTTGTGTTATTTGGAGCTGTCGCGAAAACATACTACCTGGTTCCGCACCGAGATGGCGACCCTGTCGTACATCTCACAATGTTCTAGGAGGCTGGCTACCATAGCCGTATTACTTTATAGGTGTGTTCTCGCTGTAATTAGTATACCGTACTGATGAGCTCTGATGAGCAGCGAAACCGGTCTGCGGTTCTAATTATGGTGAGAATCCATCTAGCCTTACATACAATATCATCTGTCATTGCAACCATTTTGTGTCTCCAGTAACCCTCTTCATTTTATTGATCTTCCGCAGTTGATCAATTGGGCTATATTTTTCAGAAGTTTTTCTATTGGTCTACCTCTACCGTTTTTTTTTTAGTATGTGTCCTTCAAATCACGTTATCAAAAAGTTCGTGTCTTTCAGCGAAGAAATGCTGCCTGTCTCTTCTTGATATCTTTTAGGATATTTCGTCTCTCACCTCGTTTTTCTATCAATGTACCTTATCTTTGTTATTTTTTTCCGTTTCCACACTTCAAAAGCTTTTTCTCATGCCCTGTTTATTTAAAGTCTTCCACTCCATTTTTTTTCTACATTGATGACTCGACAGGAGCACTTGATCGAAAGATACGCAATAACATTGTTTATCCAGATTTTTCAAGAACCTTCGATAAAGTGCCTACCCGCAATCTGCTCCACAAACTCTAACATCTAGGTATCCATGGTAATCTGCTATGCTGGATAGGCCCTTTCTTGCCGAAGAGGCAGATTTGTTTTAAAAAAATGCATCCAGTCAAGAATAGGGTAACCCAAGGGTCGGTTCTTGGACCCCTGATATTTCTTATCTATCAGGTTGGGTACCAACTAATATTTTTACTAAATGATTGCTTATTTTATAAAATTCATAAAACCCAGTGCTTCTTACCTCACTCTTCTTCTGTTGGACGGTCACTATCCTCGCGTGTGTAACATCCAGCGCATAGACTTCGCCAAACAAAACCACGTAATAATTATTTTTCTGCGAGCAACTTCAACTTACAAGATGCACGTCTCCAACTCTCAGGGATTTGAAACCAGGTTTTCCATTACCTGTCATTTTTTGTAAATCTTATAGCAAAGGCGCTACAATGGGGACCTTTTGCAATGGTTTTAGAAAAATGGATTAGTGCCTCTAAATCGTCATATTTTTAGAGACCATGATTCCGGTATTCAACAAAAAATTGTACATTCTAAAGCAGAGGATCGAGGCAGTGAAATAGATGTACTAAATCAGACTGTCAACAATGAATGATCTATTGAATTAATATCTCCACAGATTTATGTATATGAAAAATAACAAGAGACTCCGAGTCCACCCACAAACATTTTGCACAATATATTTGTCCGTTGCGCCCATAGAAAATTCTAGAGCAGAAAATGTGAGTTTTTTTACTCTAACACTATACAAAGAAGCGTTGCAAGATAGGCCAGCAAAAAGAAACAAATAACAAATTCCCAAAAAGATTTTGGCTGACACAAAATCCAATTGGAGTGAGAAACAGTTCTTAAGGTCACAAGGGCAAAAGTTGAAGAAGAAACGCAAGCTTATACTTTCTAAAAAGTTTTCTAAGTGAAAATTTAGAAGGTTGAAGAGGAAACAAGATAGTTGAGCCCGTAGAAAATTCTAGAGCAGGAAATGTGAGTCCTTTTACTCTAACACTTTACAAAGAAGAGTTGCAAGACAGTCCAGCAAAAAGAAACAAATAACAAATTCACAAAAAGATTTTCGCTGACACAAAATCCAATTGGAGTGAGTAACAGTTCTTAAGGTCACAAGGGCAAAAGTTGAAGAATAAACGCAAGCTTATACTTTCTAAAAAGTTTTCTAAGTGAAAATTTAGAAGGCTGAAGAGGAAACAAGATACTTGAGCCCGTAGAAAATTTTAGAGCAGGAAATGTGAGTTCTTTTACTCTAACACTTTACAAAGAAGAGTTGCAAGACAGTCCAGCAAAAATAAACAAATAACAAATTCCCAAAAAGATTTTCGCTGACACAAAATCCAATTGGAGTGAGTAACAGTTCTTAAGGTCACAAGGGCAAAAGTTGAAGAAGAAACGCAAGCTTATACTTTCTAAAAAGTTTTCTAAGTGAAAATTTAGAAGGTTGAAAAGTAAACAAGAGAGTTGGTCTGATTTTAATTCGTAAATTATTAACGTAACTTTTATCGACCGATTCTTCTTCGAACGAAAGTGGATGAAGTAGTGCTGAATATTTTATCTGGTCGACAGTCCCAAGATAAACATGGCAAAAATTAGCTAAATGAGCTTAGTGTTTTAGGTGTGTTACTTAGTGGTATCTTCTTTAAACATTTCCAGTTCCTCTGCGTCTTTTAGTTTGCGTACTTTTCATTTCCTTCTTGTATTTTTTCTGTTTTGTTGATATCATATTAAATCCATGCTTCGAGCATCCATTACTTACAGAATGGCAGGGGTTCGACAAAATTTACAGGAGAGTAAGGTGAAACTACTCATCATGCACTGTGTGCGGGAGAACAAGAGGATGGGCTGCAACAACAAGCGGATCCTCATACCCACAGACAGCCAGGCAGCCCTTAAGACCCTTAGTAGCCCACGGGTAAATTCCAGACCGGTAAATGAGTGCCGAAACGAGACGAGCTATCTGGCTGGGCAGAATGAGGTCAACCTCATCTGGGTGCCGGGTCACTCGGGGGTCAAAGGCAATGAAGAAGCTGACAGTCTCGTGAAGAGGGAGTCAGCAGAACAATTTATCGGACCAGAACCGGTTCTGGGCGTGTCAAAGGGTACTGCCAGGGGAGCCATTACGTCCTGGGTTAGAAAGGAACACAAGGTGTACTGGGCAGACAGTCCAGGGCTCAGACATGGGAAGTAACGTTAATCATTGAGGAGTCTCTATGACCACCATCCTCCTCAATCATCATACAACTTAGAATATAACATAATATTGTCTTGTATTCACAAATCGTTGGTTAAATACACGCTCTATTCTCCGGATTTAGCGCCATAAGGCTATTATTTACTCACAAAGCTGAAAACAATATTTGGAAGGTAAACGATTTTAGACGAAGTCATATTTACCGTTACGGAGTGGTATCAAGACCAAGACAAAACATTTTTCAAGGGTTTATAATTGTTTTATAAACGTTCTGCTGCTTGTGTAAGCAGAATAGGAGATTATGTTGGATAAGTAAAATTTTGTTTTAGAAAATTCTTGCGTTTTTCATTGAAGGCTAAGTACTTTTCAATTCCTTCTTGCATATCGTTAGATTAAACTTAGATTAAAATTAAACCCAATATTTGTTGGTTCAATTAATGTCTGCGGTTCGAGGGGGACCTGACATACAGACTCTGCGGCGAGGGGGAGGAAACAGCCCAGCAGATCTTGTGCGAGTGTAAAGTTCTGGACCGCAAAATATAACTGATCTACGGTCAGCCTAGACCGGAGACAGAGCAATATAAAACTTCACCCTACCAATCGCTGTGCAGACTAGTTCAAGGCACAGTGATTTTGGAATGGGTGAAGTAGAAAGACTAAGGGCATGCACAATGAGCCAAAGGCTGCATTTCTATCGGGGCGGCCAAGACGCGGACGAGCCCTGAGGGAGAAAAAAAAGCTGAAACAGCTCCCTGACCTCGATGATTGGTCATAGTCGCGGAAATAGACCGACGTTAGAGTACCAAAAAAAAAACATTAAATACTAAAAAATATGGCTATAAATATCAATAATATAAGATGTCCGACAACCTTAAAAAGTGGCATAACAGCTACTTTTCTGTCGAACATATTTAAATATTTGTACTGTGGATGCTTATATTTTACATTTAGCGGGAGAAAAAATGAATTCCTGTAAGAACAAATACGGGAACTTTATGCAAATCTAGTGCAAATACCCAAGGGCCAATACATTGTCGAAATTTACAAGCGCAGATTGCATACTTGGTCTCGCGTAACTCGAATGATAAACCTTCATAAAAAATGTAAGCAATGTTTCTTAAAAAGTCCGCTAGAGGCAGTACGTCGCTTACTATAAACTTCCTAGAGCACAATACACTGAACGTAAAAGTTTCTGTTTGTTTATTTATTATGTGTTTCGGATTGTTTTTCATTTTACAAATGCCCGAACTCATTCATTATTAATGTAGTTGTTTCTGTTTCCTTGTGTTCTTCTATTCCCTGAAAGAGTTTATGGAAACCGAAAGATCCAAAGCCTCCCAACTAATAGTTCTTCGTACTTATATGCAGCGAGATACAATTCAATTCTCTGATATGTTTTATATACCTAACACCGCCTCCTTTGAGGTTATGTTAAAGAGCATTTAGGCTTCACGTATGAACGATTTTCCAGGACAATAAAACCATTTTTTACGGATTTTATTACTATGCATCATTTACAATATGATTCATGCTATCTTTGTTGATTATAAAACAGCCTTCGACTGTGATAATTACAGTCTACAATGACAGAAGTTATAATTTATATATAATTTATCTTTTAGTGAATTTTCTTAAAAAAATTCACTAAGGAGGAGATCCCAACTTTTGATTTTTGAAAAGATTTCTTCAAAGGAGTGCCAATTAGGCCCCCTGGAACACATATCGGGGGTCAGTTTCAATTTTTATATGTTTATATATATATATATATATATATATATATATATATATATATATATATATATATATATATATATATATATATATATATATGTATGTATCACACCGATAACTTAAAAAATAATAAGTTTGTTAGCCAGGAAAATCGGCGCAGGTTTTCCCGGATAATTTTGTGTTTCCTTTCGAAAAAATATATATCTCGGGCAATAACAAAGTAAGGGCAACCAAATTTAGTACGAGAGTTTATGTCGTTATGGGTAAATAACTCACCAAAATTTAGCTCTGTAGGTTAAAAGACAAAAAAGTTATAGGCATTTAAAGAAAAATAAATTGGGGTTTTCCTCAAAACGTCAAATTCGCGATTTAAAACGTCAAAATTGGCAACATTTAGGCAAAGAACCTGAATATAATACGGGCTTTGGAAAGAAAATGTTTCAAGAAGAGTGCTTTGCAAACCTGAAGTCTTTGTTTGAACCGTCATTGTCCTTCATTTTACTAAAATATTTCCAGAAAATTCATTTCAAATAGACCCTTTCTCTGATGCTTGGCAGTAGTCTTAGCTATAGAGTTTATCGTTTAATGGTATATAATTTTTGTCGAATTTTCGTGAAAAATCAATAAAGCTCAATATATCCGTTATTATACAAGATATGAAAACAAATTGTTTACATTAATTATATGGTGTCTTGAGCTACATCTTAAAAAATTATATCTGCAATCACAGGCTGGCCCATAAGTCGGTGATACAAATTTTCTTTTTTTATCAGTCGAACACGCCTTATGTTATTGCATTTTTGTATTTTCCATCGAAATATAATTCATGTTTGTAAGAAAAGAAATTCGGGACGCAGCAAGTGCGCTATGGTGGCGAATTTTGATTAAATGCTTCACATTTGAATAGCTCAATTTGCTATTAATCTATAAGGTTGATCAAGAAACAAGTTTTTTCGGGAACACTTTAAGTTTACTTTTGGATTTTTTTTATATTTCAAACAATAAAGTTATTTTGACGAAACATGGCACATTATTTACTATATACGTTATACTGTCGACCAAATTTGATGCCGGCTTTCTTATTTTTTTTAGTCGAACACGCCTTATGTTATTTCATTTTTGCATTTTCGATCGAAATATAATGCATGTTTCTAAGAAAAGGAATTCGTGACGCAGCAAGTGCGTTATGGTAGCGAATTTTGATAAATGCTTCACATTTGAATAGCTCAATTTGCTATTGTGTGTGTGTTGTATCCTGATGGCATCGCAAACCAAGTCCATTAGCCACAAACTGTTGTATTAGACATACGAGACGCAAGGAAAGGTTTATGACTACCAATACGAGCAACAAAATTGAGCATTAAACCATAGACATCGCTTAGTATACACCCACATATATAGTTATATAGTTCCTATAATTAAATTGGTATCATTATTTGTTTTGTGTATATACACAAATAATACACATATATACCCACATTATTTGTTTCCTTAATAGTTTTTATTTATTTATTTTGATTTAAAATATTTTTATGAAAATTCAACACCATAACGCGTTTACTGCGTCCAAACCTTTTCTAATTCATCTTGTCGCAATTATTAACTAAGGAATGCAAATCAAGCAAGACTTATACAGGGTGGCTGATAAGTCTGGAAACGGTCGATTATCCGGGAAAATATACAAGGTGTCGAAAAAAGTTTTATACAAAAGTTTTTGGGTTCTTCAATGTCTACTAGGCGGTGATAATTTTATTTATACAGGGTTGGTCATACAGGCGTGGCACACCAATATTAATTTTTTTTTAATGGAACACCCTATATATTATTCGATATTTCAATCCTTCTCTTAATTTTGAGCAACATTTATGAGAAGCATAATGTACCTAAACTCAATCGTTTCCGGGTAAAAAAATAAATAAAAATAAACGCTACTGTTTTTAAAATCTATTGGATGAAGAACAAAAATAAATGAAAAGTAGAATATCTCTTGAAAACAATCTGTGAGTGTGAAAAGAACCGGTTGCGATGTTTTTAACATTGTTTGGAATCCCAAGATAAGATAAGATGCCCATAAGAAACGCAGTATTATTCTTTTGTTTTAAAATGTTTCCAGGACAACGAATGTCAAACATTCATTCAGTGTCAACAGTTTTGAAACATTAGTAATTTAGTGTCAACAGTTTTTGTGCAAAATGGCAAGTTTAAGTGAAACCGAACGTATCGAAATTTTAATGATGATAGGGTACGGTGATAGAACACGAAGTTTTGCTCAAGTGGTGATTATGTTCAATGAGTTGCATCCTGAGCGGGAATCGATCTCCAAATCCACAGTTTCGAAAACTTTGCATCGTTTTCACGAAACTGGCGGTATCAAGGATAAACCTAGAACTGGAAGGCCAGTAACCGTTACAAATGAAGAAAATTCTTTGAATGTAATATTGGATGTGGTGGAAAATCCGAAAACTTCGGCACAGCAATTGGCTTTAAATCACAATATGAGTCGATATTCAATTCAAAAGATTACGAAGCGGGAAAAGTTCCGTCCATATAAAATTCATTTATTGCAAGAACTGAGTGAAGACGATTTTGATCGCAGAATCGAGTTCTGTGAACTTATTATGGAGAAGTTACGCCAAAATTTTAACTTTGCCAACCACATTTTGTTTTCCGACGAATCTACATTTTGTTTGAATGGACAAGTCAACCGACACAACTGTAGGTACTGGTCAGACGAAAACCCACATTGGATGGAACAAATTCACACCCAAAGACCGCAAAAAGTAAATGTTTGGTGTGCTATTATTGGTGGACATATCATAGGACCTTATTTTATACACGGTAATTTGAACTCTGCTCGATATTTGACACTTTTGCAAGAATCAATTGTTCCAGACGTTAGTCGATTATTTCCGAACAATAACGACCCAAATCTACCAGCGGAAGAAATATGGTTTCAGCAGGATGGGGCACCCCCTCATTTTGGAATTGAGGTACGGGAATATCTGAATCAAACCTTTCCTGGCAGATGGATAGGGCGCAGGGGAACTATTGAATGGCCAGATAGGTCTCCCGACATGACGCCGCTTGACTTTTTTTTGTGGGGTCATGTAAAAAATTTAATTTACCAAAATAGACCGCAGAATATTGAAGAGTTGCAAGCAAGGATTGTGCATGAAATTAATAACATTCCTCAAAACGCTCTTGTAAATGCAGTGCAATGTTTTGTTAAGCGAATTCATTATTGTCAGGAGGTCAATGGAGAACACTTTGAACATCTTATAAAATAGGATTTCAAACAATGTTAAAAACATCGCAACCGGTTCTTTTCACACTCACAGATTGTTTTCAAGATATATTATACTTTTCATTTATTTTTGTTCTTCATCCAATAGATTTTAAAAACAATAGCGTTTATTTTTATTTATTTTTTTACCCGGAAACGATTGAGTTTATGTACATCATGCTTCTGATAAATGTTGCTCAAAATTAAGAGAAGGATTGAAATATCGAATAATATATAGGGTGTTCCATTAAAAAAAAATTAATATTGGTGTGCCACGCCTGTATGACCAACCCTGTATAAATGAAATTATCACCGCCTAGTAGACATTGAAGAACCCAAAAACTTTTGTATAAAACTTTTTTCGACACCTTGTATATTTTCCCGGATAATCGACCGTTTCCAGACTTATCAGCGACCCTGTATACATAATTAATGGATAAACACTGGCAGGAATATCACGATGCGATAATATGACAATAACATTATAGAATTTTAAGAAGAGCTTAATGGGATTTTCAGAAGACCCGCTCTTAGCAGAAGCGCCAGTTCCTAATGTAGGCTCAGCTCTAAGTGGGGGTCCACGTTTCTTATCTGAAGCCTAGCTAACTCAAGATGAGGCCAACACTCTCACCATTAAAGACTACACTGCATATCAATAGAAAACTAGCAACTACTACGGCTGAAGTCACCAGCAAGGTCAGCACTAAGTAGAGGCTTACCTTATTGCGTTGTGTTGACAAGAAATTTAACTTACGTAATTGTCGTTTCATTCTCGTATTATTACAAGATTTTTTACCATCTCTTATTTAACTACACCTGCTGATATATTTAGGTCACATAATGCAAGTTAATGTTATACCAGTTATCCCTATCAGATTGGGTTGAAATTGGATTCTAATTTAAGGAGGGAGGGGGGGGGGGGCATGTTGATCATGTAGTGGCCAATCTTGCAACCAGGAATTATACGTTGCTACAGTGGAGGGATTCTTTGAGTGTTAAGACTTTGTTGATATGCTACTATGGTAGTGCCAACTGTCTCCTGGTAGACGGTTTGCTCTGTGGAGGCAACCGTGTTTTTTTTTTAAATTTCAACAACACACCACGAGAGCTTACAGCATAAATACTATCGTACCGTGGGTGTCGACAAGGAGGAAAGAGGAAACTTGTTAATTCTGGATTTGAAGGTTTGGAGGTTCGGAGGAGAAGGAAAAACCTGTGCCGGCAAGGAATTCCACAACTTGGAAGTCCTCGGAACAAAATAGCGGGCATAACAAGATGTTCTATGTCTGGTGACCTGGACAGTAAAAGGATGTACTCGCTCTGTTCCCCTGGTAGATCTGTTGGGGGCAGCAGGTGAAGGAACTATGGAAAAAAGCTCCTCTGAGCAGTGCCCGTGCAGATATCTACAAAAGAGAAAGAGGTCACCAACGGCACGTCGGTTGGCAAGAGATGGTAGCCTTTGGGTGAGGGTAGGGTCACCGATGAGACGTATAGCTCTCTTCTGAATGGAGTCTAGGATAGCGAGTGTAAAAGCGGCAGCGGCACCCCATATGTGGGAGCAGTATTCGAGGTTTGGTCTTATTTGTGAAGTATATAAGCTATAGAGATTAGCTGGTGAAAAGTGTTTGCAAGCCCGGAAGAGGAAACCTAATTTCTTAGCAGCCGCTTCTGCAATTGATGTGACATGTTGGTGCCAATTGAGATTTCGATCCACAGAAATGCCAACAAGTGAAAAGGACTCATTACTTTGAATAACTTGGTTTTTTATTGTGATGGGCCTAGGCTCTTATGAGAAAAAAAGCAAGACTGTGATTTGGTGGTGTTAAATTGTACAAGATTTCCACTTCCCCAGTTTAATATTTTTTGGAGATCCACGGAGACAGAACCCTCCATGAGTCTGCGATCCTCATCTAATTGGGCTAAATAGACAGGCTTAGAATATTGTATATTTGAGTGGAGGGTGTTGTCCGCGCAACTGTGAACTGGGTTGGATGTGCTAGAAAGGAGGTCATTGATGTGGAGAAGAAACAAAGTATGGGCTAAAGCTGAACCTTGAGGGACTCCTGCATTAATTGGGTACAGTTTAGAGGAATGGCCATCCACGACAACAAAAATGCCCCGGTTGCAGAGGAAATTTGCTGTCCACGTACAGAGTTTTGTTGGTAGGCCATAGGTCGGTATTTTATTGAGCAGCGCTGCGTGGCAGACCTGGTCGAATGCTTTGGATATGTCTAGACCGACAATCTGGGATTCATCGTGTAGTTCCATAGACTTGTTCCAAGAATTGGTGACAAAGGAAAGGAGGTCGGCAGTTGATCTGCGCTGACGGAATCCATACTGCATGTCGTGGATTAGACTGTGTTTTTCAAGAAATTTTAGTAATTCGGTGTTTATATACTTTTCCATCACTTTAGAGATGACTGAAAGGAGCGAAATAGGCCTGTTATTGCTAGGAAGCGCTTTGAATCCTTTCTTGGGGACGGGTTGTACTCGAGCAGTTTTCCAGTTACTAGGGAGTATGCCTCTTATGTAAGATGTCTGAAACAGACAAATCAGGACAGGAGCAAGTTCTGGTACGCATTTTTTGATAACAATTGCTGGGATCTCGTTAAGGCCAGAGGCTTTCCTGGTATTAAGAGAAGAGAGCATATTTCGTACCTTGTTAGTTTTGAAAGTGATATCCGTCATTTTATGCGCGACATTGGGGACTGTTAGTGGTTGAACATTTAGAGGTGGGTTGAGAGTAGAATTGCCGGCGAACAACGAGGCAAAAGGTTCAGTCTTGCCCAGGGCGGTAGAAACAATTTCATCCCCTGAGACAAGAGGTGGGAATGTGCTCTTGCAGAAATTGTTCCCAATAGACTTAGCAAGAGTCCAGAAGGGTTTGCTGCCGCTGGAGCTTAAGAGGACTTTGTTTTTGATGTGGTTATTAAACGATTTTTTGGCCTCAGAAAGAATGCGGACATAGCGGTTTCTTGCGTCGTTAAATGCTTGATGGTTTTCTTGACTGGGATTGTGTAGCAGCTTTTTGTGAGCTTTGACCTTTTCAAGTCTGGCCTTGTTACAGGATTTAGAGAACCAGGGCTTTTGAGTGGTTGCAGAGGTTTTCTGTGTGCGTGGAATAAATAATTCCATGCCATCTTGGATAACTTTGGTGACATTGTGTGAGATATCAGAGGGGTCAGGATGAGAGAAGCAGACAGACGCCCATGGAAATGAAGAAAAGTAATCTCTCATTTCGTTCCAGTTCGCGGAGTTGTAGTGCCAAACGATACGTGGGTGTGATGACTGTGTAACCTCGGGTTGCATTGCACAGGAAGCAGTGACCATTCCGTGGTCTGAGCGACCCAGGGGGCGGTGACAGATATCTTATAGCAGTCAGGATTTGTAGTAAGAAGGAGATCCAAGGGATTTGAGCTGTGTGTTGGGATATTGGCTAAAGAATTGCTGACTGCAAAGGCCTCCGCTGCTCTTCTTTGTGGATCGTTTTTCGAAGATCCTACCCATTCCTTATTATGGACATTGAAGTCACCAAGAATAGTGACCTCGGAGGAAGGATATTCAGAAATCAGATGGTCGGTTTTCTCAGAAAGGTAGTCAAAGAGCTGGACAAAGTTGTTATCTTCATTGACATGATGATTATTATCCCAAATATGTCGGGCGATGGAAGATCTATCTATAGTACCGCATCGTAATTGGGCTAAGTGTTCTTTGGATGTAATTCCAATCGATCTTTTTGTTTGTCCGACGTACTTAAGATTACAATCTTTACAACTTATTTCATAAATTCCCGACATTTTGACCGTGCTATCCTTGTCTTTTGGGTTACCTGGCAAGTTTTCTAAGGTATTTTTTGTCAAAAATGAGGTTAAATTTATTGAGATGCTCAAAAATTGTTTAACTTGTTAGCCAGGGCAATGAAACCAGTTATTCAGGGAAAGTTTTGGATTTTCTTTCTTAAAATCTTTGTATCTCTCAAAATAACAAAGCTGTGGCAACCAAGTTTCGATTTATATTATAAAAACTAAATTATGTACCACAATCTGTCTCTAAGTTAAAGGAAAGAAAGTTATAAGCATTTATTTTAGAAATATTTTGGTGCCACTGGATGTCACAGGAGGCCACATGTCCAAAATAGTTCTGTGTTAAATAAAATCTATTAAATATTACAGACAATTACTATTTTTGCATAGATCAATTCTATGAAAATTAATTACCATAACGCACTAGATGCGTCTAGACCTTTTTTCTACTCTTCATATAATTATCATAATCTTTGGCACATAACTCTGTAAACCGATTTTCCTTGCTGGTCGCATTTCCGTTCACGCTTTCTGGAACAGTAATACTTTTACCTTTCAGGAAAAATATATTAAAATTAGAATTGCGAGCTTAAAAACTGAGGCTTGCAGTGGGACAAAGAACAGATCAAAGAGAATAAGGATTTGCTTAATAACACTTCAAGACACTTAACATGTCACTAATTTAATAAAGCACTTAGCACATAACCAAATATCTTTCGCAGCAAATAGAGGGCAGTTCGCTGAACCATCCATTAGGTACATCCTCTGCCTAAACCGATATGAATATTTTATAATAAGCTGGCACAAAACAAGCATCTAATAAAATATTTACCTCTCTCCGGCATTCGAAGGCAACTAAACTGACAATAAGTTACTTCAACCGAATTGCGCTCAAAATCGATAGCTGTTTAATATCTTCATTGTTAGTCTGGTCAAAAGTATGATTTTTATACCAGGTGTTGAATAAGTTTTGCGTCAGAAGTGTGATCTTAGTGTATAATACAGAATTACTGGGCTTGTCGAGTGTCTGCTCAAATCCACTTGAGTGGTTGTACTACTACTACTCACCACGCCATTCCTATAAAGGTGTAGGCAGGCCATAAAGCCTATACTATTTTTTACAATATTTCGGAAAATGTATTTGTCTCCTAAAATGGCAATGCTATGGCAACCAACTTTGGTACGTACGTTTATATTATAAAGAGCATACCATCTACCAAAACTTAGTTTTCTAATTAGAAATAAAACGAAGTATAAGCCTCTAATAAAACAAAATCGGGTCACTGGAGGTAGGAGGAGAGCACAAGGTCAAAACATTATGTGTGTTAAACAAAATATATTAAATGCTACAGGCAGACATTAATTTTGCTTGGTAAAAAAATTACACAGTTTCACTGATGGCAAAATGGCGATTTTAAAAGTCATAATTGGTGAATTTTAAACAAATGTTCTGGGACTGGTGCAGTTTATGAGTTGCAAATATTGCATTAAATATCTTCACCATCGTCCTAGACTTATGTTTCAAGTGTTACTTTCCTTTTTTGATTAAAATATATGCAAAAATCATTTTAAATTGACATTATTTTTGCAAATAACTCAAGAACGAAGAAAATTCCCATACAAGCATATGTAATTGTATTCAAGAATATACCTGGCATTACATTACACTTGTCATATTCTTCACATCGAAGACGAGTAGTTGGATTAGGAAATAATATCCTAACTCGGGTTTCAATCGTATTTGTGACTTCTTTTTAATGCCTTTTAGTCTTAATAAGTTTTAAGGCTATCTGATCATTATATGTATAATGCCAGTGAATTTTTAGCGATTTTTTTTTAGAAAAGATTTACTAATGAGAAGATGAGGACTTTTAATACAAGAATAGCAGATCAGCTGTTGTTCTAGCTTGGTGAAACCGTTCCATACTTAATACAGCCGTAGAGACTTTTTTTGTGGCTTCACAAGTGCTTCTTTTTTTTTCTTAGTCATCGTCAGGCTAAAGAGAAATTTGTATGAAGTGTCCAGGTCTGCACAAAATTAAAAGTTTGTTTATTATTTACCTACTATTTGTAATAACCTTAGAATATAGGTAGTTGTTATATATTCTGAGATTCTAAGGTATTAGCGGAGATGACTTCGAGGTTATGCGTAGAACGTACACGTTTCTCTCATGACTCCTGTCAGTTAGCAAATGACAAATAGTGGTGTTGTGACATTAAACTAGAGAGATGGAGATGGCTTTTAAATACCGTGAAAATAGGAAGCTTAATATTTATACCTAATAAAACGTAGTTCTAGATTGCTTTTAAACAAATTGAGTCACTTTTATTAAAATTTTTCGTTACTTAGATTTTTCTGATATCTACAGATTTAGATGAGAGTTGTCGTAAATAGCAACCCCGCAGATTGTTTATTCTGACATATTTTGCAAGCCGATTGTATAATTTGTGTGTGTGTGTGTGTGTTTTCTTTCCTTAACGTCTGTCTATTTCCGCTACTATTACCAATCATCGACACCAGGGAGCAGTTTCACCTCACTATCCTGGAAATTTTGCCGAACTCCTGTCGTTCTGTAAGGAGGGTAGGGATCTTTAACATACCCAACATCGCATAGACACGGGACCAACGGCTTTACGCCCCCTCCGAAGGGCGGAACCTGCAGGCATTCAACTAGCTAAAATACAATACAACAACCTCGGTTGATTTTATGTTACAGTATGTACGGAAAAAGTGAAAGGAGAATCCTGGGATATAACCCAGTACCCTTCGGTTCAGAGGCACACGTTCTTACTACTGAACTACCAAGGATCTATAATTTTTTATTTATTTTATTAAGTTTTCATGCATAATATCTTTATCGAGTTTTTATGTGCAAAACGTTCAGCAAATTCGCTTACAAAAAAAAATGTAAAGAAAAAAATTTGTTTGGGTTCTTTAAGTATTTAGCGATGTTTTGATTGAACGCTTTTTATAGCAAAATTCTCGAAAAATAGTAATTATAACAAATTTATAATTATAAAATTAGGTATAAAAGATAAGGGTTTAAAAAAATTTCGTGCAAGGAAATTGTATAATTTTATTTTTCAACGATTTTTCATGAAGAAAATATTTCACTTATTTTTGTAAACAATTGTTTTTTGTGGATTTTTTTGATTTTCCCAAAACATACTTTTTAAGCAAATTTGCTTTTGACGAGATCACGACTTTCGAAACATTTCTTTACATAAGCATAGATTTTAACCCATAGAATCCATATCCCAGGTCAGTTTCAATTTCTATATGTTTATATATATATGTATATATATATATATATATATATATATATATATATATATATATATATATATATATATATATATATATATATATATATATATATATATATATACATACATATATATATATATATATATATATATATATATATATATATATATATATATATATATATAGCGTTTATTTCTTGGTTTGTGAGGGCTCTATCTTCGACGGTAGCTTCCACGCATGCACAGTGCAACAATTCTTAATTCTTACTACAAATCCCGACTGCTATAAGATATCAGTCACCGCCCCCTGGATCGCTCAGACCACGGCATGGTCACTGCTTCCTGCGCAATGCAACCCGAGGTCACACAGTCATCACACCCACGTATCGTTTGGCACTACAACTCCACGAACTGGGACGAAATGCGAGATTACTATTCCTCATTCCCATGGGCGTCTGTCTGCTTCTCTCATCATGACCCCTCTGATATCTCCAAAACGTCACCGAAATTATCCAATCTAGAATGGAATTATTTATTCCACGTACACAGAAAGCCTATGCAGCCACTTAAAAGCCTTGGTTCTCTAAATCCTGTGACAAGGCCAGACTTGAAAAAGTCAAAGCTCACAAAAAGCTTCTACACAATCCCAGTCAAGAAAACCGTCAAGCATTTAACGACGCAAGAAACCGTTATGTCCGCATTCTTTCTGAGGCAAAAAACTCGTTTAATAACCACATCAAAAACAAAGTCCTTTTAAGCTTCAGCGGCAGAAAACCCTTCTGGACTCTTGCTAAATCTATTGGGAATAATTTCTGCAAGAGCACGTGCCTACCTCTTGTCTCAGGGGATGAAATTTTTTCTACCGCCCTGGGCAAGGCTGAACTTTTTGCCTCGTTGTTCGCCGGCAATTCTACTCTCAACCCACCTCCAAATGTTCAACCATCAACAGTCCCCAATGTCGCGCATAAAATGACGGATATCATTTTCAAAACTAAAAAGGTACGAAAGATGCTCTCTTCTCTTAATACCAGGAAAGCCTCCGGCCTTGACGAGATCCCAGCAATTATTCTCAAAAAATGCGCACCAGAACTTGCTTCTGTCCAGACTCGTATGTTTTAGACATCTTACAATAGAGGCATATTCCCTAATAACTGGAAAACTGCTCGAGTACAACCCGTCCCCAAGAAAGGATCCAAAGCGCTTCCTAGTAACTACAGGCCTATTTCTCTCCTTTCCGTCGTCTATAAAGTGATGGAAAAGTATATAAACGCCGAATTACTAAAATTTCTTGAAAAAACACAGTCTAATGCACGACAGGCAGTATGGATTTCGTCAGCGCAGATCAACTGCCGACCTCCTTTCCTTTGTCACCCATTCTTGGGACAAGTCTATGGAAATAGACGGTTAATCCCAGATTGTCGCTCTAAACATATCCAAAGCATTCGACCAGGTCTGGCACGCAGCGCTGCTTAATAAACTACCGGCCTATGGCCTACCACCAAAACTCTGTTCGTGGACAGCAAATTTCCTCTACAACCGGAGCATTTATGTTGTCGTGGATGGCCATTCCTTTAAACTGTATCCAATTAATGCAGGAGTTCCTGAAGGTTCAGCTGTACTACTTTGTTTCTTCTCCACATCAATGACCTCCTCTCTAGCACATCCAACCCAGTTCACAGTTACGCGGACGACAGCACCCTCCACTCAGATATACAATATTCTAAGCTTGTCTCTTTAGCCCAATTAGATGAGGATCGCAGACTCATGGAGGGTTCTATCTCCGTGGATCTCCAAAAAATATTATACTGGAGAAGTATAAATATTGTGCAATTCAACCCCACCAAATCACAGTCTTGCCTTCTTTCTCATAAGAGATACACTAGCCCCAGACCCATAACAATAAACAACCAAGTTATTCAAAGTAATAAGTCTCTTTCACTTGTTGGCATTTCTGTCGATCGAAATCTCAATTGGCACCTACATGTCACATCAATTGCAGAAGTGGCTGCTAAAAAATTAGGTTTCCTCGTCCGGGCTCGCAAATACTTTTCACCAGCTAATCTCTATACCTTATATACTTCGCAAATAAGGCCAAACCTCGAATACTGCTCCCACATCTGCGGTGCTGCTGCCCCTTCTACACTCGCTATCCTCGACTCCATTCAGAAGAGAGCAATACGTCTCGTCGGTAACCCTGCCCTCACCCAAAGGCTGCCATCCCTTGCCCACCGATGTGCCGTTGGTGACCTCTCTCTCTCTCTTATAGATTTCTGCACGGGCTCTGTTCAGAGGAGCTTTCTTCCATAGTTCCTCCACCTGCAGCCCCCAACAGATCTACCAGGGGACAGAGCGAATGCACCCTTTTACTGTCCAAGTCACCAGACATAGAATATCTTGTTATGCCGGCTCTTTTGTCCCGAGGACTTTCAAGTTGTGGAATTCCTTGCCGGCACATGTTTTTCCTTCTCCCCCAAACCTTCAAACCTTCAAGTCCAGAATTAACAAGTTGCCTCTTTCCTCCTTGTCGACACCCACGGTACGATAGTATTTAGGCTGTAAGCCCTCGTGGTGTGTTGTTGAAATAAAATAAAATAAAAAAGTGAAAAGAGAACGCTGCGATCGAACCCGGTACCCTTCAGTTCAGAGGCACACGTTCTTACTACTGAACCACCCAGGCTCGCAATATAATTGGAGTGGACATTTTAATTCGATTATTTTATTATTAAATATTTGTAATGTTAATAAACAATTAAAATAATATTTAAAATGTAGATTGGATAATAATATAATTTGACATAAATTAATGTTGTGTCAATTTTGTTTTACTATTTTCAAAAATTTAATTATCAGAGCTTGTAAAGTGGCGCTTAGAATAGCCTTTCTCTTTGTTAATGTAAAATAAAATTAAAGATCTGGAGGAAATTAACAAAGTATTAATAATAAGAATATTGAATTTTCATAGCCCTTATTAGAACCCCACTTCTAAAAGTGATTTAATTGCAATTAATTGAATTCTGTAATAAGCAAAATTGATCCAGACTTAAAAATTCATCCGAGGGTACGGCAACACAATTATAAACTCGATAACGTAATATTTGCTTATTACATTAAATTTTTATACAGACCAAATGTAACGTTGTTCACTGAATTATCGATTAAGCCAATCCCAATACCTAAACAGAGTAAAAATTTAATGCTGAGCCTACGCGAACAACACTTTCTAATAAAACACTTACCGCTGTTGTTATATCTAATTATAGCAGCGTTAACGAAGGATAACTTATTTAAACAAGAAAGCGAGTCTGAAATCTACTCGGAAAATGGCACAGACAACACAACAAAACAGACATAATTTAAAATAAATATAATAGGCATCTTAGGAAACATGCTCCAGAAACAAAGCATCTAAGCCCACAAGACTCGAGTTCAATTATAACACGAGAACAGATCGTATCTTGATAAAAATTCAACAAAGGTACTAATATACAGGTTTGATTTTTGAAAGTGTTACAAGGTGTTAATTGAGTTCTTATCCCAATTGAAAAAGGCTGAAGTGTTGAGAAACAGCGGCAAATTAAAGGGTACACCTTTGTATATAGCACATTATTTAACGGTAAAACAGAGGTAAGGGAGTAGTATACTCATAAAGCACCTCAAGTTAGCAAGGCAGAACGAAAAAAACGCACGAATAAGACACGGAAGGCTTTGTATTGATGGTGAGGTATACCTATCTGGAGACCTAGAAGACTTTGAGGTGACTGAAGAGGGCCAGACCTCGGAAGCAGATTCTAGACCACACTCAGCACCGTCCACACCTGGTAAAATCTCCGGTCGTCAGCAACCTGGTCGGCGCGGAGGTTCATGCTTGAATGTGCTGAGTTCTGCTGCGGAGAACTTCGAAAATAGTAAAATTAAGATTGCCACTAGAAGTGTAGCTGCTGCCGCGGCGTAAAGGGTTCTATCTCGCAATATAACCAGAGCAAGGGCAAATAGTCCAGCAGGAACAAGTACAACCTTGAAGAAGTAGTAAGACAAACTGTGTTGCAAGTATTTGTATCTTTAACTTATTTATAGACTGCGTCGGCACTTTGAATTGATTGTTTACTTGTTTCTTTGTGCGGCCAGATAGTCTGTCATAAGGTAGACATTTGTTACCGGAGATTTAGTACTGCTTATGATTATATATATATATATATATATATATATATATATATATATATATATATATATATATATATATATATATATATATATATATATATATATATATATTTCTTTTTTCCTTTCTTGTTAGCTTGTAGTTTCGGTTTGTGTTTTGTGTATGGGCTTAGTGTAGTGTTATAGTATTGTAGGAATTGGGAATAAGCATTCAAGAATGAAGAAACTAAAAGTTGGTCACTTAAATGTACGATCACTTAGGGCTCACTTTGCGGAGGTGTATGAGGTAGTGTTGCAGGAATCATTCGATATTTTTGGACTGACAGAAACGTGGCTAAGCACTGCTGATAGCAGCGCGAATTTTAGTGTGGGCGGTTACGCATTGGTTCGAAGGGACTATCGTGGCCGGGGGTCGGGAATAGCTATTTACGTGAGAACTAAAATAAAGTATATGATTGTACCTACCTCGGAGAGAGTCCAGCAGTTATGCGTTAAACTTAGCATAAACTCTCAAACATTCTTGGCGTGCATTATGTATCGGAACCACGACATGAATCATAACGACTTCTTGGACGAGCTGGAGGGTACTGTTTGCAGTACCCTCTGTGTGTCTAATAAGTTGCTTATACTTGGTGACATAAATATAAACTTGCTGAATGAAACTGACATAAAGACAATAGCATATAGGCGGAGGTTGGACGAGCTCAGTGTAAGTCAGCTGATAGTGGAACTTACTCGACGTAATGCGCTGCTGGATCACATTATGGCATCCAATGAAGCCATCATAACGGATGCTGGGGTTATGTCTTGTAGTATATCAGATCATGACATCATCTATGCGATTCTGAATCTCAAGAGGCCTGGGCTGGAGCCTATCTGCATTACGAGCAGAGATTTCAGAGCGTTTCATGTGGTTGGGTTTGTGGAGGATTTGCGTGTATCAAATATGGAATGTATGTATTATATCACAGATATAGATGAAAAAGTCGCTATTTTTAATCATACGCTGTGCGATTTATACGACAAACATGCACCTATCAGAACATAAGAGTAAGCAAGCCTTACAGCCCTTGGATCTCAGATAACACCCGCCTACTGATGAAATTTAGAGACAGGGCAAAGGCAAGGTTTAGAAAAGATCCATGTCAAGCGACCTGGGACGATTATAAGGGATTGCGGAATGCGGCAACTGTAACAGTCAAAACGGAGAAGAAAGCCTACCTATCCGAAAAATTTAAATCTGGGGATATAAAGACTGTTTACAAAGAACTGCGACATCTAAATATAGGCACCAAGAGAAAGACAACATTACCTGAAGCTCTCAGGGATCCCCATACAGTCGCTGATCACTTTATAAACAATAGCTTAAGTCAGGATCCTATGGGGAGCAGCATCAATGGGTCTGCATTTTTCGGGGCGATTAGTGGTGGGGAAGAAATTCAGTTTTGTTTGGGTGCTCCGGCACATAAATTCGATCAAGACCAATGCAACAGGACGTGATGGGTTGAGCATTGCTATGATTAAGCTTTGTAGCAGGTATATAGTTGGCTTCATAACACACATAATCAACTCGTGTATTCTGGAAGGCTATTTTCCAAAAATCTGGAAATGTGCTATCGGGCTGCCGTTTCGGAAGGTACTACGGAGCTGAATCAACTGCGGATAATCAGTATATTGCCCATATTATCAAAGCTGCTGGAAAGGGTGCGGGACTCCTAGCTTAGGACTTACTTGAGTGACAAGAACATATTATCTGACTTTCAGTCTGGGTTCCGCGCTAATCATAGCTGTGCCACTGCACTGCTAAGGGTTACAGACGACATTTTGCGGGCCACGGACCAGGGTATTCTGACACTACTGGTGCTGTTGGATTTTTACAAGGCCTTCGACACCTTAAATCATAATATATTGCTGAAAATATTGAGAGCTGTTGGGATGGGCTCGGAAGCTCTGGCGTTGATAAGAAATTACTTGAGGGAACGCTACCTTATTGTGAGAATTGGCAGCTGCGAGTCGGATGCTCGTATTTACGTAAATCATTTCCCTAGGGTCATTCAGTATTCTAAAGTACAGATGTACGCTGACGACATTCAGATATACATTTCCTTCAATGCCGCAGAGCTTTCGGATGCACTGGGAAAGGTGAATTCCGATCTGGATTCATTGTACAAAGTGTCCAAAGATCAATCGCTGTGTCTAAATGCGAAGAAGTCGGCTGCTATTTTGTTTGGGAGTCAGATTCTTGTAGAGCGCTTAAAGGTAAATGTGAGGGTCATGATCAATGGGGAGCCTCTAGAGCTTTTGGATGAGGTGCGAAGCTTGAGTGTGATAATGGATAACAAGTTTAGATATAAGCGGCATGTTGGTGCCTGCCTTCAGCGGGCCTACAACAACCTGCGTCTGCTGTACCCGCAAAGGACTTATCTTCCGACTGATGTTAAGCTAATGCTTGGAAATACCTTAGTCCTCTCACAGTTTCCCTATTGCTCGGAATTATATTCGCCATGCTTGGATGGTTGCGATTATAATCAGATACAGAGACTGCAAAATTCCTGCCTGAGGTTCGCGTATGGTATTCGAAAATTCGAACATATCTCGCATAAACTAAATGAAGCGAAGTGGCTTAATATGCGTAATCGTTTCACGCTGAGAGCAGCAACATTTTTCCATTCTATTATTGTGTCTAGAGTCCCAACATACTTGTATAGAAAGGTAACGCGCAGAACTGATGTTCATAGCATTAACATACGGTCGAAGGGCTTAATTTCACCACCTAAGTACAGGCTAACACTGTTTAAACGGTCTTTTACCTATCAGATATACGCTATATACTATAATGGTCTTAATGAGAGTGTTAAGAGCTGTTCTGTGCGTTCCTTCAAAAAGAAACTGTTGCTGATTATTCGTGGTATTTAAGCAGGTTGCCGGGCTGGCTGTTGACTACCGGTTTTGCATATCTAAGTGGTAGAGCAGGGGATGATTTTACATCCGTCTGAACTTCGCCCAATTCACACAGTTTCTTATTATTTTTCTTTAAATTATGTACATGGAACTGTGTTTTTTGTAAACTACGTTGTATTGTTGTATTTTTTTGTTCGTTTTAATTGTGCACTTGAGTATTGTATTATCTACTGTGTAAATAAAGGCTATTTTATTATTATTATTATTATTATTACGTCGTGTGTGAGAAATTACCTAAACATGGCTGGGGCTACTGGAAAGTAAAATCATACACCCTAGAAAACTGGAAAAATGAAATAGAAGAAACAATATTAGATCTCCAGACTAGACCACAATATAGAACTGATTTCTCAAAGTGGTGGTTTAAAATATTTAAACCCGGTATTGTTAAATTCCTTAAATTTACACAAATACAAGCCACAGTTAATATTAAAAATAAGCTGAGTTTTTACTATAATGTTTTAAATGATATAAAGATAAGACTTAACAACGGTGAAGGAATTGTTGAGGAGTTTAAAGAGATAAAGCAAATTATTCAAAATATAAAAGAAAAACATATCGATAATTTTTATAGGAATAAATCCAAAAAATTCTGGACGCAGCAAGTGCGTTATGGTAGTGAATTTTCATAAAAATGTTTTTAATAGCAAATATGTGTTTTTTTTTCAGAAAGCAGGCATCAAATTTGGTTACCAGTATAACCTATATAGTAAAAACAATGTGCCATGTTTCATCAAAATAACTTTATTGTTTGAAAACGTACAGAAATTTCCGAAAGTAAACTTAAAATGTAACCGAAAAAATCCGTTTCTTGGTCAACCTTATAGGTTAATAGCAAATTCAGCTTTTCAAATACGAAGCATTTAATCAAAATTCGCTACCATAACGCACTTGCTGCGTCCAGAATTACTTAACTTACAAACATGCATTATATTTCGATGGAAAATGCAAAAACATAAGGCGTTTTCCACTAAAAAAAAATATTATTTGTATCACCAACGACTTATGGGCCAGCCTGTGATGGTAGCAATATTTTTTTAAGGTGTAGCTCAAGACACCGTATAATTAATATACACAATATTTTTTCATATCTTGTATGATAACGGATATATTGAGCTTTATTGATTTTTACGAAAATTCTACAAAAATTATATACCATTAAACGATAAATTCTATAGCTAAGGCTACTGCCAAGCATCAGAGAAAGGGTCTATTTGAAATGAATTTTCTGGAAATATTTTAGTAAAATGAAGGATGATGACGGTTGAAACTAAGACTTCAGGGTTTGTAAAACATTGTTCTTGAGACATTTTCTTTCCAGAGCCCATATTAGATTCAAGTTCTTTGCCTAAATGTTGCGAATTTTGACGTTTTAAATTGTCACTTTGACGTTTTGAGGAAAACCCCAATGTATTTTTCTTTAAATGCCCATAACTTTTTTGTCTTTTGACCCACAGAGCTAAATTTTGGTAGACACCTCACCTATGACGTAAACCAGCGTACCAAATGTGGTTGCCCTTACTTTGTTAATTCCGGAGATATAATTTTTTTTTGAAGGAAAACCCAAAATTTTCCGGGAAAACCTGGGCCGATTTTCGTGACTAACGAACTTATCCAAGCCATTTGCAAAAGGAAGGTATTTACCAAATTTGATCAATATCGGCCCATTATTTTTTGAGTTATCGGTGTGATACACACACACATATATATATATATATATATATATATATATATATATATATATATATATATATATATATATATATATATATATATATATATATATATATATATATATATATATATATATATATATATATATATATATATATATATATATATAAAAATTGAAACTGACCCCGGATATGTGTTCTGGGGGCCTAATTAGCGCTCATTTGAAGAAATTTTTTCAAAATTCAAAAGTCGGGATCTCCTCATTAGTGAATTTTTTTCAAGAAAATTCACTAAAAAGCAGGATATGATAAACTGAACTTAAACGAGGTGATGGAGGAAAGAAAATTTCATAAAAGCTCAACAATAACAACAATGAAAGACGATAGAAGAAATAGAGATATTGCAGATACTAAAGAAATATTTCGTTATGTTAAAACCGCTGTTACATCAAGCTCATCTGAAGTAGGAATCGACGAAAAAGAACTGAAATATCTAACACAACATATGAATAGAAAAATTACTGATTATTATAATCAAACTTTGCTATCACAGATAACAGAAGATGAACTTAAGGAGGCCATAAAGCTAACGATGAACAAAAAAACACCGGGGCCAGATGGACTTACATACGAATTTTATAAAATTTATTTTGATATATTACATAAAGATCTCCTAAAACTTTACAATAAGATTCTTTCAGAAAAAAATTTTTCACTGGACACATTTGCGGATGGTGTTATGATTTTGATGCCTAAGAACCATGAAATTAAACAAATGAGTGATGTTAGGAAAATAACCTTAGCAAATACTGACTACAAATTATTTATGAAAATTTAGGCGAAAAGATTTGAAAATATAATAGATAAACTAATTGGCGTGGAACAGAATTGTTGTAGAAATAAGTCAATATTTAACAACTTGCTGATCCTAAGAGATCTAATAATAGAGAAAGAACAAGTAAAAGATGAGGAATGTGCCATTCTAAGTATCGACTTTGCATATAAATATATTTGGTGTATACTTGAAAGGCAAAATTTAGGTGTGAATACAATTACACTGTTACAAAAAATTTATGACACCAATAGAACCAAAGTTATGATCAATGGATACCTAACAGAATACATACAAGCGAAAGCAGGAGTAAGACAGGGCTGCCCTTTGTCGATGATTGTATTTTGTTTGGCCATAGAACCGTTCATTCAGCTTTGCAGTTTAGCGCTAAAAGGTGTTGAAATAAAAAATGAATCTTTCAAAATCCTGGCATATGCAGACGATATATGCTTATTGATAGGAAACCAATCAGATGTAACAGCTACTGAAAGGATAATCAAAATATATGAAAAAGCATCCAACAGTAAGGTTAATCACAGTAAATCCAAAATGCTAGTACTAGGAAAAACTCAAAATAACTTGCGATATACAGCTCTTCAATCCTCGTTTGATAATACGAATGATGTAAAAATATTAGGCATTCTCTTTACTAACAGCCCTGCAGAGATGTACGAAAAAACTGGACCAAGATAATAAACAATGTACGGGCAACGATAATCATAGACAAAATGGTGCATGCAGATCTGATAACAAAAATATGGTACCTTAACTGTTATATACTTTCAAAGATATGGTTCATATTCCAATTATTACCTCTTGGAATTAAATATAGCCAAAGGTCCAGATAACAAGAAGGTTTGTATGGTGGGACCACATGTATAGGGCATCGAGAATGCAACTTTACCTACACCGAGATAAAGGAGGTCTTAATCTCATAAATATAGAAGATAAAGCCATGGCCTCATTTATAAAAACACAGTTTTCTTCGTGGTCTCCAAATGTCGACAAAGTTAGGTACAAATCCAGCCTTAATATTATATTTGCGAACAACACAATAGTATCACATTCGCTAAAGGCATACAAAAAAATAATAAGTAAAGTTCAAATGCTTCATCTGCAACAAAATTCGATTGTAAACACCAAAGAGCTGTATCACATGTTTATAGACGAAAGGAAAATAACAGCAAGTATTCAGCTAAAGCATCCAAATATTGCTTGGAACAAAAATTGGAAAATTTTCGACAACGACTTTTTACCAAGAGACTGGAGGTCAGCAACATACAAGATGATAAATGAGATCTACCCCACTGAGGACAAAATGTTTCGGCAAGGCATTACCCAAAACAATTTGTGTGAAATATGTGCTTTAAATGACGTGGATACTTTAACACATAGGATTAAAAAATGCAACACGGCGGACAGAAATTGGGAATGGGTTAGTAACAAATTAAAGAATGTTTTTAAGTGTAATACGTTAAGTGAAGACATTTGTACAAACATAGCTAGTGACTTTATAGGTAACAAAGACAGTGAAAATGTGTGGCAGTGGTTTTTGTATGGAGTGTTTTATGCTAACCTTGAAGTAAAATTTGATCTGGAAAAAATGATAAATATGTATAGGAAAGACCGTAATAATAAAACAAGGACTTATCAAGCAAATGAGCTTAGTAAATTAATATTTTGTTTTTAATTATTTATTTATTTTGTAAATATATTTCTGTAAATACGTTAAGTGAAAAGCTTGTATATTTTATATTTTGATTTAAAAGTTGTTACATATATACTTTGAATAAATTATGTACAGTAAAAAGTGGAAAAAAATGTCCCCATAAACTTCCAAACACTTTCTCACTTTTTTTTCTAAATGCAACATTTCAGGTGTCACTAATGAGCAGGGAAAGCGGATTCTGTTTTTAATAGTATCCAAAGTTGTTTGCACAATTGCCGCCACTTTGTCCTTTATAAAACCCCCAAAATAAATAAGCAAAGGGGGTCAAATCCGTAAATCTAGCAAGCCAGTTGGCCGGACTGCTTGATCGATCCACCTGTTTTTAAATATTTAATTTAACTAATTACGGGCTTATATTGCATAATGGGGTGGAGCTCTATCCTGTTTAAACCACATGCGTGGGTTTACGTTTTGGTTTATTACTAGATGTAATTGTTTCCTTAAAAATTTTGTGTACATTTAAATAGCCTTCAAAGAAATGTGGATCAATCACTTAATCCCCGATTATACCACACCAGACATTAATTGACCATGGATGTTGATTTGGAAAAGTTATTAGTAATTTCTTAGTGTTAGGATATCTTAGACAGGTTGCTAACGCAGTTAAAGCAGTTTAAAAAATTTAATATATACTGTATAACCATGTTTAAATTTTTTTAAATTACTTTATGGAAAACCTTTTACTCTTGCCAAATAAATTTAATAGATTGGTTTGCTACCTCAATTTGATTTCTGGGGAAAATTAGAGTTTTCGTAGGAATTTTTTCCATTGTCATAAATAATAAAATTCATTAGATGGAATCCTGTACACAGGTTGTCCCTTTAAAGAATATACTATACGATATGCCATAACTTAGCTCTATAGGCTAACTGAAAAATTATCTGCATTTGAAAAATGGTTAATGGAAATTTTCTACCATAACATACTTACTTCCAACATTAAATTTTATCGATTTTACTGTTTAATATTCAACCAACTATATTGAAAGATATGTTTTCAAGGGGCAAGAGCAAATTTAGGATCATAATGAAATATTTTGTTTTCGGAGGCGATTTTGATGCAAAAAAATAAGGTCGTTTACTGAAAGATCCATCAGTTTCATCTTTGGGTTTAAGCGAATATGAAAATTTAATGTTAGGGCAGCACGAATGGCGTTTTGTAATAAAACATTTATAGCGCTCTGTCACGTCCAGAAACATCATCGTTCACTAAGAATAATTTATCCCTGCAAGATGATTTCAATCAACCTTTGTAAATACAGCTAAAAAAACTACTGGCTGTTTTATATGTTGCCTTACGTGGGTTACGTAAAGTTAAAAGTGATAATAAATAACATTTGACAGGGTTATTTTTCTAATAAAGTCCACTTTATAATACTGTTAGGTACAAACACAGTTCCAGCAAGTATATTTTAGAGAGTCATAATCACATAATTAATGCAATGTCGCCTTTATAATAAGCAATTATTTTACTTTCATTGTAGCATTTACAATACTGCCCTACAATAGTAAAACCTAGTAACTCTTAATTTGCAACTTTTCAGTAGGGAAGTCCAAATCTTTTATAATTGGACTGAAGATATTTTTTTCATTAACCATAATTAGTTTTTCTGGTCCCGCGGATCAGATAATGTTTTGACTGCTTTTTATGAATATTGGGTACTTAGAAAATTTTTCAATTGAAATGCTTATTAACAAATTTAAAGTTAGTTGGTCATTCAAACTTCACAATATTACAATATTAAAAACCAGTAAGTCCACTTGCAGATTTTTGTCTTCAGCCAGCCATATATTTTACAATTGAAAAAGCAAGCAAGTCGACTTACACTTTTTTTTTTATATCGATAAAATAAATTTTTCATTGAAGTATGTAGGGCTTGTGGTAATTAAAAACATATTTATCCATAGGTAAAATCACTCAAGTTGAGTTGCTTTATATATCCTCATAATATTTTCTTCTACGATGCAATGATTATTTTCTATTAGTTACATATATGCTTATATTATATTATCCAATCAGCTTGCCTAATAAAACAAGGGTATTAAACATCCCCAACTTTACACTAACGGATACCACTAACCTTTCAATAATAACAATTATAAAATATAAATAACTATAAAAGACAAACCTAGATATGTTCAAAGTTTATAATTGTCTGTAAAGATCTGTTTTAATACGGCAATTAAAATGGCTCAAGAATGAGAACGTCTATCTTTAAAACGCATAATTTGGCGGTTTATTATTTAGACAAACGCCATGCAACTCATAAAAAAAATAACAATACATTAATTCAAAATGTTCACAAGCAAGTGGTTGTCGATGATTTTATTAACAAATGGCAACTATTTAATTGTTTGTTATTTTGTTATAATTTTTAAGTGAAATACTAGACAGGTAGTTGCAAAAATATATACTTCCTAAAAATACATAGATGCTAAGTTTAAAAAAAATAACATACGATATAAGAATTTTTATATATTTTGCTATTATTCAGCAGTAACTGACACTTTTCCTAAATCTTCTATGCCTTCTGCAGAAGTCATGTTTTTTCAATAGAGGTGCTTTCTCGGTGACATATAGGGAAGCAACTCCTTTATTATGGTATCTCTTTTCCAGAGTTTATCCCTGTGTGTGTGTGTGTGTGTTGTGGTCTGGCCTTGAGCTTGTAGTCTCATTGGCCACAGACAGAGTTTATCCCTCTATTGCACTGTATATGTTCAGAATGTTTTAAATTAAATTTTGACTTTAAGGCGGATATCTCACAACATTCATTTTCTATATCACACTTATGTACCTTTGTAGACCTATTTCTAAATTGGACGCACTTCATCTGATTGAGTTAGGAGACGCGTTTTATTTTTTTTCTTTGAACACACCATTTTAAAATTCATGGAAATCTTCAGTTCTAGAATTTATAATAGGGTATCTTAGTTTAACGTGTTAATCAAGGGCTCCAAATCTTCATAATCCTAAACTTCTTTAGTTTTTTCTTCTATTTTTTTACCTATTTAACCAGGTATCGGATCTTCTCTCATGAAACTATGACCGGGTTCAAAGATTTTAAAAGTACTGGTGTCAAGGCCCCACAGCCATCGGCAGGCGTGTAAAAAGACTTGCTATAGTTTAACCCCACCAAAACGTAGCGGTGAAATCTACTTACTTCATATTAATAGTGCATTTTTCTCCTTATATTATACGAAAACACGAGTTACTTGGTTTTACTTTGGTAATTTAATGATTTTTTTTAATTACACTAGTTGTGCATTTCACATTGGGACATTATTGAACTACCTACTGTATACTAGACATACTTCTTTAAACTGTGGTAATTTTTATTGCTATCCAAACAAGAAAGAAAAATTGCAAAGCAAGTCGCCTTAGTGCAGAAGAAATCTAAATATAAGTCGGGTTACTATAAAGCAACACTAAATATCTTCGTAAAGAAAAGGCCTATTTACGAACGTAAAATAGCTACAGATAGAGGTCGTTACAGGCAATCGGAATATTGAAACAGAAGTAAAACCAAGTAACTCGAGTTACTAGGTTTTACTTTTGCACGGCGGAATACTACGTTATCTCAAGAAGTCTCAGTATTTAAACATATCTGTGGAAAGGTTAACTGAAGGTTGTGGCATCAGATTTAGACATTATGAAACGTTGTATTTCCTCTTGTGTTTATAATGTATAATGTATAACGTATAATGTATAACGTATAATGTATAACGTATAATGTATAACGTATAATGTATAACGTATAATGTATAACGTAGGGTCAGAAACCAACACAAGGTGTACTGGGCGGACTGTCCAGGGCTCAGACATGGGAAGTCAATAATTGACGGACCCAGTTCAAAGAGAGCTGTGGAGCTGCTAAACCTTAGCAGAGGACAGCTCAGAAACACAACAGGTCTCTTGACGGGACACATGGCCGTCAAGAAACACCTGCATAAAATGGGGCGGTTCGAAGGGGACCTCGCATGCAGACTCTGCGGCGAGGGGGAGGAATCAGCCCAGCACATCTTGTGTGAGTGTATAGCTCTGGACCGGAAAAGACAACTGATCTACGGTCACTCTAGACCGGAGACAGAGCAATATAAAACTTCACCCTACCAATCGCTGTGCAGACTAGTTCAAGGCACAGTGATCTTGGAATGGGTGGAGTAAGACTAAGGGTAGGCACAATCAACCAAGGGTTGCGGTGCTATCGGGGCGGCAAGGCCGCGGACGAGCCCTGAGGGAACGAAAAAAAAAATGTATAACGTATAATGTATAACGTATAATGTATAACGTATAATGTATAACGTATAATGTATAACGTATAATGTATAACGTATAATGTATAACGTATAATGTATAACGTATAATGTATAACGTATAATGTATAACGTATAATGTATAACGTATAATGTATAACGTATAATGTATAACGTATAATGTATAACGTATAATGTATAACGTATAATGTATAACGTATAATGTATAACGTATAATGTATAACGTATAATGTATAACGTATAATGTATAACGTATAATGTATAACGTATAATGTATAACGTATAATGTAAAACAGTCTATACTTTTTAGCTAATTTTCGTAGAAAAATTCTTTAATGAGGAGACCGGACTTTTGAATTTTGAAAAGTTTTCTTCAAATGAGCGCAAACTAGGCCTCCTAGAATCCATGTCCAGGTTTCATTTCAGTTTTTATTTGTTTACATATATACAGGGTGACGCATTTCTACGGTAAAGCCCAATATAACTGTTATTATACAAGATAGGAGAAAAAGTATATACGTTAATTATGGGGTCTCTTAAGCTGCATCTTATAAAATTAGTTTGATATTCACAGCGTTCAAGTCGTTGGTGATACCTAAATTTTTTGTTTTCGAACATATATACTTTTATACGAACTTATATTCTTGCATTTTTGCATTTTTTATCGAAATATGATGCATGTTTGTAAGAAAATAAATCAAGACGCAGTAATTACATTTTGGTAGCGAATTTTAATTAAATGCTTTAAATTTCAATCACTCAATTTGCTATTAACCTAAGGTTTGTTGGCTAGGAAACCAGTTTTGTTGGAAACATTTTAAGTTTATTTTCGGAAAATTTTTGTACATTTTCAAACAATAAGTTATTTTAATAAAATGTTGTCACAGCGAGCACTCTCGAATGACATTTCTAGAATAGACCAGAAGTGACATATGTAGAATAGTGTAGAACGTCTAGAATCTCTATAGACAGTATAAATAGATGAGCGGTGCGCAGAGTAAGTTAGTTCAGTATTGAGTAGTGTGGTGTAAAAGAAGTGATCATAGAGTATTAAGCGAGTCAGCAGTAAGTGTTGGTGTATAAGGAGCGATCATAGATGGCGATAGTGGAATATAGTTCTATGGACATTTAATAATAGAGAAGAGAAGCATTTTAGTTGATACTGGTGTTGGAAAATAGTTGCTTATAATAAATTAGTAGTTTTAAAAGCTGTGTTTTGTTCGTCAACAAATCCAGAACCCCGTCGAACGTAACAACTGGTGTCAGAAGTGGGATTTTCAAGCTGCTAGCAGAAATATTTTCCAGAATATTCGTTGAGCAACGTGAAAACTTCTAGAATCTCTGGAAGATCAGTGTTAGCAGTGATTCATAACTGGGTGTGCTCTTGAAACAGAATAAACTGTGTATCAAATTTAAGTGCGTCTATGCCTAAGACACGTAGCGCAACAGCCAAGCTATTGGAAATGATTTTTAAAATGGAGGAAGAAGCTAAATTAGCACGAGAAGAAGCCAGAAAAAGAGACGAAAAAGCCAAAGAAGAAATGAGAAAAATAGATGAAGAAGCCAGAAAAAGAGATGAAGAACCAAGAAAAAGACACGAAGAAGCGAAAGAAGAAATGAGAAAAGGGGATGAAGAGGCCAAAGAAGAAATGAGAAAAAGAGATGAAAAGGTCAGAAGAAGAGACGAAGAAGCCAAAGAAGAAATGAGAAAAATAGATGAAGAGGCCAGAAAAGGAGACGAAGAGATAAGAGAGGAACTGAGAAAAAGAGACGAAGAAGCCAGAAGAAGAGATGAAGAAACAAAGAAAATTCTGCAAGAACAAGCCAGCAGAATTGAAAATATTACTTCGTGTGTGGACGAACGTATGAAGCAGGTAAAAGACGACATCTTCCAACAAGTAAAAAGCAGAGTAAGGGGTATCAGCGACGATGTACATGACAAGATGACGAATATACAAGAGGAAGTGCATCAGAAAAACAATCACTAGAAAATAAGTGCAAAACCATAGGCAAAGGAAACATCAGGCTCGAAGATAGCCCAGTCGTAAGAATTAAGGTCCCCACATTTGATGGCTCAATCCCATGGGCTATTTATCTACGCCAATTCGAAGCCGCTGCTACAACAAATGGTTGGGGCGAGAGAGAGAGAAAGCGACCTCGTTAATAGTAGCTCTCAGGGGAGATGCCCTCGATGTGCTCCAAGATATTCCCAGAGAAGAACCGTTGAGTTTTGACAGCATTAAACATCAATTAGAGATGAGGTTTGGCGACCAGCATTTACATCAGCTGTATCGATTGCAGTTGAAAAGTCATTGCCAGAAATCGGGCGAAAGTATCCAACATCTCCACGCCGACGTTGTCAGACTGACACGATTAGCCTACCCCATAGCTCCGATAGAGTTATGAAACCAGCTGCCGCTGCAAACCTTCATTGACGGCATCAGAAATATCGACACGCAACATGCGCTGAGGATGGCGAGACACAAAAACTTGAACGCTGCTTTGGCACATTCCTTGAAGTTTGAAGCGGTAAAGCAAGCATCAGAAAGTCATGTGAAAGTTCGCCGTTTTCAAGTCCAAGAAGAAAATAAAACAGATCCATCCAAGATCATGCAGCTACTAGAAAAAAATAGCAGAACAAATAAGGCCGACGTCTCATGGACACCCAATAAGAGCTCACCGTGCAAATCCCTTGCGCTGCTGGAACTGCGGCAAGGTGGGACATATAAGGGGCAAATGTTGGACTCTAAGATCACACCTAAGGGAAAAAGTGAAGCTAAGGCCGGTAACCATTTCTCAGGTTAGTGATTGTAGCAACGCTCTCATCGTAGACGGATGCGTAAGCGGTAATAAGACCCAGATGGTCATCGACACAGGCGCACCTAGGACGATTATTCGCCGCGACATGGTTCCAAGATGGCGAGTAAGAGAGCCAGACAGAGTGTACAGAGTAAATGCAGCCGGTGGTGATCGGTTCCAGGTATTTGGCGAAACTGACGTCAAGCTGCAAATTGGGACATGGAAGGCAAAACAGAGAGCCATAGTCGCCGCCATATCAGACACGATTATAATTGACTTGGAAATACTTCAGGGTCAGTGCGCTAAACTTAAAATTGGCACTAATATCCTGACTATCGGCGGTGAAGAAATAATAATGTCGCCTGGCAGTAACCTGGTAGTGCGGAAAATCACCATAGAGGAAAATAGCAACGCTTGCCGTGAAAGTGCTATTCCAGTGAAGAGAGCTGTGAGAAGAAGAGACGACCCACTTACTCAGACAGAAGCAAGTGGAGAAGAAAGTATGAGAGAAATACAAGACGAAGGGTGCAAATACCACGTAAATGTGAAGCCAAGCCAGAAAAAGGCCAGTAAACACATTTGTTGGAACAGAGCCGATGTCAAAAAGATGAATAGAGCCCACCGAGATATTTGTGCAAGTAGAAACATCAGAACAACAGCAACTACACGGAAGAACCAGTATTACCTAAGAACTTTGCCTAAAGGAAGCCCCGAAATATTGACGAGAAGGAAAACCATCCACTTTGCTGTCGGAATGCATATACGAATAGAAAGCGACCGCATGAAGACCCATTATGACGTGCCACCTAATTCAGCTGGTTTTAAAGAAGAAGATCGGGTGTTGTTCTACAAGCCAGTACGACGCAAGGGACGGTCACCGAAACTACAGAAATTATAGGAAGGTCCTTATAAGGTGGTCAAAAGGATCAATGACGTTGTCTATCGCATTCAGAGGAGCCCGAAGAGCAAGATGAAGGCGGTCCATATGCACAGGCTTACGCCATACCAAGAAATGTCAGAATTCGACCGGGACGATCAAATATAGGGGGAGGGGGGGCAGTGTCACAGCGAACACTCTGGAATGACATTTCTAGAATAGACCAGAAGTGACAGGTGTAGAATAGTGTAGAACGTCTAGAATCTCTATAGACATTATAAATAGACGAGCGGTGCGCAGAGTAAGTTAGAGTTAGAGTAAGTATTAAGTAGTGTGGTGTAAAAGAAGTGATCATAGAGTATTAAGCGAGTCAACAGTAAGTGTTGGTGTATAAGGAGCGATCATAGATGGCGATAGTGGAATATAGTTCTATGGACATTTAATAATAGAGAAGAGAAACATTTTAGTTGATACTGGTGTTGGAAAATAGTTGCTTATAATAAATTAGTAGTTTGAAAAGCTGTGTTTTGTTCGTCAACAAATCCAGAACGCCGTAGAACGTAACAATATGGTACATTGTTTCTACTATATAAGTTGTATCGGTAACCAAATTGATGCCTGCTTGCATTAGAAAGAATATTTACTATTAAAAACATTTTTATACTTCCATTACGTACTTGCTGCGTCCAGATTTTTTTTAGAATAACAACGTTATACCGAATCAGTTTAATGATACATTTGCTTACAAGAAACTGCGACTCTATAATGAAACAACGTTAAATGAGACGACGTTATGCGAGGACTACTTACTGTGTACGAATTTCTTTAAAGAGTGCCTATCTTTGAGTAGGAACTAAGAAGAACTACTGAGCCACTAGCAAACCTATCTCCTGAAAATTAAACCAGTCGCACTATGTTTATCTATTAACTCCTGCAATAATTCAAAATATCAGATTCTGTTTACAAAAGGGTAAGAAAATGTATTGTGATATCCTTCTTGTATTCTACAGCATATTGTTTCTATTGTCAGGGCAATAATTTAATGGTGGGCAGCAAATCGATATCTTTGATAGTTGGAAAGTTTTCCAGTGAGGCATTGTTTACGCTAGCATCGCCCTATGCTACCGGATCGCCACATTCTTAACCTAGAATGTACAATACCGATGGTAACTCGATTCTACAATCACAACTTTAACGGTTTCTTATTGTTTTTATTTATTTTAACAAAACACTAGACTTTTCTTGTGTTTACTCTTTCTTACTGTAATTTAACATTTAATTGCTTTCGGTATTGCTGTTTGTGCTCACATCCTTTCAATTTCCAAGGAGAATGCCAGTAGATTTAATCTTTGTATTTTAAAGATATAAAAGTCTTGACGCAGCAAGTGCGTTATGGAAGTGAATTTTCATAAAAATGTTTTTAATAACAAATATGTCTCTTTAGTTCAATCAGGCATCAATTTGGTCACCGGTATAACCCATATAGTGGAAACAATGTACGATATTTTATCAAAATAACTTGTTTGAAAATGTACAAAAATTTTCCGAAAATAAACTTAAAATATTTCCGAAATAACTCGTTTTCTGTCCGACGAACCTTAGGTTAATAGCAAATTGAGTTATTGAATTTAGAAACATTGAATGAAAATTCGCTACCAAAACGCACTTATTGCGTCTCGATTTTTTTTACAAACATGCATCATATTTCGATGAAAAATGCAAGAATGCAATAAGGAATGTTAAAGAAAAATTGTAGGTATCACCAACGACTTATGGGCCAGCCTGTGACTGACAAAATAATTTTATAAGATGCAGCTCAAGATACACTATAAGTAACGTATACAATTTTTTCTCGTATCTTGCATAATAACAATTATATTGAGCTTTACCGTAGAAATGCGTCACCCTGTATATATACAAATAAAAAGTAAACCCGGATATGGATTCTAGGGCGCCTAGTTTACGCTCGTTTGAAGAAATATTTTTAGAATTCAAAAGCCGCGGTCTCCTCATTATGATTTTTTTCTACGAAAATTAGCTAAAAATTATAGACCGTTAAACCATAAACTTAACTAAAACTACTGCTAAATCATCAGATAAAGTGTCTATTTAAAATGAATTTTCTGGATATATTTTATTAAAATGAAGGGCAATGATGGTTGAAGCTGAAACTTAAGGGTTTGCAGAACACTCTTTACATAATCCGTATTTTTTTCAGGTGCTTTGCCTAAAAGTTGCCAATTTTGACGTTTCAAATCGCGACTTTTTACGTTTTGAGGAAAACCCCAATTTTTTTTCTTTAAATGCCTCTCACTTTTTTGTCTTTAAACTTACAGACCTAAATTCTGGTTAGTGGGTCACTCTTTATATATATATATATATATATATATATATATATATATATATATATATATATATATATATATATATATATATATATATATATATATATATAATTGAAACTGGCCCATGTGGATTATAGGGGGCTTAGTTTGCGCCCATTTCAAGATTTTTTTTCTAAATTGAAAAGTCGGGATCTCCTCATTAGTGATTTTTTTAAGAGAATTCACTAAAACAAGCACTTGTGAAGCCACGGGCAAAGTCTACGACTGTATTAAACATGGAGAGGTTTCACTCAGTTAGAGCAAGAACAAACAACCAGATACGCTGTTCAAATTTAATTAAGTCTTAAAACTTCATCTCCTCTTTATCAGATTATTTTTTATACAAAATCTCGCTAAAAAATTCTTCAGAATAACAACAATCTGATTAGATAACGATAAAGTGAAAAGATATTTTAAAAAAAATGATAAAAAGTAAAGTCACTCACTAGGATTAGAACTCGTCATGTAGAAGTCGATTATCCGTTGTACAGGCCTTAGCCAACTTGGCTACGCTCCACATATATGTACTAGCAGGTATATCCCGTAATACATGTTAATCGTCTAACGTCTACTATTTACACAAAACAATTTTGATTTACTGACTTTTTGCTCATATTTTAACGAAATAAAGGAAAATAACGACTCAGAGACATATCTAGGACCTCGTTAGTCATTTCTTGTCGTATTTTTACTCACATTCGTACTCCTACCATCATAATTATCAATTTTGACGTTTTATCTTTCTTGAATCAGATTTAATTAATTAAAAATTAATTTGCCCCCAACTTTTTTTACTTTTAACATAAAGATCTGAATTTTTGCACATAGGGTACTCTTATAACAGAAACCAGCGTACCAAATTTGATTGCCCCTACCTTGTTATTTCCGAAGATATAATTTTTTTGAAAGAAAACACAAAATTTTCCGGGAAAACCTGGGCCGATTTTCTGACTGACGAACTTGTCCAAGCCACTAGCAAAAGGAAGGTATGTACCTAATTTGATCAAAATCGGCCCATTATTTTTTGAGTTATCGGTGTGATATATATATATATATATATATATATATATATATATATATATATATATATATATATATATATATATATATATATATATATATATATATATATATATATATATATATAAACATATAAAAATTGAAACTTGGCATTGCTAGCAATAATGCAAATATGCCATTTATAAGTTCGCATATAGATTGTGTTGATATACCATATAATTTGCGCCCTAGAAATAAATGATAAATAATATTAAGGCCAATATATTGTACAGAATTTTAATTTATTATAATGGAAGTATATTGTAATAATTTATGTGTATAAATCACATGTAAACAATGTACAATTTAAAATGTAGATAGTGTTAATATATTTATTTCTGAGTTAAAATTTTAATGCCTATTAATATTAAGAATTTACAATAAGGGTGTGATATATTGTATTAGAGTATATTTATTGGTGAATTTTCTTTAAAAAAATTCACTAATGAGGAGATCCCGACTTTTGAATTTTGAAAAAATTTCTTCAAATGAGCGCTAATTGGGCACCCCAGAACACATATCCGGGGTCAGTTTCAATTTTTGTATGTTTATATATGTATATATATATATATATATATATATATATATATATATATATATATATATATATATATATATATATATATATATATATATATATATATATATATATATATATATATGTATGTATGTATGTATCACACCGATAACTCAAAAAATAATAGGCCGATTTTGATTAAATTTGGTGAGTACCTTTCTTTTGCAAATGGCTTGGATAAGTTCATTAGCCAGAAAAATCGGACCAGGTTTTCCCGGAAAATTTTGTGTTTTCTTTCGAAAAAAATTGTAAAAAAATTATATCTTCGTAATTTATAAAGTAAGGGCAACCAAATTTGGTACGCGGGTTTATATCACTATATGTAAGTTACCTACCAAACGTCAAAAATTAGCAACATTTAGGCAAAGAACTTGAATATAATACGGGCTATCGAAAGAAAATGTCTCAAGAAGAATGTTTTACAAACCCTGAATGCTTAGTTTCAACCGTCATTGTCCTTCATTTTACTAAAATATTTCCAGAAAATTCATTTAAAATAGACCCCTTCTCTGATGCTTGGCAATAGCCTTAGCTATAGAGTTTATCGTTTAATAGTATATATTGTCGAATTTTCGTAAAAAATCAATATAGTTCAATATATCCGTTATTATACAATATACGAAAAAAAATTGTATACATTAATTATAGGGTGTCTTGTGCTGCATCTTAAAAAAATATTTCTACAATCACAGGCTGGCCTATAAGTCGCTGGTGATACAAATTCTCTCTTCTTTTAATCAAACACGTCTTATGCTATTGCATTTTTGCATTTTCCATCGAAATATAATGCATGTTTGTAAGAAAAGAAATTCTGGACGCAGCAAGTGAGTTATGGTAGCGAATTTTGATCAAATGCTTCATATTTGAATAGCTCAATTTGCTATTAACTTATAAGGTTGACCAAGAAACATGTTTTCTCGGGAACACTTTAAGTTTACTTTCGGAAATTTTTGTACATTTTCAAACAATAAAGTTATTTTGATGAAACATGGCATCTTATTTATATTATATAGGTTATACTGGTAACCAAATTTGATGCCTGCTTTCTTAAAAAACACACATATTTGCTATCAAAAACATTTTTATGAAAATTCACTACCATAACGCACTTGCTGCGTCCAGATTTTTTAATTTATGTTATCGTTTTATCCGTATCATAATGATAAGGAGTCCTGGAATATTTATACAGAATAAAGCAGTTAAGTTTCATCCTTCGTTTAATGTTGACCTATATTTCTGCGATTCAGTTTGATAATAAATTTCAATCTGAAAATATCCAAAGAAATTATAAGACTGAGACGTAAGGGTTTGCAGAACACTCTTTTTGCGACATTTTTTTACATAATGCGTATTTTTTTCAGGTTCTCTGCCTAAATGTTGCCAATTTGGTCGTTTCAAATCGCAACTTTGACGTTTTGAGGAAAACCCTAAATATTTTTTCTTTAAATGCCTCTGGCACAATTTTCCTGGCTAACGAACTTCTCCAAGTCACTGACAAAAAGAAGATACTCAGCAAATTTGATCAAAATCGGCTCTTTGTTTTTTGAATTAGGGGACCGAGTTCGTGCTCATTTGAGGAAATTTTTTCAAAATTCAAAAGTCGGGATCTCCTTATTAGTGATTTTTTCAAGAAAATTCACTGAAAATACAAAAATTATCAACATTCTTCATAGTTGACAATGTTAGTTTTGTTTAATTCTTGTTAAATGGCGATAAGAGGAATAGTTTTCGTAAACAAATTTATGATTCTGTTCTTGTCAAAATGGCGTCTTCGTGTTATTTATTACTTAAATAATTTCTTGTAGAAGATTACCTAAAGTGTACCGTGACATAATTGTTTTTCTAATGAAGAAATGTGTATTCACTTTTATGCTCAATGATTATGACAAACTAATCTCTACCGATTTTCAAGACAATACGTCATATATTTTTCTGCATGTCAACTAAAATCGAAATGTAATTTTTTACTCTAACATCCAATATCTCTTTTAATTTTGACTCTTGGAGGGGGGGGGGGTATAATTTTCGTTATTTCATGATATTTTGATGCCAAGAATCTACACACTGTTTACCGTTTCTGTTATAGCAGCTGTATAAATTCCCACCGTTCACTTTACTTTTTGTTCCAGCTTTATATTAGTGAATTTTTATTTTAAAAAATTCACTAATAGAGAGGTATCGATGGTGAGACTTTGCAAAATTTTTTTCAAATGACCGCGAACTAGGACCCCTAGAACCCATATCCGGGGTCAGTTTCGATTTATATATATATATATATATATATATATATATATATATATATATATATATATATATATATATATATATATATATATATATGTGTGTGTGTGTGTATCCGTCTGATAACTCAAAAAATAATTAACTGATTTCAATTAAACTCGGCAACTGCCTTTGTTTTATTAATGGTTTGGATGAGTTCGTTAGCCAGGAAAATCGGACGAGTTTTTCCGAGAAAATTTTGAGTTTTATTTCAAAAAAAAAATTTCTCTCTGAAAATTACAAATCTGTTTTAATGAAATTTACTATATATGTTGCCTCAGGACAAGTCTTACTACGTACCAAAATTCAACTTTCTAAGTTTATAGAAAATTAAGTTATTTAAATTTTAAATTTTCTTTCAAAAAAATTTTTTTCTCAGAAAATTACAATGTTATTTTAATGAAATTTGGTGGATATCTTTCCCTATAAAAGAGCTTACTACATACCAAAATTAAACTTTCTAAGTTTATATAAAATTGAGTTATTCAAATTTGAAGCATTTAATAAAAATTCACTACCATAACGCACTTGCTGCGTCCAGAACTTTTTTTAATCTTATTAACGGTTAGTAAGCTTGATCTGACCATCCTTTCTTCATATAAGTTTTGATTTCTTTACTATTTATGTGCATCTATGCTTCTTTAGCTTTCCTGCAATTTTATTTGAACATAGCCTTAATTCGTTTCTATATTTTTATATTATAATTCAAATAATCGGTTATGAACTTAAAATCGCCGATCTCCAAATATTTAGCTTATCAAAGAACTGATGCATCAGCTTATATAAATCCTTTCTGAAATTCTTAATCTAAAATATATAAGCCAAAATACACCACAGCTGCTAATTTAGATGAAATTACATAGATACTGAGGTTTGCATAAAATTATCAGAAAGTAGATAAGATTCTGTGCAAACAGCTTTTGAAATTATTGATCGATACTCATTTAAATTCACAGTTTTGGCAACGATTCACAGTGAAGACGTTACAATAACGATTCAATAATGACTATGTGTTTCCTTGAAGCCATTTTGCATTTAAATAAATTTCAGAGTTTATAATTTAGAAACGAGGATAATCCTCGGGTCTATACTGAACTGTTTTATATGCGTAGCGTCTCCAGAACATTGTTATCCAGATGCGAAGTAATAAGACGCGTGGAACACAAGCCTGTTGTGACAAGTCAATTAAATCTAAGACAAGGAAAAAAGGGTGACTGCTAGAGGGATTTACAGCTCGTCAAAAAAGCAGTCCTTCAGCCCTTATGCCTGCAAAAAAATATCTGGCAATATACCAGCACTTGAATTTGAAAAGGCTGCATTTCAGAGATAAAAGTGATCCGTTTTAAATGGAGTCTATAGTAAAATCTTTATAATTGGGTTGATTATTTGTTTATGACATTCCATTAAAAGAATTATATTACATTACAATCGGTACATCTAGATAAAAATCTACTTAAGTATTAGAATAGTCTCATTCACTTTGACCAAATTTTTACCATGAAATTTAATATCATCGGATCGAGAGGGATTTGTAAAAAGAAATCTTATGTCAAAGTAGACGGCGCTGATAACACAGCTTATCGTTTTTTCTTTACCTTTACTTTACAACAAAGGATATATCCTAGAGTATACAGTGCGGCCAGAAAGGGTTATATAAATTAATAATTTTAAAAAATCGGGACGCAGTAAGTGCGTTATAGTAGTGATTTTTTATAAGATTTGTACGCTATTAGTAAGATATATTATTAAAACCAATTCTTTAAATTTAAGTAGACCTTGAAGATCGCTTTTAGATTCGTTAACGATTATTTGAAAAAAATTATATTTTATATGTAGCCAAAAAATTAAAATTTGGTCTTAGATGTAATATGTAAGTACTGCAGGTGTCTTAAAAAATTGTGTGACAAATTTCATTAAAGTTACAAAAGTTTTTTCAGAAAAAAATTAATTATTTACAAAGGGAGTGTACATGTCAAATTATAAATATGGCAAGTATTTTTCCTTATTAATTGCTTGGGTGGTTATTTTTTAGTCAACCCATCCAGCTTTTGCAAACAATAAGCAACAAAAAAGGTTTTTTAAAACAAATTTGTAGTTATCCGCAAAGCTCATTATCTTATTTTTCTTTAACTGAGTACCCACGGTGCGTTTACATAGGTGTTACTTTGGTTCAAGATTGAAGATTCTAGCTTAATGCGAAAGCTATTCAGCTATCGGATTTCAAATATTTTGACGAATATTTTCTACAATAACACACTTGCTGCACCCAGACCCTTTGTCATTCTTTCTGTCCAAGTCTTTAAGGTGCGTTTTGCTGTGCATGATGATATCCCCAGCACAGGTTCTGGCCCGATAAAGTCCCCCTGTGCTCCACTCCCGGCAAGCGTGTCGGCCGCAACATTGCCATCATGGTCCAAGTGACCCGGTATCCAGACCAGCGACACCTCATTGCAGCTGCCCAGTTCGTTGAGGGCAGATTTACAACTCCATACCGTTTTTGAATTGCAACGGTAGGAACTAAGAGCCTTTATTGCAGCTTGGCTATCTGTGTATATCTTTATCGATTTATGTGTGCACTAGTTTTCTATACTTTCCCTTGCACACATCTCGATGGCATACACTTCTGCCTGGTGTATGATGCCGTACTTTCTGAGGCTAGTTGATAGTCTAGTATCGGCATTGCTCCCATATGCGCCGGCTCCTACCCCCCTATTGGTTTTGGAGCCGTCAGTAAAGCAGCAGAGATCGGCCCTCAATAGGGTCGTTTGATTTCGTTCCCAGTCCTCTCTTTCCGGGAGGAATCTGTCTTGAAAGACGGATCTCTACTGATCTTTGTAGGCATCAAGTCTGAGACCATTCCCAGAGTCCCATGACCCTCAATGTCATCGAGGAGTCCGGACCCTCCCAGACTAATTTCCTTCGGCATGCTGTCGGCCGTTTGCTTTAATCTGTACGTTGTCCACCTCGCCACCCTCTCCAGCCAAATTTAAAGAGGTGGAATATTAATGAGGACCTCGAGAGCGGCTGATGGAGCTGTGCTTATCACTCCCGTTATCATCAGACAAGCTTGTCTCTGTAGATGAGTCAATTTGGCCCTCGCAATACCACGAAGTGCCTTGGGCCACCAAACTATGGATCCATATGTTATCATTGGTCTGATAACCACTACATAGAGCCAGTACATCTGTTGGGGGTTTGTTCCTCAGTTATTTCCACAGATCCTACGGCATGTCCACAGGGACAATTTAGCCCTGCGGATAACATTCTCTAACTGTACGTCCCAGTTGAGCTTCTTATCTAGGGTAACACCCAGATATTTTTCTTGTTCCGTAAATGGAATCGTTTCCCCCATATAAATAGGTGATTTTAATATGTCCAACCTTCTTCTGGTAAATGGAAGAATGGTCGTTTTGCGGGGGTTCACAGACATCTGTTCCCTCCGACACCAATCATTAACTACATTTAGTGCCTCTTGAAGAGTACTTGCAAGTTCCTCCTCAGATTTTCCTCTAACCATTATGACAAGGTCATCAGCATACGCCTGGACCTCAACCTCCCACAGCCCCTGGATAGCCAGCAAATCGTCCCCAAAGACTGACCACAGCAGGGGGGATAAAACTCCCTCCTGAGGGCACCCCTCGCTGTCCTGCTGAGTACCCACGGTGCGTTTACATAGGTGTTACTTTGGTTCAAGATTGAAGATTCTAGCTTAATGAGAAATTTATTGAGCTATCGAATTTCAAATATTTTGACGAACATATTCTACCATAATACACTTGCTGCATCCAGACCCTTTCCAACACTTATTTACGGTTGCTGTATCCATACTTTTTGAAAATGATAAAATATTGCAGCTTACTATGTAAGAGTGATAAACAAGGCAACCTCAAAATCATTTGTGGAAAAATATTTAAGAAGATGAAATAAGATAACAATTTAAACATAAATTGAATAACTTGGTTCGCTGCTTCGTCGCGGGGGTTCTCCTTCCCCTTCTGCAAGCCTACAATCACCCTTAATGCATAAACAAGAACAATGTAAACAAGAAAAATTCCTTTGGAGCAACCTCTGAGAAAGTTATGGGACCTGCGGTGAATATAAAGGTTCTGCGCGCGGTAAACATGATTTTAAGGAGGTATAGATGCAAAATGAGAGCAAAGCAGCTTAAAGAGGTCCAACTAAGCTGTTTGTTTCGCACTTTCCGCTCACATTTCCTTTTTATATTCTTTTCCGTCCAGCACCCCTATTCACTCTTGGTCCCGTAACTTTCTTGTGGGATGTTTGCAAGAAATTATTCTTGTGGTTTGGGCATCCAGAAGAAGTTCTAAGCATATTTCTGAAAAGATTTTTCTAAACACCGGCCATGTGCTAATCTGGAAATTTACCGATCATTTAATTTTTATTTGCAAACGGAATGCATCTATGAAATTACAGGTGGTAGGTAGATATTTTTTTGTATTAATCACTTGAATGGTTAGTTTTAATCAACTCAATCGAACCAGTTTCTGCAAACAAAATAACACAAAAGGTTTTTAAAACAAATTTCTAATTATCTGTGAAGCTGATTGTGTTATTTTTTAAACTTAGTAACCACGTTGCTTTTATATAGGTTTTACTATGTATCAAAACTGATTATTCTAGTTAAATAGGAAATTGGGTTACCACCATTTGAAATATTTTTATGAAAATTCGCTACCAAAACGCGCTTAAACTCTTTTTAACACTTATTCACTATTGCTGTATCAATACTTTTCGGAAATGAAATAAATATAAACAATACAAAATTTTGAACTTAAAATTTTAATAATTAAACTAAACATATATTTATATAATTTTAACTAGGGATGTATTTACTTTGTTTGTAGTACCTACCTAGATATTATAAATACTTACTGTATTAGTTTGAGGTAGGTATATTTCTTCTTAAAATAATTTTGTTTTACTTTGGTAATACCTACCAGTGAATTCTGTATATCGTTCACTAGGTAATACATACAATATCTACAATCTACATGCAGTTTACCTATCATTTTCATATTTGTTTCATTGGATGTTACAATCATAATACCTATACTACCACAGTCATTTTGTTAAAGTTAAGTTAAAATTAAAGACTGTGTTATTATTTACCTACTATTTGTATTAACCTTAGAATATAGGTACCTAGTTGTTTTATATTATAAAATCCTAATAAGCTATTAGCAATTAGCATCAGGGGAATCGATTTCGAGGTTATGCGATGCGCAAAGCATACACGCTTCTCTGTGACAAATAGCTACGTGTAGTCAGATTAAACTAGGAGAGAGAGAGAGAGGGTGAGAGAGAGAGAGAGAGAGAGAGAGAGAGAGAGAGATGGCTTTTAATTTTAAATACCGTGAACTTGAATAATGAAAAACTTAATATTGGTACATAATGAAACGTCGTTCTGGATTGCTTTTATACAAATTGAATCATTTTCATTAATTTTTTTAATTTATTAGTGTACATTCGCATGCTAAAATTTAGCGCTTTTGGACGCAAACTTAGTCCCGGTATTAGGAAAGAAATGGTCCAAGGCTGACAATTTACAAAGTTGTTAGTTGGTTGTACATTGTACACAGCTCTATCTATAAAATTTTGTGTAAACTAGAGCTGTCGTGACAACATACTACCTGGTCCTGCACCGAAATGGCGTCCCTGTCGTATCTCTCACAATGTTCTCCAGTCTGACATCTTTTCCATTGTTTAGATTTTTATCTACGATTTATTTAAATAGCAGAGCAGTACAGATAACGTCATCTGTCTTTGTCCAACATTGTAGATATTGCATTAGATAATCTGATGTGAGGTGGAGGATTATTTTATTATTAATTTTGAATAACTTTATTTTCCTTTGATAAAACGACTTGAAAATTGTTACACAACCACGTCTGTGTGTTCTTTTAAGTTGTAAATTTAGTTTCAATCGCTTAGACAATTTGAAAGATATTGCGTTTTAAAAAATATTTTTTAATTTTTTATTAAGAAAAATTTGCCGTTAAGATTTGATGAACGAACTCATCCAAGCCATTAACTAAATACGGGTGATTCACAAATTTGGTCCAAATCAGTGAAGTATTTTTTGAGTTATCGGTTGGATACATATATATATATATATATATATATATATATATATATATATATATATATATATATATATATATATATATATATATATATATATATATATATATATAAACATTTTAACTGACCATGGAAATGGGTTCCAGAGGCCCTAATTCGCGCTCATTTGAAGAAATTTTCTGAAAGTCTCACCATCGATACCTCTCTATTAGTGAATTTTCTTAATGAAAATTCACTACTAATAATACTAATAACAATATTTATGTATCTTTCAAATAACACAATTTATCAGAAAATTCCAATATAAAATATAGTCAAAAATGCACATCACAAAATACACAACACATATGCGAAGATTATTGATAAAAAAGAACACAACACATACAAATCATATACTACAAAATAGAGGAAACTGTTTCATTTTAAACTGAAAATTTCTGCAACAGACAAAGGAGCATATTTTACCAGAGGGTTGTGTAGAGTTGCTCTTAGATTTTAGCTTATTCACCTTTACGAAATTGTCTTATTACACATAACTATCTCATGGTATGATGCAACTTTGTCCTGGTGTTAGATAAGAGTAAGGAAAATTCGAGTGATACTTTGCTTTTGTATTATAATAGTGCAATCACAGTTTTAAGGAAGGTCTGTCTAAGTTGTCTGTATATATTTTAGTAGCAGAAATATATAAAGGCATGGCAGTGTCAAAATCTCCCAGTTGATTGATAAATACCTCCCGAAAGGTTCCAATGGTGCTAAAACAGCCATACATCTGATAATACGCTTCTACATTATGAACACCTTTTCACCATAAGAAGATCATCTCCAAAAGATTGCGCCAGAAGATATAGTTGCTTGTACAAGTCCAAACTATGAAAGTCTTAAAATGAGATCCGCAAGTATGTTGTGACAAAATAAAATCTGTTTATTTTGGATGTTATATTATTAGAGTAGTTCTCCCATGGCATTTATTAATCAATATTTAGACCCAAAGACTTGATTTTCTCTACTTGCTTTAACTATTTATGGCTCTCCCAATTGATAAATTCCTCCCGAAAGGTTCCAATGGTGCTAAACCAGTCATGAGTCTAATAATACGCTTCTTCATTATTAACACCTTTTCACCATAAGAAGATCATCTCCTAGAGGTTGCGCCAGAAGACATAGCTGATTGTACAAGACCAAATTATGAAAGTCTTAAAATAAGATCCTCAAGTATGTTGTGACCAAGGAAAATCTACTTATTTGGATGTTATGTTATCAGAGTAGTTCTCCCATGGCATTTATTGATCAATAGTTAGACCCAAAGACTTCATATTCTCATTATTTGTTGAGTTCTGTTTCTAATTGTGTTGTTTTGTAAAGTTTAAGTTTCTATCTGTTATTGCCGCGTTTCGGTATTAAACTATTTCACATAATATTACCTAGCATTATTACCTAGTTAAGTGTTGTAAATTAAATCACAATAATTTTTTTCGTTAAATCATTACGGAAAATTATGTTGAAATTAGAAGTCTATTGTTAGACTCCATGGCCTACTGCTTTCTGAACACTTTTTTTGTCATTTGTTTTCTGGTATTGGATTTCATAGCCTACTATCCTCAAAACAGTTGTTCTCAAAATTGTCAGTGCCATTACAAGATTTCTCAAGTATATTGTACATCATTGGAAAGCTCTTTTCAAAGGCTATCACATGAGCAAAAAATCCAATATGGCTGCCACAATAAAAACAAGCGTTGATACCTGTAGCTCAAAAACAAATGACAATCCAAAGTTGAGAATAGCACAAAGAGATTACTCTCTAAAAAGTGTCCTAATAATGCGCAGGTCTTAGACATATCAGATTAACGCCTACTTAGATATTGAATAAAAAAGAAATCGACATTTTTTTTAAATAACTCGAAAACGAAGAGGCAGGGCAAAATACAAGGAACGAGCATGAGTCTACAAAACATTGTTAATTTAACCATCTCCCTATCTGTAATAATAACGGAGATAGCAATACATTCCCATCCAGTTTGGGACACACTGTATAGTTATATATATATATATATATATATATATATATATATATATATATATATATCTACAAAACATTGTTAATTTAACCGTCTCCCTATCTGTAATAATAACGGAGATAGCAATACATTACCATCCAGTTTGGGACACACTGTATATATATATATATATATATATATATATATATATATATATATATATATATATATATATATATATTTTGATCAAATTTGGTGAGTACCTTCCTTTTGCAAGTGGCCCGGAAAATTTTTATTTGAAAGACTTTTATGAAAATTCGCTACTAAAGCGCACTTGCTGCGTCCAGCAGTTCATTCTTTAATCACACAGTATTTGTTATGATCTGTTAAAAATAAGGCTAAGTACACTTGGAAAAACCCAAATGACCACAACACATATTTCAGAGACCTTACGATCATTTCGTTGACCATGTCAACATCTTCAGAGGAAGAAAAGAATTTTTCTTCCTCTGAAGACGTTGACATAATCAACGAAACGATCATACGCTCTCTGAAATATGTGTTGTGGTGATTTGGGTTTCTCCAAGTGTACTTATTAGTGCTCATCACAGGTTCCAGTTTTTACATAGTAAAAATAATGCTGTAAAATTTATTTATAAACGGCTTTATTTCTAAGCCGGCTTTGTTGCTGTATTATTATTAGTTTTTGATAAAGATCCCACATCTAAATTCTCTTTGGCAAAAAGCACCCCACACCTGATAATTTTATTGCGCAGAGTACTTTATCATCTGGTATAGTTACTCAAATACAGGCTGTGCCTCAAATAAGAATTGTTTTCTATTATTGATTTTATGTCTAAAGTAAATACGTGAAGATATATTTGCTGTATTGAACTTGAAAATTATCCAGCCTATAGACTGGTAAGCATGTAAGTAAAGTTCGTATTTTGAACAAAGCCTCTACAGATGAGAACGCAATAAAGCGACTAGAATAGAAACCTCAAGTCAATTAAGTCTAACACAAAGAAATAGAGTTAATGTTAGGAGAAAGTTTATTATCTATTCTGCTATAGTTAGTAAATCTTGTAGAATTAGTCTGCATAGCTTAGATTATAAACGAATTAAGTTTCAAGTAATGTATATCACATTAAAGAGGTGACTGTCTTTAACAAGTGGCGAATGATAATAAATTAAATTTGTTTTATGTTACCTTTTGCTGTCTTACACACATAATAACAGGAATTTTATATTTAACTTTAAACTGGATTTTATATATATATATATATATATATATATATATATATATATATATATATATATATATATATATATATATATATATATATATATATATATATAATTATCAAACCTAATATTGCCCCACTCCTGATAGTAGGGTAGGTAATATGCAGAAGTGGGACAAACAAAATGTTTTGACATTTTGTATTTTTACTTTTAAATTTATGATTTTTGATACATGACCGTCGACGTAGCAGGAAAATACGTTGCGTGGACAGAGTTTTTTATGAAGTTGGAATAAAATAGATGCGCATATACGAGTACATAATTATAAAGATTCGCCCTCAGGCACAAGGTAATTTATTTTAGTTACTGAGTGATGTGACTTGCTATAAGTATGAAAAAGATGAAGTCACGTAATATATTTCCCAGGCATGAAACAATGTCGTTGGAATTTCCTATTTTACCGAATTTTCGTAGGAAAAATTCGCTTGGACTAAATCTCGACTTTAAACTTTTTTAAAATTTCTTCGAACTTGTTCGAGTTAGAACCCATAGAATCCATATCCAAGGTCGGTTTCAATTCTTATATGTCTATATATATATATATATATATATATATATATATATATATATATATATATATATATATATATATATATATATATATATAATGTGTGTGAAACACACTTATAGAATAAAATTCATTATTCAGCAAAAAATAGTTTTTGTGGAAAACGCTGAGACACATCAATTTTAATTTTTTGAACATTATCTTATAATCATAGTTAAAAAAATTAAACTCCCACCATTTTATCCCCGCCACTTTATCCTTTTTTTTAAATCGCTACCCTAGATTTTTTCATCACAATTCGATGGATCGCATTTTTCTGAATGCGGAGATAGCCCATATTTATGGTCTAATATTATAGTTTTCAATACAGGGTGAAAATTTAATACCGGAATATTAAAACTAAACAGTTAACCCTGAAATTTAAATTTCGAAAATAAACTTAATAAAAACGTCCCTATCTTAAAATATATGTTCAAAATGTTCTTTAATCACTTGCACACAACGAAATAATCTGCTCTGGAACTCTTCACTGACTCTTAACTTAAATTTCTTATCTTGTCTTTTATCTAAAACGTACTTGGTACCATTAATAGTTTCTTATTAACTATCAATTTTTGCAGTCTGAAAGGTGAAATTTAACAGTTCTGTTTTAGTTTGTGTTGTATTGTGTTGAAATCACGGACTCCTAATAAGTTGGTCGTAATTTTTTTCCTATAATGTCAATTAATTTTTGATCTAATAATGCGATACTTAACTGAAACTCTGCGAACAGAAATATTAATGATGATTGAGTATGGTGATATGTGTAGAACACAGGCACAAGTCGTTAACCTATTTAATGGAGAACATCCAGATTTGCCCCCACTAACCCAGGGAACTGTGCCTAAGATACATTGACAGTTTCATGAATATGGACACGTTAAACCACTGCCTAGGAGACCCAAGTCTGTAAAAGAAGATGTAAACTTCAATAATTTATTGGCTTTTCAAGAAGAACCAACAAATTCTACCCGTCAAGTTGCACGTGAAAATTATGTTAGTCAATCAGCAGTTTTAAGCTGTCTCAAAAACGAAAAAATGCATCACTCTAAACTACAACACGTTCAAGAGTTGATTGACGGTGATTTTGATAGAAGACTGCAATTTTGTGAACAACTGCTGGACATGTTACATAGAAATGTTATTTCTTCTGCTGGCGTTCTGTTTTCCGATTAAGCAACATTTCTTTTGAATGGCGATGTAAACAGGCAAAATTGTAGGTACTGGGCTGCCGAAAACCCACACTGGATGCGACAAGCACACACTCAGCGACCTCAGAAGTTGAACGTTTGGGCTGGTATCATTGGTGATCACGTAGTTGAACGTGTTTTTATAGAAAATCTAAACCGTCCAAGATATTTAGAAATTCTAAGAGAACAGGTTGTCCCAATGTTAACAGAATTGTATCCAAATGTAATGGAACCTAATATTCCCCATGCAAGGATATTGTTTCAACAAGACGGTGCACCGCCTCACTTTGCTCTTCAAGTACGGGAGTATTTACACGAAGATATTGAATTAAGTCTTAAAACTTTCATCTCCTCTTTGTTTAATTATCATCAATCTGATTAAATAACGGTAAAGTTAAATGAGACTAAAAAAAAATTGAAAAAAGTAAAGTCACAAACTAGGATTCGAACTCGTCATGCAGGAGTCAATTGAATTTGATTATCCAATGTACAGGGACTTAGGCCACTGAGCTATGTTCTACATGTGTCTACTGGCAGCTATATCCGGTAATACATTGGTTAAATGTTTTAAAATTTACACAAAACCATTTCGATTTACGATAGATTTTTTGCTCATATTTTAACGAAATTAAGGAAAATACGACTTAGACACATATCGAGGAGCTTGTTAGTCATTTCTTGTAGTATTTTTCACTCCCATTCGTACTCAATCAATTTTGACGTTTTAGCTTTCTTGAATCAGATTTAATTAATTAAAAATTAATTTACCTCTAACGTTTTTGTCTTTTAAGATAGAGATCTGAGTTTTTGTACACAGGATACACTTTATAACAGAAACCAGATTACTAAATTTGGTTGTCCTATCAACAATAACAAAATTATAATTTCAGACTCGAAGGTGACAGACTTATTTAGGCGTTTTAAACAAAAATTAGATCTTGTTCAGAATGTAGGAAATATCTGCACTATTGTTACTCCAAACGTCAAAATAAAACATAAAAAACATACATTTATCGAACTGGATTCGATCGCGTAACCTTCTGCTTATGAGGCAAAACGGGACGTTTCTGAGCCATCTGGGTATACGTCAGAAAATGTTCTGTTTAGGTGATACATTAGATCAGCTTCATGCCCGGGATATATTAAGACTGTTATATGACGTCTTATGTTTAAGTTTAAGGATAAAAGAAACTATTTTAGAATCATTTTTGTACAGACTTGGCCAGATTTTCTTTATATTCCTATTATATTATGCGACAGAATAATATATCTATGCTTCGCTAAGACTATATTTGAGGCTGCTCGTAAAGCTACAATTATAGCGTATTTTAATAATTGATTGAATTTCCCAGTTAAATAACAATTACTTGGCAAATTTTTAATTTCATGTCGTCTGTCATTTTCCATAATTGCGGCCGAGATTTCACGATTGTTGGTTCGGGTAGTATATGTTATGCCTGGTCCTGGTATGTATTTACCGTTGATGTATGGTTTATACCTGTTGTATGAATCAATCTACGCCGGAAACTTAACTCCTCTGTCTGTCAGGCATTGAACTTTAACCGCTAAGTCGTCTCAACGCATGTCTTTGAAATTGTGTTTTTTAATTTGGAAGAAACTCTACGTATTGGGTACAAAATTACCTAAAATTCACAACATAGGTTTATTTGCACTATTTCTAGCCACATGTAAAGTCTCATTCAAGTTACTCTGTTATTTAAAAAAAATTGGCGTTTTCAAAAAGTTTTTCCCGATTTTCCACCGGAAAAACCTAAGCGTAAAGGCTGATTAACGAACTCGACCTCGGTTTTCACCCAAGCAAGATTTTTGCCGAATTTGATTGAAACCAGTTTAGTATTTTTTGAGTTATCGCTCGGATACATGGATTTGCATTCTAGGGACCCAAATTTACGCTCATCTGAAGAAATTTTTTCAATAGCTTTTCATCCTAACCGCTCTATTAGCGAATTTTTATTAATGAAAATTCGCTAAAATTGTGATTGGGCGTTTTTACCAATAGATATATGTTTTGTGGCTAATGGTATAAACAACCAGGAAGTCATCCTCCCCAGCTATACCAACACCAGCACCATCACCAGTAGATATCGGAGTCCGATATAATAACGCATTCAAGGAGGTTTTCGTTGATTTTATTCGTCGAAAAAATCGAGGTGGCATGTATAGGCGCTCCCAAATAGTCGCTGCATTAAAAAAAAAATTCAAACTGCAAAACTTAAATTTTTCAAATAAAAGCCTGTATTTTATATTTCAGAAGTAAAGGGCATGCGTTCTACTTTAACTTTTCCATAACACTAGCTATACCTGAAGATTCCAGTTTTGGAAATATTTACATTTAAAATCGTATACCAAGATTCATGTGGAGATCAGTTTTTAAGTTTTTTATTCAATTCTAATAGCCAACCAGGTTCTGGGTTATTTAGCGAAATTTCGAAGAAAAATCTTAAAATATTCAAATTAACTTTGGTACAAAAAAAGATAAAAAATTATTAATTTGCACAAATTATCTGTCTTTACAGTTTCATAATTTATAAGTAGTTGATGAATTGTTTTCATAAATGTCAAAAGAAACTTCAAACTTTACTTAAATAACGTTCTTATTTCTAATAGCTTGTGACAAGAAAATATGAGTATTTTTCCGCTTACATTTTAGTGAATTTTCGTAGAAAAAAATCACTAATAGGGAGATCTCGACTTTTTAATTTTGAAAAATTTTTTGCAAATGAGCGCGAACTAGGACCCCTAGAACCCATATCCGGGGTTAATTTCAATATATATATATATATATATATATATATATATATATATATATATATATATATATATATATATATATATATATATATATATATATATCACCGATAACTCAAAAAATGATAGGCCGATGTTGACAAAATTCGGTATCTACCTTCGCTTTGTAAATGGCTTGGATAAGTTCGTTAGTTAGGAAAATCGGACAAAGTTTTCCGAGAAAATTTTAAGTTTTAATTCGAAAAAAATTTTATCTCAAAAAATACTAGTCCGATTTTGATAAAAGTTTACTTCCCTTTGTAAATTTCTTGGATAAGTTCGTTAATCAGGAAAATCGGACAAGGTTTTCCGGAAAAATTTTGCGTTTTTATTAAAAAAAAAAATTATCTCAAAAAATAAAAAAGCTATAATAACTAAATTTGGTAGATAGGTTTACAGTATAAAAAGTAAAGTACACACTAAAATTTTGATTTCTATGTTACAAGAAAGAAAAGTTATAATAAAATATTTTGTGCCAGATCATTTCTATGAAAATTCACTACCATAACGCACTTGCGGCGTCGAGGCTTTTTTTTACTTCCACTGGTTCAAGTTTCCGTGAAAAGTTAAAGAAATAAATTTTTGACATTTTCTTTTTTTCCCATTTTATCTAGAGATTCAGTATATAATTTGGATTTGATGTATTTTTTCAGAAAACTATTGTATACAAAAATATTTAATCAGATTTTTTGAATACTTTGGCAGAAATCATTTTTTGTAAAATTTTTGTGAAATGTTAAGTGCTAATCAATAATTCATGTTTAATAAATTATTGTAAAAAGAATATTTGTGAATTCACGTAAAAAAATTGTTTACGAACCTTCGAGAAAAAAAATTGATTAGCCAATTTTTGTGTTAAAAACTTTACTGAAAATTTTTGTGTGAGATTACGTAGCCAATATTTGTAACAAAAGAGAATTTTCGTGAAAAAAATCGTTTGCTCAGTTTCATATAGACATTTTTTTCTTCCTAAAAGCTTTTTGTGGGTAGTTATATCTAGGCAAATGTACTTTCTATATAAATTGCTTGGATAAGTTCGTTGGCTAGAAAAGTCAGATCAGTTTTTTCTGGAAAACTTTAATTCATGGTTGGGAGATGTTTGTATTTTTTCAAACAATAAAGTAAACATTTTACAACATATTGTACATGGTTTTTACTATAAAGGTTATACTTTCTACTAAATTTGATGTTTTCCATTAAAAAAATACAACTTTAGCATTAAACATGTCTACGAAAATTAGCTACCATAACGCTCTTGCTGCGTCCGGGCTTCTTTATTATTGCTTTTGTGCTGTGTGCTCTTGTTTTGTTATACTTAGTTTGTAATTCTTATTTCTATTTTATCAGTGCATATAATACTCAAAATAACAAAAGCACTGAATTTTTAAAAATAAATTAGACTATTCTCAAAAGTTTTAAGTTGTTGCCAAAAGACTAAAATAATAAAAGAATAAACATACTGGTTTTTATATATTTAGTACATTTATTATAATACTTTTACAATGTGTCTTACTAATAAACCAACAAAGACTGTGTTTCTAAAGCAAACACAATAAGGATTTTTTTTGAAATATAAATTCAAAATATTTATGCACAAATGTAACTTTTAAAATTTCAACCATTACTTTTCTTGTATATTTCAGTACTTTTATAATGTTTTATTTTTGTTAAAATTATTTAGTTATTCTTACAATTTTGTTAGTCTATTCGAGAATATATTACCTCTATCAGTAGTGTCCAAATTACTATTATTATCACCACTAACAGACTACTCTCAAAAATCTAAAAAAAGTTTGTTAAAACATTAACTAAAATCACTGAAAAGTTGTAAAAATTCTTTGTTGGAATTAACCATAATTAAATATGTGTTTTCTTATTGTTTTTAAATTGTTTTATACAAGTTTTTGGTTTGTTATAAACTTGTAAACAAAAAGAAATTATGTGTAATAAATAAGGAAATGACGTTAGATTGACCAAAATTACTTTCGGTAATTATTTGTTTGTAAATTTAGGGACGGATAAATTCACCATGTGTAATAAAAATATTATTTATGACTTACCGAATACGTAAATCAGTTGTGTGCGGCCAAAGCACATGCACTCGCTAACTGATGAAGCACAACTAGATCTGATATTACCTTTTGCCACAACGTTTCATATATTTCTCCATGAATATTGGGCCAACGCAGAATCCAAGAATGGGATTCTGCGCTATAGAAGTATGGACCACTGGCGGTAGACGCCTTAGAGTCTGACAATCCTGAGTCCCACTATGTGACACTGGGTCCAACGTTAAACTGCCTAAACTGGCACACTTTTCACAGTTTTCCACTGGTGCATACTTTGCAACTTCTAAAATCCAACCGTCTTCCTTTCCTCTCCCGTATATTTCATCCTGGCTGCTAGGTTTTTAGTCTACTTCGTTTGCACATAACGTTTCGTGTTCCTGAAACTTCTTAGCTGCAGGCGATGACTTCGAATTCCAAATGATTATACGGAACTTTTGCCCGGCAAAAATTCAACTCATCAAATATATCCAAGAAAGTGTTTGCTCTTACTCGTTCCTGATTTTTTCTTAGCTCTAGAGTTTTAAAACTTCCTGTCTGTGTCTGTGTGAAAAAACCTTGAACGTCTCCTAATTGGAATATAATTTCTCTGCGATTTCTCTCTTTATTCGGAGAATTAATATTCTTAAGAAAGTGGAAGAATAATAAGAAGTTTAAGATACACAAATAAACAAGAATTTTAATTAATTCTATTCCGGCTTTTATAAAAAAGGAGCTGTTCAGATTTGGAGAGGGCAATCGTTCATTATAATTATAAAATCTTTCTTGTTTTCCTTGTGCTTTGACTTGAGATAAAGCATAACAAAAGAAATCAAAGAAAAATAAACATCCCTTTTCATTATATTTTTTTCGTAAATATTAATTTGCTTTAAACTGAATATTTTAGCGCCAGAATACTCTAACAAGACCAGCTTTTCCACGTTTATCTGTATGTATAAGATTTGTTAAAAATATTGTCAGCAACTTTTCGTAAATAAACGCAACATCACAAATTTAAGATTCTAGATATTAGTGAATTTTCGCACAAACTAGCCCCCCTAGGACACCTATATATATATATATATATATATATATATATATATATATATATATATATATATATATATATATATAGTTTATGTGATGTAAAATGTCAAAATTTCTGTGCTAAACAATTCTGTTATTTAAGAAGGTTTGGTCGAAATAAAGAGAAATGGTGAGGCGAGAGTGAAAATAAATCTTTGTAAGGGCTATAGAAATGTTTCTGGAAGAAGAAAGAGAAGAAAAAGCAAGATTAATCAAAATTAAAAAAGTGACATTAACTAAAATTGTTTTGACAGTTTGATTACTTGAGGATTTTTACAAAATATGTTGATACAAGCACAAGCACAAGCACAGCTTCTTTGTTGTAAGACATAATGTATAATTTTGACCACTAATAAATGAGTATGAGTAATGAGTATATATATATATATATATATATATATATATATATATATATATATATATATATATATATATATATATATATACGTCAGTTTTAATTTTTATTATTTATACATAGGAAAATCGGACCAGTCTTTTCGGGAAGATTTTGGGATTCCTTTCGGAAAATTTTCATATCTCCGGAAATAACAAAGCTGTTGCAACTAAATTTGGTACGAAGATTCATATTATAAAATGCAAGAAAAAAGTATAAGCATTCGAAAAAATTGGGTGTCACTGTTGACTAGAGAAACGCACAAGATCAAAGTATTTTGTGTAGACAATAAAATCTATTGTATATTACCGATAAATATTACGTTTTTTGGCGCAAAAATGTCAAGACTTATCAGAAAAAATGCTTGGAAAATGTTATAAGTTTTCTACTTAAAACGACACGTCCTGTTCGCGAGTTTTTAAATGACTGCTTTCCTGGTAAGTGGATCGGTAGACCAGGGCCAATAGAGTGCCCCCCTCCCCAGGTCCCCATATTTTATGCGCCAATATTTTCATGGGGGTATTTAAAATCAAAAATCTATATTAAGAAACCCAATAACCTAGAAAATTTGAAAAATTGAATTAAGTATAAGGTGAGTCGACCTAGTTCTAACGTCATTCAGAATCTACAAGAGGAATGTGTCAACAGATTTGCTTATTGTCAAGAAGTCCGTGGATTGCATTTCGAACAATACATTTAAAGGAAACAATACTTTAATTTGTTGGATAAGAGCCTTTATCTTTTGCTTGATGTTATGAATAGAGTTTATGTTTTCCACTCTTTAAATAACCTTTACAAAAGACAAATCGCTCAAATTTTAATTAATTTATCTCATAATTTTGCCTCTTACTCTAAAAGTAGTTAATAAATTGTTTTCATAAATGTCAAATGAAGCTTCAAAGTCACAGACTATAATAACGCTCCTATTACTGACAGCTTGCAACATAAAAATAAGAGTATTTTTTCTGCTTATAGTTTTCTTTAGGTAAAAAATAACTTTCTACATTTTTTTTTAAATTTTAGTGAATTGTCTTATAAAAAAATCACTAATGAGGAGATCCCGACTTTTGAATTTTAAAAAAATGTCTTCAAATGAGTGCAGACTAGGACCCCTAAAACCCATATCCGGAGTCAGTTTCAATATATATATATATATATATATATATATATATATATATATATATATATATATATATATATATATATATATATATATATATACATATATATATACATATATATATATATATATATATATATATATATATATATATATATATATATATATATATATATATGTATATATATATATATATATATATATATATATATATATATGTATGTATGTATCACACCGATAACCCATAAAAAATGGGCCGATTTTGATAAAATTTGGTGAGTACCTTCTTTTTGTAAATGGCTTGGATAAGTTCGTTAGCCAGGAAACTCGGATATGGTTCTTTGGGAAAATTTTGGGTTTTCTTTCAAAACAAATTCATATCTCTGAAAATTAAAAAGCGATGGTAACCAAATTTGGTACGCTGGTTTCTGTCATAAACAGTATACTTTGTACCAAAACTTAGATCTCTAGGTTAAAATGTAAAAAAATTATGAGCCTCTGATTAAAAAAAGTTGAAACGTCAAAATTGATAATTCTGGTAGCCGTACATTAGTACGCATTAGCGCTTTGTGAGTTAAAAATATAGCTCTAAATGACTAACGAGCTCCTATATTTGTGTCTCAGTCGCCATTTTCCTTCATTTCGTTAAAATATGAGAAAAAAATACATTTTAAACAAAAATTGTAGGGTGTAAATAATCAAGACGTTAGATGAGTAATATACTAGAGTATATACCTGTTAGTAGATACATCTGTCATGTCGAGAATGGCCGAGAAGTAAAGGCAGCAGTGTTGATTCAATAATGGACTCCTATAACATACGTTCTAATCTCAGTTAGCGACTTCACTTTTCTTTTTCTGTTTTTTTAGCCTTATTTCATTTTACCGTTATCTAATAATAATAATAAATTTATTTATCAATCAATCGCTTTACAAAGTACAACAATATGACTTAATCAAATAATATAACCCATGATATATAGAAAATCACTCCCACAGAGGTATCATCGTCTGTACGTGGGATCTCAACACTTTTTCCACCAACATCTTTACTATCCTATTAACCCGTTTTCAGCCGAATAAAAGCCGCACAAAAAATTTTTATACAGCACAATTAAACCGAAAAATTCATTTCCAGAAACCACACATGCACACCAAAATAAACTATCTTTCCATCTACTCCTCAAACCTTTCTCCCTCTCACCTCTATTTCCCTCTCTTATTTCCATTCTTTTACTCCCCTCATCCTTCTTCCTCTCTCTCTCTCTCTTTCTCTCTTCACCTTTCGCACATACACATCCACCAAGTTCGCAACCTATATTCTCAGGATCGTAGAAAAATAATAAAAGTCGCACAAAATTATCATATCTCCATTTGTATACTTTCCTTCTCTCTTAATCCACTGTTTTTCGCCACTACATTTTCAGACTAATTAACTAATGCAATTTCAGCCTTGGATATTAAACTAGCCATATTTTGACCTTAAATCTGCTAAAAGCCAATGACCTGATATCATGAGACAAATGACCAAATAACCTAGGAGCTATAAAGCTAGCACATCTCTGCCCCAGAGTTTTGTCAGCTTTTGCGACTTTAAATGTTACACTTTCCTTATATCTCGTGCAGTACTTATGTTAAATATCTGTCATAATTTATGGATTCTTATGTATCCATAGCAAGATGTTTTCTGCGTAAATCCATTATTCTACTTTCTCTGTACAACAGATCAGTTGGATAATTTTATGGTTTACTATATATTATCTTAAGAAATATCTTTTGTGCAACTTCTAGGCTCTTCATCTGTAAATCCAGAGCTCCACCCCACCCTATAATTCCATACTGTATAAGGGATTCGATCAGCGCATAGTATAAATTTCTCATGACACCCGAGTTAAAATTTCCCTTCAATTGTCTAAACATAAACAATAGACTACGGAACTTCTAGACCAATTCCTTTAGCTGACTATCCCATCTTAAATGTGAGTCTATCTTTATTCCCAAATATTTTATACTACCGGGCGATTCAATTTCAGTGGCTAATTCTGGTCTTCTGATGATCAATTTATCGAATGCCGGCAACGTGGATGCACCACAGGAAAACGGAACAAACTTTGTTTTCTTAAAATTTATGTATCTTATCTGATCAGATTGTGTAATTCCGATGAGTTTTTTAGCAAGTTTTTGTATGACAAATGCAATTACGACGAGACAAAAACTTTTAGGACTTAATTCAATTTGAATACCACATCTGGTTGTTTGTTATTGCCCTAACTTAGTAAAACCGTTCAATACTTACTGCAACTGTAGACTTCTCCCGTGGCTTCACAAGTGCATGTTCTTTTCTACAACCGATTTGAATTTTAACTGGACGTAGCAAGTGCGTTATGGTGGCGAATTTTCTTTAAAGTTTCAAATTTCAATAGCTCAATTTGCTATTAACCCAACTTTAGTTGGCCAGGAACCAGTTTTTCGGGAACATTTTAAGTTTATTTTCGGAAAATGTTTGTACATTTTCCAACCATAAAGTCATTTTGATGAAATATGGTACATTGTTTCTACTATATAGGTTACACTGGCAACCAAATTCCATCCCTGCTTTCTTTAAAAAAATACATATTTGTTATTCAAAACATTTTTAGAAAATTCACTTCCAGAACGCACTTGCTGCGTCCAGACTTTTTAAATAGAGATTTTTTTTTTTTAGAAAATTTTCTTGTTACAAATATTTTGTAAGTTTTCAAACAAACTTCCTTGATGATTTCAAAGAAATCATTATTTGTACGATTTTTGTGAAATGTTGATAATTAATTATAAACGTTTAATCACATAAATAATAAATAATGTTTTTAATTTTTCGTAAAAAAAACTGTTAAGCAAATTTTCGTAAAACTGTAATTTTCGTGTAATTTTACTTAAGCAATTTTTTGTATAAAAAAATGGCGCCTTTTCGTGAAAGATTTTTTTTGCAAATTTTCATACAAACATATTTTTTTAAATTTTTGTCACAAAGCTTTTTGTGAATAACAATATCTTCGCAGGCGTCTAAATAGCTTGAAGAGGTTCGTTGGCCAGGAAAGTTGGACCAGTTTTTTTTTGTATTTTTTCAAAAAATAAAGTTATTTTGATAAAGTATGGTGCATTTTTTTCTATTACATGAGTTATACTTTTAACCAAATTTGATGCCTTTCTATAGAAAAAGACATATTTGCCATTAAAAACATTTTTATGAAAATGTACTACCATAACGCACTTGCTGCATCCAGACTATTGATTTTGTACACATTATATTCATTATTTTTAAAAGTAATTAGGGAAGTACACAGGGTTCATAAAGTTATTATAAAGCTTTCATCATCAGACCCTGTATATTGAACACGATGAGCCATTTTTATGTGCACTTTAAAACAAGCTGGAACACCCCATATACGTTTTTATATGATTTTTTGTCTAGTATTTAACTGACAAATCGCTCCCTAAGATCTACTTGCGTACCTAAACAACATCCGGCTCGAAGGACCATGTTTACGGAAGCGGAGGTTAATTATCGGACTAAAAGATGTAGCAACAAAGCACATGTGTTATGACATAGATAACGGTATATTGATAACGATATTAAAGCACAAAACTTAATGCACATAATAATAGTAACAATAATGATATAACAAATGGAATAAGAGAAACTTACTTAGGTATGGTCATCTTTGACTATTAAATAATAACAGTGTTTACATAATTAAATAATCGCGGCGTTATTTCAACCGACTACATTTCAGAAGCTTATTTAAAATGAACGATATATTTTCCCCTACATTGTAGAACGGTGTTTAATTAACTATATTACTTACTTCAATGAATCTCCTTTATATTTACCAAAACAATAACATATTTTGATTCTTAACCTTGCTGACTTAACATTCCTGTCTATCTTACAAATTCATTCGTTATTGTTTATATGCTAAACGTGGTAATTTAAATGTCAATCCATACAATGTTGACCTCTAATTCCTTGAAATGTTGCAAAATTTCCTTGCAGAATTTAAACTGAACTATTTGTATTAATTATTTTGGTTTTTTTACTAATTATGTTTTTAAGGCTATTAGGGCCGTTATGAGATATCATTTGTTCTCTTGAACACTGTACATAAATTGAATCTGATCTTGGTTTTGAGTTTTTTTTCTTTAACGTTGGTCTATTTCCGCGACTATGGCCAACCACCGACGCGACGCCAGGAAGAAGTTTCACCTCAATATCCTAGAAATTTTGTGAAACCCCTGCATTTCTGTAAGGAGAGTAGGAATTTTTAACATGTCTAACATTGCATGATACACGGGACTGACAGCCTTACGCCCCCTGCGTAGGGCGGAACCTGCAGACATTCAACTTTCTCAAATACAATGCCACAACCTCAGTTAATGTTAATTGTACAGTATGTACTGAAAAAGTGAAAGGAGAACCCTGGGAGTCAAACCCAGTACGCAGTCCAGAGGTACACATTCTTAATACTAGATCCACCGAGGCTCTTAGTTTTGAGTTCTAGAAGCTCTATTACGCGCTTATTTTAATAATGTTTACTACAGCAGTGGACGAAACGTCATGTAGAAATATCAACCGGCCACTGTTTATAACACCAAAAAATTTAGCTATCTAAGTGTTTTAATTTAATGCAACGTTGTATTCAACTTTTTATTAACGAAAACTATCCAAAAACAAGCAGTTGCTCGCATAAACAATATTAAATTTATATTTTAAGCAATGCCAATCAAATAATTAAAATGGCAAAATCAGAAAGGACATCATGACCCAATAAAAGTAATGCCAATCAAAAGCGGCATGAAGGGATGTGATGAAAAGAGAATAGGTAATGTAATTATATTGCAAGTCCTCGATAAATTAAAACGTGACAAAGATGTAACAAATGGTGGAGGCTTACGCTTTAATAAAAGGTGACGGCTAATCGATTCATGTAGGTCTTACTTATAGGCTAAAATGTCGTATATTTATTGGACCACACTTTTTTTATGGGTGACAAAAAAAATTTACGTTATTTCCACCTTAATTTAAATAGAAAGCTTGATAAAAATGTTCACACAAAAATGTATTTCATTACGTTAACAGCCAGTCTTGTGTTAGTTAACAATTAAAAAAAATATGTTTTAAGTAGGCTGGGTTAAAGTGTTTCGAGTAGGAGGTGTTAGCATTTATTAAAAGTGGGCGTGTGCTTTAACTGATCGTGGGCGGAACACAATTTAATGAGAGGTGTCGGTCTCTCCCGCCCATTTATGCAACAAAAATAGTATATAGGGTGGCGCATTGAAAACGAAACAGACCGATTTGCGTCCACAGAATTTTTTTCTTTAAGAAACGCTGAAACACGTCAATTTTAATATTGAGGGGGACATGTTTTGACATAAAACTCAACTTTGTCACATCAACCCCTTAAGGGTGGTGATAACAACCCTTATATTTTAAATAGGGAACATGGGCCGAGTGTTACATCATTTGAAAGCTATTTCTTTTCTGAATTCAACACACTAATTTTTTTGGAAGTTTTATCAAATCTTTTAAAAATTACACACAGTTGAAGATGCAAAAACGCATTTCACTCATTCCGTCAAGAAATGTGCTGATAGTCAATGTTTGTTAGTTTGTAAACAAACAATTGACTTTCAGAACATTTCTTATCGGAATGAGGGAAATGCGGTTTATTATTTTAGTTTATCGGTCGGTTTGATACTTGATAGTACTACCGAAAATTAATTTCACAATGGTGTATTCTGTAAAAGAAAGAGTTGAAATAATTACTCTTTTTTTCAAAAACGATGACTGTGCCAACCGTACCACAAATGTGTTTAATGAACGACATCCGAACAGATATATTAACAGAAAATACATTTTGGAGTTAGTTGCAAAGTTTCGACAAAGTGGTTCAGTAGCCAACAAAAAACAGGATCCTGAACGTGAATTTCCGGTTAGAAATGAGACTACTGAGATTGAAGTTTTAGGACAAATTGCTGCAGACCCAACTTTGAGCACGAGAAAATTGGCCACTGTTGCAAACATCAAAAGAAGAACTCTTCAGCGAATATTGAAGCATCATAAATTTCACCCGTATAAAATTGATCTTGTACAACAACTGAATGAAGATGATTTTTATCGGCGGCTGGAGTTTTGTGAAGTTATGACTGCACGAATAGCTAATAACGGGAACTTTCTGTTCAACATCTGTTTTTCAGACGAGTGTACGTTTTTATTAAACTCTACAGTCAATCGTCATAATTGTCGTTATTGGGCAGATAATAATCCAAGAAATTTTCACGAAGTCCACACTCAAACTCCACATAAATTGAATGTCTCGACTGGTATTTTTGGAGACCGTTTAATCGGACCAATTTTTCTTGATGGCAATTTGAGTGGCGAAATGTATCTGGAGTTACTAGAAGATATCGTTTACCTTCTACTAATTGACATTGTTGAAAATGATGATCGCTATCAAGAAAATCAATTAGTGTTTCAACAATATGGAGCTCCTTCGCAGTTTTCACAACGTGTTAGAGAGTTTTTGAACAGAGAGTTTCCAGGACAATAAATTGAGTGTAGAGGTGCTATTGAGTGGCCCCCTAGATAACCGGATGTAACTCCTTTAGACTTTTTCTATGAGGCCATTCAAAGAGTAGAATTTACGCAACAGAACCGCAGTCTCTGGAAGAATTACGACGACGCATTGTTATAGAATGCCGTCTAATAACACTTACTTAACTAAATAAACATTTTTGAACGTTTGGTTTTGTTTTTTAGTTTGTTTGACGAAAAATTGACTAATTAGTGCATTTCTTGTCACAATGAATGAAATACGTTCTTGCAACTCCAACTGTGAATAATTTTTAAACGAGTTAATAAAACTTCCAAAAAAATTAGTGTGATGAATTCATAAAAGAAAGAGCTTTTAAATGATGTAACACTCGACCCATGTTCCCTATTTAAAATATAAGGTTTGTTCTCACCACCCTTAAGGGGTTGATGTGACAAAGTTGAGTTTTATGTCAAAACATGTCCCCCTTAATATTAAAATTGACGTGTGTCAGCGTTTCTTTAAAAAAAATTCTCTGGACGCAAATTGGTCTGTTTTGATTTCAATGCGCCACGCTGTATACAATGGGACACATTATGACCACGGATGCCTGGTGTCAAATAAAAACAATTAGCAAAGCCTCCTTTAGTAAAATATTTCTCCGTAATACAATATAGGTTGCTAAATCATTTTGTAGTTTATAAATTGCCAATGTTGGTGTTCCTCTAATAAATGTTGAAAGTTCAAATGTTAATTAAATTTTGTGTTACGGTCTACTCGTAGTCTATATAAATAATTAAAATAATAATATACAAAAAAGGATACCTAACATCATTTTGATCAGACATTTTCTTTGAAAGGCTGGACATAAACCTAAATAACAAACAGAAAATCACTTGAACTGATAATGAACAGCATAATGACAGGGGCAGTTCTAACCCCCAAATTTTTAAATAGGAAGCAGGGACTTATGATACCTCATTTGAAAAATATCTTCATTATCTATTAAGAAATGCTATGGTTTTAAAATTTATTCCAAAACTTAGCAGCAACAAAAGAAATTCATCGATTGACAAACTTTAGTACAACACACTAAAAAATTAATAACTAATCTCGTTTCGTTCTTAATAATGAGAGGAAATAAAAAAACACATCAATGTTAATGTACAATACGTTCAAAATGCAAGCCTTGAACGTCTTGATAGCATCCCAACCGTGAACAAACATGTCTTCTAACGTTAATCAACATCTGAGGCGTGACCAACCTAATCGCAGTCGCTATTCTTCTTCTTAAGTCCGTTTAATCGCATGGTTTAGTTATGTACACCATACTCTTCACATATGCCCATAATAAGAAGTCTAATAGCGTAAGATCGGGTGATCATGCTGACCATTCTAACGATTCTCGCCCCCTTATCTACCAATTTGGAAATATTAAGTCAAAGTTCTACCGGCCATTCATTTGGCAATGTGCTGGTGTTCCATCCTGCTGGAACCATATCACATTCTCTGAAACTTGTGGGTTTTTTCCGTTAGGGCTCGTCCGCGTCTTTTCCGCCCCGATAGCACCGCAGTCTTTGGCTTATTGAGCATGCCCTTTGTCTTTTCTAGTCCACCCATTCCAACATTACTGTGCCTTGAACTAGTCTGCAGAGCAATTGCTGGGTGAAGTTTTATATTGCTCTGTCTCCGGTCTAGGCTGTCCGTAGATCAGTTGTCTTTTTCGGTCCAAAGCTTTACACTCGCACAAGATGTGCTGGGCTGCTTCCTCCCCCTCGCCGCAGAGTCTGCATGCCAGGTCCCTCTCAAACCGCCGCATCTTCTGCAGGTGTTTCTTGATAACCATGTGTCCCGTCAAGAGTCCTGTTATGTTCCTGAACTGTCCTCTGCTAAGATTTAGCAGCTCCACACCTCTTGTTGAACTGCTTTCCACACTTACTGACTTTCCGTGTCTGGGCCCTGGACAGTCTGCCCAGTAAACCTTATGTTCGTTTCTAACCCAAGACTTAATTGATCCCCTGGCAGTACTCTTCGTCACGCCCAGGATCGGTTCTGGTCCCATAAATGGTTCTGCTGATCCTCTCTTCGTCAGACTCTCCGCTTCTTCATTGCCTTTAATCTCGAAGTGACCCGGCACCCAGATGAGGATGACCTCATTCTGCTCTGCCAGGTCGCTCCTCTCGTCTCAGGATTCACTTATCAGACTGGAATTTACCCGTGGGCTACTTAGGGCCTTAAGAGCTGCCTGGCTGTCTGTGGCTATGAGGATCCGCTTGTTGGTGTAGCCGCTCCTCTTGTTCTCATGCAGTGCAAGATGGCGTACATTTTGGCCTGAAAGACCGTTGCATGAGCTCCGAAGGAAATACTGTGACTTACCCTCGGTCCTTCCGAATAAACGCCTGCCCCCGTCCCACGCTCCCCGCCGGATCCGTCCGTGAATCAAACGAGCGAGTCCCGTGATAGGCCCGGCGTCTCCCCACGCTATGCCTCGTGGTCGGGAATTTCCACTGTAAAATTGTTTCCCTGCAGATTCGCAGGCTCGCAAAGTCTGACCTTATTTCAAGCATGGGCTCCTTCACGATTTCCTGGATTTTGCAGTGACCCCTGCAGCCTGGGTTGATCTTGCAATCATTGCAGGCTAGTTTGTATAGTCCTAGCCTGACCTCCCTCATGATAACTAAGTGTAGGAGGGCAGATTCAGCAACACCTCCATGGCGGATGTTGGGGTTAAAGTCATGGGTCATGGCCCCTGTGATGCCGAGGCAAGCCATCCTTTGGATCTTGCCTAGTTTTTGTTTGGCACTGGAGTGTGTCACCTTAGGCCACCAGACCAGTGCCGCGTATGTTAGCGATGGTCTCACCACCCTTGTGTACAGCCAGTGGGCCATACTAGGTCTTAGTCCCCATGTTTTTCCATATAGCCGCCTAGTGACGGCTAGGGTCATAACTGGCTTATACAGTATTTTTTCAACGTGGCCATTCCAGGTTAGCTTAGAGTCCAACAAGATATTTTACCTCCCTGGCCATTGGGATGTTTCTACCGTATAGAGTGAGAGTTCTGTGGCTTTCTTACTTCATTCTTCTCGTAAACGGTATGACGGTTGCTTTCTCGGAGCTCACTCCGAGCCCCTGGCCAACCGTCCAACTTTCCACCACTTTCAGTGCTGTCTGCATGCACTCCCACACTGACTGTGTAACCTTTTCTAGGACTATGATGACAATGTCGTCCACATAGCCTTGTTCTTCGTACACCCCTCCCGAGAGCCTTCCTAGCAGGCCGTCCACGACTAGGCACCAGAGCAGGAGAGACAGACGCTACCCTGCGGACACACTGCCGCGACCTCCGCCAGCAGAGTCACTCCCGCGAGTGAGGTGAACACCGCGGTGTCCCTGAGCATGGAACCGATCCACCTGCAGCAGATCTTCTCTATTCCCCGCTCCCTGACAGCTGTCCGTACCGATCCGAATGAGGTGTTGCTGAAGGCCCCATCTATATCTAAGAAGGCCCCCAGCGCCACCTCCCTGTTCTCCGGCGTATTCTTCGGTTTCAGCACCAGTTGGCGCAGTGCTATTTTTGTTCAGACTTCTGCTCTGTATGCATATTTTCCGCAGTGTAGGGGATATGCTTCCAGTAAACTGCCCATATTGTGCCGGTCGAGCAGTTTTTCCATTGTTTTTAGCAAGAGGGACATGAGACTTATCGGCCTCAGGGACTTTGCCTGGTCTGTTGAACGCCCAGGTTTAGGAATGGGAACAACCCTGACGAGTCTCCATGCCCTCGGAATATACCCCAGAACCAGGCTGGCCCTCATAACAACGTAAGCGCCGGTGTCAGTATATGTATACCCTGTTGGAGCATGATGGGGATTATTCCATCAAATCCCAAGGATTTGAATAGCTTTAAGCTGTTAATGGCCGATCTATTTTACTCCAGGTAACCACCTCTTTAGCACTGTCCAGTCTACTGTAGATGCCGGCCTGTCGGACACCTCTTTTTCTGAGTGTTCCCAGTCCGGAGGTGATTGGTTTAATATGTTGCAGCCGGGGATGTGCGTTCGTAGTAGGACTTCCATAGTTTCCTTCCCTGAGCTTGTAAAGCCCCCCGTCCTTGTTATAAGGGAGTCTATCTTGGTGCCCTTGGACAGGATCTTGTATAGTCGAGCACTCTCGGATATGCTCTCCACTTCCTCGCAGTGCCTCGTCCACGACTCCTTCCTGGCGTCTCTGTCTTTTGTTGTAGCTTGTTAGGGCATGTCTATATTCATCCCATGCTCCCGGCCTTTTGCCCGCGTTGAACGGCTTACAAACCTACGTACTCCTTTGCCTGAGGTCTGTGTTCCACCACGGGACGTTCCTGGTGGACCCCCCATTTTCAGGGGACAGCTGTCAATATAGGCCGTGGTGATTGCGTCTCGCACTTGGGCTGCCGAAATCTCAAGGTCTATAGAATTGTCTATGGTACTCTTAACCCCCCGCAGTTCCACTGCTAGGTCTGCGCTGTAGGCTTCCCAGTCCGCCATGCGAGGGTCCCGGTACCATACCGTTTTTCTTTCGACTTTGGCGATTTCAAACCGGATGTATCTGTCGTCTGAGCTACTCACTTCCCTAGGCACAGCCCAGTTCTTAACAAAGTCACCCAGAAACTGGGTGGAAAGTGTTAGATCTAAAACTTCCTCACGCCGTGTTGTGACGAAGGTCGGTTTATTACCTCTATTCAATATGAATAGGTGGCATTATTCTCGTTGTCCAGGCTCTTCAAGCAGGTCATTTTAACCCTATTTAAATTATTATACTGAATGTGCACTTTTTGGTGAGCTCATGGAAAAGGAATTTAACAGCTGATGTTATTAATCACCATTGATTACCCAATTATGCAGGCCTAATTGTATTTGTACAGGTCCATGCTAGTACTACAGCATATTGTTTTGTTAAAGCATAATACTTGTGCTGCTGCTGTTTAATTGATGTGTGAATATATGAGTCAATATTATACCTGGCATTATTATTTGTTGACAACACCATTGGCTTATCAAGTTATAGACTTATTTAAGAAGTAAATGACTTTGCGTGGGCCTTTATCTTGTCGATTATACGAACAGTTTAGCACTGATGACCCTTCTGGTTTTGTATTATTGTGATTGATGCATTGATTATTGAACTGGCATCTTGTGCGTTTGTTGTGACGGTATTCTTAAGTCACCGAGTCCTCACAATTAGGTACTAATGCCATCAAGAACCTTGCAACGGGTTGCGTAATAGTTGCTGGCTCCTATTAAAACAAGTCCTTAGGACTTGTATAGAACTCAGAGTGTTACCGAACACCCGAATCCCTCTGAGATGTCTCCATGCTCAAGCTTTGCTTAGGCCTCCGCTGCGTATTGTGGTGATTTCCACTTTCAGATAGTCAGTAGCAGGGAACCGTAGCAATATACATATCCGGCAGATAATTAAAAAAGTTCGGGACGCAGCAAGTGCGTTATGGTAGTGAATTTTTATTAAATGCTTCAAACTTGGATAACTCAATTTTCTAGAATCTTAGAAAGTTGAATTTTGGTATGTAGTAAGACCTTTCCCAAAGAAACATATCCGCCAAATGTTATTAAAATAGCTTTGTAATTTTATGAGAAAATTTTTTTTTTTCGAAAAAAACACAAAATTTGAAAAACTCAATTTCATATAAACTTAGAAAGTTGAATTTTGGTATGTGGTAAGGTATTTACCAAAATAACGTACTCACCAAATTTCATTGAAATTTCTTTGTAATTTTCGTAGAAAAAAAATTTTTTCGAAAGAAAACTCAAAATTTTCCTGGAAAACCTTGTTCGATTTTCCTAGCTAAAAAATTCGTCCAAGCCATTAATAAAAGAAAGGCACTTGCCGAGTTTCATCGAAATCGGTTAATTATTTTTTGAGTTATTGGTTGGATATATATATATATATATATATATATATATATATATATATATATATATATATATATATATATATATATATATATATATATATATATATATATATATATATATATATATATATATATATATATATATATATATATATATATATATAAACATATAAAAACTGAAACTGACCCCGAATATGGATTCTAGGGGTTCTAATTCGCGCTCATTTGAAAGAATTTGTGCAAAGTTTCACCATCGATATCTCTCTATTAGTGAATTTTTTTAAATAAAAATTCACTAAAACTATTAGGTCGATATTAATTTTATTAAATTGATAGAACTTGACATGTACCTTCGCTTTGCTGGCGAGTCCAGTCGGCACAGTTTTTTAATTCGAAATTCTATTTTTCTTTTGAAAAATAATTATCAATGAAAATGTAATCTTCTTTTAATGAAATTTGGTACATATTATATCTTTATATAGATGTCATATACTATGTACCAAAATTGAAGTTTCTAAGTTATTCACATTTATACCCAAATTCACTACCATAACGCACCTGCTGCAACATATTTTTTTAATCCGTTTACTATCCTTTACAGATATGTTGAAAAAAGTACAACATTTTAATTGTCCTCCTATAATAGATTAAAGGGTCGAAATCAGGCTCGCATAAAATATTTTCTGAAAATCTTAGTGTCCTGATTTCATCATTATGAAGGTTGCTTTATGAGTTCGCTAAAATTAATAATATATAACCATGACAAATTGATTGAATGAAACCCAATAATTTAAAATTATATGCATAAATATTTAGGCTGAATTATTTTAATATTATCTATTTAACATAGTTTGTAAAACATCGCTTTAATCATCGATCAAATTAAATTAAATTCCTACACACTATCAGATATTATACTATTATACCGTAATCAATTTAGTAAAATGTGTAATTGTAATGCAACGTCAAAAATAAAATATTTGTTCATTTATAGCCATATATTTTTTTCATTACAGCTAATCATTTATTTCTAGTTAAATTAAAAAAGCGGGCGCAGCAAGTGCGTTATGTTGGTGAATTTTCATAAAAATCTTTTTAATAGCAAATATGTCATTTTTAAATGCAAGCAGTCATCAAATTTGGTTAACAGTATAAACTATACAGGCTGTTTCAAAAAACATGCACCATCGCTCGTGGGGCAATTCCTTACTAAAAAATAAGAAAAAAAGTTCCTGTGTACATGGGCCCGGAGACGCATAGTTTCCAATATACAGGGAGTTGATTTTTTTTTTTAATTTTTTATAAACAATTTCAAAACCACTGGATTGATTTTAATGAAACTTGGAACTTGAAAGTGTATTATGAAAGTGCATATTTTTAAGTGAAAATCTGCTTACAACTGCGTGAGTGGCGTGCGTACGGGGTAACTGTAAAAATTCATTTGGGGAAAAAATATGTGCGCCACTGTCTTTTTCCAATTTTGATACATCAGTTATGAAGCTTATTACATAAGCCACAAAAGCTACCTCTTGGTACTTTTTCGTTCAGGGTATCCCCTAGGAGATATGAATAATTTTATAAAAAGGGGCAAAGTACCGATTAGTCGGCGTAATAATAATAATAATAATAATAATAATATGTTTACTGCAACCATAAGAATATGAAAAACAAAACATACAGTAAACATTACAGCAATAAACGTGCAAATAACTAACCTACGTAAAACTTATTGGTGATAAACATTAAAATGAATATTACAAACATTGATAAAAAATGATAAATAAAAAATAAAAATAAAAAATGAAAAAAGTAATCGTAAAGACACCATGATTTTTCCAAACTCTTGTTTTTTGTACATTACTCAATTGACTTTAATAACAAAGCTAAAGAAAATGTTGAAAGTGACCACCATTAGCGTCGTTACAATTATTTAACCTTCTGCGCAAAGATCTTCTTACTCTTCTGCAAATATTTTGATCTTCTCTAATGCTGTCAAATGCATATTCTATTCTTCCCAAAAATTCTTCTCGTGTATTTACTGGTGTTTTATACACTATTTCTTTTAAATGACCCCACAAATAAAAATCGAGAGGATTCAGGTCCGGAGATCGAGGTGGCCATGACACCGGACCTCCACGACCAATCCATCGGTGACCGTATGTGTTGGCTAAATATGTTCTTACAACTGCTGCAAAATGTGCGGGCGCACCATCATGCTGGAACCACATTGTACCATTTCTCATAAAAAGCGGTAGTAACAACGGCAAATCATTTTGTAAAAAGTTTAAATATGATTCATGGTCAAGACGATTCGGTAGAACAACAGGACCAATTATGTGATTTTCAATAATAGCAGCCCAAATATTGATGGAAAATTGATACTGCGAATTTGCAACTCTTAGAGAGTGTGGGTTTTCATCGGCCCATGTATGTAAATTGTGAAAATTTACGATACCTTTTCGCGTAAATGACGCCTCATCAGTAAATAGTACACGTTTGGAAAAATGTTGGTCGTGCCTACGTTTGTTTAAGAACCACTGACAAAACATTACCCTTGGTTGAAAGTCTCTAGGTAGAAGTTCCTGGACACGTGTAAAATGATAGGGATATAAACTTTGATCCTTCAGAGTTCTGTGAACTGATGATGCCGAAATATTACCCAGTTCGGTGGCAATAATTCTCGTACTTGTACTAGGATTACGTTCAACTCTATTTAATATTGCCTCTTCAACTCGTACAGTTCGGCGGTATTTTCTGCGTCCATAGTCAGCTTTTAAAGGTTTTAAAGAACCAGTTTCTCTCAAATGTCTTACAATACGTGGGAAAATATTTTTGTCAGGAATTCTTCTTTGCGGATAAGATTCCTGATAAACTCGCACAGCTTGTCTAGCATTTTGATTTGTTTGTCCATAAATTAACAACATATCAGTCAAATCCGATGAAGTGTACTTAATGAAAACCATCTTGAGAGGAGGAAATAATATTAATGAGCAGCTCAGTATCAACAAATAACTAAAAACGAAAATACTGCACCGTATCAAAATTTAAAGGATAGCACGAAAACTCTTTTGACGCCCACAAAGCACTTCAAAATTGTAGAATTTAGAGAACTGTCAAAAATTATAGTTTCATGGCACTTTACGATTACTGTTTTCATTACTCCAACGAATCGGTACTTTGCCCCTTTTTATAAAATTAATCATATCTCCTAGGGGATACCCTGAACGAAAAAATACCAAGAGGTAGCTTTTGTGGCTTATGTAATAAGCTTCATAATTGATGTATCAAAATTTGAAAAAGACAGTGGCGCACATATTTTTCCCCAAATGAATTTTTACAGTTGCCCCGTACGCACGCCACTGACGCAGTTGTAAGCAGATTCTCACTTGAAAATATGCACTTTCATAATACACTTTCAAGTTCCAAGTTTCATTAAAATCAATCCAGTGGTTTTGATATTATTTTTAAAAAAATTTAAAAAAAATTAAAATTCAACTCCCTGTATATTGGAAACTATGCGTTTCCAGGCCCATGTGCACAGGAACTTTTTTTCTTATTTTTTAGTAAGGAATTGCCCCACGAGCGATGGTGCATGTTTTTTGAAACAGCCTGTATAATAGAAACAATGTACTATATTTCATCAAAATAACTTTGTTGCTTGAAAAAGTAGAAAAATTATCCGAAAATAAACTGTAAATGTTCCCGAGAAAACTGGTCCGATTTTCCTGGCCAACAAGCCTCTTCAAACTATTTACCCACCTGCCAAGATATAATTATTCACAAAAAGCTTTTCGACGAAACTACCAAAAAAATTTTGCATGAAAATTTGCAAACAATTTTGCTCACGAAAATCTGTAAACATTTTTATTTACAATAACTTATTTAACATTTATTATTAGTCACCAAAATTTCACAAAAATCTTACGAACAATGATTTCTACGAAACACAAAATTTTTCAAAATGAATACATAAAATTCAAACTATATAGGTACCTAATCTGTATCTAAAATTGAAAACAAAATAATTTGTTTTGACGAAAATCCATTAAAACCCTATTTTCGTTTAAAAAATATTCCATCAAAACTTCGTTGAATAATTTTCCACAGAAAAATTCGCAACAAATGTTTCTACAAAGAAAAATCATTATATTTATTTATAAGAAAATTCGCTATTAAAAGAACATTTTGTACAAGAAAATTTGCTAATAAAAATAATTTAAATAAATTTAAAGATATTCAAAATATGATCTAAATACAGAAGTAGACACTTTTTCTGTGGCTTCACACGCCTGGCGATGCTGTAAAAAGCCTGGACGCAGCAAGTGCGTTATGGTAGTGAATTTTCATTAAAATGTTTTTAATAGAAAATATGTGTGTGTTTTTTTAAGAAAGCAGGCGTCAAATTTGGTTACCAGTATAACCTGTATAGTAAAAGCAATGGTACATACAGAGAACATCTAACCCAACAGTGAAGCCAGAGAAGTAGTCTCCAAGTCTGTATGTAGTGTGGACCAGTTTCACCATGTAAGGGCAACCACAATGTGCCACGTTTCATCAAAATAACTTATTGTTTGAAAATGTATAACATAACAAGCTAAATTTTGGTAGGTGACTTACATATAGTTATATAAACCCGCGTACCAAATTTGGTTGCCCCGATGACTACCTTGTGGATATTGTTTGAGCTAGATATTTTACACAGTTGGGCATGTTCGATAGATGAGCGAACGTAGGTTGCGACCCCGTAATCATGGTGGTATGTTGCCCCGATGAGGTCGTATCCTGCCTCTTTTGGCAAGCTGGTCCTCGTTTTCCGTATGGGTTTCCTGTATGGCAATGACGTCAATATCGTTACTCACTAAGACTTTATGAAGGACTTGGCACTTAGCCCAGCTTATTCCTTCTATATTTAGTTGGCAAATCCTGAGACTTGGTCCAAGATTTCTTGTCGGTAGGTCCTGAGGAGAACCGGTTGGATTAAATGTCGCCTCAGGCATCATGTGCTTTAGCCCGGAGATCACAAGATTGTCCGGCTGCCAAGTTTGTTAGCTCTTTAGCGTTACCCAGAGTGCACCACGAGGAGGCGAGCTAACTTTGCACCCCAACTTTAGTTTAAAAAGGTAATAAATAATTAATTCAAAAGTTTATCTATTATTATCTATGTTTACATTTTCATAGTTTATAGGTAAGTAGTTGATAAATTGTTTTCAAAAATGTCAAATGAAACTTCAAATAGAAAGGCTTAAATAACGATCTTATTTCTGATAGCTTGTGACATGAAAATGTGAGCATTTTCCGCTTTTATTTTTGATTACTTCCACTCGTTTAAAATTCCGTGAAAAGTTTTTTAAAAACCTTATAAGATTTTTTATTTTTATTTTAATTACATATTAAGTATATAATTAGAAAAAGTTATGTATTTGATCAGCAAATTTTCGTATAGAAAATTTCTAGTCAGTTTTTCCCGGAAATTTTTTTTCAGTGTTTTCAGCAATTTTTTGTGAAATGCTATTAATTATGAATTTGAAATTTATTGTAAAAAAAACGTTTCCGAATTCACGTACAAAAATGATTTGCATATTTTCGTGAAAAAAAAATGTTTGGCAAATTTTTGTGTAAAAAACTTTTTTAAATTTTCGTAAAAATTTTTATATAGCTTTCATGGCGCATTTTTGCGAAACAAGCTCTTTTCATATGTTCATGTAACATTTCTTGTTATTCCTGTCAAAAAGGTTTCTGTAAATAATTATATCTTGGCAGATAGCACACTGGATCTTTTTTTTTTTTCTCACTCAGGGCTCGTCCGCGTCTTTGCCGCCCCGACAGCACTGCCTTTGGCTTATTGTGCATGCCCGTAGTTTTTTCTACTCCACCCATTCCAAAATCACTGTGCCTGAACTAGTCTGCACAGCGATTGGTAGGGTGAAGTTTTATATTGCTCTGTCTCCGGTCTAGACTGACCATAGATCAGTTGTCTTTTGTGGTCCAGAGCTTTACACTCGCACAAGATGTGCTGGGCTGATTCCTCCCCCTCGCCGCAGAGTCTGCATGCGAGGTCCCCCTCGAATCGCCCCATTTTCTACAGGTGTTTCTTGACGGCCATGTGTCCCGTCAAAAGAGACCTGTTGTGTTTCTGAGCTGTCCTCTGGTAAGGTTTAGCAGCTCCACAGCTCTCTTTGAACTGGGTTCGTCAATTACTGACTTCCCATGTCTGAGCCCTGGACAGTCTGCCCAGTACACCTTGTGTTCGTTTCTGTCCCAGGACTTAATGGTTCCCCTGTCAGTGCTCTTTGTCACGCCCAGAAGCGGTTCTGGTCCCATAAATGGTTCTGCTTACCCTCTCTTCGCGAGACTGTCAGCTTCTTCATTGCCTTTGACCCCCGAGTGACCTGGCACCCAGATAAGGGTGACCTCATTCTGCCCAGCCAGATCGCTTGTCTCGTCTCTGCTCTCACTTACCAGCCTGGAATTTACCCGTGGGCTTAGGGCCATAAGAGCTGCCTGGCTGTTTGTGGCTATGAGGATCCGCTTGTTGGTGTAGCCTCTCTTGTTCTCCCGCACACAGTGCAGGATGGCGTCCATTTCGACCTGAAAACCGTTGCGTCCCACGCTCCCCGCCGGATCCGTCCGTGAACCAGACGAGCGCGTCCCGTGATAAGCCCGGCGTCTCCTCCCGCCATGCCTCGCGGTCGGGAATTTCCACTGTAAAAATTTTTTCCCTGTAGATTCGCGGGCTCGCGAGGTCTGACCTCATTTCAAGCATGGACTCCTTCACGATCTCCTGAATTGTGCAGTGGCCCCTAAAGCCTGGATTGATCTTCAGTCTACCATTGCAGGCTAGTCTTGTATAGTCCTAGCCTGGCATCCCCCATGATAACTAACTGACGGCTAGGGTCATAACTGCCTTACGCGGTGTTTTTTCAACATGACCATTCCAGGTTAGCTTAGAGTCCAGCAGGTAGTTTTTGTGTAAATTGCTTGGATAGGTTCGTTGGTCAGAAAATTCAGACCAGTTTGTTCGGAAAATTATTGTACTTTCTCAAACAATAAAGTTATTTTGATGGAATGGAGTACATAGTTTCTACTAAATTTGATGTCTCGTTAAAAAAAGTCCATTAAAAACATTTCTATCAAAATTCGTTACCGTAACGCGGTTACTGCGTTCCGATTTTTTTTTAAATTAATTCTACAGCTCTATTTTCAACGATTTTATATGAAAATTCGATACCATAATGCCTTTGCTGTGTCATAACTTTTTACTTATTGGAAAAATAAATTGCCACAAAGTAGCAGGTGATTCAATTAATTGTTTGTAGAGATCAATTAAAATTTTAAGGGACCTCATAACACATTAATTGGAAGGGCAATTCAGTGTAAAGTTATAAATAAGCTACTTTTAGAAAGCAGTACTTATAATATTCAACAGATCCAGGTCTCTAAAGAAAAACGCCCTATCCCGATCCCGGTTCTCAGCATAATGCGTTGTGCGTTCACGTTCACATACCGCACACTAATAAAATAATTTGATTTAGCTGAATTTATAAGTTATTATAACTCAATAAACGTACGGGCCAAATGTACACCGAACACGTTTCGGTTATGAGATATCGATCAAAGCGCAATTTTAATTTTGAATTCATGCCGGAAAACCGATTCCGATGTTCGCTTTTCCATTTTTCCAACCCACTAACAATAACAAGTTTATAACAACCATTTTACAACTTTTATTACGACTTTCGGAAATTATAAATCACTTGTAGAATAAACATTTTTATTGCATGTTTTATATACTTCCAAACTTTTATACAATGCGATCTACAAAACTTGAATCGACTTTTTTTTAATTTGCTTCAACCCAAGGGTTATTAGCGAGAGGTATTATTTACAACAAAACAAAAGAAAAGGACTTGTCTACGTTACAAAAATTACAACACGACAAATAACTCTTTGCTCGGCTATAATAGCATTCCTATGTGAACACCTATGCTTGATTCATTAGAAAGTATTTTTAGTGAATTTTCTTTAAAAAAATTCACTAATGAGGAGATCCCGACTTTTGAATAAATTTCTTCAAATGAGCGCTATTTAGGACCCCCGGAACCCAAATCCGAGGTCAATTTCAGACTTTATATGTTTATATATATATATATATATATATATATATATATATATATATATATATATATATATATATATATATATATATATATATATATATATATATATATATATATATTTATGTGTGACACCTATAACTAAAAGAATAATGGACCGATTTTGATAAAACTTGGTGAGTACCTTCCTTTCGCGAGTGGCTTGGATAAGTTCGTTAGCCAAGAAAATCTGCCGAGGTTTTCCCGGAAAATTTTGTGTTTTCTTTCGAAAAAAATGGATTTTTTTAAATTTTCAAAATTAAGAAAGTAAGGGCAACCAAATTTCATACGCGGGTTTATATCATTATAGGCAAGTTACATACCAAAACTTAGCTCCGTAGGTTAAAGGACAAAAAAGTTACAGGTATTTAAAGAAAAATAAATTTGGGTTCTCCTCAAAACGTCAAAATCCCGATTTCAAACGTCAAAATTGGTGAGTACCTTCATTTTGCAAGTGGCTTGGATAGGTTCGTTAGCCAGGAAAATCCGCCGAGGTTTTCCCGGAAAATTTTGTGTTTTCTTTCGAAAAAAATTTATATTTCCAAAATTAACAAAGTAAGGGCAACCAAATTTTATACGCAGGTTTATATTATTATAGGCAAGTTACCTACCAAAATTTAGCTCTATAGGTCAAAATACAAAAAAGTTATAGGCATTTAAACAAAAATAAATTGGGGTTTTTCACAAAACGTCAAAGTTGCGATTTCTCTGACGCTTGGCAGTAATCTTATCTATAGAGTTTATCGTTAATGGTATATAATTTTTGTAGAATATTCGTAAAAAAAAATCAATAAAGCTCAATATATCTGTTATTATACAAGATATGAAAAAAAAATTGTATATATTAATTATAGGGTGTCTTGAGCTACATCTTAAAAAATTATTTCTACAATCACAGAGTGGCCCATAAGTCGTTGGTGATACAAATTTTCTTTTTTTTTTTAATCAAACACGCCTTACGTTATTGCATTTTTGCATTTTCCATCGAAATATAATGCATGTTTGTAAGAAAAAAAATTCTGGACGCAGTAAGTGCATTATGGTAGCGAATTTTGATCAAATGCTTAATATTTGAATCGCTCAATTTGCTATTAACCTATAAGGTTGACCAAAAAACGATTTTTTTCGGAAACACTTTAAGTTTACTTTCGGAAATTTTTGTACATTTTCAAACAATAAAGTTATTTTGATGAAACATGGCACATTGTTTTTACTATACAGATTATACTGGTAACCAAATGTGATGCCTGCTTTCTTAAAAAAAACACATTATTGCTATTAAAAAATAGTTTTATGAAAATTCAATACCATAACGCACTTGCTGCGTCCAGAGTTTTTATATTAAGGTCTATTAAGAACAAAACTTAATTAAATCGTGCGGCACCTGTAATATCAAGCCCTTTATTTTCTCTTTGCATTTGACCGCTTAAACACTTCTAATTTGTCTGGTAGAATAATAAATTATTGTCAATAACTCGGCCGGTTTATACATATAATAATCTCTACGTTTGTCTTGACTTAAAGACCTGTTCGGTTTGTTGTATCTATGTAGTCAATATAAATACTTTCACGTAGAATTAAAATCAATATAAATATAGTTTTTATGTCGCATTTTAGTTGAATTATTTATCCTTTGTTAGAGTTAACATGGTGAGACAGACACCTGGGTTTTTAGTTTTCTATTTAAAAAAGATGAGTTAAGTTGATGTTGTTTTATCTCACCAGATGTCTTTTTCGGCATGATCCAATATCCACATAGTAAATTTCTAGATCGAACGGAAACGTGCTGATTCTTTAAATAACTCGGGTCCTTGTAAACCTATATTAGATAAGGGTCATAAATTTGTCGACCAGAAGATTAAAGCAGATCTCCGACCCCGTAGTTTCTCTGCGCAATAAACAAACGATCGTTCTTGGACGACAACTTTACTTTGGACTAGTTCGTTTACCTTGACGCGATATAAATACGCGGGATCTAGTTTCTTATGTTAGAATTTTCTTCCTCTGAAGATGTTGACATTGTCAACGAAACGATCGTAAGGTCCCTGAAATATGTCTTGTGGTCATTTTGGGTGTTCTCCAAGAGCATTACTATATTGCAGGGCAATTTTCTATTGATATTTTTTTCTAATAAGTTGCACATAGGACGTGTCAGTAATATAGGTATGTATGATTCTGAATTTATTCTTGGATTTTCTGGTCTCAGGCTTGGGATAATGATGGATTGTAGCCGTTTTGATAGAAATTTTTGTTGTGCGCATATTACATTAAACAGCTTTAGCAGGTGATCATGGGCATTTGGTGGTTAGTGCTTAATGAATATTACGGGAATGTCATCTGGCCCAGCACATATCTGCTTGAATGATTTAAGAGCTTGATCATATATCCTTTTGGTAGGTCAGCTATTAAAGAGATGCTTGTCTTCTAATAATTGTATGCATTCATGTCTCCAATTATTTTTGGTTGTGGTACTTGTTTTAGTAGTTCTAGAAATTCATTTCTGTAATTTTTTCCCACGAGGTCAATAGAGGTTACATATATTTATTACACTGCTTTCTATTACATATTGTGACAGCGACAGACTGAAAATTGGTTTGTAGCTGAATCATTTCTGAATCGTAAGTTTTGTCGGCAAGAATTGACACACCTCCGCTGGTTATATTTTGGTTTGGTCTCAGCTTGTTATTAGCATGGTAATGCTTTAATTTTTTAATTTCAACAACACACCACGAGGGCTTAGAGCCTAAATACTATCGTACCATGGATGTAGACAAGGAGGAAAGAGGCAACTTGTTAATTCTGGACGTGAAGGTTTGGAGGTTCGGAGGATAAGGAAAAACATGCGCCGGCAAGGAATTCCACAACTTAAAAGTCCTCGGGACAAAAGAGCGGGCATAACAAGATGTTCTATGTCTGGTGACCTGGACAGTAAAAGGGTGCATTCGCTCTGTTCCCCTGGTAGATCTGTTGGGGGCAGCAGGTAGAGGAACTATAATGGAAGAAAGCTCCTCTGAGCACTGCCCGTGCAGATATCTATAAAAGAGAGAGAGAGAGAGAGAGAGGTCACCAACGGCACGTCGGCTCAGTTTCTGGGTGACTTTGTTAAAAGCTGGGCTGTGTCTGGGGAAGTGAGTAGCTCAGACCACAGATACATCCGGTTTGAAATCGCCAAAGTCGAAAGAGAAACGGTATGGTACCGGGACCCCCGCAAGGCGGACTGGGAAGCCTACAGGGCAGACCTAGCTGTGGAACTGCGGGGGGTTGAGAGGGCCATAAGGGATTCAATAGACCTCGAGATTGCAGCAGTCCAATTGCGAGACGCAATTACCTCGGCCTATAACGCCAACTGCCCCCTGAAAATGAGGGTGTCCATCAGGAACGTCCCATGGTGGAACGAGGACCTCAGGCAAAGGAGGACGCAGGTTCGTAAGCTGTTTAACGCGGCCAAAAGGTCGGGAGCATGGGATGAATATAGACAGGCCCTATCGACCTATAACAAAAGACTGAGGGACGCCAAGAAGGAGTCGTGGAGGAGGCACTGCGAAGAAGTGGAAAACACGTCCGAGAGTGCTCGACTACACAAGATCCTGTCTAAGGGCCCTCAGACTAACATAGGCTCCCTTAGAACACCCACGGGAGGCTTTACAAGCTCGGGGGAGGAAACTATGGAAATTTTACTCCAGACGCACTTCCCCGGCTGTAACATAATAAACCAATCACCTCCGGACTGGGAACACTCAGAAATAGAGGCGCCTTATAGGCGGGCATCTAGAGTAGACTGGACAGTCGCTAAAGAGGTGGTTACCTGGAGCAAAATCAGATGGGCCATTAACAGCTTTAAGCCATACAAATCGCCGGGATTTGATGGAATAATGCCCATCATGCTCCAACAGGGGATAGATATACTGGCGCCGGTGCTTACCCTCATTATGAGGGCCAGCCTGGCTCTGGGGTACATTCCGAGGGCATGGAGACTGGCCAGGGTTGTATTTATTCCTAAACCTGGGCGTCCAACAGACCAGGCAAAGTCCCTGAGGCCAATAAGTCTCATGTCCTTCTTGCTGAAAACAGTGGAAAAACTGCTCGACCGGCACATTAGGGGCGGTGTACTGGAAGCATATCCTCTACACTGCGGACAATATGCATACAGAGCAGGATTCTCAACAGAAACAGCACTGCACCAACTGGTGCTGAAACTGGAGAATACGCTGGAGAACAAGGAGGTGGCGCTGGGGGCCTTCCTAGACATAGAGGGGGCCTTTAGCAACACCTCGTTCGGATCGGTTCTGGCAGCTGCCCGGGAGCGTGGAATAGAGGAGACCTGCTGCAGGTGGATCGGTTCCATGCTCAGGGACAGGGCGGTGTTCACCTCACTCGCGGGAGGGACTCTGCTGGCGGGGGTCGCGGCGGGGTGTCCGCAGGGGAGCGTTCTGTCTCCCTTGCTCTGGTGTCTAGTCGTGGACGGCCTGCTGGGGAGGCTCTCGGGAGGGGGGTATGAGGTACAGGGCTATGCGGACGACATTGTCATCATAGTCCGAGGAAAGGTCACACAGGCAGTGTGGGAGCGTATGCAGACTGCACTGAAAGTGGTGGAAGGGTGGACGGTTGATCAAGGGCTCGGGGTGAGCCCCGAGAAAGCAACCGTCGTGCCGTTTACGAGGAGGAGGAAGTGTGAAAGCCACAGAACTCTCACTCTATACGGTAGGAGCGTTCCAATGGCCAGGGAGGTAAAATATCTTGGGGTCGTATTGGACTCTAAGCTAACCTGGAATGGTCACATTGGAAAAATACTGCGTAAGGCAGTCATGACCTTAGCCGTCACTAGGCGGCTATATGGAAAAACGTGGGGACTAAGACCTAGTATGGCCCACTGGCTGTACACAAGGGTGGTCAGACCATCGTTAACATATGCGGCACTGGTCTGGTGGCCTAAGGTGACACAATCCAGTGCCAAACAAAAACTAGGCAAGATCCAAAGGATGGCTTGCCTAGGCATCACAGGGGCCATGTCTTCAACCCCAACAGCCGCCATGGAGGTGTTGCTGGATCTACCCCCCCTACACTTCGTTATTATGGGAGAGGCCAGGCTAGGACTATACAGACTAGCCTGCAATGGTAGACTGAAGATCAACCCAGGCTTCAGGGGCCACTGCAAAATTCAGGAGATCGTGAAGGAACCCATGCTTGAAATGAGGTCAGACTTCGCGAGCCCGCGAATGTGCAGGGAAAACAACTTCACAGTGGAAATCCCTGATCGCGGGGCATGGCGGGAGGAGACACCGGGCATACCACGGGACGCGCTCGTCTGGTTCACGGACGGATCTGGCGGGGAGCGTGGGACGGGGGCAGGTGTTTACTCGGAAGGACCGAGGGTAAGTCACAGTATTTCCCTCGGAGCCCATGCAACGGTGTTTCAGGCCGAGATGTACGCCATCCTGCACTGTGTGCGGGAGAACAAGAGGAGGGGCTACACCAACAAGCGGATCCTCATAGCCACAGACAGCCAGGCAGCCCTTAAGGCACTAAGTAGCCCACGGGTAAATTCCTGGCTGGTGAGTGAGTGCCGAGACGAGACGAGCGACCTGGCTGGGCAGAATGAGGTGACCCTCATCTGGGTGCCGGGTCACTCGGGGGTCAAAGGCAATGAAGAAGCTGACAGTCTCGCAAAGAGGGGGTCAGCAGAACCATTTATGGGACCAGAACCGGCTCTGGGCGTGTCAAAGAGCACTGCCAGGGGAGCCATTAAGTCCTGGGTCAGAAACCAACACAAGGTGTACTGGGCGGACTGTCCATGGCTCAGACATGGGAAGTCAATAATTGACGGACCCAGTTCAAAGAGAGCTGTGGAGCTGCTAAACCTTAGCAGAGGACAGCTCAGAAACACAACAGGTCTCTTGACGGGACACATGGCCGTCAAGAAACACCTACATAAAATGGGGCGGTTCGAAGGGGACCTCGCATGCAGACTCTGCGGCGAGGGGGAGGAATCAGCCCAGCACATCTTGTGCGAGTGTATAGCTCTGGACCGGAAAAGACAACTGATCTACGGTCACTCTAGACCGGAGACAGAGCAATATAAAACTTCACCCTACCAATCGCTGTGCAGACTAGTTCAAGGCACAGTGATTTTGGAATGGGTGGAGTAAGACTAGGGGTATGCACAATCAACCAAGGGTTGCGGTGCTATCGGGGCGGCAAGGCCGCGGACGAGCCCTGAGAGAAAAAAAAAACGGCACGTCGGTGGGAAAGGGATGGTAGCCTTTAGGTGAGGGTAGGGTCACCAATGAGACGTATAGCTCTCTTCTGAATGGAGTCCAGGATAGCGAGGATAGAAGCGGCAGCAGCACCCCAGATGTGGGAGCAGTATTCGGGGTTTGGCCTTATTTGTGAAGTATATAAGGTATAGAGATTAGCTGGTGAAAAGTATTTGCGAGCACGGTAGAGGAAACCTAATCTCTTAGCAGCCGCTTTTGCAATTGATGTGACATGTTGTGCCATTTGAGATTTCGATCCACAGAAATGCCAACAAATGAAAAGGACTCATTACTTTGAATAACGTGTTTGTTCATTGTGATGGTTCTAGGGCTGGTGTATCTTTTATGAGAAAGAAAGCAAGACTGAGATTTGGTGGCGTTGAATTATACAAAATTTCTACTTCCCCAGTCTAATATTTTTTGGAGATGCACGGAGACAAAACCCTCCATGAGTCTGCGATCATCATCTAATTGGGCCAATGAGACAGGCTTAGAATATTGTATATTTGAGTGGAGGGTGCTGTCGTCCGCGTAACTGTGAACTGGGTTGGAAGTGGTAAAGAGGAGGTCACTGATGTTGAGAAGAAACAAAGTAGGGGCTAAAGCTGAACCTTGAAGGACTCCTGCATTAATTGGATATAGTTTAGAGGAATGGCCATCCACGACAACAGAAATGCTCCGGTTGGAGAGGAAGTTTGCTGTTCAGGTACAGAGTTTTGGTGGTAGGCCATAGGCCTGGAGTTTATTAAGCAGCGCTGCGTGCCAGACCTGGTCGAATGCTTTGGATATGTCTAGAGCGACAATCTGGGATTCACCGTGTATTTCCATAGACTTGTTCCAAGAATGGATGACAAAGGAAAGGAGGTCGGCAGTTGATCTGCGCTGACGGAATCCATACTGCCTGTCGTGGATTAGACTGTGTTTTTTAAGAAATTTTAGTAATTCGGTGTTTATATACTTCTCCATCACTTTAGAGATGACTGAAAGGAGAGAAATAGGCATGTAGTTGCTAGGAAGCGCTTTGGATGATTTCTTGGGGACGGGTTGTACTCGAGCAGTTTTCCAGTTACTAGGGAATATGCCTCTAATGTAAGATGTCTGAAACAGACGAGTTAGGACAGGAGCAAGTTCTGGTGCGCATTTTTTGAGAACATTTGCTGTGATCTCCTCATGCCAGAGGCTTTCCTGGTATTAAGAGAAGAGAGCATATTTCGTACCTTTTTAGTTTTAAAAATGCTATCCGTCATTTTATGCGCGACATTGGGGAGTGTTGTTGGTTGAACATTTGGAGGTGGGTTAAGAGTAAAATTGCCGGCGAACAACGAGGCAAAAAGTTCAGCCTTGCCCTGGGCGGTAGAAACAATTTCATCCCGAGACAAGAGTTGGGAACGTGCTTTTGCAGAAATTATTCCCAATAGATTTAGCAAGAGTCCAGAAGGGTTTGCTGCCTTTGGAGCTTAAAAGGACTTTGTTTTTGATGTGGTTATTAAACGAGTTTTTTGTCCCAGAAAAAATGCGGACATAGCGGTTTCTTGCGTCGTTAAATGCTTGATGGTTTTCTTGACTGGGATTGTGTAGAAGCGTTTTGTGAGCTTAGACCTTTTCAAGTTTCACAAGATTTAGAGAACCAGGGCTTTTGAGTGGCTGAAGAGGTTTTCTGTGTACGTGGAATAAATAATTCCATACCAGCTTGGATAATTTCGGTGACGTTTTGTGAGATATCAGAGGGGTCAGGATGAGAGAAGCAGACAGACGCCCATAGAAATGAGGAAAAGTAATGTCGCATTTCGTCTCAGTTCGCGGAGTTGTAGTGCCAAACGATACGTGGGTGTGATGACTGTGTGACCTCGGGTTGCATTGCGCAGGAAGCGGTGACCATGCCAAGGTCTGAGCAACCGAGCGGGGCGGTGACTGATACTTTATAGCATTCAGGATTTGTAGTAAGAAGGAGATCCAAGGGATTTGGGCTGTGTGTTGGGATCCGGGGAAAGTAAGTAGGTTGCTGAACCACATTGGCTAAAAAGTTGCTGACTGCAAAGGTCTCCGCTGCTCTCCCTTATGGATCGCTTTTTGAAGATCCTAGCCATTCCTTATTATGGACATTGAAGTCACCAAGAATAGTGACCTCGGAGGAAGGATATTCAGAAATCAGATGGTCGGTTTTTTCAGAAAGGTAGTCAAAGAGCTGGACAAAGTTGTTGTCAGAAGGTGACCGGTAAATGCAACAGATGAATTTAGTTGCAGCCCTGAGAGAGAGTTTTATCCATAGTATGTCTTTTCTTCCAGCTTCTAAATTGGGGAGTCTGGTGCAGTGTAGATTGCTACGGACGTATGCGCACACGCCTCCATGCAATCTAAAGGAAGTAAGGGAAATTGAGGGACTTTGCCTGGTCTATTGGACGCCCAGGTTTAGGAATGAATAAAATCCTGTGGTGAACCTTAAGTATTTTCGAAAAGATCCAGTAGCTGGTCATACTTCAAGATGAAGGTTGAGGCATTTTATCTCACAAAAGTTTATAAACTCACTCGAGGAGAATCCTTGCCTTTATTCTTCTTTTTTTTTCATTCTATTTTTACTTTTTAGTTTTCCGAACGTACGAACGCCGTTATATATATATATATATATATATATATATATATATATATATATATATATATATATATATATATATATATATGTATCTATGTATCATTATATCGTATTTAATTATTCCACAATACAAATTTAGAGAACCGTAATAATAATATATATATAATGCCAGCAATTAAGACAATGATGCTATATCGTAATATTTCTACATGCACTCCTCTCCGACACAATATTTCCACTTCTTCCACTCACAGATGCAAGTCCACTCACCCATACATCTATTACGCAAAAGACAATTTTTTACTTGCATTTCCAATATGACAGATAAATAACAATATTGAGACAGCTTTATTTGTATAAAAGGATTTTTTTAGTTTTCTATGACGTTACATTGTATTTTATTTATGAGATATGTCAGATTTAATTACATGTGTATCAATATCTTCTATAATTTATGCAAAACATATTTAATGGTCAATGTAGTTAAATCTGCATGCTGGCACCATCTAACAGTGACAGCCAAAAGCTACGGTATGTGAAATGTTAGATTTAATAATTGTAGGTACCGATACGTATCAATGTCGGCATCTTCTATGTGTGCAAAACATGTTAGTGGTCACTGTAGTTAAATGAGCCATCTAACGATGGAGGGAGAAAGCTATTATGCTATGTGAAATGTCATATTTAATAAGTATAGATACCTATATTTATCAATGTCGGCATCTTCTATAATTTATGTGAAACATATCAGCGGTCACTGTAATTAAATGTACCATCTAACAATGGCGGGTAAAAGCTATAATGCTATGTGAAATGTTATATTTAATAATTTCAGGTACCTATATCTATCAATGTCGGCATCTTCTATAAGTGATGCGAAACATGTTAAAGGTCACTGTAGTTAAATGTGTATGCTGGCACCATCTAACAATGGTGGGAAAAGCTCTTATGCTATGTGAAATGTCATATTTAATAATTATAGGTACCTATATTTATCAATGTCGGCATCTTCTATTAGTTATGTGAAACATATTAGCGGTCACTGTAATTAAATGTACGATCTAACAATGGCGGGTAAAAGCTATAATGCTATGTGAAATGTTATATTTAATAATTGCAGGTACCTATATCTATCAATGTCGGCATCTTCTATAATGGATGCGAAACATGTTAAAGGTCACTGTAGTTAAATGTGTATGCTGGCACAATCTAACAATGGCGGGTAAAAGCTATAATGCTATGTGAAATGTCAGATATAGAATAATTGTAGGTACCTATATGTATCATAATCGGAATCTTCTATAATTTATATGAAACAAGTTAGCGGTTACTGTAGTTAAATGTGTATGCTGGCACTATCTAACGCTGGCGGAAGAAAGCAGTTTTATTGGAAAATTACCGTGTAGGGTTTACACAATAACGCGTATGGTGGACCTGCCAGGGTATCAGAATTGAGTAAGAAGTGTTTAGGTTTAGAGCAATTGGTTCCATGTAAGATATGAGAGTATTTACAAGCATTAAATTAGCTGACGGGTAGCGGATTATTCAAATTATTTAAAACTCGCTAAGCCGACAGACCTTGTCTTGTGTAAATTTGAATATGTCAAACGACATTTGCGCACGTAACGAAATAAATCGGAGAAAAAAGCACTTTCAGTTTTTCTCGAATTTTCCGGGCCACTTTTCCCATTTTTCTCCTAAAAACCTTCTTCGGGCTATTACGAGCGAGCACTTTTAAAATAAAATCAGTCAAATCGACCCAGTCGTTCTCAAGTGGTGCGCTTATACCAACGAACAGCATTTAATTTTGATTTATAAAGATATTCGAGCGGGTTGTCACATATTTTGTAATATAGGTCGAAAATACTTACACCACACTTACAGTATTTTCAAAAAGTTAAAAAGTTAGTGATACTTCTTCATATATTCGTAAGGATAGAGAGAGAAATTCTCCAACATATCTCTTTGGGTCCTTAGGTGCATATATGCTTCATATACCTGGGTATTCACTTTCAGTTTTGTTTGTAACGTGCTTTCACAAACAAATTTTCGCATAGAACCAAATTAGAAATTGACGTTTTATCACCTTAAGAGGACTTTGTTTTTGATGTGGTTATTAAACGAGTTTTTTGCCTCAGAAAAAATGCGGTCATAGCGGTTTCTTGCGTCGTTACATGCTTGACGGTTTTCTTGGCTGGGATTGTGTAGAAGCGTTTTGTGAGCTTTGACCTTTTCAAGTCTGGCCTTGTCACAAGATTTAGAGAACCAGGGCTTTTGAGTGGCTGAAGAGGTTTTCTGTGTACGTGGAATAAATAATTCTATACCAGCTTGGATAATTTCGGTGACGTTTTGTGAGATATCAGAGGAGTCAGGATGAGAGAAGCAGACAGACGCCCATGGAAATAAGGAAAAGTAATCTTCCATTTCGTCCCAGTTCGCGGAGTTGTAGTGCCAAGCGATACGTGGGTGTGATGACTGTGTGACCTCGGGTTGCATCGCGTAGGAAGCGGTGACCATGCCATGGTCTGAGCGACCGAGGGGGGCGGTGACTGATATTTTATAGCATTCAGGATTTGTAGTAAGAAGGAGATTCAAGGGATTTGGGCTGTGTGTTGGGAAGCGGGAAAAGTAAGTAGGTTGCTGAACTATATTGGCTAAAGGGTTGCTGACTGCAAAGGCCTCCGCTGCTCTCCCTTATGGATTGGTTTTTAAAGATCCTAGCCATTCCTTATTATGGACATTGAAGTCACCAAGAATAGTGACCTCGGAGGAAGGATATTCAGAATTTAGATGGTCGGTATTTTCAGAAAGGTAGTCAAAGAGCTGGACAAGGTTGCTGTCAGAAGGTGACAGGTAAATGCAACAGATGAATTAAGTTGCAGCCCTGAGAGAGAGAGTTTTATCCATAGTATGTTTTTCTTCCAGCTTCTAAATTGGGGAGTCTTGTGCAGGGTAGATTGCTATGGACGTATGCGCACACGCCTCCATGCAATCTAAAGGAAGTAAGGAGCTCATACCCAGGGGAATTAAGGTGATTCGTGGCTGTTTTGGCACTGATTTGGGTTTCGGTGAGGAAGAGGAGTCGGGGCCTATTAGCCTGGAGGAAATGGTGGACTGAGTTCAGGTTAGAATTTAGGCCACATATATTCGAGAAGGATATGTTAAATCTTGATACTGGCGCCCCCTGTACACCCCTCTCCCGGATATCCGAATGGAGGGGTATTTTAACTCCGGATTTTTTTGTACAAGGAGGAGGCATCATCATTTTTGCTTATAAGGGAAACCGACTCATACACCAGAACCGGAAACGTCCGTTGGGCCTTCACCGTCCCCTTGATGCATGAGGTGGTATCTCCTCGGGCGTGAGAAACCTTTACTATCACGTAAAGGAAAATTCCACTACCACCTGCGAAGAGAGGGAGCGAGACTTTAGTAGACCATCAGTCCTTGGCGTTATTCCCATTGCCGACAGTCACGCCAGGGGTGGCACGTGGAGCCAGCCTCTAGGAGTCCAGTAGCTAAGTCACGCGTCGATCAATCAAGAGAACGACCAGCGCACGACCAGGCTAAGGGACCACACCCGCCATGGCTTAAGGCTTCGTTATCATTTTTAAAGTTTGTTTCTTGTAAACAGAGTATATCAGCTTTTATTCTGAAATGATAGCCTGTAACATAGGTAGGTTGCTGTAAAATCCGTTTATGTTCCACTGAAGAATTTTTATTTTTAAAATCATAATGAAGTTGAAGATGAATTTGCAATTTAGTAATTTTTGTGAATAGTCGCTTTTAGTATCAGATGAGTGAAGATTGGAAGCTGTGATGAGCACTGATATAAGTGCGATTTGGAGAACTCAATTCATCACAATACAGTTTTTAGACCTGACGATCGTTTGGCTAACAAAGTTAGCGTCATCGAAGGGATAGATAAACGAAGCGAATAAAGACTAGAATAACCATTTCTACGTTAGTTGCCAAGCAATTGCGAACAGCGTCCTCTACGGAGATATACGGGACAGACCCGCCACTGCTGAGTGTTAAATCCCTGTAATTGAAACTGCATACCTGCTTTTGTAATACTGTGTGTCGTGATCAAATATCTCTTCTAAGAAGGACAAACTAATTATTAAGATAACAGTTCGAACAATGGACTACATATAACCGGACCTACTCTATTCATCGAAACATTTTTGCTCAAATTTCTGACGATACATATACTTTCGTAAGCATCTAACTGACGCGACTACCTGACATTTTTTAATAACTTGAGATTTTCTTCACCTACATGATGATGATTATCCCAAATATGCTGAGCGATACATGATGTGATATATAATAGTGCTTTATCTCAGTTGCTCTAATGTTCTTTAAATCTAGTCCCAATAGTTCTTTTAGTTTGTCCAACATGTTTAAGGTCACAATCCTTACGACCTATTTTATAGATTCCCGGCATTTTTTTGGTTTTGTCTTTATCGTTTGGGTTACCTATCAAATTTTTTAATGTATTTTTTGGAGAAAATTTTAGCTGTAAATTGGCTAACTTAAAAATGCTATTATAACCTCTCGTGCTTTGCGGTTCAAATGGTAAACAGACAACGATTTTGTCTGGTTATCTTTTCTGGAAGTCTTAGATTTTCTTTGTTTTATGTTTATTGACTAATTTTACCGCTACAAAACGTTTCAGAAATGGTTTTTAGGAACATAAACCATTTACTTATAAGTTACCTGAATGTTTCTCATTCATAGCAAAAACGACCCGTGTCCTACCTAAAATTTGTTTCATTGAAACATTTCAGTCGAATGTTTCAGTAATGTTTTCAAACATACCTGTGCAATGTTTTCAGAAATTTCCAGGAATGTTTCTGATCAAAGTGATGACACCCTCTCTAGAATGCCTTATTAATGTTGTAAAATACAGATCTGTATCACTTCTAAAACAATACAAAAACTAATGACACCAATATGTTACATATATTTAGTAATACAATGCAAAATTTCAGAAAACTCAAGTCTTGACAATTGAGTTTATAAGACTTGAATCATGTTTAATTTTTCCATGCATTATATAATTTCTAGTACGTAAGTACCTACTCAATAAATTGAAACTACTAAAAATATTTGTAACATATTTGATAAATTAGTTGATATTGTATTATACAGAAAGGATATATGCACTTATGTTTAGTATTTATTTATATTCATATGTAGGTAAATAAAAAAATAACTGTCAGAAAAATATATAAATAAATTTATTTATAATTTTTATTTATTAGTGAATTTTCTTTAAAAAAATCACTAATGAGAGGAGATCCCGACTTTTGAATTTTGAAAAAATTTCTTCAAATGAGCGCTAATTAGAACACATATCCGGGGTCAGTTTCGATTTTTATATGTTTATATATATATATATATATATATATATATATATATATATATATATATATATATATATATATATATATATATATCACACCGATAACTCAAGAAATAATGGGCCGATTTTGACAAAATTTGGTGAATACCTTCCTTTTGTAAGTGGCCTGGACAAGTTCGTTAGCCAGGAAAATAGGCCGAGGTTTTCTCGGAAAATTTTGTGTTTTCTTTAGAAAAAAATTCATATCTCCGGAAATAACAAAGTAACGGCAACCAAATTTGGTACATCATTTTATATGGCTATAGGTAAATTATCTGTCAAGATTTAGCGCTCTAGATCAAAAGACAAAAAAGTTATGGGCATTTAAAGAAAAATTAATTGGGGTTTTCCTTAAAACGTCAAAGTGACAATTTAAAACGTCAAAATTCGCAACATTTAAGCAAAGAACTTGAATCTAATACGGGCTATGGAAAGAAAATGTCTCAAGAAGAATGTTTTACAAACCCTGAAGTCTAAGTTTCAACCGTTATTGTCCTTTATTTTACTAAAATGTTTCCAGGAAATTCATTTCAAATAGACCCTTTCTCTGATGCTTGGCAATAGTATTAGCTATAGAGTTTATTGTTTAATGATATATAACTTTTATCGAATTTCCGTATAAAGTCGACCAAGCTCAATACATCCGTTATTCTACAAGATATGAAAAAAAATGTATTAATTAATTATAGGGTGACTTGAGCTACATCTTAAAAAAATATTTCTACAATCACAGGCTGGCTCATAAGTCGTTGGTAATACAAATAATTTTTTTTAGTCGAAAACGCCTTATGTTTTTGCATTTTCCATCGAAATATAATGCATGTTTGTAAGTAAAGACATTCTGGACGCAGCAAGTGCGTTATGGTAGCGAATTTTGATTAAATGCTTTATATTTGAAAAGCTCAATTTGCTATTGACCAAGAAACGGATTTTTTCGGTTACACATTATGTTTACTTCCGGAAATTTTTGTACGTTTTCAAACAATAATGTTATTTTATGAAACATGGCACATTGTTTTTACTACTATATATGTTATACTGGTAATCAAATTTGATGCATGCTTTCTGAAAAAAAAAACACATATTTGCTGTTAAAAACATTTTAATGAAAATTCACTACCATAACGCACTTGCTGCGTGCTGAACTTTTTAATATAAAAATATAAATAAGAAAAAGGAACGGACAAAAATATTTATGAGATGTTTATCGGGTGTTAAATCCCCTGAAGTTTGTATCTGACGATGGTTTACCAGGGTTCTCCTTAGCTTTGTACTTCTAGTTTTCAACAATCGTTTTTCAATGTGTGGGTATATCTTTGTCAACATGTCGAATAATTCCGTAAAATCTATCGTGTAGTTTTGGATGCTCCTAAGCGGATCAGGTGAACCTTTTTTTTTCTCCCTCAGGGCTCGTCCGCGGGTTTGCCTCCCCGATAGCAGCAGTGCAACCTTTGGCTTATTGTGCATGCCCTTAGTCTTTTTACTCCACCCATTCCAAAATCACTGTGCCTTGAACTAGTCTGCACAGCGATTGGTAGGGTGGCGTTTTATAATGCTCTGTCTCCGGTCTAGACTGACCGTAGATCAGTTGTCTTTTGCGGTCCAGAGCTTTACGCTCGCACAAGATGTGCTGGGCTGATTCATCCCGCTTGCCGCAAAGTCTGCATGCGAGGTCCCCCTCGAACCGCCCCATTTTTTGCAGGTGCTTCTTGACGGCCATGTGTCCCGTCAAGAGACCTGTTATGTTTCTGAGCTGTCCTCTGCTAAGATTTAGCAACGCCACAGCTCTCCTTGAACTGGGTTCGTCAATTATTGAATTCCCATGTATGAGCCTTGGACAGGCTACCCAGTACACATTGTGTTGGTTTCTGACCCAGGACTTAATGGCTCCCCTGGCAGTGCTCTTTGTCACGCCTAGAGCCGGTTCTGGTTTTATAAATGGTTCTGCTGATCCTTTCTTCGCGAGACTGTCAGCTTCTTCATTGCCTTTGAACCTTGACCTGGCACCCAGATTAGGGTGAGCTCATTCTGCCCAGCCAGGTCGCTCGTCTCGTCTCGGCACTCACTCACCAGCCAGGAATTTACCATTGGGCTACTTAGGGCCTTAAGGGCTGCCTGGCTGTCTGTGGCTATGAGGATCCGCTTGCTGTTGTAGTCCCTCCTCTTGTTCTCCCGAACACAGTGCAGGATGGCGTACATCTCGGCCTGAAACACCGTTGCATTGGGCTCCAAGGGAAATATTATGACTTACCCTCGGTCCTTCCGAGTAAACACCTGCCCCCGTCCCACGCTCCCCGTCGGATCCGTCCGTGAACCAGACGAGCGCGTCCCGTGGTATGCCCGGCGTCTCCTCCCGCTATGCCTCGCGGTCGGGGATTTCCACTGTAAAGTTGTTTTACCTGCACATTCGCGGGCTCGCGAAGTCTGACCTCATTTCAAGCATGGGCTCCTTCACGATCTCCTGAATTCTGCAGTGGCCCCTGAAGCCTGGGTTGATCTTCACTCTACCATTGCAGGCTGGTCTGTATAATCCTAGCCTGGCCTCCCCATAATAACTAAGTGTAGGGGGGGCAGATCCAGCAACACCTCCATGGCGACTGTTGGGGTTGAAGACATGGCCCCTGTGATGCCTAGGCGCGCCATCCTTTGGATCATGCCTAGTTTTTGTTTGGCATTGCATTGTGTCACCTTAGGCTACCAGACCAGTGCCGTGTATGTTAACGATGGTCTGACCACCCTTGTGTACAGCCAGTGGGCCATACTCGGTCTTAGTCCCCACGTTTTTGCATGTAGCCGCCTAGTGACGGCTAAGGTGCCTTACGCAGTATTTTTTCAACGTGACCATTCCAAGTTAACTTAAAGTCCAATACGACCCCAACATATTTACCTCCCTGGCCATTAGAATGTTCCTGCCGTATAGAGTGAGAGTTCTGTGGCTCTCCCACTTAAACTGTATGACGGTTGCTTTCTCGGGGCACACCCCGAGCCCTTGACCAACCGTCCCCCCTTCCACCACTTTCAGTGCTGTCTGCATGCGCTCCCACACTGACTGTGTAACCTTTCCTCGAACTATTATGACAATGTCGTCCGCATAGCCCTGTACCTCATACCCTCCTCCCGAGAACCTCCCCAGCAGGCCGTCCACGATTAGGCACCAGAGCAAGGGAGACAGAACGCTCCCCTGCGGACACCCCGCCGCGACCCCTGCCAGCAGAGTGTCTCCCGCGAGTAAGGTGAACACCGCCCTGTCCCTGAGCATGGAACCGATCCAGCTGCAACAAGTCTCCTCTATTCCACGCTCCCTGACAGCTGCCAGAACCGATCCGAATGAGGTGTTGCTGAAAGCTATGTCTAGGAAGGCCCACAGCGTCACCCCCTGTTCTCCAGCGTAATCTCCAGTTTCAACGCCAGTTGGTGCAGTGTTGTTTCTGTTGACTCCTGCTCTGTATGCATATTGTCCGCAGTGTAGAGGATATGCTTCCAGTACACCGCCCCTAATGTGCCGATCGAGCAGTTTTTCCACTGTTCTTAGCAAGAAGAACATGAGACTTATTGGCCTCAGGGACTTTGCCTGATCTATTGGACGCCCAGGTTTAGGAATAAATAAAACCCTGTGGTGAACCTTTAGTATTTTCAAAAAGATCCAGTAGCTGGTCATACTTCAAGATGAAGGTTGAGGCATTTTATCTTACAAAAGTTTATAAACTCACTCGAGGATAATCCTTGCCTTTATTCTTCTTTTTTTATTTTATTTTTACTTCTTAGTTTTCCGGACTTACGAACGTCGTTATATATATATATATATATATATATATATATATATATATATATATATATATATATATATATATATATATATATATATATATATATATATATATATATATGTATGTATATGTATGTATGTATGTATGTATGCAGTGGTGGATTTGCAGTCTTGGCCGCCCTAGGCCCCAGGCCATGTAGTAAGTACCAGCCGCCCCTTTCTCAGCACCAATCATATGGACTACATAATGAATTTACTTTATTGCCAACATTATATACATATGTATCATATCTATATTTTATACATAAAATGTGCGAAAGTGATTTAGGAAGATTATTGTTATACGATGCGGTGCAGACTGCACCGTGCAGTGCGGCCGCCATATGCCATAATGTGTTTTTTCTCACGATTGGCCTCCCTTAACATCTGGCCGCCCTAGGCCCGGGCCTACTGGGCCTTAGGGCAAATCCGCCACTGTATGTAGGTATGTATGTATCATTATATTGTATTTAATTATTCCACAATACAAATTTAGAGAACCGTAATAATAATATATATAATGCCAGCAATTAAGACAATGATGCTATATCGTAATATTTCTACATACACTCTTCTCCGACACAATATTTTCACTGCTTCCACTCACAGATGCAAGTCCACACACCCATACATCTATTACGCAAAAGACAATTTTTTACTTGCATTTCCAATATGACATATAAATAACAATATTAAGACCGCTTTATTTGTATAAAAGGATTTTTTTAGTTTTCTATGACGTTACATTGTATTTTATTTATGAGAAATGTCAGATTTAATTGAATGTATATCAATATCTTCTATAATTTATGCAAAACATATTTAATGGTCAATGTAGTTATATCTGCATGCTGGCACCATCTAACAGTGAGAGCAAAAAGCTACGTTATGTGAAATGTTCTAATAATTGTAGGTACCGATACGTATCAATGTCGGCATCTTCAATAATGTGTGCAAAACATGTTAGCGGTCACTGTAGTTAAATGTGCCATCTAACGATGGAGGGAGAAAGCTATTATGCTATGTGAAATATCATATTTAATAATTATAGGTACCTATATTTATCAATGTCGGCATCTTCTATAATTTATGTGAAACATATTAGCGGTCACTGTAATTAAATGTACCATCTAACAATGGCGGGTAAAAGCTATAATGCTATGTGAAATGTTATATTTAATAATTGCAGGTACCTATATCTATCAATGTCGGCATCTTCTATAAGTGATGCGAAATATGTTAAAGGTCACTGTAGTTAAATGTGTATGCTGGCACCATCTAACAATGGTGGGAAAAGCTCTTATGCTATGTGAAATGTCATATTTAATAATTATAGGTACCTATATTTATCATTGTCGGCAACTTCTATAATTTATGTGAAACATATTAGCGGTCGGTCACTGTAATCAAATGTACCATCTAACAATAGCGGGTAAAAACTATAATGCTATGTGAAATATTATATTTAATAATTGCAGGTACCTATATCTATCAATGTCGGCATCTTCTATAATTGATGCAAAACATGTTAGCGGTCACTGTAGTTAAATGTGTATGCTGGCACCATCTAACAATGGTGGGAAAAAGCTCTTATGCTATGTGAAATGTCAGATATAGACTAATTGTGGATTAGCGGTCGCTGTAATTAAATGTACCATCTAACAATGGCGGGTAAAAGCTATAATGCTATGTGAAATGTCAGATATAGAATAATTGTGGGTACCTATATGTATCATAATCGGAATCTTCTATAATTTATGTGAAACAAGTTAGCGGTTACTGTAGTTAAATGTGTGTGCTGGCACTATCTAACGCTGGCGGAAGAAAGCAAAGTTTTATTAGAAAATTACCGTGTAGGGTTTACACAATAACGCGTATGGTGGACCTGCCAGGGTATCAGAATTGGGTAAGAAGTGTTTAGGTTTAGAGCAATTGGTTCCATATAAGATATGAGAGTATTAACAAGCATTAAATTAGCTTACGGGTGGCGGATAATTCAAATTATTTAAAACTCGAGCGGACATACCTTGTCCGGTGTAAATTTGAATATGTCAAACGACATTTGCGCACGTAGCGAAATAAATCGGAGAAAAAAGCACTTTCAGTTTTTCCCGAATTTTCCGGACGACTTTTACAATTTTCTTCTTAAAACCTTCGGGCTATTACGAGCACTTCTAATATAAAATTAGTCAAATCGACCCAGCCGTTCTCAAGTGGTGAGCTTATACCAACGAACAGCATTTAATTTTGATTTATAAAGATATTCGAGCGGGTTGTCACATATTTTGTGTTCAAGACCAGGAACATAGATTCTAAAATACTGTCGATAATATAGGTCGAAAATACTTACATCATATTTATTGTATTTCTTAAAAGTTAAAAAGTTTGTGATACTTCTTCATATATTCGTAAGGATAGAGAGGGAATTCTCCAAAAGATCTCTTTGGGTCCTTAGGTGCATTTATATGCTTCATATACCTGGGTATTCACTTTCAGTTTTGTTTGTAACGTACTTTCACAAACAAATTTTTGCATAAAAACAAATTAAAAATAGACGTTTTATCAGTAAAATCGTTTGTTTAAAAAATGATTGAATAATCAGCGTTTTATTATTACTATTTTGTTTCCCCTATTCCAGAATCATAATACACATGTCCGTTTCAATCCGTGTCGTGTGGCTGATATCAGAGTTACGCTATGCTCTGTGCTGTCCTTTCCGTGCACACACAGCAGCCCTATATTCTGTGACTTAATTAGAGATGGCTGACCTTGTCTATAACGAGCGTCTCGTCACAGTAATGACCAGTTGCACTGATCATGCGCACTTCATAGAACATATAAAGTAACGAAATAAAAGACCTTCCTGGCGTGCTGTTTACACACAATCCACCCAACTGACCTGACCTGACTTGCCAATTAAAAGGGGAAGGAAATCAACCTTGCCATTTATGTGAGCATAATGTACTTTTCCTTCTTTTAGCTTCTGATTAGGCAAACTGATGTCAGGGCAGGTCAGGAAGGCCAGTTGGGAGGATTGTGTGTAAACGGCACTCCAAAGAGGTCTTTTATTTCGTTACTTAAAATATTCTGCAAAGTACGCATGATCAATGAAACCGGGTCATTACTGTCGCGAGACGCTCGTTGTCTACAAGTGGCAGCCATTATTTAGTTTAGAAACATAATATGGGCATTAAAAACGAAATCAATTTATTTTTACTTCCTATTGCTACGTGCGCTCTGCTGTGCAACCAGTAGTACTTAATAGCCGTGCAACCGTAGAATACATAGAGAATATAAATTCTTAACTTCAGTCATAAGACAAAGTAATTTCTCTATGTAAAGCGACCGAGCTAGCATTTTTATTTTAATAATAATATCTATACCATTGCAAAATTTTAAAATTCCCACTATTGCTTGCGTCCAAGAGAGCGAAAACTTACCAAGTGACCTGACAGCTCTTTTATATCAGACGACACTACTGAATTTTGGGAGCAGCGAGCATAACAAGCGGTTTATTACTGCGCTGCATATAGTTTGCGCTTGTTATGTAGCGTTTTTTACATTTTACAAATGACTTTATTAATTAACCTATCTTTAAAAATGGATATAAATATTATAAATCAATATTGGACTATGATTATAAATGGAACTTGAGAGTTAATAACTTAAAACACCATTTTACGTAAAAGAGAAAATCAATATATCAGTTAATCATAATCTAAAACGGGATATTAAGACTCATCTGTTTTAATGTTTCTTAATTAAGCCACGAAGACAAACTGTTAGATATTATTATTATTGTAGAACAAGAGGAAAATAACTATGCATTTTGTTGTTTGCTCTTGCCCTAACTTAGTGAAACCGTTCCATATTTAATACAGTTATAACGCCAAAGTGGGCATGGGCCAAAATTTATATGACCCCGCCGCGCTTCCTTTTATACCAGATGACAAATGCTCAAATAATTACTAACCTATCAACAAATCAAATTTGTCATTGGCATAAGCTAGGTTACCGGGAAGTTAGAGGGCCGCCAGCTTTTATACAGTGGAGATGGGCGTGGGTTAAAATAAGATCTTAATTAGGGGCGCCACTTGATTGTTTAACCTCTACTCCCGGATATTCTAACAAGATGTTCACAAGATATGCTTCCTTGCCCAGATCCAACACAACCAAGAATTCTTGGATCACACTGGCAACTATAGCCAACCACAATCGAGCACAGGAAGCTACAAGGGAAAGGTAATTACGATAACACAAGCTAAAGTTCGGAACGGTATGGTCTCATAGACCCACAAATAACGATAACGGTACTGATCCAATCTATCAACAGTCCTGAAAAAGAAAACACAAACACACAAAACCAAAACACCTAAAATATGATAAAATATGGGCTTTTATTAAGCTTCTTTGGCATACAGAACTCTACTAAAAGTTGTTTTTAAAATTCTGATCTAAATTAATAAAAATAAAAATATATAAGTCTCTATAATATCACAGAAATGGCTTACTACCAAATACTCAAGATCTTTACTGAATATCTATGAATGTACTACAAATATCGTTGTTCTACGGAAAATCCCACTTTTCGTGCACGCAAAGCTCACAAATCATTTTCCCCAAATATTACTTAATTACATGATGAGTACGGTAAGTGGCTTGATGGAAGATCAAGTCCCAAATAATAATCAAAAAGCTGGTCTCATGCTAATAGTAAATGATAACTAATGGTACTCTCAAAAGTGAAGCAATTATATTAATAATGGTCTTGTAAAAATCTGTACCATATTTAGTGACGTTAAAATAAAATACATTCGATTTGATTTTAATAAATTTAACACACATGAATATCAAAAATGTACCTTATCAAGAATGTCTCTTATCACTTTATACGTTATCACAAAACGGAAAATTCTTACTTAAATTCCTGGGCTTCTAGGCCATCTAATCACCATCAAATTCCAAACCAATCCAAGGCCTCTCGGGATACGGGACTGCGACCACGGGAATCATGCAAAAACGGGAATGATGCAAAAACGGTACGGCAATGCGACGACGATAGGGAAGACCTTCTTACTGAGATCTTAATTCATTCCTCCATTTAATTCAACAGCCATATATCTTGTTCGGTACATAAAAATTCACTAATCCACTCCAAATTTTACGGTACGTGAATTTACCAAAGATATTGCCCATACAACAATGTCGGCCTACCACAAGGCTATTCGGCACACAAAAATCGCCCTACACCAAGACTTCATCGGTACGAGAATACTCCAGACGATACAAAAACTAATCTAGTCGGTACTTGGAAATCTCCCGGTACGTGAAATACTCCAGCCGATACGTGAACTTGCTAAACGGTACTTGAAGACGCTAGTCGGTACTTGGAAATCTCCCGGTACGTGAACCCTAAAAACAACAAGTAACGGGATGCTAAAGGTGTTACAGTTAAGAGAGAGAATGATTTCTTACCTCCAGAGAGGTAAACGAAATTCCACAACGGGATACGATAAATGTGGTGCTTAAATCCCCTAAACGGGTCTCTCCACAGCCTTCGGCACTAAATCCGTACAGTACGACATAACCAGAAAGACTGCAGATTAAATTCTGAGAGCAACAAAACCCACAAGGGAGGATACTTAATATCCAAAACTTGCTCTTCAGACGGCACCACGTGTTAACTCCACAGAAATTACCAACCAACTCTCCCGAAACGTTTAGCACATTCATATCTCCGACTCGAAACCACAGGTGCTGCTACATCCTTCGCTCTCTCTCGCATCACATACGTCTCCAGCCATCTATCCTCTTCAACATGCGGATCCTTTCCGAACTACGGCCTGGCACGCAAGCGTGTAAGCCGGCCCGATATACCAGGGGTAATACAAATATAACTAATTTACGAAAGATCTAAATTCGATACATTATACGAGGGGTATCCAGAAGAATTAACCACAGTTTCGCCAATAATTCTTTTTACAAAGCAGGGGAGGAACCACAATTACGTCCAAATTAGCTTAGATGTTTAGCTATCCAATTTATACCGTTACAAAATCCCCCCCTACTTTAAAAGATTTTACCCAAAATCTTTCAATTCAATCATCAACTGGCGGATAGGCCTTCAATTTTCCTTCCATAGCTGTAAGTGGTCAGGAATGAGACGAGCGAAATCCGATATTATGCGATACGAGATAGCTAACTAAATGACGGTACCAAAATAAACGAAGTGTGCTCCATTAGCAAACGGTAGGATGGTAACGATAATGCTTTCCACAAAAAAAATAAACGATAAAGCGGTAACGGTAATATTTCCCAAAACCACCAAACGGTAACGGTAATACATAAACGATAAAACGGTAACGATAATATTCTCCACAATTAATAAAACAAACGGTAGAGCGATAGCGGTAATACTTCCCAACACTACCAAACGGTAACGGTAATAAATAAACGATAGAGCGGTAACGGTAATTCTTAAAAATCATTTCTAAAATACACAATCAAACACCTAAAATCCAAACACATACAACACTCAATAATCAAACACCAATGGACTGCTGAAAAATTCGAAAAAGTTGTGCCAAAATCTATTTCCCCACAAATTCGAGCCAAAACTTCCAGAAAACTTGAGGGCTAAAATCCAGAAAATTCAAGGGTCGAAACTTCCAGAGAACTTGAGAGTCGAAATCTCAAAAAAAACTCGAGAGCTAAAACTTCCAGAAAACTCAAGCCAAAACTTCCAGACAACTCGAATGCTAAAATCCAAAAAACTCGAGGGCCGAAATTCCCAGAAAACTCGAGTGCCCCACGTTGGGCGCCAAAATTTTATTGACGCCGCCAAAGTGGGCATGGGCCAAAATTTATATGACCCCGCCGCGCTTCCTTTTATACCAGATGACAAATGCTCAAATAATTACTAACCTATCAACAAATCAAATTTGTCATTGGCATAAGCTAGGTTACCGGGAAGTTAGAGGGCCGCCAGCTTTTATACAGTGGAGATGGGCGTGGGTTAAAATAAGATCTTAATTAGGGGCGCCACTTGATTGTTTAACCTCTACTCCCGGATATTCTAACAAGATGTTCACAAGATATGCTTCCTTGCCCAGATCCAACACAACCAAGAATTCTTGGATCACACTGGCAACTATAGCCAACCACAATCGAGCACAGGAAGCTACAAGGGAAAGGTAATTACGATAACACAAGCTAAAGTTCGGAACGGTATGGTCTCATAGACCCACAAATAACGATAACGGTACTGATCCAATCTATCAACAGTCCTGAAAAAGAAAACACAAACACACAAAACCAAAACACCTAAAACATGATAAAATATGGGCTTTTATTAAGCTTCTTTGGCATACAGAACTCTACTAAAAGTTGTTTTTAAAATTCTGATCTAAATTAATAAAAATAAAAATATATAAGTCTCTATAATATCACAGAAATGGCTTACTACCAAATACTCAAGATCTTTACTGAATATCTATGAATGTACTACAAATATCGTTGTTCTACGGAAAATCCCACTTTTCGTGCACGCAAAGCTCACAAATCATTTTCCCCAAATATTACTTAATTACATGATGAGTACGGTAAGTGGCTTGATGGAAGATCAAGTCCCAAATAATAATCAAAAAGCTGGTCTCATGCTAATAGTAAATGATAACTAATGGTACTCTCAAAAGTGAAGCAATTATATTAATAATGGTCTTGTAAAAATCTGTACCATATTTAGTGACGTTAAAATAAAATACATTCGATTTGATTTTAATAAATTTAACACACATGAATATCAAAAATGTACCTTATCAAGAATGTCTCTTATCACTTTATACGTTATCACAAAACGGAAAATTCTTACTTAAATTCCTGGGCTTCTAGGCCATCTAATCACCATCAAATTCCAAACCAATCCAAGGCCTCTCGGGATACGGGACTGCGACCACGGGAATCATGCAAAAACGGGAATGATGCAAAAACGGTACGGCAATGCGACGACGATAGGGAAGACCTTCTTACTGAGATCTTAATTCATTCCTCCATTTAATTCAACAGCCATATATCTTGTTCGGTACATAAAAATTCACTAATCCACTCCAAATTTTACGGTACGTGAATTTACCAAAGATATTGCCCATACAACAATGTCGGCCTACCACAAGGCTATTCGGCACACAAAAATCGCCCTACACCAAGACTTCATCGGTACGAGAATACTCCAGACGATACAAAAACTAATCTAGTCGGTACTTGGAAATCTCCCGGTACGTGAAATACTCCAGCCGATACGTGAACTTGCTAAACGGTACTTGAAGACGCTAGTCGGTACTTGGAAATCTCCCGGTACGTGAACCCTAAAAACAACAAGTAACGGGATGCTAAAGGTGTTACAGTTAAGAGAGAGAATGATTTCTTACCTCCAGAGAGGGAAACGAAATTCCACAACGGGATACGATAAATGTGGTCCTTAAATCCCCTAAACGGGTCTCTCCACAGCCTTCGGCACTAAATCCGTACAGTACGACATAACCAGAAAGACTGCAGATTAAATTCTGAGAGCAACAAAACCCACAAGGGAGGATACTTAATATCCAAAACTTGCTCTTCAGACGGCACCACGTGTTAACTCCACAAAAATTACCAACCAACTCTCCCGAAACTTTTAGCACATTCATATCTCCGACTCGAAACCACAGGTGCTGCTACATCCTTCGCTCTCTCTCGCATCACATACGTCTCCAGCCATCTATCCTCTTCAACATGCGGATCCTTTCCGAACTACGGCCTGGCACGCAAGCGTGTAAGCCGGCCCGATATACCAGGGGTAATACAAATATAACTAATTTACGAAAGATCTAAATTCGATACATTATACGAGGGGTATCCAGAAGAATTAACCACAGTTTCGCCAATAATTCTTTTTACAAAGCAGGGGAGGAACCACAATTACGTCCAAATTAGCTTAGATGTTTAGCTATCCAATTTATACCGTTACACAGTCGTAGACTTTTCCCGTGGCTTCACAAGTGCTTGTTTAGTGAATTTTCTTATAAAAAAATTCACTACCGAGGAGACCCAGACTTTTGAAAAAATTCTTCAAATGAGCGCGAACTAGGCCCCCTAGAACCCATATCCAGTTTCAATTATATATATATATATATATATATATATATATATATATATATATATATATATATATATATATATATATATATATATATATATAAAGGGTGAACAGTTGGCAACCTTTAGGCAAGGAACCTGAAACAAATACGGATTATTATATTATATATTCTCTTAATACTAGGAAAGCCTCTGGCCTTGACGAGATCCCAGCAATTGTTCTCAAAAAATGCGCACCAGAACATGCTCCTATCCTGACTCGTCTGTTTCAGATATCTTACAATAAAGGCATATTCCCTAGTAACTGGAAAACTGCTAGAGTACAACCCATCCCCAAGAAAGGATCCAAAGCTCTTCCTAGCAACTACAGGCCTATTTCTCTCCTTTCAGTCGTCTCTAAAGTGATGGAAAAGTATATAAACACCGAATTACTAAAATTTTTTGAAAAACACAGTCTAATCCACGACAGGCAGTATGGATTCCGTCAGCGCAGATCGACTGCCGACCTCCTTTCCTTTGTCACCCATTCTTGGAACAAGTCTATGGATCTACACGGTGAATCTCAGATTGTTGCTCTAGACATATCCAAAGCATTCGACCAGGTTTGGCACGCAGCGCTGCTTAATAAACTTCCGGCCTATGGCCTACCACCAAAACTTTGTACCTGGACAGCAAATTTCCTTTCCAACAGGAACATTTCTGTTGTTGTGGATGGCCATTCCTCTAAACTGTATCCAATTAATGCAGGAGTTCCTCAAGGTTCAGCTTTAGCCCCTACTTTGTTTCTTCTCCACATCAATGACCTTCTCTCTAGTACATCCAACCCAGTTCACAGTTACGCGGACGACAGCACCCTCCACTCAAATATACAATATTCTAAGCCTGTCTCTTTAGCCCAATTAGATGAGGATTGCAGACTCATGGAGGGTTCTGTGTCCGTGGATCTCCAAAAAATATTAGACTGGGGAAGTAGAAATCTTGTACAATTCAACCCCACCAAATCTCAGTCTTGCTTTCTTTCTCATAAGAGATACACCAGCCCTAGACCCATCACAATGAACAACCAAGTTATTCAAAGTAATGATTCCTTTTCTCTTGTTTGCATTTCTGTGGATCGAAATCTTAACTGGCACCAACATGTCACATCATTGCAGAAGTGGCTGCTAAGAAATTAGGTTTCATCTTCCGGGCTCGCAAATACTTTTCACCAGCTAATCTCTATACCTTATATACTTCACAAATAAGGCCAAACCTCGAATACTGCTTCCACATCTGGGGTGCAGCTTCCGCTTCTACACTCGCTATCCTGGACTCTATTCAAAAGAGAGCTATACGTCTCATCGGTGACCCTACCCTCACCCAAAGGCTGCCATCCCTTGCCCACCGACGTGCCGTTGGTGACCTCTCTCTCTTTTATAGATATCTACACGGGCACTGCTCAGAGGAGCTTTCCTCCATAGTTCCCCCACCTGCTGCCCCCTACAGATCTACCAGGGGAACAGAGCGAAGGCACCCTTTTACTGTCCAGGTCACCAGACATAGAACATCTTGTTATGCCCGCTCTTTTGTCCCGAGGACTTCCAAGTTGTGGAATTCCTTGCCGGCACATGTTTTTCCTTCTGCTCCGAACCTCCAAACCTTCAAGTCCAGAATTAACAAATTGCCTCTTTCCTCCTTGTCAACACCCACGGTACGATAGTATTTAGGCTTTAAGCCCTCGTGGTGTGTTGTTAAAATTAAAAAAAAAAAAAGTGTTATTACTGCGCTGCGTATAGTTTGCGCTTGTTCTGTAGCGTTTTTTACATTTTGTTCTGCAAACCCTTAAGTTTCAGCTTGCTTTCATTGCCCTTCATTTTAATAAAGTATTTCCAGAAAATTCATTTTTTAGTTAAATTTATGGTTTAACGGTCTATAATTTTTAGCTAATTTTCGTAGAAAAAATTCATTAATGAGGAAACTGCGGCTTTTGATTTCTAAAAAAATTTCTTCAAATGAATGCAAATTAGGCCCCCTAGAATCCATATCCGGGTTTACTTTCTGTTTACATATATACAGGGTCACGAATTCCTACAGTAAAGCTCAATATAATTATTATGCAAGATACGAGAAAAAATTGTATATTATGTTACCTATAGGGTGTTTTGAGCTGCATCTTATAAAATTATTTTGACGACAGGATGGCCCATAAGTCGTTGGTGATACCTACATTTTTTTTATATTGCTTATTGCATTTTTCATCTAAATATGATGCATGTTTGTAAAAAAAAAATCGTGACGCAGTAAGTGCGTTTTAGTAGCGAATTTTCATTAAACGCTTCAAAATTCAATAACGCAATTTGCTATTCACCTAAGGTTCGTCAGCTAGAAAACGAGTTTTCTCGGAAACATTTTAAGTTTATTTTCGGAAAAGTTTTATACATTTTCAAACAAGTTATGTTGGAAAAATATGGTACATTGTTCCTTCTATATAGGTTATACCGGTGACCAAATTGATTCCTGCTTGCATTCAATAAACATATTTACTATTAAAAACATTTGTAAGAAAATTAACTTCCATAACGCACTTGCTGCATCCAGACTTTTGTTTCTGAAAAAAGCAGCACCTTTTTACCAAGAACACTAATGTTTTTAACAATATAACGGAATTCACGTACTCACTCACTGCTCTACAAATACTTTGCTTAATAAGGTGATAAAAGAAATATAACAGAGTAAGTAAAACACAGTAATAAAACAAAAATAAATATATTACAATATAAATAATGTCATGGTATACAAAAATATTTATCCTATACACACATCCATATATATATATATATATATATATATATATATATATATATATATATATATATATATATATATATATATATATATATATATATATATATATATATATATATATATATATATATATATATAATATTTACAAACACTTTAATAACAACTATAGTCAAAACGAATACTCTATGAGATTAAAGACTGTTGTACACTTTCTGAGCTGAGACCTCCATCAAAATTAATACTGGGATTGTCAGGAATTTGTTCATAATCTGAATGTCCTGCAAAAAACTAAATAGATTTATACGGAACTGATATAGGTTATGAGGTCGTATTGTTACCTGGCCTCCTTCTGCCTTTTAAAATTATCACAGCCAAAGTACCAAGCAATGCGGATATTCCACAAACATATACTATTATGTCACGATAGTAAAAAGTATTGGATATATCATTATGCCTGGAAACAAACAAAATATTGTTTAAACAAAAACGCTCATCATTTTTCAAACAAGGCTCTTGTAACTTTAGAATAGAATAATCTTCATTTTATAAGACAATTACAATACACAGATTTTACATATTACAATGAACAAGAAATAGGTGTTACAACTTGACTAAATATAGATAATTAAATAATACATCTGTTTATATTATTGAACCTTTAAAGTATCAGGTAGCCGACCTGTGCATTTAAAGTATCAGGAAGCCGACCGATACAGGTAGTAGTCTCTTTTAAAAAAAGGTAGCTCTCAGTCCGCTAGGCACTGGACATTGTCAAATGCGATCCCGAAGATACAACATCTCTGCCAAAGTTCGGTCGCAGGTGTGCAAGCTTGTAACGTGTAACAATAAAATGTAAATATACTCATCATTCTACAAATTGCGTGTTTATAACTGTAATATAATCCTAACACATTGCGTGTTTATCAAAAAGTGCTTCCCAAGGTGATTAACCTTGTTTCTAATGAAACAGAATCACCATCTAACACATCAAAAACAAAATCATTAAAAACAATGTTGAAGGTACTTAATCCTCTACACCATAAGATTCAACATCAACTGAAAACTGGAAGTAACAAAGGGACTAAGTGCCAAAATTTGCGATTTGGAGTTATTCACTGTAGAAATGTGTTAAATGCCATGCTTTATATCCTAACAAAAGTGGTAAGTGCCAGGTCTTTTACACAGTATTACATGTATTAAAAGATATCGCTATTGGTACGAGCCAAGCTTGTTGCGTCACAAAGGTGATAATCTAACGAACAGTTTTCAGGGCGTATTTCTTGAAAATGAGTGAAAGTATGAGTAATAGTAGGCGAACCAAGGGCAGTGGACGTTTTGGAGATGTGCAAAAGCAGCTTAAAGAGGCTGGTAAAGCATATCAATCAAGAAAACGAATAACTTTACCTGCAAAACTTATGCCAAAGCAACAGGTTTTGTACGCAGGGAGCTAACTTGCTTAAGTATCTAGCTTTATGAAATTTCTCCATACATAAATGTTCAGAGCAAATGGGAATGAATTATTGGTTCAGACCTCTAAAATTTCCCTAATTTTTGCCATCAAACAAATGGATTATAGGATCATTTTATTTAATCAAAATATGCATAATTATGTAGGCTGTGATTACGTTGAAATTATATTATAATTCACGATGCATAAAACAATTAACTACAAAGTTGCAAAAATGGAGCTGTTGGCCTAGATGGTAATAGAAAACCAGAGCCAGCATAAACTTTCCGTTCAAACGGTCAGTTCAAAACATTGTAAAAAATAATGCTAGAATTGCATTGTGAGTGTCGCGGCCTTTAAAGAGGTCACTTTAGTTTTGACAGAAAAAACAGCAAAGATAACAGCGATAGAAGTATGTTGTCGGGGAAAAACACATCGGATTGGGTTAAAATATGAGCTGACTTTAAGAGATGTTGAAAAAGCCTGGTGATTGGGGTTTCAAAATGACATCGATAAGAGAAGTGTCGAATACAAATTTAATTGGTGGAGACGAAATTATTAACAAAGATAGAGTTCTCGGGACTAGGAAAATAACAGCGGACTTCGCGACAGTAGATTTTGGGTTTTTGAATAATTGCGTGGGGTTAAATTAGCATTTTTATGATATATAGATAGATAGGTGCTTTATTGTCCAAAGATAAAAATCTTATTGACAAGCAAAGTTAACATATAAAAGTAAAAGTTGTCAAAATATAAAAACACAAAAATATAAGTTCACAACAAATAGTAATATAAATGCATAAGTAACTAGTATAACTATATATAAACAACAATATAAAAAACAATATAAACATAAATTCACAGCTAACCAACAATATAATATAAACACACAATATACAGAAAGCAGTGCAAATGAAAACTCCCAAACAACACCAATCGAATCTGTCACAGTACAAAATTTATCTATTGAATAATAACATTTTGCAACTAAAAATTCATTAAGCTCTTTCCTAAAAATTTCAATGTCACCAATCCTCCTCAAGTTTAGTGGTATCTAGTTAAATATCTTCTTACTATTATATATTAATGACCTCTTTAACAATGATGTGGACGGTATAGGAAGAGGAATGCAGTTCTTTTGTCTTGTATCACGAGAAGACACTGACCTGATTTCATCTGTTTATATTTTTCATGCATAAGGCATGCAGTCTCCAAAACAAACAGAGACGGTAGGGTTAATATCCGCTCAGAAACAAATAAAGGTCTACAAGAGTCATGGACACTAACCCCACACAAATATCTGAGGGCTTTTTCTGCTGAATAAATACAGAATTGAAAAGATAACCTGCACAAGAGCCCCAGTAACAAATGCCATGCCTTAGATGGGACTCCACAAGTGAGAAGTAAACACTTCTAGATGTACTCTTGTCCAAGCTTTTTGAAACAACGCTTAGTGTGTGACAACCTGATGAAAGCTTCTTACATAGATGATTTATATGTGTTTCAAATTTTAACGATTGATCAATGTATAGTCCCAAAAACCTAACACAGCTCTCCTTCCCAAGTTCCTCAGCTGCTAGAGTCACAGCAGGCAGACTACATTTGAAATGCATTATATTAGTCTTAGAGACATTCAAAGTTAACAGATTTGAAATGAACCAGTTTTCTATCATCTTCATATCCTCTGCCACAGTGCGCTCCAGTGCTCCAACACTATCACTACTCCACAAGATGGTTATATCATCAGCATAGATAGTCATATTACCCTTAATTTTCAACATAGACAGGTCATTAATATAAAGTAAAAACAGCAGTGGGCCACGAACAGACCCCTGCGGAACACCATGGTGAATATGCTGGTACCCAGAGCTAATATGACCAAGTTGAACACTTTGCTGACAATCAGATAAATAGGACCTCAACCATTCAAGCAAAGTCCTCTTAAAGCCATAAGTAGGAAGTTTACGTAACAGTATCTCATGGTCAACATTAGTGGAGTTACGTGAGAAGTGGTTAGTGTCCAAATAGGGCTTAAATAGCCAGGTAGGGTTTGAGAGAGGGCGGTTTTTAATACAAGGGGTTTTACCGCTGACATATGTCGGTAGTTTAATTCACGGTGATAGTGGAGTGCAATAACCAATATACAGGGCCGGCTTGGCCTATGAATTTGTCATTATTTTACTTGTCAGGTGAGTTCGTTCCATGATGTATATTATTTAAAGTCTTTCTGAGGGATATCTTTCTCGAGTACTATAGAGATCTGTATAGAATACTAGTATAGGTTATGCACTGTAATGGCTCTACCGAAACCTTAAGTTTTGATGTTAACTAAACAAAAATGTCATTAGTTAAACTAATTTTCTTTTATTTTGTAACAGAATCATGCAGGATAGAAAAATCACGAGGCATTTAGATAGAGTTAAGATAAACTAGCAGTAAATTAAAGTGTAGAAATGGATGTGTGTGTGAGTCAAGATAGGTTGGGGTTCTAAATAAATAGTAGGGCCATAGGGATTGAATTAGGGACTTAACGGTATGAACAGCAGATGAGTGTGGAGTGCAATAGTTGAGTTAAGGCTGAGATAATGTTTAAGTTCAGGAATATTATTCAAGGAAAGTGCAAGAGAAATATAATCATGTAACTCCGGATAAGGGAATAATTGGGCATATTAGATACTGCACCAATTTTCACCCTACAGGAGTTTTTGTCTTAAATTTAGCTCTCCCCTAAGCAGGGAAGCTTCACCTACATTGATGTGTTTAAGTTAAGATTATAGAGCTGTTTTGCTTGAGATAAGAAATACAAAATTTGCTGATAATAGAGTTATAATAAGTTACCTAAATTAAGGAAACTGGCTTTGTTTTTAATTTAATATTCAAATCTGTATATAGAAATTTTATTTTTGACATTAAAGTAGCTTTAAAACTAGATGACCGTTTTTTATTTCTAGATATAAATAACCAACCACCCGAAGCTTTAAATTAATATTATAAATAAGTATAAGGGCGACGATCAAGAGGTCGCAAGGTAATGATAATGTAGTGGATATAGCAAAATTGGGGTTTTAACTTAAATATCCCATGCTCTACAGTATTTCAGTCCAACGTTAATTCACACTTTTAAAATAGTTTCCAAAACAGTTAACAATTGTTTGAGGCTTATTATATACCATGCCATTTTTGTCATACACAGTACTTGGAATGTTACTTGCTCGCCTCCTTTCATGTATGTGAGACCAAAATCTATAGGGATCAACCTTAAGAGACTCTTCAGTTCCACGGACATACCCAGCATATACCTCTCATAGCTTGTTTTTAACTATATATCTAAGAAGACTATACTCTGCATGATCACTGTCACGTTTATACCTCCTATATCTTGCATAGCACCTCTCCCTATTTTTTATATCATTTATAACTTCATTAGTAAACCAGGGAGGAAATTTTCTAGATGACCTCTTGCACTGAGGAACATGTTGGTCAAAGATACTGTAAAGTCTGCCATAAAAGTAACCACAAGCCTCATCAGCGGTAGTAAAGGACTCCAGTTGAGACCAATCTTCATCAAGTATTGCAGCATACAGTGCAGGGTAATTGGTCTTTAGAAAGTTGTAAGAGACCTGATTGTTACATGGAAAGTATTTAGGATCATTGTAATTCTTCCTGAATTCAGGAAATATGCCTAAAGCAGGGTGATATGAATCCTTGAGCACTAGTGGATCCATATCATGGAGAACCGAGCAATTACAACTGGCAAACACAAGGTCAAGCAGCCTATTGTTTCTATTGGAAATATTATTAAACTGTGACAGATTTAAAAAATTTGAAAAATCATGGATAGCTTTGATATTAAGTGATATGTGTTGTTAATGACATTTCTCTATATTAGGTAATGCAAAAATCTTAGTTCTACAAAAAAATGGTTCTAACAACTGCACTGATACGCCCTCGATGTCAAAATTCAAAATTATACATTAAGCGTTTTATAATGCATACTTATTACAACAAAAATTGTGTACTTACAAACCCTGGATTACCACAACAGCAATCCCATTTGCGATTTTATCTGTGAAACTCATTATTCCATAAACTATGGCACCAGAATCAGTCTTGTCACCAATTAAGTCAGCGGTAATGGCTAAACTAGTGACGAGCATTATAGAACCTCCAGCACCTATAACAATAATGCAAATTTGTATTATTATATTAATCATAACCAGAAAGTAAGAAAACATTTTGCTAAGAGAAGCAAAATCAAAATAGAGGTCCTAAACGGTATGCGAGGTGGTCAGTGAAGTAACATATGCCAAAAATAAACAAAACATTATTGCTCTATTATAAAGCATTTATTAAAATTAATACGTGAAGCGTGCCATGACAGCAAGTCCATAGGGCAGAACTAGATGAATACTACTAGCTGAGTGGTGGATTGTCAAGTTGTGTGTGTTTTTGTTTCTTTAACGTCAGTCTATTTCCACGACTATGGCCAATCGCCGACGCCAGGGAACAGTTTCACGTCACTATCGTGGAAAATTTTCCGAACCCCTGCCTTTCTGTAAGGAGGGTTATGTGCCCAACATCCCATGGACACGGGACCGACAGATGTACGCCCCGTCCGAAGGGTGGAACGTGCAGACATTCAACTTGCTCAAATAGAATGCCACAACCTCGGTTGGTGTTAATTGTACAGTATGTACTGAAAAAGTGAAAGAAGAACTCTGAACCCAGTATCCTTCGGTTCAGAGGCACATGGTCTTACCGCTGAACCACCAAGGCTCTGGTTGTCAAGTGAAAATTTTAAATGATAAGAACCTGGCCATTGCTAACTAGGAGACACTGTAGTGCGAATTAATGTGAACATGGGAAATTTCTGTATTATTTTAACATGGCAACACTGCTCTGACAATTCTGATAGGTGTTTCTCAACACATCCCATAACCTGTCGTGAGTTTCTGTTTTCCACTCTTTGAATGACTAATTCGCAAATTTAACAATGTGAGGTATCAAAATTTTGATGGTACCGTGTAGACAATTCAATGATCTATCAAAATAATAAAAGTTTGGACGCAGCAAGTGCGTTATGGTAGGGAATTTTCATTAAAATGTTTTTAATAGCAAATATGTTTTTTTCAAGAAAGGAGGCATCAAATTTGTTCACCAGTATAACCTGTATAGATGAAACATAATGTACCATATTTCATCAAAATAACTTTAGTGTTTCAAAATGTATTTAAAAAAATCCGAAAATAAACTTAAAATGTTCCCGAAAAAACTGGTTTCCTGCCAATGAACCTTATAAGTTATAGACAGTTGAGCTAATCAAAGTTGAAGTATTTAATGAAAATTCGCTACCATAACACACTTGCTCTGTCCAGAATTTCTGTTCTTACAAACATGCATTATATTTTGATGGAAAATGCAAAAATGCAATAATATAAGGTGTATTTGATTAAAAAAGAAAAGGAATAGGCCAGCCTGTGATTGTAGAGATGTGTCAACAAGGAGGAAAGAGGCAACTTGTTAATTCTGGACTTGAAGGTTTGGAGGTTCGGAGGAGAAGGAAAAACCTGTGCCAGCAAGGAATTCCACAACTTGGAAGTCCTCAGGATAAAAGAATGGGCATAACAAGATGTTCTATGTCTGGTGACCTGGACAGTAAAAGGGTGCATTCGCTCTGTTCCCCTGGTAGATCTGTTGGGGACAGCAGGTGGAGGAACTATGAAAGAAATCTCATCTGAGCAGTGCCCGTGCAGATATCTATAAGAGAGAGAGAGAGAGAGAGAGAGAGAGAGAGAGAGAGAGAGAGAGAGAGAGAGAGAGAGAGATTACCAACGGCATGTCGGTGGGCAAGGGATGGCAGCCTTTGGTTAAGGGTAGGGTCACCGATGAGACGTATAGCTCTCTTCTGAATGGAGTCCAGGATAGCGAGTGTAGAAGCGGCAGTGGCACCCCAGATGTGGGAAAAGTCCACTACCACCTACTAAAACTGATTCTAAAACTACACTTTTATCTTGTATCTTATAAGCAGTGGCGAAGCGTGGATTTTGGCTTATGTGATAGCGTGACAGATTACTAGTTCAAAATCAATAAGCAGACATACAGAGTTAGGTAAAATCAAAAACTCTTATTTTTTTAATGAGCTCAATTTTTCTTTCCTTCTTTTAAGCAAAAGCGTTAATTGTGCGCGAAAAGAATTCTTGCCTAGAAGATGTTTTTAAAGTGTCCTTTTTTGATAACAAGCTTAACTAAATTTGAAAGTTTTTCGTTTTGCATGTTATTGCACAGATATGTTTTGATTCTTTTTTCTTTTTCTCCCTCAGGGCTCGTCCGCGTCTTTGCCGCCCCGATACCACTGCAGCCTTTGGCTTATTGTGCATGCCCTTTGTCTTTTCTACTCCACCCATTCCAAAATCCCTGTGCCTTGAACTAGTCTGCACAGCAATTGGTGGGGTGAAGTTTTATATTGCTCTGTCTCCGGTCTAGACTGTCCGTAGATCAGTTGTCTTTTGCGGTCCAGAGCTTTATACTCGCACAAGATGTGCTGGGCTGATTCCTCCCCCTCGCCACAGAGTCTGCATGCCAGGTCCCCCTCGAACTGCCCCATTTTGTGCAGGTATTTCTTGACGGCCATGTGTCCCGTCAAGAGTCCTGTTATGTTTCTGAGCTGTCCTCTGCTAAGATTTTGCAGCTCCACAGCTCTCTTTGAACTGGGTTCCTCAATTACTGACTTTTCATGTTTGAGACCTGGACAGTCTGCCAGTACACCTTGTGTTCGTTTCTGACCCAGGACTTAATGGTTTCCCTGGCAGTGCTCTTTGTCACGCCCAAAACCACTTCTGATCCCATGAATGGTTCTGCTGATCCTCTCCTCGCGAGACTGCCAGCTTCTTCATTGCCTTTGACCCCCGAGTGACCCGGCACCCAGATGAGGGTGACCTCGTCTCGGCATTCACTTACCAGCCTGGGGGCTACTTAGGGCCTTAAGGGCTGCCTGTGGCTATGAGGATCCGCTTGTTGGTGTAGCCCCTCATCTTGTTCTCTCACACACAGTGCAAGACGGCGTACATTTCGGCCTGAAAGACCGTTGCATGGGCTCCAAGGAAATTACTATGACTTACCCTCAGTCCTTCTGAATAAACACCTGCCCCCGTCCCACGCTCCCCGCCGGACCGTCCGTTAACCAGACGAGCGCGTCCCATGGTAAGCCCGGCGCCTCCCTCCCGCCAGGCCTCGCGGTTGGGGATTTCCACTGTAAAATTGTTTTCCTGCAGATCGGCGGGCTCACGAAGTCTGGCCTCATTTCAAGCATGGGCTCCTTCACGATCTCCTGAGTTTTGCAGTGGCCCCTGCAGCCTGGGTCGATCTTCAGTCTATCATTGCAGGCTAGTCTGTATAGTCCTAGCCTGGCTTCCCCCATGATAACTACGTGTGTGGGGGGGGGCAGATCCAGCAACACCTCCATGGCGCCTGTTGGGGTTGAAGTCATGGCTCTGTGATGCCCAGGCAAGCCATCCTTTGGATCTTGCCTAGTTTTTGTTTGGCACTGGATTGTGGCACCTTAGGCCACCAGAGCAGTGCCGCGTATGTTAAGATGGTCTGACCACCCTTGTGTACAGCCAGTGGGCCATACTAGGTGTTAGTCCCCATGTTTTTCCATATAGCCGTCTAGTGACGGCTAGGCTCATAACTGCCTTACGCAGTATTTTTCAACATGACCATTCCAGGTTAGCTTCGAGTTCAATATGACCCCAAGATATTTTACCTCCCTGGACATTGGGATGTTTCTACGGGATAGAGTGAGAGTTCTGTGGCTCTCCTACTTCCTCCTCCTCGTAAACGGTATGGCGGTTGCTTCCTCGGGGCTCACCCCGAGCCCTTGCAGTACTCTTCTTCTTTTTGTGGTACTCATCCTTCTTTTACAGGAGGTGATTGTTGCAGGAACATTTAAAACTTTGAAATCGCCGTGTATAGTTCCCGCCCGACTCCTTTTTCTCCATTAATAAATCAGAAGTAGGTCTTTTTTCTTATATTTCGATTTACTGCCCGAAACATAACTGTGAAAAATGGCTTGGATTCGAAACTAGAAAGTCCACTAAATCATTCTTATCCAATGCAAAGGCCATTTTTAAATAAAAATGTAACTTGCAAAGTGCCACAACATCGCTCTGTCCATGATTCAATCAAATAAGCAGACCGCTTCCTCTCAGGATCATAAAGCTGAAGGTACACAGCCTAAATGCACCAGGTATTTGTATGTGGGCGCGAAGTTGCAAATTGCAGATTCAATCTCAGAATCCGGTTAAAACATTGTCGTTAATGAACAATGTTTAATAACATAATTAGATACAAATGAAACAGCATTATTTAAATTTTGCACCTGAATAAAAACAAGTTAGGGCTGCGCCTAACAGCCTAAATAGACGCTTCTCCACTGCCTATAACCATCTACTAACCTATAAGAATTGCTACAATATATACTTCAAAGTGAACAAAATCAGGGCCGCTACGTAGATATATCCATAAACAAGCTACGCCTCCAAACAAGAAGCCAAATATGAAGGCAAGCTAGAAAAGAAACCATTAATACTTTCTATGGTAAACATTGTAAAAATACTTACCTTTCTCCCTAAAAATCGATTCATTCTTTCTAGTGTTATCGAAGTCACAAAACTACCAATAAACATTATCAATGGCACCAAAGCTAAGGCACTTGCAGCCATTTGTAAGGTTTCATGTAAATATAAGGGCACGAATACCTGAGTTAGATTGACAAAAAGTCGCGTCGACATATAAACAACAGCTACCTGAAAAATAATAGGTAAGTTACCTTAGTCTTAAAAAAAACGCACAAAATGAAAATATTTACATACAGTTTCAAGTTTGTATCAAAATTTAGACATGCATGCAAATTTACAGTAAAGGTTATTAAAATTTTCACCTGAAACCTAAAAGCACGTATAATTGTTAAGATTTTTTTTCTTACAATGAAAAAGATAATTCTATTTGTTCAAAAGCCATTTAAACTCTCTGATACTATTCCTGTCTTTAAGTCAGGTAGTCGATTACATGTCATAAATTATAGGCATGTTTTGTGTTATTCAAAGTATTTAAGATGGCTGTAAATCTGGCTCTCGGCCAGGCAGTCCTTAAGGCCCTAAGTAGCCCACGTATAAACTCCAGGCTGGTAAGTGAGTGCCGAGACGAGACGAGCGACCTGGCTGAGCAGAAGGAGGTCACCCCCATCTGGGTGCCGGGTCACTCGGGGGGTCAAAGGCAATGAGGAAGCTGACAATCTCGCAAAGAGAGGGTCAGCAGAACCAGTTATGGGACCAAAAGCGGTTCTGGGCGTGACAAAGAGCACTGCCAGTGGAGCCATTAAGTCCTGAATTCAAATTTGGTAGGTAGAACCACTTGGGCAGGGTGTCCCATGTAGACCTTCCATTAGCCGTTTCTGGAGTACGGCTCACAATTGAATTCTGAAAATTCACGCACGTGGGTTTCTCAAAATTTGCAACGTTCACTTCGAGGCACCTGATGGCTCTTTTAATGATGGTACCCGTGGCTCGAGAAAGGTAATCTTGCGCCATTGCATTGAAGGCCTCTAATACTCTAGCTATCATATCTTGTTTTGTAGTAGGTGGTTCCTGGTAAACTTTGTTCTTAATGCAAGCCCAGATACTAACATCTAGTGGAGTCAAGTCTGGTGAGTGGGCCGGCCAACGATGAGGACCACCGTTAGCTATCCGTCTGCCTTCAAATGTTTCCTGGAGTAGGTCGCTTACTATCTGTGAGTTGTGTGGAGGAGCTCCATCTCTCCACTAAAAATGCCCATCTATTGTTAATAATGCAATTGCTTCTAACTTGAGATAATTTCACCTGATATCGTGCTGCCACAAACCTTTTCTCTATTAAGTAATAGATGAATATTTTTTTGAACTATTTTGAATTATTCATCCTTTCATGCCGCTAACTTGGTTAGTGAAAGAATCATCAGGTTTTTAAAATGTGTTGTGGTGATTTGGGTTCCCCTTACCATTTCTCTAGATTTAATTAGAGTAAAGTTTAAAATAGAACTACTCACTACTTTCAAATGGTGACTGTAGTTTAACTGTCGTCTGAAGTCAATATATGTAAATAAATGTTAAAGTTAACTTCGATAGTTCAGGGTCTTGTCTTGGCTATCGCTAATCTGCCCATCTGTTCCGAAAGTTCAGAAATTTATATTATAAAATTAAAAATATAAGTGATGTAAGTGTCGGTACAATATATGGTTAAAAATTTTCAGATATGTTGTGTAACACCCAGTATAGAAGGTAGGCAATGTCAGTTGAAAAAACTATTGTGAGATAAATATTAAAAATACAAAATAATAACCTTGTAAACTTCATAAGTTGTCAACAACTCATAAACGCTAGTCCTTAATTGTGCTCCTCTAACGTTGTGAGAACCAGAATTGTCTCCTTCTCTTACAAAGCAGTGAAATAAAATTGAACATGTAATTCCTAAACCTAATCCAAATATCACAACATGCTGGAACTTAGATGCATCACCTGGACCAATCCTTGATTGCTCACCATTGTTTAAATGTAAAATAGCCCATGTTACTACATAGACTAGAATGTTGGATATCACAGTAAAAGAGTACCTGAAAAGCAAACACAAAATTAGAGTACAGCTATAATATTGCTTCAACTTATTAATTAAAATGGCGTTACATATAAGGTAATAATTTAACTAAAAAGCAAAGTTAATCGATTATTTCACTAAATAAGTAAACATTAACGAATTTGAAGAGTGATAATAGGTAAGCAAATGCTTCTACACCTTCATTCTGTCTTTGATAACAAAGAGTTTCATATTTGTTGAACATAAACTAAGATCCAGTGATGGGGGTTGAGGAGTCGGGGACCAAAGGACTCCAGGGGGCAAGCTGAGGAAGCGGAAACAACAACATAAGCTTTCGATGAAGCTTTCCTCAAGACCATTATGCGCAGTGAAGAGCCGCATCCTGCATGAGGTGGCCCTGCTTATAACTAAACATGACTGATCTAGACGTGGAGGTCAAAAAAACTTCCCCAATTGATGGTGTCACATGACCCGTGTCTAGGGATGGATGGCACCAGGGTAACCCGCCTTGCACCACACAGGGGGTTCTGATGGTGTGGACAGTATATCCCCCATTCTCGTGGGAACAACATGAAGATGAGAAAAAAATTAAATAAAGCCAAAACCAATGAGGCTCGAGGAGTGACTCCGGCTACAGACTCGTGCCTTGAGACTATTCCGGAAACGGAGGCGAGCCAGAGGGCGGCAGCGTCCGCAGACTCTGGTGGTCTCATGACCGACGTAGATACGGGGGATCGGGGTGTAGCTTCGGCCAGACTTGTCCCAGACACCCAAGCTGGAGGCTGGTTCCCACCAGAGGGCGGAGAGATCCGCGGACTCTGGGGCCCCTCCACCAGTGAAGACCCTACTGCAGGGGTAGAGGGACTGTCCGGCAGTGCAAGTGTCTTTCCGGGGCACAAAGAAAGAAGCTCCAGAGGGCGCAGAAAATGGCGACCGGGGCGTGGACGGTCGAGAAACCTGTAAAGGTGCAAGAGGGGAGTGCGAGTAAGAAGAGGCCACGCTCGGACTCTAGCACGACTATTACAGACAGACGTCCCAAAAGGGCCAGGGCCGGAACACCAGTGCAGACTTGCTCGTATAGGGAGGCTGCGGAGGGCCTCTACGCCCAATTACAGAGAAGAACTAAACAAGATAACATGACTTACTCTATAATAAACATTTGACTTAACATTATTTAGTAACCTAACCTAACAGACTCACAATACTTATATTGTAAGATCACTGTTCTCCATACATACATTGTACAAACGTTGCTTATATACTATTGGAGAATAGATTTATCTATTGGTCTTCATGTTCTTGCAGAAAAATATTGCACTATATCTGGTTCTTAGTTCAGGTACTCTAAAATTTATTTGGCTTAAAAATTCTGTACAATCAATCTTATTATTAACTAACTTATATAACCACATGAGCGATGAAATTTTCCGCCTAACACTAAGTTTGGCTATATCGAGTTCTCTCCTTAGTGTGTCACTTGAGACTACATTTGGAAAGGTAGGGTAGACACCATGCTCTCTAAAATAAATGTATCTTAAAAACCTATTCTGACAATGTTCAATAGATACATCGTCCTTTTGATAATGGGATCCCATACCACACAGCAGTACTCCAGTTTGCTTCTCAGAAACACATTCTAAACTGTCTCCATTGTTTCCACATTGGATAGTTCCTTGCAATTCCTCAAGACAAACCCTAATACTTTGTAAGCGGGATGCTGGCCTGTTTAAGTATTTATTTATATTGAGACAAAATTTTCCTACGGATAAATTTTGTCTTCAAGTTGGGGTCAGGTCAGGTCATGGCCTGTTTAATTATTTTGATTTATGATATTTCTACATACATAAATGTTTGATTTGATCTCAGAAAAGTTATGAAAAATCGCCACAAGTAATTTAACTATCGTAAATTTATCTACCATAAAATGCATAAAATATGTAGGCTGCAAGCAGGCGGAAATTGAATGTATTTACTTATGTGTAATCAGAACACCTTACCAAGCGAAAAGCGCGCGGTACAAGGGTCATTTTAATGCATGGTGTAACTCAAAACCGCACCGTGTATGAGAGGACAAGTTGGTAACCTCTAAGAGGGTCACTGAGTTTGCACATAGAAAAGTGCAAACTCGGGATTTAATATGTGAAGTAGAAAATACGTATCGAAAAGAGCAGTGTTCTGGCGGCGGCCTCCGGGCATAGGCAGTTGCCGCCACGGCAGTAAATGTCAAGGTTTCGGTTAAGTAAATTTGAAAGAATAAGTGAGACTTTAGTGAGAGAATTAGCTTTTGTTTGAACGGGCGATTATCGCGAAAGATTGTGTTCCACATAGGGTCGGGTAATTCAGAGTACAGGGCCTAGGATTTTTCTGGGTGAGTTCGTTCCTGTTATTATTTGTCTTAAATATTCCATAATTTCTTATTAAGAAATGGGTCAGCTGTCTCGAGTACCGAATTAAATTTTCGTAATAAATTTGTATAGCTATTTGAAGATAGAGTTAGCATAAATGTTTGAGTCGTAGGGCGCTAAAATAAAATTAGAGTGAATGGAATATTGAAAGATAGAATTAGCACAAATGATTGAGTCGTAAGGCGCTAAAATATAATTAGAGTGAATTGAATACTGTTAAAATTTAGATGTTTATCAGGGATTTTAGTAGTTGGGGAATTTTTGTAAAATGTATAAGACGAAGTACAAGATAAGGCTTGGGGCCTTAAGGGTTTAGTTGGGAGCTATAAGGGATGTTAGCTAAGATTGAGAGCTATAATTAGGCTAAGAAAGAGTTAATTATTAGACTAGAAAAATTATACCGGGGACAAGAACAATGTAGTTTTCGCCGGTATCAACTTTGTATAACATTTACTCCATTATACGGGTTGTGAAAGCCTCCTACACCCTCCTGTTTAAATAACCTTTAGGATTTATATTATTGGAATTAAGAGTTTTAGTATAAGTTTAATCAGACGGAAAACCTTTGGAATTAAGGAATATATTTTTAAAAAGTATTGAGTTTTCTCTTGTTAAATTTTAATCATACCAAAACCTTTGGAATTAAAGGGTGTATTAGAAATTTATTTGTGCTGTTAAAATGTTAACTGTATAAATTTTAATTTTTGTATTAAGCTAATTTAAAAAAACTAGATGCTGGGTTTCTTTATTAGCTTAGGAAGCCCTAAACTAGAGTTCATATTAACAGTTTCCTTATAGGGTGACTTTGAGGTGCTTGGGTCACTGGGTATACACTAAGACTGAATATATAGTAAAATTCTGGGAATTTGACCCAGATGCTCGGTTTTAGGGTTCCAAATAAATTTAGGCAAGACATCCCTTGAAGGTTGTAAAACTTAAAAATTAAGTTCAAGGTAATAAGGGGATAGAAAAGGGACACGTTCTGCCGCTTGAACGTTGCCGACCCTAAAATATAACTAAATCAATAATTACTTAAATTTTAATAATAATAATAATTAGAATTTACAGTCATTGAAAAACCTTTGTAGTAAAGAAAAGTAAAAGGCACGTTAAACACCCCCGTTACAACTTTTAACGGACTATTGACCATTATTTCAATGTGCGAACTGAGAGTCTTGAATCAAATTTTACACCAAGATCTGAAACTGAGCTCACTTGCTTCAGTAGTGCACCCCTAATAATATAAGAGAATTCTAGCATCCTATTCCGAGTTTTATACACTTTTGCACTTGCTTTTACACTTTTATTATTTAGCTGAAGTATATTTTGATGAGCCCACTTTGTCACCTTATTATTAACCCTTTGCAGTGCTACGCAATCATTTAAGTTATTGATTTATTTGAATATTTTTATATCCCAGGTTGGAAACCTGAGGCACCCCTGAGGTCGCCACGAATGCCTCAGGCTCAAATCCGTCCACCACTACTACCTGAAGCCTATCCGACAAATATGAATATATATATATATATATATATATATATATATATATATATATATATATATATATATCAGTGAAAGTTTATTAAGTTCTGAAACAACCATAATTTTAATCTGGAAATTATTAAACTTTCACTGACTTCCTGGTTTTGTAGGTTTTCCAGATAAGTGGAAACACCCTGTATAAATCACTTTACCTAAGTTATTGACAAAAATATAGTATATTGCATAAATGGCATCAAAATTGCTTCACATTATAAATGGATTAGTGGAAAAATAAACATACCTTATTGCAGTTAACTGAGTACGGTCGTGTTCATTTGGGGTTAGTTCTGGGATGAGTGACAAATGTGCTATTTGTACTGCAGCCCAACCAAACTGAAATATCACTATAAAAATGCAATAATAAAACATCTGGGCACTTTTATGTGAATTTTCACAATTGATGCAAGGAGAAAATATAAATGGGAATGCGCAGATTACACAAATGGTACCTAAAATCATAAGAAAATAAACAGTGACTTTACAAACCTTCAATCATGTAAATTTTACCTAAAAGATGCCATGTTTTTCTTTTTCCATATGCACAAAACCACATACTACCTGACTGGTCAGAGTGGAAACCGACAAATGGAGTGGCAAGGGCGTCAGCAATCTAAAAATAAATAAAATATCTAAAGTTTTCGGGATATAATGTATTCTAATATTTTTGTTTCTTTAATTTCGGTGTATTTGCGCGACTATGGCCAATCACAGACGGCTTGAAGCAGTTTCACCTCACTGTCCTGGAAATTTCGCAAAATCCCACCTTTCTGTAAGCAGGGGAGAACATCCCATCCCCTTCGATGGGCGGAATGTGCAGACACTCAACTCGCTTAAACACAATGTTGTAGCATTGGTTGGTGTCAGTTTACAGTATGTACTGAAAAAGTTAAATGATCTCCTACCAGAAGTTAAACCCAGGACCCTTATGTTCAGAGGCACACAATCTTACCACTGAACCACCAAGGCTATTTTAGTTAAGTAATAATGATAGATGCTAAGTAATACTGACAGAAAAATAATAAGAGGAGAGTTGAGGGAAAAGACAGCAAGAATCAACAGAAACAGACAGTGTCTTTTTAACGTCGGTCTATTTCCGCGAGTATTAACAGCTAATTAAATTTTCTGCTGTTGGAGGAAAATCAATGACGATAATGTAAACAATGTGCTTACAGTTTGAGTATCTAGATTTATGATATTTCTAGATACATAAATGTTACTTTGATCTTAGAAAAGTTATGAAAAATCGCCACAAGTAATTTAAATATCGTAAATTTATCTATCATAAAATGCATAAAATGTGTAGGCCGCGAACAGGAGGAAATTGAGTGTATTCAATTACGTGTAATCACAACACCTTACCAAGCGCAAAACGCGCGGTACAACGGTCAATTTAGTGCAAAATAAAGGAACATGTAATTCGAAACGACACCGGCGATGGTAAGACGGGTAAGTAACTTCTAAGGAGGCCACTTGAGTTGCAACAGTAAATTTCCTCAAACTAAGT